>JAADKA010000025.1:0-600000 GCA_009982855.1 Lizonia empirigonia
ACGCTATTAGGCTGCAGGGTAGCTTTAGTTGTTGCAGGATAGCAAGTAGCTGATTCCGGGCTACGTGGTCAAAGGCTCCTTTAATGTCTAAGAAGACTGTAGAGGTAGTATGTCCCTGTTTTCTGTTTTGCTGCACTTTGGTTGAGTAGGAGCAGAGACGCGTCAATCGCAGACTTCTGGATTCTACCGCCAATTTGCGAAGGATGTAGGAGGTGCGAAACCTCTGCTAGCGCGCCTAGACGTTTAGCTACTAGACGCTCTGCTACTTTTCCTAGGCAGTTGAGTAGGGCAATTACTCTGTATGCTTTAGGCGGCTGAGTAGTCGGGCTTTTTAGGCTTCTTTAGAATGATGCCAGTAGCTTGCTTCCATCTACTTGGGTGGTAGCCGTGGTTGAAGAGAGCAGAGAATACCTGAAAGATAGTTTCTGGCTGTGTTTTGTAGGCGGCCGTGATTATCTCCTGGTTGATAGCGTCTGGTCCTGGACTGCTACTCTTAACTTGAGTGTGAGCAGGCTGCTTGAACTTCTGCTCTAGTGAGTGCTGGCCAATCCCAATTGCCCTGTTGGTAGGTGTTCACTGGATCGCGCTAGATGCTGGTGGAGGTGGAAAGAGCGTAGTTCTAAAGGCAGAGCATTTTGCCTTGAAAACGACTCTTCGAGCCTGTTTGCTGACTGATTGCAGGGATGCTTTGACTAGCAGTCGGCTTAGTATATGCCATTGCCTTGTAGATAGACTTCGCATCCTCCTTCTCCAGAAACTGGTTCCAATGGTCCTGTTTTGCTGCTTTGATAGCTCGCAGATACGCGTTTCTAGCTACCAGATAGTCTTTCTTCCATAGAAAACCTTCTACAATAGAGGAGGCAGCTACCTTGCGTTGGAACAAGCGTTGTCTGTTTAGCATCGTAGTTCGTAAGAGAGTGCAAGTCTTGGTTCCACCATGGCTTGCTCTTTGGCCTTGTTGCTAGTCGTGGAATAGCAGCTGTTGCTGCCTCTATGATAGCAGCAGTAATCTCATTTCCAAGCTGCTCTAGTTGTTTGTTGTAGAGCAGGGTTCTGCTCCTGTATAAGCAACCTTGAAGATTCTGTAGAGACAGTAGGGAGACTATGAAGATTGCTGAGAGTGGAGCTGCGAGCAATAGCTGTAGCAAGCCTGCCATTAAAGAGGTCCCAGTTCGCTTTCTTTGTGTTATATCTCAGTGTAGAGAGATTGTTGTTGTGTCTAGCAGGAACCTTGATGGCAAACAGAATGCCAAAGTGGTCAGAGCCAATGCTGGTTGTTACTTGCCAGTCTTCTATCTTGCTTGCAAGGTCTGGAGTAGCAAAAGCTAGGTCTAGGACGCTTTCTCTGCTCATTATTTGAGCGAAAAAAGGTGCCTTCTCCAGGTGTGTTTAGCAGCTCTAGATTCTGTCGTTCAATCCAGTCTACGAACACGCTAGCTTTAGAAGAGATAGTAGCTGACTGAGGGTCCCACCAAGGGTGGTGTGTGTTGAAGTCGCCTAGGAAATGGAAGACGGTAAGAGAGTGTTTGTCAATAGTGCTCTTTCGATAGTATTTGCCGAGGAGCCTTGTTGTCTTGCTCGTTGTAGAGGTTGTAGATGTGGAAGGTGGAGTTTCTTGTCTTTACCGCAACTGCTAGATAGTCTGGATCGGCTACTAGATTTGCAGAGGGCTCACCTGAGCCTGAAGAGAGCGAGAGATGTAAATAAGGACGCGAGGCGTAGTGATGAATGAGGGAGAGTAGGTAGAAGCTGCGTAAACGAGGGGTGGTTTACTGAGCGCGTTTCTGAGAAATCTAAAGGCGTCTGGTGCGGTAGAACAAGCAAGGCTCTTGTACAATAACAAGATCAATAGCTAGCTCTACTGCTATCTGAAGAGCGCTTTCAGTGGCCTGGGCGCTCTTGTTTAGATTAATCTGAAGAACTCTTATGTTGTCTAACATTCTGTTGTTGTTGGCGCGTTCAAGGTAGCCGTGTACATCTCACACTGCCTGCTGTCTGCTGTGTGTGCCTTTTTGCAGTTTGCGCAGACAGGTAATGTGTGTACACAGGTCTTGCCTTTAGCGCCGCAGGTGTTGCATCTGTGCAGAGCTGTAGCGTGAGGCTCTGCGCAGATTTTGCAGGCAGTGCTGTGTAGGCACCTCGTCTCTAGGTGACCGAAGCGTTGACACTTCTGGCATTGTGTTGAGGCAGGCGTAGAGTACAGCTTCTCTACTCTAACACTAATGCCTAGTAAGTAGAGTCTGCCTCGAATAGCTCTTACAGCCTCCTGTTCTGTTGCAAAGGCAATGCACACTGAGCCTGTGTGCTGAGTTTGTCTTCTCTCTCTGCTAGTAAGCCAGTAGGGGTTGCCTACAGTCTGGAACCCTCTATTGAATGTAGAGATCTCTGTTTTTAGCACCTCTAGGCTTTCATTGGTAGAGAAAGAGGTTGGTATATTGTGGAGCACTACTTTGTGCCAAGGCTGGATAGGTAGCGCCTCTTTGAAAGCAGTAATGTTCTTCCAGATCTGTATGTTCTCAAGTAGGTACTTGGCGCTGAAGGAGGGTGTAGTCGTCAGAACAATGTTCTTCTTTACGCTAGTAGTTACTGATGCTACAACAGGGGAGCTTACTCCTTTGCTAGCAAAGGCCTCGTTGAAGGCATTACGCATAGCAAGAGAGCTAAAGGAGTTTGTAGTAGAGTTTGTACTAGTTTGTTGGTCCTGGAGCAAGACAAGTTGGCGAGTGCTAAGCGAGTTCTTAGGTGTCGGAATAGATGTCTTCTTTGCAACTGTTTGCCAGTCTGTTTTTGGTTGACCCTTTGCTGCAACAGTAGCGTAGGAAGAGGCCGTAGTGGTAGAGGCAGAAGTGGAGGCAGAAGTGGAGGCAGAAGTGGACCCAGAAGTAGAGGCAGGAGTGGAGGCAGCAGGGGTAGAGCGCTGAGGCAGGGCTTGAGGAACGGAAGCCAAAGCTGGCTTCTGTAGGAGCTTGGTTTTCGATCCAATTGCTCTAGATACTGATTCCAGATTTGATACTTGCGAGGCTAAGACAGAGACGCTGTGTTTGTTGACTCTGTTATTCTCTGTGTAGTCTCTAAAAACTTCGAGCAGATCCAGAAGATCTGTCTGGGTCTTACGAGATGTGGCGAGAGCAGATGCTTGGATTACCATGCTTCTAGCAATGCTGAGAGCTTCTTCACAGGTGCTGGCTACTGGTGCCTGGGCTAAGGGTCGGCTAGCAGCTGTGAATTGGAACGGGGCTGGTCGTAGGGCGTCAGGGATAGCAGATCTACTGCTAGCAGTTCTTTTGTGGGAGGTAGCAGTAGCTGCATTGGCAGTAAAGGCGTAGCTGGATTGTGTAGGGCAGTGTGTTGAAGGGTCTAGCTCTCCTAGAGGGTCGGGAGAGCTAGGGACATTTAGGTCCATCTCTACTATAGACTCTGTGTCTACAGGGTCCAGAGTAGAGTGTCTAGAAGCTGGCGAGATTCTAGAGCTCTGGTATAATCCAGGGTCCGGGATGTCCATAGGTCTAGGTAGTGGTCCTGAGAAGAGCGTGGTCCAATTTGCGGTGGTTTGTGGTGGATCGTGCTTTTGCTGATAAGATAAGAGCGGTCTGTGCGCAGAACGTGAAAACTCAGAAGAGCGTGAACTGTAGGTTTGCACCTGGCTGCGCTCCTCTACCACGAGCTTAGAGGCTGTGAGAGTGATAAGAGAGCTTCTCTGTGTTGTACTGCGATGGATTCTAATGGTTTTTGAGACTGTAGAGGTAGTATGTCCCTGTTTTCTGTTTTGCTGCACTTGGTTGATTGATTGATTGATTGATTGATTGATTGATTAGTTTAACGTCCTATGTGAGTCGAAGACTATGGAAGACGAGAGCAGCTAAGCTGCTCTGGTAATACAAAGGGTGTTTTTGCAGGGAGTGTTTCTATCAAAATACAAGAGATGGTGAGGGCTTTAGCCCTAAGCAAGGTTGTTAAGAAACAAAGTTGCTGCGCAGTAAAGAGATATAAAGGAAAGTTATTCCTCTACGTGCTGGTTGAGATGCCACTTGCGAGTGCCTATCTTTGTGCTTGTTATAAAGGCTAGAGTAGCCTTTATTCCTTGTGTTGTGTGTAGGAGAAGAGGCAGAGTCAGCCTTGATTCTCTCACGTATTTTTGGAGGATTTTGCGGTCTTGTTTGTACCACTTGCAGCTTAGTAGTAGATGCTCCACTGTTTGCTTAGCTCCGCAGCTGCAATAGGGGTGGTCTGCTTTGCCTATCTGGAATAGGTATGCTTTGTTGTATCCGTGGCCAAGTTTGAGCTGATAGTAGGCGCTAGCAATCTCTCTTCTTGTTCCTGGTGGGACTCTGACTTTCTTCTGAATTGACAAGCTGTACCTAGCTGAGTAGGTATTTGGATTGCGTAGTGTTGCCTGTGAGGAGTAGTTTTTGAGTTCTTTTGTCCATTCCTGCGTTGCTAGCTTCTTGATCCTGGTACTAGTCATGGCGAGGCTAGTAGAGTTCGTGGCTGGCCTCTTTTTGGCAGCTAGTTTAGCTAGACAGTCTGCTCTTTCGTTGCCTGCTATGTCTTGATGTCCAGGGACCCAGTAAATGCTGATAGTAGCTCCTTTGCTGATGACCTGTTTGGCTGCTTTTACGCAGCGTATCTGCCACGCTTGTCCAGGTAGATTAGAGGGCGTCTTCAGTCTATGGATAGCAGCCTGGTTGTCCGCATAGATCTGAATCTCCTGGTAGGGGGCAGCTACAGTCGCAGCGTGTTCAAAGCCTCTAGTGATGCCTTCTAGCTCGCCATTGTATACAATTTGGCCTTTGCCGATGTTGTGCGTCTCGTAGTGTGTTTCTAGAGCTTGTTGAGCGTAGTCGAACGCTGCTAGGCCAATGCCAATTCCTGTCCCTTTTTGGATTGACGATGCGTCTGTATAGATAGCGAGCATGTTGTCTCCTAGTCTTGATAGCATGTAAGCCTTGTGAGCCTCTGCTTCTTCGTCCTTGGGTAGTGTAGAGAGTGTAGCTGTATAGGGCATATTTTTGGTCCATGGCTGGTAGTGGTTTGCGAGTAGCTTCTCTTCAGGGCTTGATACAGCAGTCTGAATAGATTGAACAATTTGAGTGAGTTGCGTAGGCGGGCCTTTCTTGAGTTGGCGTCCAAGGTCTTCTACATCTGTGTCTGCGTCTGATTCTGGTTGTAGGGCTTCGTTTAGAGCTTGGATAGCGATGCGAACTAGGTGACTAGCTGGTAGCTTCCTTGCTCTGAAGGCGTATTTTCTGATAGCAGGCTGCACTTGGTTGAGTAGGAGCAGAGACGCGTCAATCGCAGACTTCTGGATTCTACCGCCAATTTGCGAAGGATGTAGGAGGTGCGAAACCTCTGCTAGCGCGCCTAGACGTTTAGCTACTAGACGCTCTGCTACTTTTCCTAGGCAGTTGAGTAGGGCAATTACTCTGTATGCTTTAGGCGCTGAGTAGTCGGGCTTTTTAGGCTTCTTTAGAATGATGCCAGTAGCTTGCTTCCATCTACTTGGGTGGTAGCCGTGGTTGAAGAGAGCAGAGAATACCTGAAAGATAGTTTCTGGCTGTGTTTTGTAGGCGGCCGTGATTATCTCCTGGTTGATAGCGTCTGGTCCTGGACTGCTACTCTTAACTTGAGGTGAGCAGGCTGCTTGAACTTCTGCTCTAGTGAGTGCTGGCCAATCCCAATTGCCCTGTTGGTAGGTGTTCCACTGGATCGCGCTAGATGCTGGTGGAGGTGGAAAGAGCGTAGTTCTAAAGGCAGAGCATTTGCCTTGAAACGACTCTTCGAGCCTGTTTGCTGACTGGATTGCAGGGATGCTTTGACTAGCAGTCGGCTTAGTATATGCCATTGCCTTGTAGATAGACTTCGCATCCTCCTTCTCCAGAAACTGGTTCCAATGGTCCTGTTTTGCTGCTTTGATAGCTCGCAGATACGCGTTTCTAGCTACCAGATAGTCTTTCTTCCATAGAAAAGCTTCTACAATAGAGGAGGCAGCTACCTTGCGTTGGAACAAGCGTTGTCTGTTTAGCATCGTAGTTCGTAGAGAGTGCAAGTCTTGGTTCCACCATGGCTTGCTCTTTGGCCTTGTTGCTAGTCGTGGAATAGCAGCTGTTGCTGCCTCTATGATAGCAGCAGTAATCTCATTTCCAAGCTGCTCTAGTTGTTGTTGTAGAGCAGGGTTCTGCTCCTGTATAAGCAACCTTGAAGATTCTGTAGAGACAGTAGGGAGACTATGAAGATTGCTGAGAGTGGAGCTGCGAGCAATAGCTGTAGCAAGCCTGCCATTAAAGAGGTCCCAGTTCGCTTTCTTTGTGTTATATCTCAGTGTAGAGAGATTGTTGTTGTGTCTAGCAGGAACCTTGATGGCAAACAGAATGCCAAAGTGGTCAGAGCCAATGCTGGTTGTTACTTGCCAGTCTTCTATCTTGCTTGCAAGGTCTGGAGTAGCAAAAGCTAGGTCTAGGACGCTTTCTCTGCTCATATTTGAGCGAAAAAAGGTGCCTTCTCCAGGTGTGTTTAGCAGCTCTAGATTCTGTCGTTCAATCCAGTCTACGAACACGCTAGCTTTAGAAGAGATAGTAGCTGACTGAGGGTCCCACCAAGGGTGGTGTGTGTTGAAGTCGCCTAGGAGAATGGAAGACGGTAAGAGAGTGTTTGTCAATAGTGCTCTTTCGATAGTATTTGCCGAGGAGCCTTGTTGGTCTTGCTCGTTGTAGAGGTTGTAGATATGGAAGGTGGAGTTTCTTGTCTTCACCGCAACTGCTAGATAGTCTGGATCGGCTACTAGATTTTGCAGAGGGCTCACCTGAGCCTGAAGAGAGCGAGAGGTGTAAATAAGGACGCGAGGGCGTAGTGATGAATGAGGGAGAGTAGGTAGAAGCTGCGTAAACGAGGGGTGGTTTACTGAGCGCGTTTCTGAGAAATCTAAAGGCGTCTGGTGCGGTAGAACAAGCCAAGGCTCTTGTACAATAACAAGATCAATAGCTAGCTCTACTGCTATCTGAAGAGCGCTTTCAGTAGCCTGGGCGCTCTTGTTTAGATTAATCTGAAGAACTCTTATGTTGTCTAACATTCTGTTGTTGTTGGCGCGTTCAAGGTAGCCGTGTACATCTCACACTGCTTGCTGTCTGCTGTGTGTGCCTTTTTGCAGTTTGCGCAGACAGGTAATGTGTGTACACAGGTCTTGCCTTTAGCGCCGCAGGTGTTGCATCTGTGCAGAGCTGTAGCGTGAGGCTCTGCGCAGATTTTGCAGGCAGTGCTGTGTAGGCACCTCGTCTCTAGGTGACCGAAGCGTTGACACTTCTGGCATTGTGTTGAGGCAGGCGTAGAGTACAGCTTCTCTACTCTAACACTAATGCCTAGTAAGTAGAGTCTGCCTCGAATAGCTCTTACAGCCTCCTGTTCTGTTGCAAAGGCAATGCACACTGAGCCTGTGTGCTGAGTTTGTCTTCTCTCTCTGCTAGTAAGCCAGTAGGGGTTGCCTACAGTCTGGAACCCTCTATTGAATGTAGAGATCTCTGTTTTTAGCACCTCTAGGCTTTCATTGGTAGAGAAAGAGGTTGGTATATTGTGGAGCACTACTTTGTGCCAAGGCTGGATAGGTAGCGCCTCTTTGAAAGCAGTAATGTTCTTCCAGATCTGTATGTTCTCAAGTAGGTACTTGGCGCTGAAGGACGGTGTAGTCGTCAGAACAATGTTCTTCTTTACGCTAGTAGTTACTGATGCTACAACAGGGGAGCTTACTCCTTTGCTAGCAAAGGCCTCGTTGAAGGCATTACGCATAGCAAGAGAGCTAAAGGAGTTTGTAGTAGAGTTTGTACTAGTTTGTTGGTCCTGGAGCAAGACAAGTTGGCGAGTGCTAAGCGAGTTCTTAGGTGTCGGAATAGATGTCTTCTTTGCAACTGTTTGCCAGTCTGTTTTTGGTTGACCCTTTGCTGCAACAGTAGCGTAGGAAGAGGCCGTAGTGGTAGAGGCAGAAGTGGAGGCAGAAGTGGAGGCAGAAGTGGACCCAGAAGTAGAGGCAGGAGTGGAGGCAGCAGGGGTAGAGCGCTGAGGCAGGGCTTGAGGAACGGAAGCCAAAGCTGGCTTCTGTAGGAGCTTGGTTTTCGATCCAATTGCTCTAGATACTGATTCCAGATTTGATACTTGCGAGGCTAAGACAGAGACGCTGTGTTTGTTGACTCTGTTATTCTCTGTGTAGTCTCTAAAAACTTCGAGCAGATCCAGAAGATCTGTCTGGGTCTTACGAGATGTGGCGAGAGCAGATGCTTGGATTACCATGCTTCTAGCAATGCTGAGAGCTTCTTCACAGGTGCTGGCTACTGGTGCCTGGGCTAAGGGTCGGCTAGCAGCTGTGAATTGGAACGGGGCTGGTCGTAGGGCGTCAGGGATAGCAGATCTACTGCTAGCAGTTCTTTTGTGGGAGGTAGCAGTAGCTGCATTGGCAGTAAAGGCGTAGCTGGATTGTGTAGGGCAGTGTGTTGAAGGGTCTAGCTCTCCTAGAGGGTCGGGAGAGCTAGGGACATTTAGGTCCATCTCTACTATAGACTCTGTGTCTACAGGGTCCAGAGTAGAGTGTCTAGAAGCTGGCGAGATTCTAGAGCTCTGGTATAATCCAGGGTCCGGGATGTCCATAGGTCTAGGTAGTGGTCCTGAGAAGAGCGTGGTCCAATTTGCGGTGGTTTGTGGTGGATCGTGCTTTTGCTGATAAGATAAGAGCGGTCTGTGCGCAGAACGTGAAAACTCAGAAGAGCGTGAACTGTAGGTTTGCACCTGGCTGCGCTCCTCTACCACGAGCTTAGAGGCTGTGAGAGTGATAAGAGAGCTTCTCTGTGTTGTACTGCGATGGATTCTAATGGTTTTGGGATGCTGGAGGCGCTGGTTTCGATTTTGCTGACCCGGCGTCCATTCCTGCGTTGCTAGCTTCTTGATCCTGGTACTAGTCATGGCGAGGCTAGTAGAGTTCGTGGCTGGCCTCTTTTTGGCAGCTAGTTTAGCTAGACAGTCTGCTCTTTCGTTGCCTGCTATGTCTTGGTGTCCAGGGACCCAGTAAATGCTGATAGTAGCTCCTTTGCTGATGACCTGTTTGGCTGCTCTTACGCAGCGTATCTGCCACGCTTGTCCAGGTAGGTTAGAGGGCGTCTTCAGTCTATAGATAGCAGCCTGGTTGTCCGCATAGATCTGAATCTCCTGGTAGGGGGCAGCTACAGTCGCAGCGTGTTCAAAGCCTCTAGTGATGCCTTCTAGCTCGCCATTGTATACAATTTGGCCTTTGCCGATGTTGTGCGTCTCGTAGTGTGTTTCTAGAGCTTGTTGAGCGTAGTCGAACGCTGCTAGGCCAATGCCAATTCCTGTCCCTTTTTGGATTGACGATGCGTCTGTGTAGATAGCGAGCATGTTGTCTCCTAGTCTTGATAGCATGTAAGCCTTGTGAGCCTCTGCTTCTTCGTCCTTGGGTAGTGTAGAGAGTGTAGCTGTATAGGGCATATTTTTGGTCCATGGCTGGTAGTGGTTTGCGAGTAGCTTCTCTTGAGGGCTTGATACAGCAGTCTGAATAGATTGAACAATTTGAGTGAGTTGCGTAGGCGGGCCTTTCTTGAGTTGGCGTCCAAGGTCTTCTACATCTGTGTCTGCGTCTGATTCTGGTTGTAGGGCTTCGTTTAGAGCTTGGATAGCGATGCGAACTAGGTGACTAGCTGGTAGCTTCCTTGCTCTGAAGGCGTATTTTCTGATAGCAGTGTTAAGCCTGATCGCTGGCGGAGGTAGCGCAGCTTCTACCTCTGATGGAATCGTTGGTGAGGTGCGAAAGGTGCCTAGTATCTTTCTAAGAGCCATGTTTTGGAGTCCTTGTAGCTGCTTCTTGATGGCAGTTTGTTTTCTCCAGAAGACCTCACATCCGTAGTCGGCTACACTTGTTACACAAGCTAGATAGAGTTGCCGCATAGCGTAGGGAGAGAGTCCTCTCTCGCTGTTTGCTAGTCTGCACATCCTGTAGAAGGCTGACCTGGCCTGGCTAATCCTTATAGCAGCATGCTCCTTGAATGCGAGTGCGTTGTCAAAGTAGATGCCTAGCCATCTGACTGTCTTTTTTGGTGTGACCGTAGATTGATCTGGGAGCGTGAGTGATGCTGCGGAAGCCTTATCACTTGTAGTAAAGTGTATAAGCTCTGTTTTTGCAGCGTCAAACTGTATAGCACAGCTGGCTCCTTTGGTAAAGAGACTAGCTATGTCGCGTTCTAGCAGGCGTATGTTTTTCTGTAGGCTTGTTGAAGAAGCAGAGATGGAGAGGTCGTCCATATACGAAAGTGAGTAGTTGACGGTTGATGAAAACAGAGGTCTGATATATATCAGAAACAGAATTGGTGATACTGGGCTGCCTTGTGGGATGCCTGCTGATATGTTGCTAAAGTCTTCTGTTTCTCCATTAAACGATAGCCGAAGCTGGCGATTTGTGAGAAAAGACTGGATCCACGCTATTAGGCTGCAGGGTAGCTTTAGTTGTTGCAGGATAGCAAGTAGCTGATTCCGGGCTACGTGGTCAAAGGCTCCTTTAATGTCTAAGAAGACTGTAGAGGTAGTATGTCCCTGTTTTCTGTTTTGCTGCACTTGGTTGAGTAGGAGCAGAGACGCGTCAATCGCAGACTTCTGGATTCTACCGCCAATTTGCGAAGGATGTAGGAGGTGCGAAACCTCTGCTAGCGCGCCTAGACGTTTAGCTACTAGACGCTCTGCTACCTTTCCTAGGCAGTTGAGTAGGGCGATTACTCTGTATGCTTTAGGCGCTGAGTAGTCGGGCTTTTTAGGCTTCTTTAGAATGATGCCAGTAGCTTGCTTCCATCTACTTGGGTGGTAGCCGTGGTCAAAGTGGTCGGAGCCAATATTGGGTATAACTTGCCAGTCTTCGATCTTGCCCACTAGGTCTGGGGTAGCAAAGGCTAGGTCTAGTACGCTTTCTCTACTCATGTTTGAGCGGAAGAAAGTGCCTTCTCCAGGTGTGTTTAGTAGGTCTAGATTTTGACGTTCAATCCAGTCTACAAACAAGCTAGCTCTAGAAGAGGTAGTAGCTAGCTGAGGGTCCCACCAAGGGTGATGTGTGTTGAAGTCGCCTAGTAGGATAGAGGATGGTAGAAGAGTGTTTGGAAGCAGTGCTCTTTCAATAGTATTTGCTAAGGAGCCCTGCTGGTCTTGCTCGTTGTAGAGGTTGTAGATGTGGAAGGTAGAGCTTCTTGTCTTAACTGCCACTGCTAGGTAGTCTGGATCGGCTACTAGGTTTTGCAGAGGGCTTATCTGGGCCTGTAGAGCGCGAGAGAAGTAGATAAGAACGCGGGGGCGTAGTGACGGATGAGGTAGAGTCGGTAGAAGCTGTGTAAACGCAGGGTGGTTTACTGAGCGCGTTTCTGAGAAATCTAAAGGTGTTTGGTGCGATGAGACAAGCCAAGGCTCTTGTACAATAACAAGATCAATGGCTAGTTCTATTGCCATTTGAAGAGCGCTCTCAGTAGCCTGAGCGCTCTTGTTTAGATTAATCTGGAGGATTCGTAGGTTGTCTAGCATTCTGTAGTGGTTGGCGTGTTTAATGTGGCAGTGTAGATCTCGCACTGCTTGCTGTCTGCTGTGTGTGCCTTTTTGCAGTTTGCGCACACAGGTAGTGTGTGTATGCAGGTTTTGCCTTTGGCGCCGCAGGTGTTGCATCTATGTTGAGCTGTGGCGTGCGGCTCTGCACATATTTTGCAGGTAGTGTTGTGTAGGCACCTAGTCTCTAGGTGACCAAAACGTTGACACTTCTGGCACTGTGTTGAGGCAGGCGTTGAGTACAGCTTCTCTACTCTCACGCTGATACCTAGTAGGTAGAGCTTGCCTCTGATAGCTCTTGTCGCTTCTTGTTCTGTTGCAAAAGCGATGCACACTGATCCTACGTGCTGAGTTTATCTTCTCTCTCTACTAGTAAGCCAGTTGTTAGGGACGTCAAATTGAGAGAGATTGGATTGATTGATCGGTAACCAGAAAGTAAGTACAAAGAGCTAGGGGGGTTTGGTAACCTCGCGAATATGTCGCGAGGTGTTGCCAAGACCCTGATGACTAAGCTAATCACGTGACAGAGCACGTGACCGGGGAACGGGCAGGTATGTGGGATGGATATCGGAGATCCATAACACCACTCCCCCCTCCCAAAAAGCAGCTCCTGCGCGCTAAGGCTCATAAAATCCTTCACAACCCACCAGTATGTCCATTGTCCTCCCTTCCATCCATGAATACCGTGTCGGTCATCGGTCGGTCGGTCGGTTGGTCTGGTGAGGAGCGAAGGCGTCCTTGATCGTCAACTTGTCAGCGGTCATACCACCCGGAGAGTATACTCCACGTCGCCAAAGGCTTCCTCAGTGGGTTCAGAGCAACCGTGGGGACCATCCCCACTGCTGGTGAGCTTACCACCTTCTGCACTAAGACGGGCGAGTATACTTCCAGCCAAGTAGACGTGATTAGTCAAGCCACAAGAACGCTAACCGCTCCTCATGTTGACCAGGTTCCCGGAGGGGTGTCGGCATGGCGATGTCGGGATGTCTGTGGTGGAAGCGGGCTAGGTGCTCTCCGCAGCCCGTGACGTCGTAGTATGGGACCCAGTCTGGCTTGTCGTAACCTGTCCACTTGATGAGGTAGCGGAGGACACCTTTCTTACCAGTAGCGGGATCCCTGCAGCGCTTATCAACTTTAGCGTCAAGGATATCGTCAACGTAGTAAGTCTCGCCTTCATCATCAACTTCAACAGGGCCTTGTGGGTCTTGACGCTGCCCCGGGAGCGGGTTGTTGTCAACCGGGTGGAGGAGCCATGGGTGGAATACCGGATAGATTTGGGCCAGATCACCGTGGTCTGACAGGTCCAGTCGGTAAGCCTTACCACCATATGATTCCTTCACTGTGAAGGGGCCCAAGTTCTTTGGGGAGAGACCTTTGTTCTGCTGACGGGTGCGGATATTGCGAGCATCAAGCATCACCAGGTCACCAGGGTGAAACTCAGGTGCTGGTTGCCTGTGCTTGTTTGCTTGTTCCTCCATTTTGGCTGACGCCCACGCGAGGCTCCATTTGAGGAATACTTTGACTGACTCAATGCGTTGGATGAGGTTGTCTGCCGCTCGAGAGTCGCGCGAAGCTTTCCACGTCAATGAGGTGTCAGTGACTGGTTCAATACCACTGCGAGGGTTGTAGCCTTTCGTTGCGTAGAATGGGGACACTCCTGTCGCTGCAGTGACTGTGGAATTGGCATGAAATTCAGCGAGAGGTAGTAGCTCAGCCCAGTTCTTCTGGTCATAGTGCACGAAGGCGCGGAGGTACTGTTTGACTGCACTGTTGACTGCTTCGGTTTGACCATCAGTTTCTGGATGGAACGCCGTGGATAACTTTGGTTTGGTACCAATGCGTTCACATAAGCGTTTCCAGAAGTGTGAGGTAAACTGTGCGCCGCGGTCGGATATGACCTCCATCGGGTAGCCTTCCTCACGCCATACGTACTCGAAGAATGCCTGGACTACAGTCTCTACCTCTAGGTCTTCCAATGGGATAAACTTCTTCTTCTTGGAGAGGCGGTCGACGTTCACCATGAGGTGGTTGTACGTCAATCCTCTCCAGGTCGAGGGTGGAAGTGGAGTGATGAAATCCACAGTAACACTGTTCCAGTAGCGATCTGCGACGGGGAGCGGGTTGAGTAGACCATGTTTGCCTTCTCGGTGGGGCTTGGACCGTTGACACACCAAACAGTTCTTTACGTAACGTGCGACGGTATCGGTGCAGGATGGCCAGTAGTACCATCGGGAGAGTCTCTCGTATGTACCATGCTTGCCGCTATGGCCTCCTACCGTGGTGTCGTGGACGTGGCTCACCACAGCGGCCCGCAGTGCTTCGTCGTCGGGGACGTACAGTTTATCGTGGATGTAGAGGAGACCGTCTTTCATGTGACAAGAGGATAGTTCTACCTTGACGCCTTGTTTGGCATAGGACACTGGGAGACGGCGTAGGCCTTCTTCTTTGCACCTGATGATGTCGTTCATCAGCGGATCTTCAGCTGCGGTGACCCGGATACGCTGGATGAGCGACTCAGTATCCGGGAGGTCTTGGTGTTCAGAGTCGGGCTCCCGATCGTCCCCGTCCTCAGAGAGGCCAGGCTCCCGATCGTTCCCTTCCCCGTCGACCTCCTCTCCCAGGGCGACTGTCAACGATTCTTCATCGCCACAGCCCGTCTCTTCACTGAACGCTTGTATCCATTGTGTCAGGTCCATCACGCTGAGTTCGAGCTGATCGTTGACTATGTCGGCTAGGTGGATAGCGTGGTGACAACCATCGTCGGGGGTGAGGGAGAGTACGGCCGTCGCCTCCACGCCCGGTGGGGGAGGTTCGAACATGTGGTCTTTGAGCAGTTGCTGCTGTTGTTGTTGTATTCGATCATCAGACACGTTGTCTGGCACGTCATCGGTTCGGCGGGTTAAACTATCAGGTTTAGTACCTTGTTTACCAGGCCTATACTTAATGATGAAGTTGAACTCAGCTAAGAACTCAGCCCAACGGGCTTGTCGGCGCGAGAGTTGTTTGGTGCTCATAAACCATTGTAACGTTCGATGGTCTGAGAATATCTCCACTGGGTCCTCAGTCCCTGCTAGTTCGGGTCTCCACTCTTCAAATGCCTTGATGATCGCAAGGAGTTCTTTGTCGTAGATTGGGTAGTTCAACTCAGCAGCTTTCATCTTCATCGAGAAGTATGCCACAGGGCGGAGCACGTCGTCGTGCCACTGGGAGAGTATTGCCGAGACCACCCAATCGGACGCGTCGCATTCGATGATCGCTTTAAGGTCTGGGTCAAAATGGGCGAGAACTGACTCGCTGGTGAAAGCTTCCTTAAGTCGTTCAAATGCGGCGCGAGCCTTATCGTGGAAGTTAAGCTTTTGGCCCACTGCTGTGTCACGAATGAGCTCGATAAGCGGTCGTACAATGAGTGAGAACTTGAAGATAAAGCGTCGGTAGAAATTGGCAAAGCCAATGAACGCCTGTACGTCCTTGACGGTGCGAAGATCCTTCCAGTCCTTAATCGCTTTGATCTTGTCTGGATCCATCTGTAGGCCTTCGCAGGTGAGTATCATGCCCAGATATTTGACTCGAGTGACGTGGAACTCGCACTTGCGGATATCTAGGTAAAGACCGGCATCTCTCAGACGCGTGAGGGTTTTGGTGCAGTGCTGCACGTGTTCTTCTTCGGATGAACTGTAGACGAGCACGTCATCAAGATATGCAGAACAGAAATCATCCAAATAGTCTCGCAGGGTGGAGTTGATAAATGACTGGAACGTGCCGGGAGCGTTGCAGAGTCCGAAGGGCATCACCACGTACTCGAACAGCCCAAAGCGGGTGAGGAATGCTGTCTTTTCTTGATCCTCTTTGCGAACAAGCACTCGATTAAACGCGGCGATCACGTCAAACTTTGAGAACAATCTGACTTTGTTCAGACGCGCTAGAGTATCCCGAATCTTAGGAGGCGCATTGCGGTTTTTTACTGTAAGGGCGTTCAACTGTCGATAGTCGATACAGATCCTCAGCCCGCCACCTGGCTTCTTTACTACCAGCACGGGCGCCGCGTAGGGTGAGGTTGACTCGCGAATAAATCCTTTGCGCAGCTCTTCTTGGATATAGGCCTTCAAGGCCATCATCTCGTTACGTGACAAGCCGTACGCTCTCTGGTGTGGTGCCGCGGCTCCTTCGATGAGTCGTATCTCGTGATCTACCCCAGGCTTGCTCAAGGGGACGGTGTCCGCCTCCTTGGGGTCCCATACGTCTATCAGGCGGTGATACTGCGGTGGTACCAGCCTATAGAGCTCGGACTTGGTGATCTTTGGTAGGGTCAGCTTGTCGTGGAACTTCTGGAAGTCCTCTGTGGTGAGGGCGGCGCAGTCAGCCGCGAACAGGCTCATGAATGATGCTTCTATAGGATCGTCTGGTTTCTTGAGTTTCTCCCAGTGTTCCGGGTACACCCAAGTGAGTGTCGACTCATCGCGACGTCCGAAGGCCAGGGCAGCATCAGCGCTGATGAGGGCGATGTTGTCTTTCATGGCCGGGGTGATGTTGGTGACGTGGCTTTTCCCATCACGAGCACAGGTGACCTGTACGCACTTTCCGTGGGTCAAACAGTTCGCTGTGCAATAGTCGCTGCAGAACGTGATGGTGCGGTCGTTGTATCTCTTGACGGGGTCGTGGGTCTCCAGCCATGGCTGTCCTACGATGAGGTCGTATCCAAGTAGCTCCGTGACCCACATCCAGTCCTCGCTATAGTGATCGCCGATGTGTAGCTTCACCAGCGCCATGGTATCCATGCTCGCTGCAATCTTGCCATTGGCGAGTCGGAGTTGCACTGGTTGCGATGATTTCACAGTGTGTAGCTTGTGCTGTGTGGTGAATTGTCGACTGACGACTTGCCCCGAGCACCCATCATCGGGTAAGGTATTGGCCTTCACGGGGTGCCCCAACGGGGTGGTAACTTGGCTAGAGAACTTCATCTGCGGCGAGTGAGGTGGGCGATTTGGAATACCCGGATCATCAACCAGCGCGAGCTCGATGACATCGCGCTGGTGCCTAGTTTGATAATCCTCACTCAACGACACAGCTGATATGTAAACCGCTGGTCGTGCCGCAACGCGGGACTCCTCTTCTCTAGTGAGGTCATCCTGGAGTTGCGCGATGTGTCCTTGACGGCGACTGTCATCAAGGACTACTCGTTTCCCGACGGGTTGGATGGTTCACTGGAAAGGGTATCCGCGGCGTTAACCTCCAACGCGGAGTCCCAAGTGGAAGTGGCTTTGTTCTTGCATGGAGCATCAGGTTGATGGGGGAGATGACCAGGTCTGAGACAGCGGGCGCACAGCTTCTTGGATACGATGATCCTGAACTGAGCGGGTGAGCGCTTGTACCCAGAGTCCCTGGTGGAGTCTTTATTCTTTGTTCCACGGTCGTCGCCGCGTCCTCCCTTCACATCACGCTTCTTATCTCGAGTGTGGTTTCCTCCATGACCGTAAGCCGCGCTAAAGTCTTTCTCCAGTTGTCGGAGGCGGGCTGTGAACTCAGCCCAGGTTTCACCGACGCGCGCGCCTTGGGTGGCGGGTGACTTGTAGTGGCTGTTGAGGTTCTGGAGGGCGTAGAATCGTCGGGTGGCCGCATCAAGCTGGGCCTCTACCGCGATGAGGTTGAATCGGGCTAGCCACTCACCAGCTCCTTCACCAGCCTTCTGTCGGCAGTCGCCTGAGGTCAGCTTTTGTAAGGCTGACGCCTTCTTATCCTCGGAGCTCATGCCAAAGTTGGCTTCTAGGTCTGCGATGAGCTGATCGGCGGATTCATACGGTTCTTCTGAGCGGGGAAGGGCCCGAAGCTTCACTACACTGTACGCGGTATCTTTGCAATGGTCGCGGAGATACTCTACCTTGCTCCACTCATTAGGGAAGTTACCCCATGAACGGGAGAATTTGGTGAGAGCAGACGCTGTCCATTGCTCAAGATCCTCATCGGGCTTGCCACTGTAATCCTTGATGTCAGGATATCTAGGGTTGTTGGCGTTGGGATCGGTGGTGTGGGTATCCTGACCAGAACGGATCGTGATAGGCGTCTCGCCACGTGGACCCAGAGCTGGACCAGCGCTGCGTTGAGTGCGGGTGTCCCTCCTGTCCTCGGAGTCGTCCTCGGTGGACGAGCCGGAGTCATCGGATGGGTCAAAGTCACCCCGAGCCTTCTTGGGGCGAGGTTTGCTCCGAAGGGCCTTCTCTAGATCCTTCTGTGTCTCTTCCAGAGCTTGTTGCAGGGCCTGCATGTTATCTTCAGCATCGTGGAGCTTGGTATTGATCATCTTGTTGTCCCGACGGAGTTGATTTCGGTCGTCGCGCAGGCGTCTAACGGCCTCGCGCGCCTTGTCCATCTCGGTCTCAGCGTCAGTCAACTTCTGCTGGAGGTTGCCATGCTGCTTGTCACAGTTGTGTCGGTACTCCTTCAAGGAGCGCTCTGCTTTGGCTTTAGCATGAAGGGAGTTGACCTGAGACTCAGTGGCTTGTTCCAGGAGCGCGGTTGCATTCTGAAGGTCTTCTTCAGCGATTTCGCGGCCATCGATGTATTTACTGATGACGCGGAACCAAGCGTCTGGATGGTTGTGTACTGATTGCACTAAGGCGGTAGGGTCTTCCACTCGGTCGATGCGATTCTCGGAGGTAATGGTGCCTTCCTCGTTGGGCGTGTACAAGTAGATGGTCTCAATGGGGTTCCCAGCATCGTCAATGGCGTGCGTGAGTTCGGTCTGGTCTACTGCGAACTCCGCGCGCGCGACAGATACGCGTCGGGAGGAAGAGAATGACTGGTTACCCAATGAGGACCGGAGGCGTGGGTACTCAACGTCACGTGCCTCATCGTGGGCGAAGCCAGGAGTTTCGTCAACCAGCAGCGTGACTCGCTTCTTGGTCTTATGACTTGTGGGAGGCTTCAGAGATGAAGGCTTGGGGTGTGTAGCGTCGAGGTCGTCCTCTTCGTTTTCTGAGTTATAGAATTCTCCCGGGCGGCGCTGCGTGCCGGAGAGCTCGGGGCCGCCCATCTGGGAACGACCGATGGTCTGGGAAGTACCCGGGGTGATCTGATCACTCGGGCGGCCTAGGCCCCCGAAGGTACCAATCCGTCCACCCGCGCCCGCCATAGTAGCGTCGGAGGTAGAGCGGTTGTGAATGGATGGATTGCGCTCGTGTGGCATAAGCGCCGGGTTTCGCAACCTAGTTGGGTTGGTGGGCAGACTGTCGCACCACACTACTGCGGGGTACCGATGCTGCGGCGCTCGCTGTCGCTGTCGCTGTCGGGCTGTGATCGTCGCGCTGGACGGTCCGTAGATGTGTGGTACTTACTTTATGTTAGGGACGTCAAATTGAGAGAGATTGGATTGATTGATCGGTAACCAGAAAGTAAGTACAAAGAGCTAGGGGGGTTTGGTAACCTCGCGAATATGTCGCGAGGTGTTGCCAAGACCCTGATGACTAAGCTAATCACGTGACAGAGCACGTGACCGGGGAACGGGCAGGTATGTGGGATGGATATCGGAGATCCATAACACCAGTAGGGGTTGCCTACAATCTGAAAGCCTCTGTTGAAGGTAGAGATCTCTTTTTTTAGCACCTCTAGGCTCTCATTTGTAGAGAAGGAGGTTGGAATGTTGTGTAGCACTACTTTGTGCCAAGGCTGGATAGGTAGCGCCTCTGTAAAAGCGGTGATGTTCCTCCAGATATCTATGTTTTCAAGTAGATATTTGGCGCTGAAGGAGGGCGTAGTAGTAAGTACGATGTTCTTCTTTATGCTAGTAGTTACTGATACTACAACAGGGGAGCTTACTCCTTTGCTAGCAAAGGCCTGATTAAAAGCATTGCGCATAGTGAGAGAGTCAAAGGAGTTTGCAGTAGAGTATCTACTAGTTTACTGGTCTTGAAGTAGAACTAGTTGGCGAGTGCTAAGCGAGTTCTTGGGTGCAGGGATGGGTGTCTTCTTCTTAGCAACTGTTTGCCAGTCTGTTTTTAGGTGACTGTTTGCAGCAGCCGCAGTAGCGTATGAGGGAGCCGTGGTAGTAGAGGCAGGAGTCGAGGCAGAAGTAGAGGCAGAAGTCGAGGCAGAAGTCGAGGCAGAGGTCGAGGCAGAAGTCAAGGCAGAAGTCGAGGCAGAAGTAGAGGCAGTGGGTGTAGGGCGGTTAGGCGGAGATCGAGTGGCGTTTTCTAACGCTGGCTTTTGGAGGAGCTTGACCTTTGTTCCAATTGCTCTAGACACAGATTCAAGGCTTGATACTTGAGAGGCTAAGATAGAGACACCTTGTTTGTTGACTCTGTTGTTCTCTGTGTAGTCTCTGAAGACTTCTAGCAGATCTAGCAGGTCTGTTTGGGTCTTGCGAGATGTAGCGAGGGCAGAGGCTTGGATTACCATGCTTCTGGCAATACTGAGAGCTTCTTCACAGGTGCTAGCTACTGGCGTCTGAGCTAGAGGTCTGCTGGCAGCTGAGAATTGGAAAGGAGCTGGTCTTTGGGCGTCAGGGGTAGCAGATCTACTGCTAACAGTTCGTTTGTTGGTAGTAGCAGTAGCTACATTGGCAGTAAAGGCGTATCTAGGTTGAGATGGGCGTCGCGTTGAGTCTGGCGCTCCTAGAGGGTCTGGGGAGCTAGGAACGTTTAGGTCCATCTCTACTATAGACTCTGTGTCTACAGCGTCTAGTGTAGATACGCTAGAAGCTGGCGGGCTTCTAGCGCTCTCATGTGATCCAGGGTCCAGAATGTCCATAGGTCCAGGTGATAGGTTTCCTTCTCTTTTATTTGACAAAGAAATAGTTGAAATGACTAGAAGAAAGCTTGTTTTTGCACAGATAGAGGTACCTAGTCTCTATCAGCTTTTCAGAGCTGAAAAACAGGGAAAAAGGCGTCTTAGTTTTACTCGTTTTGCTCCCTCTCTCTTCTTACTAGCCTAACTAGTAGACCTCTAGGAATTGATTAGGAGTAAAATAGCAGAAAACTAAGCAAAAGGCTGCAGTATGGTGTGTTGTGTCCAATTTGCGGTGGTTTGTGGTGGATCGTGCTTTTGCTGATAAGATAAGAGCGGTCTGTGCGCAGAACGTGAAAACTCAGAAGAGCGTGGTCCAATTTGCGGTGGTTTGTGGTGGATCGTGCTTTTGCTGATAAGATAAGACCGGTCTGTGCGCAGAACGTGAAAACTCAGAAGAGCGTGAACTGTAGGTTTGCACCTGGCTGCGCTCCTCTACCACGAGCCTAGAGGCTGTGAGAGTGATAAGAGAGCTTCTCTGTGTTGTACTACGATGGATTGTAATGATTTTGGGATGCTGGAGGCGCTGGTTTCGATTTTGCTGACCCGGCAATTGTCGTGTTGGCGGCCGTGATTATCTCCTGGTTGATAGCGTCTGGTCCTGGAGTGCTACTCTTAACTTGAGGTGAGCAGGCTGCTTGAACTTCTGCTCTAGTGAGTGCTGGCCAATCCCAATTGCCCTGTTGGTAGGTGTTCCACTGGATCGCGCTAGATGCTGGTGGAGGTGGAAAGAGCGTAGTTCTAAAGGCAGAGCATTTGCCTTGAAACGACTCTTCGAGCCTGTTTGCTGACTGGATTGCAGGGATGCTTTGACTAGCAGTCGGCTTAGTATATGCCATTGCCTTGTAGATAGACTTCGCATCCTCCTTCTCCAGAAACTGGTTCCAATGGTCCTGTTTTGCTGCTTTAATAGCTTGCAGATACGCGTTTCTAGCTACCAGATAGTCTTTCTTCCATAGAAAAGCTTCTACAATAGAGGTGTTAGATGGTATGATGGATAGGTAATGATGGGTTGATGATTGTATTGGTGTTCTTCTTGCAGCTCTCGTGATTTCCGGCCACAGTTCCCAAGATAGGTTGGCGTCAAGTCGCATGGCGCGAGCTTTCTCCTTGTTCACACCCCCTGAGCGTTCGGCGCCTCCATTTTGTGCTTGTGTATCTGGTGCCGAAGGCTCTACGATTATGCCTTGCGTAGCCAACCATCTCTCCACTTCTGGCTTGACAGATGTTATTTCGTTGTCCGCCTCAATGGTCTTTACTGAGATGTTGTAGTGGTTCTTAAGGAAAAGGATGAATGTAGAGAGCGCCTTGATGATTGATCTAGCAGTCCGGTGATCCGTGAAGTAGAGATCCCATTGCATGCCCGAGAACTTGTCTGTAATTAGCATTTGACTCTTCTCTTTCGTAATGCTCTGAGCTTCGTATGAGTGGAAGTCGATTGTCAGTCTTTCTCCCGGTCCATCCTCGTTGGCTCTCGGCGCTCGGCTTATCTTCCGTTTCGATTTTGCTCGTCCACAAGAGTTACATTCCACAGTTGTAATTCCCTTGACTCGCACCCCCTCAGCTTGTTGTACCAGGTGTTCGATTGCGGCTGGTCCTGGGTGGCCGAGCCTTTTGTGCCATAGTACAGCTGAGGCCTTTTGCGGTCCTTTCTTAGTTCTTGATGTAATTTTGTGTGTGTGGTATGTGGCATGTGGGAGTGGATTATGTTCCAGCACCCATTGTCCGCATATTTCGGTCACGGTTCCAATAATCCTGTTTCCAGCCCCTCTTAGAGTAGTCGGGTCTGATTTTGTGTCCCACCAGATCCCTTTCTGCCGTAGCAGTCGAAAGGATACGAGGTTGCACAGAAGGTCTGGGCATATAGCCACATCTTGTAGCATCAGCTTTGTTTTCTTGACCTTGTTTGTCACGATCAGGTCGATTGACCCATATCCTCTAATCCACACCTTGGAATTTCCTGCCCATATGTAATCTCCAGGCAGCGGTGGACGGAAACCATAGACGCGGTCAGGGTCATTGGTTATATGACATGTTGATCCTGAGTCAAGGATAAATGACCTCCGCAACGGATAGTCTGCAGTGCTTCTTTCGTTTGGTGCTGCATTGAAGACTGCCTTGACAACAGCGATTCTCCGGCCTTCGAGTCATTCTTCTCTCGTTTCGGGCGTCGGAGGTGTTGGGGTATGCGACTGTTTGATCACATTTGGGGTTCTTGACCGGGTTCTGCTTTGACCGCGGAGAAGTCCTTGAAATGACGCGTCATTTTGACGCTTGAAATCTATGAGCTCATTAATAGTCTCGTTTGGTTTCCACCATTCGGGTGCCTTGTCTGGATTGACATAGTAGCAGTCCCGTATAGTATGGCGTTGTCCACATGCAGGGCATTTTGCTCCCCCTGTGGTAGCGGATCCTTGATCTGAAGGCCGCTTAGACGTGGTGGTTTTCCTACCCGTCGTACGTTGATTACGAGGTCTTCCCCGGTTGCCAGATGGCGCGCTTTCAGCATGTTGGGCGTCCCCTTCATTGCTCTGGGAGGTTGCACCCCCTTCAGCGAGAAACGATGCATCATCAGCCGTAAAGGCCTTGTGTTTCCCTGATCTAAGAGGATGATGCACCATCATGTGTTCTCGGAAGCGTTTCATCATCTCCTTCCGGCTCATGCCAGTTGCAAATCTACCATTGTCCTGAAAATTTGTGGACCATATGGGCGCAACTTTGTTTACGGCTGCCAGGAAGTCCTTTGTTATCACATTCAATTGCGATAATTCAGCGACTCGATATGTCTCCGCCTCTGTAGCTGCCTGATCATACTCGGCTAGCCATGTGTCCCATTGTGACACGCTTCTCATCGGCTTGAGGGCCAAGAGGTATCGGTCTCGGGCTCGTTCTTGTTCAATTTGTTCGTCGACTCCAACAGTCATTTGTAAGTCGGTAATCCACTGTCGGAGTGGTTTATCTGGTAGGCAACACGTGCGCAGCAGGTGTGGTGACACTGTGGATTGTATGAACGCGACAATCTGTTGCATGCTTGTTCGCTCCTTTTCGTATTCGTGGCGGTCGCTTTTGTATTGCTCGAGGAGTATCTTGTAATACTCAAGGTCTTCCTTGAATGCCTTTTGGCCTCCTGTCGATAGCTCGGTCGGTCTGATCGGGATGTCGATGTTAGCCGCCGGCGTGTAGTCTGAGACTATCGGCGCCCGTACAGGCGGAGGTTTCGGTGTTTCTAGGACACTAGATTTTGGGTTAATTTTGTCCCAGATGTTGTGAACTACGCATCTGGCTTGTAGTTGCGTGAACCATCCCGTGTAGTCGGTGTGGTCCCTCAGCGTTATTGTAGGATCGCGGTTGGTAGATTGTGCCATTTTGCGTCGGTCGCGGCAGTGAGACTCTTAATTGTTAGATGGTATGATGGATAGGTAATGATGGGTTGATGATTGTATTGGTGTTCTTCTTGCTGTCTACCGTGGTTCCGTGAGTGATTTTCAAGTGTGCCAAGCCAGGTGGTCCCTGCTCGATTGTACAGATCCGACCTCACCAAAGCTCGTTCTATTTGACAAGAGGAGGCAGCTACCTTGCGTTGGAACAAGCGTTGTCTGTTTAGCATCGTAGTGCGTAGAGAGTGCAAGTCTTGGTTCCACCATGGCTTGCTCTTTGGCCTTGTTGCTAGTCGTGGAATAGCAGCTGTTGCTGCCTCTATGATAGCAGCAGTAATCTCATTTCCAAGCTGCTCTAGTTGTTGTTGTAGAGCAGGGTTCTGCTCCTGTATAAGCAACCTTGAAGATTCTGTAGAGACAGTAGGGAGACTATGAAGATTGCTGAGAGTAGAGCTGCGAGCAATAGCTGTAGCAAGCCTGCCATTAAAGAGGTCCCAGTTCGCTTTCTTTGTGTTATATCTCAGTGTAGAGAGATTGTTGTTGTGTCTAGCAGGAACCTTGATGGCAAACAGAATGCCAAAGTGGTCAGAGCCAATGCTGGTTGTTACTTGCCAGTCTTCTATCTTGCTTGCAAGGTCTGGAGTAGCAAAAGCTAGGTCTAGGACGCTTTCTCTGCTCATATTTGAGCGAAAAAAGGTGCCTTCTCCAGGTGTGTTTAGCAGCTCTAGATTCTGTCGTTCAATCCAGTCTACGAGCACGCTAGCTTTAGAAGAGATAGTAGCTGACTGAGGGTCCCACCAAGGGTGGTGTGTGTTGAAGTCGCCTAGGAGAATGGAAGACGGTAAGAGAGTGTTTGTCAGTAGTGCTCTTTCGATAGTATTTGCCGAGGAGCCTTGTTGGTCTTGCTCGTTGTAGAGGTTGTAGATATGGAAGGTGGAGTTTCTTGTCTTCACCGCAACTGCTAGATAGTCTGGATCGGCTACTAGATTTTGCAGAGGGCTCACCTGAGCCTGAAGAGAGCGAGAGGTGTAAATAAGGACGCGAGGGCGTAGTGATGAATGAGGGAGAGTAGGTAGAAGCTGCGTAAACGAGGGGTGGTTTACTGAGCGCGTTTCTGAGAAATCTAAAGGCGTCTGGTGCGGTAGAACAAGCCAAGGCTCTTGTACAATAACAAGATCAATAGCTAGCTCTACTGCTATCTGAAGAGCGCTTTCAGTAGCCTGGGCGCTCTTGTTTAGATTAATCTGAAGAACTCTTATGTTGTCTAACATTCTGTTGTTGTTGGCGCGTTCAAGGTAGCCGTGTACATCTCACACTGCTTGCTGTCTGCTGTGTGTGCCTTTTTGCAGTTTGCGCAGACAGGTAATGTGTGTACACAGGTCTTGCCTTTAGCGCCGCAGGTGTTGCATCTGTGCAGAGCTGTAGCGTGAGGCTCTGCGCAGATTTTGCAGGCAGTGCTGTGTAGGCACCTCGTCTCTAGGTGACCGAAGCGTTGACACTTCTGGCATTGTGTTGAGGCAGGCGTAGAGTACAGCTTCTCTACTCTAACACTAATGCCTAGTAAGTAGAGTCTGCCTCGAATAGCTCTTACAGCCTCCTGTTCTGTTGCAAAGGCAATGCACACTGAGCCTGTGTGCTGAGTTTGTCTTCTCTCTCTGCTAGTAAGCCAGTAGGGGTTGCCTACAGTCTGGAACCCTCTATTGAATGTAGAGATCTCTGTTTTTAGCACCTCTAGGCTTTCATTGGTAGAGAAAGAGGTTGGTATATTGTGGAGCACTACTTTGTGCCAAGGCTGGATAGGTAGCGCCTCTTTGAAAGCAGTAATGTTCTTCCAGATCTGTATGTTCTCAAGTAGGTACTTGGCGCTGAAGGAGGGTGTAGTCGTCAGAACAATGTTCTTCTTTACGCTAGTAGTTACTGATGCTACAACAGGGGAGCTTACTCCTTTGCTAGCAAAGGCCTCGTTGAAGGCATTACGCATAGCAAGAAAGCTAAAGGAGTTTGTAGTAGAGTTTGTACTAGTTTGTTGGTCCTGGAGCAAGACAAGTTGGCGAGTGCTAAGCGAGTTCTTAGGTGTCGGGATAGATGTCTTCTTTGCAACTGTTTGCCAGTCTGTTTTTGGTTGACCCTTTGCTGCAACAGTAGCGTAGGAAGAGGCCGTAGTGGTAGAGGCAGAAGTGGAGGCAGAAGTGGAGGCAGAAGTGGAGGCAGAAGTGGACCCAGAAGTAGAGGCAGGAGTGGAGGCAGCAGGGGTAGAGCGCTGAGGCAGGGCTTGAGGAACGGAAGCCAAAGCTGGCTTCTGTAGGAGCTTGGTTTTCGATCCAATTGCTCTAGATACTGATTCCAGATTTGATACTTGCGAGGCTAAGACAGACGCTGTGTTTGTTGACTCTGTTATTCTCTGTGTAGTCTCTAAAGACTTCGAGCAGATCCAGAAGATCTGTCTGGGTCTTACGAGATGTGGCGAGAGCAGATGCTTGGATTACCATGCTTCTAGCAATGCTGAGAGCTTCTTCACAGGTACTGGCTACTGGTGCCTGGGCTAAGGGTCGGCTAGCAGCTGTGAATTGGAACGGGGCTGGTCTTAGGGCGTCAGGGATAGCAGATCTACTGCTAGCAGTTCTTTTGTGGGTGGTAGCAGTAGCTGCATTGGCAGTAAAGGCGTAGCTGGATTGTGTAGGGCAGTGTGTTGAAGGGTCTAGCTCTCCTAGAGGGTCGGAAGAGCTAGGAACATTTAGGTCCATCTCTACTATAGACTCTGTGTCTACAGGGTCCAGAGTAGAGTGTCTAGAAGCTGGCGAGGTTCTAGAGCTCTGATATAATCCAGGGTCCGGGATGTCCATAGGTCCAGGTAGTGGTCCTATCCAGTTGTCAAATAGAACGAGCTTTGGTGAGGTCGGATCTGTACAATCGAGCAGGGACCACCTGGCTTGGCACACTTGAAAATCACTCACGGAACCACGGTAGACAGCAAGAAGAACACCAATACAATCATCAACCCATCATTACCTATCCATCATACCATCTAACAATTAAGAGTCTCACTGCCGCGACCGACGCAAAATGGCACAATCTACCAACCGCGATCCTACAATAACGCTGAGGGACCACACCGACTACACGGGATGGTTCACGCAACTACAAGCCAGATGCGTAGTTCACAACATCTGGGACAAAATTAACCCAAAATCTAGTGTCCTAGAAACACCGAAACCTCCGCCTGTACGGGCGCCGATAGTCTCAGACTACACGCCGGCGGCTAACATCGACATCCCGATCAGACCGACCGAGCTATCGACAGGAGGCCAAAAGGCATTCAAGGAAGACCTTGAGTATTACAAGATACTCCTCGAGCAATACAAAAGCGACCGCCACGAATACGAAAAGGAGCGAACAAGCATGCAACAGATTGTCGCGTTCATACAATCCACAGTGTCACCACACCTGCTGCGCACGTGTTGCCTACCAGATAAACCACTCCGACAGTGGATTACCGACTTACAAATGACTGTTGGAGTCGACGAACAAATTGAACAAGAACGAGCCCGAGACCGATACCTCTTGGCCCTCAAGCCGATGAGAAGCGTGTCACAATGGGACACATGGCTAGCCGAGTATGATCAGGCAGCTACAGAGGCGGAGACATATCGAGTCGCTGAATTATCGCAATTGAATGTGATAACAAAGGACTTCCTGGCAGCCGTAAACAAAGTTGCGCCCATATGGTCCACAAATTTTCAGGACAATGGTAGATTTGCAACTGGCATGAGCCGGAAGGAGATGATGAAACGCTTCCGAGAACACATGATGGTGCATCATCCTCTTAGATCAGGGAAACACAAGGCCTTTACGGCTGATGATGCATCGTTTCTCGCTGAAGGGGGTGCAACCTCCCAGAGCAATGAAGGGGACGCCCAACATGCTGAAAGCGCGCCATCTGGCAACCGGGGAAGACCTCGTAATCAACGTACGACGGGTAGGAAAACCACCACGTCTAAGCGGCCTTCAGATCAAGGATCCGCTACCACAGGGGGAGCAAAATGCCCTGCATGTGGACAACGCCATACTATACGGGACTGCTACTATGTCAATCCAGACAAGGCACCCGAATGGTGGAAACCAAACGAGACTATTAATGAGCTCATAGATTTCAAGCGTCAAAATGACGCGTCATTTCAAGGACTTCTCCGCGGTCAAAGCAGAACCCGGTCAAGAACCCCAAATGTGATCAAACAGTCGCATACCCCAACACCTCCGACGCCCGAAACGAGAGAAGAATGACTCGAAGGCCGGAGAATCGCTGTTGTCAAGGCAGTCTTCAATGCAGCACCAAACGAAAGAAGCACTGCAGACTATCCGTTGCGGAGGTCATTTATCCTTGACTCAGGATCAACATGTCATATAACCAATGACCCTGACCGCGTCTATGGTTTCCGTCCACCGCTGCCTGGAGATTACATATGGGCAGGAAATTCCAAGGTGTGGATTAGAGGATATGGGTCAATCGACCTGATCGTGACAAACAAGGTCAAGAAAACAAAGCTGATGCTACAAGATGTGGCTATATGCCCAGACCTTCTGTGCAACCTCGTATCCTTTCGACTGCTACGGCAGAAAGGGATCTGGTGGGACACAAAATCAGACCCGACTACTCTAAGAGGGGCTGGAAACAGGATTATTGGAACCGTGACCGAAATATGCGGACAATGGGTGCTGGAACATAATCCACTCCCACATGCCACATACCACACACACAAAATTACATCAAGAACTAAGAAAGGACCGCAAAAGGCCTCAGCTGTACTATGGCACAAAAGGCTCGGCCACCCAGGACCAGCCGCAATCGAACACCTGGTACAACAAGCTGAGGGGGTGCGAGTCAAGGGAATTACAACTGTGGAATGTAACTCTTGTGGACGAGCAAAATCGAAACGGAAGATAAGCCGAGCGCCGAGAGCCAACGAGGATGGACCGGGAGAAAGACTGACAATCGACTTCCACTCATACGAAGCTCAGAGCATTACGAAAGAGAAGAGTCAAATGCTAATTACAGACAAGTTCTCGGGCATGCAATGGGATCTCTACTTCACGGATCACCGGACTGCTAGATCAATCATCAAGGCGCTCTCTACATTCATCCTTTTCCTTAAGAACCACTACAACATCTCAGTAAAGACCATTGAGGCGGACAACGAAATAACATCTGTCAAGCCAGAAGTGGAGAGATGGTTGGCTACGCAAGGCATAATCGTAGAGCCTTCGGCACCAGATACACAAGCACAAAATGGAGGCGCCGAACGCTCAGGGGGTGTGAACAAGGAGAAAGCTCGCGCCATGCGACTTGACGCCAACCTATCTTGGGAACTGTGGCCGGAAATCACGAGAGCTGCAGTATACCTCTACAATCGTACGCCAAACTACATAAACAACTGGAAAACACCGTACGAAATATTCTTCACGAGGGTTGCCTTTAGCAATGGAATTGTTACCTCACTACGAAAACCAAACCTGGCACACTTAAAGTCGTACGGCTGCAAGGCGTTTGCGATGACCGACGATACACACCGAGGCAAATCACGCCTCCAACGCCTCGACCCAAAGGCGTGGATTGGTTATCTAGTTGGATACCGATCATCAAACATCTACCGAATATGGATACCTTCTCTCGGCAAGGTGATAAGCACCCGAGATGTTGCTTTTGACGAAGAATCAATCTTCAACGGGACAACCGAGGATCTCATGGACAACCTTATGCATAATACGCTTGAAGAGATAGCGACACACATCAGGACCATCGAACTACCTACTCCCACCCAGCAACAAGAAACGGACTCATTCTATGAGGACGAAGCCCCTGTGGAGTCGTCAGAGCAACAAGACGAAACAGACCCACCAGGCTACTACCAAGGAAGGAAAATTCGGGATAACTACCCGACACCTCCGCCAACACCGCCTCCAGTCGCATTACTCACGCGGCTAATGGCTGGAGACCAACCAAGTCTGACGCAACAAGCGTCCCCAACTACTGTCCCCTGGGCAGCAGCCTTCATGGCAGGGGCCCAAGCCGGTTGCGTTGGAAAATACAGAGGAGAAGCTATGGACAAGGCTAAGGTAATGAGAGTGCTCGCCAAAGGCTTGAAGCCCCACCGAAGTCAGCTTCCTCCTCTGCCAACGTGCCGAACCAAGCTTGAGGATCACCCAATGGGCGAAATGTTCCAAGAGGCCGAGCGAGAGCACCTCGCAAGCCATCAAAATATGAAGTCATGGTCAGAAATACCGTTAAAGAAGATCAAACTGACAGGACAGCAGATCCTTGACTGCATGTGGGTTTACACCTACAAATTAGACAAACACCACCGTTTGTTAAAATGTAAGGCGCGACTAGTAGTCCGAGGAGACCAACAACGGAACATTACCTCGCAAGACACTTACGCAGCCACGCTCGCCAGCCGGTCTTTCCGCATGATGATGGCGATAGCGGCTCACTATGATATGGAGCTTAAGCAATACGACGTTACCAATGCGTTCGTTCACGCAACTATGGACCGAGAAGTATACATGAGAATGCCTCGGGGTTACCAAAAACCTGGAACCATATTGCAGGTAAATAAGGCACTGTATGGCCTTCGCATATCACCCCTGCTCTGGCAGAAAGAGTTCACAACCACGCTCAAAGCAATAGGTTTCCAAGCGGTGCCGCATGAGCCGTGCTGCCTTGTGAAGGATGGGGTCATCATATTCTTTTACGTGGACGATATCATACTCGCGTATCATAAGAAGAACGAGCCAGAAGCACAACAAGCGATTACACGCTTGCAGGACAAGTACACTTTTACCGGGGGGAACGATCTTCAATGGTTCCTTGGTATGGAGGTCATACGAGACCGCACAAACCACAGAATACAACTATCACAGGCAGCCTACGCCGACAAAATAAGCCGACTAGCGGACAAGACAACTATACGACATGACACTCCAATGGCTGCGATTGAACTGAAACCAAGGGCCGGATTGGCAATGCCAACAGAGATCAACAAATTTCAGCGCAAGATCGGATCTCTGCTGTTTGCAGCTGTTACTACAAGGCCTGACATTGCCTTTGCAACATCACGACTCGCCCGTTTCCTATCAAACCCGGGACCTGATCACCAAGATGCGGCGGACCGAGTTCTATTATATCTGCTTTCTACAAGACGACGAGCTCTGGAACTTGGAGGAAATTCAGGACTTCAAATCGCAAGCGATGCCTCATTTGCTGACAATACCTTGGACCGCAAAAGCTCCCAAGGTTACGCCATCAAACTCTTCGGCGGACTGATTGCATGGAAAGCAAACAAACAAGACACTGTAACCACATCGACTACTGAAGCCGAACTACTAGCCCTTTCGCAAGTAGCCAAAGAGGCACTATTTATCTCAAGACTCCTTCGCGAACTCCAGGTTGACCTGGATGCAAACACTGTGATCATCCAGTGTGATAATAAACAGACAATTCGCCTAGTGACGGAGGAGATTTCCCGTCTTCACACGAAACTACGGCACGTGGATATCCACAACCACTGGATCCGACAAGAAATATCTGAAGGAAGGATCAAGGTGGAATACGTGCAATCCGAAGAAATGATTGCCGACGGACTTACGAAGGTCCTCCCAGGAAACAAATGGAAAGGTTTCCTTCAACAACTTGGACTGGTTGAAATCAACATCAGGGAGGTAACGAAGATCGTACCTCTTGAGGAGATCCAAGAACAACTTGAGAACCTCACAGTCGCATAACTACCAGCTACGGAGGGGTTCCAAGCTGAGGGGGTGTGTCAAATAGAACGAGCTTTGGTGAGGTCGGATCTGTACAATCGAGCAGGGACCACCTGGCTTGGCACACTTGAAAATCACTCACGGAACCACGGTAGACAGCAAGAAGAACACCAATACAATCATCAACCCATCATTACCTATCCATCATACCATCTAACACCAGTAGACCTTTTTGTGCCGTTTCTTGTGTTTTTGCTGATAAGATAAGAAGAGTGGTCTGTGCGCAGAACGCGAAAATTCAGAAGAGAGTAAACTGTAGGTTTGCACCTAGCTGCACTCCACCGCCACAAGCCTAGAGGTTGTGAGAGTGACTAGAGAGCTACTGTGTGTTGTGCTGCGATGGATTCTGATGATTTTGGGATGCTAGAGGCGTTGGTTTTGATTTTGCCGACGTGGCCGGCCGTGGTGTCTGGCTGTTGTCTGTGGAAGACTGTAAGAAGATCCGTAGGTGTCAAGAAATTGACAGTCTATTCTGGGCAAACCGGCTCATTATGCATTTCGAACTTGCGCGTACTGCACCAGTGTAGGTGTCGCCCAGCCGTCTCTGTACCCATACCTTTCGAGGCGCCGCACAGCTGCACGGCCATTCATGTTCCCTCATTCACGCACTGTGCACGTACAGAAGGCATAAAAGAAGGCGAACGCGCCGTTCGCTGTGACTGCTCATCTTCCGCCACTCCATCTGTCTGACCCTGCACCTCTCGCGGCAGGATGACGAAGCTGTACGCGGCGTAAACCGTAGCGAAGACCAGCACGCAAGTGCCCATAAGAACGCTCGAGGCCATGGCAGGCTTCGACCAGTGCCCGTCTCGCGCAGAGTACACGTTGATCACTGCTGCGATGAGACCTGCAAGGGCGTTCAGGCATCCAGGCCTACACGCGGTCAGTCTCTGTTCTCAGGCTCGCGAGTGGTTGACGATGACTGGACTTACAAGAACAGCCTATCCACGAGCCAGAGGTACTCGCGCTGACGCTTGCGCCACAGCCAGGCAATACCGATCATGCCCACAACGAAGCACGCGATGGCGAACACAAGCAGCGGAACGCTTTGGACCGCGCGTTGGACACGCCTGCCCGAGCTGCTCGTTCCCAGCACAGGCGACCGCAGCAGAGCAGGGAACGTAGCCGGAAACACAACAAACCCGGCCAGAAGGATCCAGAGAAAGACGACAGCAAGCAAGTTGAACTTGGCAGGGACCTTGTACGACTGGACAATCACAGCATCATATCTGGCGTCGACAGACGGGGGATGCTGCACCAGAGCGCGTTCGGCAGTCACTTCAGTTGCGGGAGAACGAGGTGGTGCTGGGACTTTCTCCTCAAAGTGTTCGGATGTCATGTCTGGTGCGAGCAACCGCCGTTGCTCTGATGCAGCTGATGTGTAGCTGGGTCCGCAAGTGGTACTATACGTAGAACACCGGCCTCGCTCTCACCTCCTCTTCCCAACAACAGAGGTGGGGTCCTGTTGTGGCTCCACGGTGTGCCGGAACCAGGCTATCTTTCTGTGCCTCGCCATTCCGCAGGTCGTTGAGGACCACTTTGCTGTATCGCGGGCTAAAAACAGGACTGGTAGTAGCGAGATCCCGGTACCTGGCTAGCGCCTTGCTCTACTGTTGACATGCTACGATGCACTGTCTTTACTTCCTCATTCCTGTTCTGCTTTGAGCCCAGACGAATCGCATACAGAAGGCCAGCGCCTGCCCCACACCAGTCCCAACACCCTCCTGTCTCATAAGTGCAGACTGTGAGGTTTGCAGGCCGGTCCGACAGAAGCTTCGAGATGAAGTTGAGAACACTCTACGATCACCCCTCCATCGTGAGACCCAGGCTGTGTACGCTTTGGATGAGTTGCAGGACATTGGGACGGAGGCCATGAAGTGTAGCATCGTCTGAGTGTGTTGTCGCCACCAGCGATGGCCTGAGTGCAGGGACATTCTCCACCACAGGGCTCAAGATGGCGATCGGAAGCAGGTAATTAATTTAAAGGTCGAGCTCCCACACAGATACCGACGATTGCGGACGTGAATAGCGTCTCGCTGAGACGCGCTGGAGCGTGGGTTGTGAGTACAGAGATGCGCGCTTGGGCGGCAGGTCGAAGCACCGTTTCGGAGATACTTCCCTAGATCTCAAAGGGGGCCAAGGTGCGCTAGAATAATTGACTGCAGGAAGCTTGGTCGATGCAATGGCCGTCGTCGACACTTGGCGACTGCGATACGTTGGCACGGGACATAGTCAACAACGACATCGAAGGCGTAGATAACTAGATGCATGGATAAAATGTATGGACAACTCAGTCCCCGTGTGACAAAGTATCTGATGCAAGTAGTCGAGCTTGACGAGTGCTCAATGCGGCCACACGGTATCCGCTCCCACAATCGTTCTATCGGGTGCCTGATCAAGTTGAGCGCCAAGCCCGCCTGACGAGCCTGTGGGTTCTGCTCCACACGCCGCCGGAACACCAACGCCCCCCCCCCCCCGCTACTGTCAGAGCACCATCACCGTCTTTCCTCACGGCGGAGACGCGTCGCGCCTGTTCGTGTGCTCCCGCACTGCACCAGCCGCTCGATCACAACACCCGCGCTGCGCAATCTTGAAGACGCCCACGTCCGATACGCTGAGGCGTTACCTCGAGCACGTCGACTTTTCTGCAACGAAGCACCGAAGAAGCACAAAGACGCCCCGTGCAGCTGCCATGCCATCCGCTTGAGACGCTGCTGCAGTTTGCTTTGCGCTATGCATGGGAGCGGTGGGGAACAGCGCAAGCCTGAGATAGAACAGCGCGTTGGCAGAAGATGAGCACGTGTAGCCACAAGGTTGTTGCGCAGATGACGCTTCGTTACAGCGGTGGATGAGATGATGGGAAGCGAGCATCTTCGTCCTAGCAGACGAGCACGCACTCACGGCAATGCAAAGTAATTAGTAAACTTCATTCTCGCATTGCTCATCTACATAGCTGACGTTGACCAGCCAGCCCACCTATCAAGGTTGCGGCAAGCCCTCCGTCTACTCTCCGCAGCGCTCCGTTGACACCGCCAAACCAATGCGATCGGCGCGTTATATTCTCACCGAAGGCTTAGAGAGTCGTAGTATGCCGAGAACAATCACCGGTCATGTCAGTACCGTTTGTAGGATGCTGGCTTGGTTCTCCGATCCACAAAAGGCGGCTGCTCTTCCGCTATGGGCGACAGCGGACGACGGCTTTGGCGCACAGGGGATATGGCATCTCGTGTGTCGCCGGCAAGCTCGATCGGCGTGGTAGAGAAGGCAGGCGGTAAGGTGCTGGCGTGCCGAGGTCTGGCATCACACGCGTGCAGATTGCGGGTGTCATCGCAGTGACTGTGGACCTCAATGACGACTGTGTGAGGTGCGCTCGCCATGCGACGGAGCTGCTCCACGCACCTCGAGCAGACCAGAGGTTTAGGCTCCTTGCTCTTGTGGTACTGCCTTGATCGACGCGCGCCGCACAGGACACAGACGGTGATGTTGATCCGATCTTTGAGCGAGTATGTTGGGTAAGTGAAAAGCATACTTTGACTGGTGGACAGCACTTTGTGCTGGCTTGGATGCGGGCGTAGGACAGCGGATATACTGCGCCTCGACACTACCTGCAAGCCCAGCTTGAACAGATTGGCAAGAGTTGGATCGGCACGAGATGGACTGGCAAGAAGCGTGTTCTATGGTAGCGGGCAACGCGAGGCCATGAACCGGTCTCTGGACGTATGAAGCCGTTTCTGGCACCCGTTTGCCGATGCCTCGTTGGGCACCTGTTTCGGAGGGTAGGTGCAACAAACACAGCCAGGCCTTGTTCTGGTATGCTATGGCGCTATTCTGCTGTACCACGCAGTGAAAGCGTGGTATAAAACAACACGATCTGGACTGTGTGCTGTGCAAGCCTGCGAAGCATGACGCGCTGCCTCCACACGCACTGGCTGAGCTTGCGCAGACAAGACGGCGAAGCAGCTCTCCTGGAGTCAGACAGGCTCCGGTCGCTTACAGCCGGCTTGCCGTATCCAGAGAGTCAACGCCCAAGCTTGTTCGTGTTGGTCGGCAACAAAGAGAAGTCGGCCGCGTTGAAAGCAGCGTTCGGTGTGAAGAGAGCCCGCAGCGTGCCACTCCCGCTCGGCAGTCGGATAGGCGGAGTACATCTGCACGTTGATCCGTCAAGCGTCTTCAGCGACAGGCCCATACTACTGGCAGAGCACAACATACATGAACAGGTACCCAGCGCGAAGCACGAAATAAGCCCTAAGTGCCACGAGACGGCGCGGAGAGTGCTTCGCCGAGCAGAGAGTGAGATAAGTGATGTGTACCCCCACCTGCTATTCCCCTTCGCAGACGTCTTCTGCCTGTTCGTCGCGGACTTTGGCAGCCTCAAGGCAGTCGCGCGCTTTCTAGCTCGATGGCTGGACCACGACCGCCCACCCGCCAGTCCAAAGAGCGCGCTGCCGAGCGTTGTCGTTGTCGCTGACGAGCCTCTAACGACAGCAGAGGGAACAGATGAAGCGCGGCGAGCAGTCTTGCTGGCGATAGGAGAGGAAACGAGCAAGGACCTGCTCGAGCACGTTGCGGCGATCAACATCCTCGGTCTTCTTCCCAGAAATCTAGTGTCGACTACGACCCGTTACCGACATGTAAGGGACCGCGTGCTAAGGAGCTCAGATCAGGCACGGAAGAGCCGAGCAGACGCACGGATGCTGTTCTCCGCTACACACCTGGCAGCGCTCATGCGATCGGCAAGTGCGCACTTCGCAGGCGCTGTAGATGAGCCGTTCGACTTGGTCAAGGCGTCGAGGATGCACAATCCCGTGGATCCACAGCTCGACGAGCACCTTTCGAACTTCCTCGTGCAGATCACATTGTCTAGCCAGCTGATCGAGTTTGCAGCCCCGATGGTGGCGTCTGCCCTCTTTCTCGACAGCTACCCCCCTGGTGCGCACGGTAAGCGGGCGTTGTGCTGGGGCGTGTGAAGGTAACGCTGACGACACTATAGCCTTCGACCCGCGACTCGTCTTCACGACGCTCTACAAGAACACCTTCAAGGAGGGAAACCTGGCTCGAGTCATAGCGTTCGATCAGACGGACGACTTCTTGCTGAGGAGCGGGCTCATCGAACTAGTCGAAAAGAACTTCGTGCGCTACTTCCACGACTACGTATCCAGCGGGAAGTCCGCTGTGGACATCCATAGCCAAAACCTCGCTTGTTTCCAGGACCGATGGAGCGAGATCAGAAGCACTAACACGTGCTTGTGCTGTCTGCGGAGAAGGCCACAGTACGACTTGCCGTGCAGGCACTGCGTGAGCGAGAACTGCGTGGTCGTCTTCGGCAGCCGATGTGGGGACGACCCGTGGATTTTCAGGCTGGGCGAGTGTTTGCTTTGCAAGCAGCAGACGCCGAGCGATATCGAAGTAAGGGTCCGGCCACCGACGGCAGGCGTGGGCGTGCTGTGCATCGACGGCGGCGGTGCGAGGGGGATCATACCGTTGGCGGTGATGAAGCTGCTGCAGGATCGTCTGGGGCCGATACCGCTTCAGAGGTGCATCACAGTGAGCTTTGGCGTCAGCGTTGGTCAATCGCTTTGCGGGGGCAGGGCAGGGAGGATCGCCAGCTGACGCTACACAGGCGTGATCATCGCTATCGAGCACTTCATCCTGGGACGGCCGCTGCAGGAGTCCATGACAACGTTCTCCGAGATGGCGAGTCGGGTTTTCAAGAAGCGGGCGTCTTCATCTATCCCAATCCCGCTTCTTTCTCGCGTGGCTGACTTCGTAGTCTCGTACCTCACTGACGGCATCTACTCGGCGAGCAACGTCGACGCCGCGCTAAGGGACTGGATCAAAAGCAGGAGCATCCTCGACTGCTCCCACGCGACGTCGACGGGGACGAAGATCGGCCTCCCGGTGGCTACGGTCAGCGACCATCCGTCTTGTCGGCTGTTCACCAACTACAACGGAGCTGGCGAGCGAGACTGCGAGCAAGGTGAGTCTGCCACCGTGTTGCTGCGAAGTAGACTGGCTGAAGATCCACTAGAGAAAGCTATCGTGAGGCCGAAGGACGGGCTTGGAAACGTGCCGCTGTGGAAGATGTAAGTCTCGCCATACCGTGGCTCGGTAGCCGGTGACTGACCGCAGGACAGTGCACGCGCCGCATCTGCTGCCGCTGGGTACGTTCGGCTTCTTTTGTTCTTTGTCGCTGACTGCGGCCTGCTGATACGTGCAGCTTCTTCCCACCGCAGCACATCGACGGCGTCGGCACATTCCAGGACCCTGGCGCGCTGGAGAACGACCCGGTGCTCTGGGCGCTTTCGGAGGTCTCGGCGGTGTTTCCGGGTGTCGAGACGCCAGACTTTGTGATCTCTCTAGGCACGGGCGAACCGGGGCAGCACAACTACGAGGTCAGCACGGCGGACTGCCGCAGCATGTGGAGGAACGGGATGGTGCGGCGACTGTTTGGACTCATGGCAGAGAGAACGCGCGAGAAGCCGATACGGCGGGCGTGCAAGACGATTGGCCGGATGGCGAACATCTTCCACAAGATCCACCGCCTCAACTTAGACTTCCAGAGTAACGAGCCCCAGCTGGACGATGCGACGTGCATCCCTGCGCTGATCTCGCAGGTCGAAATGGACCGGTCGCTGTCGGTGAAGATCGACAGGGCTGCGGACTGCTTGGTGGCTGCGCTCTTCTACTTCGAGCTCACGGGCCTGCCGGAGAGGCGAGACGGTCGGTATGTCGCGAGCGGGCACGTGCACTGCGCGATTCGACGCAGCGAGCCAGCGTTTGGAGCTGTATACAAGATGCCGGTCGAAGTAGAGACCGAGGGCACGTTCACTCTGAAGGTGAAGCAAGGGGCCAGCAACGCTTACAACATCAGCGGGTCGCCCTTGTCGGTGCAGGGGCTCGTGGATGCGCAAGGACTAGACGCTCCCGGAGCGTTTGGCAGAGAGGATCACGGCAAGCGGAAGAGGCCATGGCCATGCACTAGGCCCGCTGGCTCTGGCAAGCGGCAGCGACGTAGAGACAGCGAGCTGGGCAATGCATCTGCTCGTACATGTAGACCCGCGAGCTTGGCGAAGAGAAACCTGGTCGCTAAGGGCGTGCAGGGCGCGTGCTGGGCACTGAGGGCCGGGCTCATATAATTAGTTGTGTTGATTCTGAGCAGCTTCATCTAATTACAATTGCGGCTATGCAGCTGGCAAGAAGGAATGCTCTCTCATCCGGCCGTCATCACATGAGCTAATAACCGACGCCTTGTACAGTTGCATTGTGTGTTGCACCAAATCCGTTTGCTCTCAGCCCAACTTTGGATCATCATACTGTATCAAATTGTCACGTCAAGACTTGTCCGTCTTGGTGCTGTACAAACGACTAGTGCTGTAAGCCGCGGCTTAGAAACAACGAGCGTACTGCAAGACAAGCAACAGGCGAGACTCCATTGAACGGCCTGCCGCAAGCCTTCTAAGCTAGCCGATCTGGCTTTGAGGCTCTCTGCAAGCAACTCCACGCCGTGTCTGTCGCAAGCTATTGCCGAACGTGCAGTGCCTTTGAATAGACCGAGGCTCTCCCGTCTTACCGTAAACCGCGGGTTGGTTTGTGAGGTAACGTCCCCACCGCAGTAGCGAGAAACCCCCTGTCCAGAGATGGAACCGCGCCTAACCCACCTTGGTTCCCGTCACCACGTATAGATTGCACTTTGCCTATATGAATCTACTCCTTAGCTATTGCGATACATACTGCCACCATGCAAGAACAAAAATACGACGATGGTGGCCTTGCTGTCGATTGTTACGTGCGCGGCATTAGGCGCTACCTTAGCTCTACACCCTTGTTCTTCCACAAACATCTTCCCTTTCCCTTGCCAGAGCTCATGGGCGGTAGAGTCTCTTCACAGGCACACCTCGCTCATTTATCAGCGCATCCAGCTGCGCGAGTCGTGAGCTACAGCAGTTTTGCAGCATCACAGCATCTGCGCCAAGCAAAGGCCGTCCGAGCGTTGAGATTCTTGATGCTTACACAGTTACTGGTACGCGGCTGAATCCGAGTAGGACTCAATTGTAAGCAAGGGGTGGCACTAATATTGGGTCTCATGTATGAGTGTATTGTTGTGTATCTGTACAAGTGTGTGATCTGAGCTCGAAAGTAGTCGGACGCACTATCTACTACTAAGCTGCAAGTGGTACAAACAAGACCGCAAAATCCTCCAAAAGTACGTGAGAGAATCAAGGCTGACTCTGCCTCTTCTCCTACACACAACACAAGGAATAAAGGCTACTCTAGCCTTTATAACAAGCACAAAGATAGGCACTCGCAAGTGGCATCTCAATCAACACGTAGAGGAATAACTTTCCTTTATATCTCTTTACTGCGCAGCAACTTTGTTTCTTAACAACCTTGCTTAGGGCTAAAGCCCTCACCATCTCTTGTATTTTGATAGAAACACTCCCTGCAAAAACACCCTTTGTATTACCAGAGTAGCTTAGCTGCTCTCGTCTTCCATAGTCTTCGACTCACATAGGACGTTAAACTAATCAATCAATCAATCATTAGTCGGACGCATTAGTCATGCCTGCAGAGCAGTCATGTGATGTGGTCCTAGGCTTACATCAATAAATAAATAAATTGTTAGAAAGGTATAACGTGCCCGTGCGCAGTGTGCCCGGATTCACAGTGTGCCCGGATTCACAGTGTGCCCGGATTCACAGTGTGCCCGCAGAACACCAACGCGCGTCTCAACACCACAACTCCAACGCGCGATAACTCCACGACCATGGCTCCGATTGATGAGGCGATCGAGGATCTAAAATTGCAAGGTTCAGAAGAACAATTTACATGGAAGGAAATTGCTGAAAAGCATGGCGTTGACCGGTCAACTCTGGGGCGGCGATGGAGAGGCGTGACAGGGCCTAGGGATGCTGGGCATGCCAGCAGGCAAGCTCTCAACCCAGAACAGGAGTTAGAGCTTGTACGATATATCACTAAGCTTACTAAGCAAGGCCTACCTCCTACGAGGGAGATGATCAGGAATTCCTCATCAGAAGTAGCCCGTCAGCAGCTCAGCGAGAGCTGGGTTACTCGCTTCATCAACCAGCACGAGATCCATCTCATCTCAAAGTGGACCACCGCCATGGATCGTACGCGCCACCTGGATGATTCTGAGTCAAAATACCGTCTCTACTTGGAGCTACTGCATCAAAAGATCACTGAATATCACCTTGAGGCTCGAGATATATACAATATAGATGAGAAGGGCTTCTTGATTGGCTTGATAGGCAGAAGCAAGAGAATATTCAGCAGGCGTCAATGGGAGAAGAAAGAGGTTCGAGCATCTCTCCAGGATGGATCACGCGAGTTTCTGACACTCCTAGCCTGCTGTTGCGCCGATGGGAGCTCGCTGCCTCCAAGCCTCATATACGCAGCTGCAAAACGAGCTATACAATCAAGTTGGGTAGAGGATATCAAGGCAGGAGAACATGAGGTCTTTGTCTCATCATCTCCAACAGGCTGGTCAAACGATGACGTAGGCCTAGCTTGGCTTGAGCAGGTGTTTGATCGCTATACAAAGCAGCGATCAGGGAGATGGCGATTGCTCATCCTTGATGGCCATGGATCTCATGTCACGATGGAGTTTATCGACTACTGTGATCGCCACAGGATCCTTCTCATGGTCCTTCCACCCCATTCAACTCACACGCTCCAGCCGCTCGATGTAGTGCTGTTCAAGCCAGTCTCTCAAGCCTACTCCAACGAGCTCACCAACCATCTCCACAAGGCTCAAGGCCTTATTCCAATCAAGAAAGGGGACTTTTTCCCACTCTTCTGGAGCGCCTGGATATCCTCCTTCACGGAGAGCCTCGTATTGAAGGCCTTCGAAGCTACTGGGATCTGGCCGATGGATGCCAACGTTATCCTTCGTAGATTTGCCAGCACGCCAGAAGCTGAGAGAAGCTCATCATCAGGGCTCTCTGACAATGATTGGAGAAAGATGGACCGATTGGTTCGAGCTGTTGTGAAGGATACCGAACAGACTGAGTCAAAAAAGCTGCGTTCAAGCGTTCACCATCTCTCTGTGCAGAATGAGCTTTTAAAGCATGAGAAGGAGGGCTTAAAGGAGGCTCTTCAACACAAAAACAAGCACAAGAAGAAGGGCAAAGCTCTTGACCTTCAACAGCGCCAGGAGTATCACGGTGGCGCCGTCTACTGGTCTCCTCGCAAGCTGCGTGAAGCTCGAGCTAGAGAAGTAGTACGGGAGCGAGATGAGATGGAGGAGAAACTCCAAAAAGCACGGGCCAAAAAGCAGCGCGAGGAGGCTCAACTGCAGCGTCAAGTTGAGCTCGAGGAGAAGCGTGTGGAAAGGCAGAGGCTCAAGGACGTCAGGGAGCAGGAGAGAGCTGAGAAAGCAGCTGAACGCGCGCGCAAAGTTGAAGCTCAACACCAAAAAAAATCTATCCAACAAGCTCAACAACGCAAGCATAAAGCCTCACGAGTAGTCTTACCAAGTAACAAGCGTCAAAAACGCGCTGGCGCTGCTCACGCTGGTGTTCAAGCTGGAGATGAGCTATCTGCTACTCCAGCCAAAGTCACATCACGTGGCCGCAACGTCAATCTCCCACAAAAATATAGATAGTACAAGTTGATTGCAAGCATCTAATTACTACAACACTATATTTCTATCAATATTAAGCTATTGCGTGGCGCTGTACAGCCTCATTTTGAGATTGGGCATGTGGTGTTCTGCGGGGCACACTGTGAATCCGGGCACACTGCGCACGGGCACGTTATGGGTCCTTTGCAAAATACCTGTGGCATCTGGTTAGCGTGCGGGGCAGGGCTCGGGATGACGACTGGATCTTCTGCTCACCAAAACCTCATACAAATAAGATACTGAGGCTATTATCAGCCTTCTGAATCGTTCTAATCAATATTAAGGCTTCAATTTTGGCCTATCGTGGCTTTTTTCGGTGTTGTGATGCCTCTGACGCGCTCAAAGAAGACCTCCGCTGATGCGGCAGCCACACAGGAGCCAGCTGCTCCACCATCTACAAGATACTAGTAAACGGAAGCGGAAGCGTCCTACACCGTTCGAACGAGGGGAGAATCCTTCACCGTCTACAGCTCGTAATAAGCGACCGAAGAAGCGCGTGCGCGTCGAACCCGAGCCTCTGGAGGCAGCAGAAGCGAGCCAGTTTGCCGCTGAGGCACAGGCGGGCGATATAGTATTTAGGGAGGAGGTGATAACTGGTCAAGGCGTAGAGGATGAGGACAACGACCTCGAAGAATCGGTTGACCCGTGCCCGGAGGATGAGGAAGCTGTCGCCGCCGTCGCTGGTGCTGTCGGCGATGAAGGAGTCTCTTGGGAAGAGTTTGAAGCTGTTGCAAGTGTAAGGTACCGCGCTTGCCTTGGTGATCTCACCAGGCACCCGCTGGTGGCTTCTGACAGCTTTATGGGTGTCAAAGTTGACGAGATGGTGCTGCTAGATGTGTGGGGGTGGGTAGATGATGTGATGATAGATTTGGCTCCAAGAAAGATCAGCGTTACAAGCCTGACTGTAGTAGTGTACCCAAATAAACAGGCAAAAAGTGAGCGACGGCAGAAAACGATAATGCGCGATGGGTACCTAGCCTGGGGTGAATTCAAGCAGCTAGCCAAGCAGTTGGACTTCGAATCGAGTGAAGCCCTCAACGTCGACTTTGACCTGGTGTTGAGTGAGCAGAAAGAGCAGGTACAGCAGGTACAGCCGTCGCGCGTTCGAGCAGCCACTGCGACGATGCTGCAGGAGAGAGCTCTGCCTGGTGTTGTAGCGACAGAGCAAGCCGCTAGTCCAATGGTACTCGCCATCATCGACAGATGGCGCTGTGATAATAGGCACTGTCATAACTACTTAAAGACGTGCTGGGTACCACAGCTGAGTACTCCGCCGCGCTTCGATAGTCATCATCCAGTGCTGAGTCGGCAGCTGTCGAACTGGGCGGAAGATGTTGCAGAAGGTCGCTGTACTATCAACGAGCCGAGCGATCGCGTCAGGCTTGCTCTAATGACATACAAAAGAGAGCGAGATAGCGTAGAAGAGAAGGCTAGTAGGCCTCTATCTGTGGTTGAACAGATCCAACAGATGCAGCAGATGGTGTTAATGCAGCAGTTGCAGCAGATGCAAGCTTCTTCACAGCAGTCGCCTACTCAGTTGTCACCAACTACAACTCGATCGGCGGAGTCAACACCTTCAAGGCCGCGTCGGCAAGCTGTTACTATTGCAGCTAGAGTACCTGAGGTAGTTGAGAAGGAGCCGATGGTGTGGCATCCGATCGAGTGCGAGCATTGGCTTGAGTTACACTACCATACTCGCAACTTCCTCCGCCACTTCAAGCAGGTTTGGCGAGAGGATATAGTTGACGAGATAAAAGAGAAGGTAGTTATGCAAGCTCGGATGGATGTCAATATGTTGATGGAGAGTGAGGGAGAGAACGGGCTCGGCATGGGAGTATGGGTACATCACTTCAAGCTCCAACCTGGTGACCTTCTGCGATTGCGACAAGAAGTACTAGTATGGCAGGGGTATTACACCGGCCTTCACAAGAAGCAACAGGATCACGTTGATCGACTTGTAGCTGCAGCGAGGCTTCGGAGAGAGCGCGCGGAGGAGGAGGATGCATCTGATGATGGTGTTTTAACGGAACTTTGACGAGGTTCGTCCATCCGTCCAATATTTCCAGCTCTATTGATCAACACCACAACACAACGCCACAGTAAAAAATTAATTCTAGCTTAGAAAGAACTAACAAGCATATACAGGAGCTTCTGCCAAATTTTTAGAACTTTAAAATCGCGATTTGTTGTTGCGCGATCGAATTCCGCCATAGAGGATTCCCATCGGCCGTCTAGCTCATCCCCAGTTCAAGCCGTACCCAGCTATTGCAAACCAGCTACGGCCATCAACTCCGAAGCAGCTCTGTTCTACAGCAAACTGTAGGAAGTAGCTAAAGTCTTCAAACCACTCAGCGATCATCCAGAATCGTTTTATCCAGCTCTTCAGTACTTTGAAACTCTTCTCGATCGGGTTGAAGTCGGGTGAGTATGGAGGCAAGTACTCCAGCTCAACACCTGCTTCACGACAGATGTCTGCAACGCGAGGTGATCGATGGATAGAGGCGTTATCCATGACAATCACTGACCATCCAGGCGTGCAGTATGGCAGCACTTTGTACACCAGAAAGTGCTCAAATAAGTCTGCAGTAACGGCGCCTTGAAACATGAGGTAGTCGAGGTAGCCGTTGACTGTCATCGCGGGTAGAATACTCCATCGCTCGCTGCGCTTCATGCTGTAAATCAGCTCACATGGCTCTCCGATAGGTGACCAGCCGTACTTGCGATCGCCAGTACGTTCATTGCAAGCAGTTTCGTCAACCGCGACTACCTGCTCAGCCTTGTATAAGTAACCAACTCGGGCGCGGAATACTCGTCGAAGTGGCTCACTCTGCTCTCGGGCTCGCTTTGTTGCTATCTTCCGGCTCCAGTTTGCACGCTGGAGAGTGCGGCAAATAGTGCTCAACGACACTACAACGCAGTGCTCTTCAAGTAAATACTCCTTCATCTCCTCCAGGAGCGCTTGTGGGTACCCATTGAGCCATGCGATGAGGTCGTCGATGTGGGACTGCCGCAGTTTGACAGGTCTTCCGAGCTTGGCAGAGGCGGGCGAGTATGGCGCTCCCCACCACCTCAGGCTCTGCCTCATCTTTGCAACACAGTTACGATTGACTGTAATTGCTTTGGCGATAGTCTTATTCGATTCGCCGGCATCTATATGGTCTGTAATATACTGCGTGACTGTGGGCTCGAGGCGGTGGCCAGTACCCCCCATGGCGATAGGAGGCGTGGCCGCAACAACAACACCAGAAAAGCGATTGCGATAGCTCAATTGAGCTCTAGAAAGCGACCCATAAGTGCTACAAGGTCGTCAGAATCGCTGTTGCACAGCTCTATATAGTAAACTTGTATGAGAATCAATGACGGCTGAGGTGCAGCTTACCCCTCGCACTAACCCGTCGCGGGTGGTGCCACAGGTATTTTGCAAAACATTATATAGGCGGAAACGCACAGACGAATTTGGCCGTACTTTCGGCCCAACCATTCTTTTTGAGAGCGCCAATTTTCAGGCCCCCCATATGCTAGTCGGTCGACGATTATCGGGTGCAGTACATTGGTGCACCCAATAGCATGGACGGACCAATACCGCGCTCCTATAAGAAGATCTTCCGTCCTTCAGCTCCTTGTCTCCCATTGAACCTCTTTGGCACCTACATAGAAATCTCATCATGCAGTTCTCTATTATCGCAACCATTGCAGTGCTTAGCGCTACTGTCCTTGGTCAGAGTAGCCTAGCCAACATCCCTACTTGCGCGGTATGTTCAGCATCGAGCTTTGAAGAGACAGTAATTGAACCGTAACCAGCAAACCTGCTTTGGAACCGACAACCTTGGAAGCTGTAGCCTTGTTGACGTTGCTTGCATTTGCGGTAGCTCAACCATCACAAAGGTTGCATGCTGTGTCCTGTCCTCCTGCAACGCCGCGGACATCAACAGTGAGTACCTTGGAGCTCGATTGACTTTCAGCGGTTAATGCAGTTGCCAGCGACCATCACCTTCGCCCAAACTCTCTGCACAGGAGCCGGCGTGACTCTCAACACTTCACCCGACTGTGGCGCGGTGAGCTCAAGTGCTTCTGCTTCTGCCTCTGCCGCCTCGTCTGCCTCTTCGTCTGCTTCTGCCGCGGCATCAAGATCAGCCTCATCATCGCGCTCTGCTTCAGTGACCGCCATCTCCGGAACCAACACTCCCTCTGGTAGCGCAACAGGAACGCCTTCTCAATCTGGCACCGCTGGGGCTGCCAGCACTGGTGGAGCTGCGTTCCAAACCGCCGGTCCTGTTGTTGGTCTTGGTCTAGCCATTATCGGTATGCTCGCTGCTTTGTAGCGGCTGGCCTAGACCAACCACTATGGGGGGTTGTACAGTGAGCGATATCAAAATGTACGAAGACATACACAGTACGAAGAAGCTCGTTTTTTGTAAGGAATCAAACGGCTCGCGCGCGATCATTCCCTATCAAAGTGTATCACCTATAACACTTAATCATTATAATTTTTTCTAGATATAACGTAAAGCACCACCGAGCCGGCAACACCACCGAGCCGGCAACTTTTCCTTGGCATTGCGAACACAATGTACAAAACAAGTAATTACTTACTACCCTCTGCAGAACCCGCGTACGACGCACTTGTATTAGATGCAGAATCTTCTTCTGCATCTTTTTGGCACGTACGAGCGTTGTGCCCAGTCTTTCCACAGTTGCCACAGTGCCGTTGACCTGGCTGGGCTCTTTCTTGACCACTACCACTGCGCGCTCTCTTTGACACCGTACGAGCTGCAGCTGCGCTCTCAGCTACAGACAACGCTGCAGCACCATACTCTATTGTCCCACCATACTGAATCTGCTTTCTTTTACGCCCTTTGCGCTTAGTAACCTCTGCTAATTGCTCCTCAAGCTCTCGTACACGAGCCTTAATAAGAACATTTTCATGCAGCATCTCCTCAGCTCCTTTTACTAGCTTTGAGAACCCTTCCTGAGCAGATGTTGGTGACCGTACGAAGCGCTCGCTTACAAGCTTTGACTGCGACCCAAATTCGTACGTATTGCTTGGTGTTTGGGATTGCCATGGTGTTTCTAGTAGAGGTACTGGTGGAGGGGTATGAAATCGCACTTCAAGCCGATCAATGACTACCTGCGCGTCAGTAGGCACTAGTCATGAGGCCTGAAAGGCCTTCCTGCAGTTCCCGTACGTAAACACGTCAAAAAACGCGTCTCTAAAGGCTGGAAGGAAGCCTTCTTTGTTGATGTGGAAGATGCGTTGGGATGCCAAGGCTCGTACGCGTTGGGAGTACTTCAGTTTCAATGGTGAGAAACACACCACATCAAGTGGCTGAAGTATGTGTGATGAGTGAGGAGGCATACAGAGGGTCAGGATTCTGTTCTCCACACAGTAGCCCTTGAAATCCTGGTTGAGATGGCTCTCATGGCCATCTAGAATGAGTAGCCTGTACACCCCCACCTTGCGCGTCTTTGTATGCGCGTTAAAATGCTTCAACCACTCTAGACCAAGAGCGTTGTTAGTCCAGCCATTCTCAGAGACTGAGACCTTCCAATTACGCGGGATATCTGCCTCCTCATACCAGGCAGAGATGTGGACGCGCCCTTTATAGATGATGAAAGGTGGGGTTGCATACCCAGCAGCGCAGATACTCTGGATGACTGTAACCCACTCGCGATCGCCTGGCTGAATAAGATTTGGTCGAGCACGTCTCTCTGCGCCTGTAACCACTTTCATTGAGCCAATAACGCCCATCTGAAAGCCTGTCTCATCGAAGCTGTGCACGTCATCGTCGTGGATGCCGTACTTGGCTTTGGTGTCCTCCACCAGCTTAAACCACGCGCTAGTTATCTCTGGGTCCTCCTGGAGTATTCTCTGGTGATCCTTTGCTCGATTGAACGCCATCTTGAGCTCATCTGATCGCGTTACGAATCTCTCAGCCCAGCATTTGCCAACTGGCTCACCACCACGTACACCCAGTAGTTTATCAGCCATATCTGCTACCTCGCACAGCCGGGGCGCAAATCCTCGTGAGTCAAGGTCGAGGATATATCGGACAATCGTCTTCTCTTCAGTCGCAGTAAGCTTTTGGTTGTTGGGGGTGCAATCGCGTCGTGCAGAAATTCCTTGTACGCGTCGGTTGAGGGTCCTTGGGCGAACGTTGAAGGCGTCAGCAGCAGCTTTTTGCGTTCGGAATTGGCCAGATTGGAAAGCTGCAAGTGCAAGTTCAACTGCACCTTCATGATAGACTGAGTTCACGTTGTTTGATGAAGACATGTTGTGTTGAAGGTAGATGGTGGTTGCCAAGAGAATTCTGCGACACTCGCTGATGCGCGCCACTCGCTGATGGAATACGTTAATTAATTAACGTACCCCACGGGCGAGTCGGCCACACGGGCGAGTCGGCCACTGTGCCAAGACCCCACCAAAATCTACTATCACGAACAGTAGAAACGTGATGAATCAACCACTAAACGAGCTACCAGCTTCAAAGGAGGCTCGATTACAGCTTGCGCTTCAGGCTATCAAACAAGACGCGACACTCTCTCAGCGACGCGCGGCAGCTATCTACAACGTCTCTCGAACAACACTCGGCGATCGACGCACTGGAAGACAGTTTCGACGCGATTGCGCGCCCAACTCAGCAAACCTTCGTCTAATAGAGGAGGCCGTGATTGTTCAGCATATAATTAATCTTGACGCGCGAGGATTTCCGCCACGGCTTGCTACTGTCAAGGATATGGCTGATCTACTGCGCAAGGAGCGTGGCCAACCGTCGGTAGGCGTCAACTGGGCTGCAACCTTCGTCAAACGTCGCCCTGAGCTTAAAGTCAAGTTCAATCGCAAGTACGACTACAAGAGAGCCCTCTGCGAGGATCCTGAGGTTATACGAGGCTGGTTTCGACTTGTAGAGAATACAAAGGCCAAGCACGGTATCCTTGACGAGGATACCTACAACTTTGACGAGTCTGGCTTCATGATGGGCATGATATCGACTGGAGCAGTAGTTACAGGCTCTGAGCGTCGAGGACGGCCGAAGACGGTACAGCAGGGTAATCGAGAGTGGACTACCGTTATCCAAGGCATCAACGCGACTGGGTGGGCGATCCCGCCCTTCGTGATCTTCCAGGGCAAGAACCACCTCTCCGCCTGGTACAAGGAAGATAATCTACCTAGTAACTGGGTTATTGCAGTCTCTGAGAACGGCTGGACAACAAATGAACTTGACCTAGCGTAGTTAAAGCACTTTGACGCCTATACAAAGAAACGTACTGTTAGCACAGTACGTTTGCTCATTATCGACGGTCACGAGAGCCACGACTCGCTTGATTTCCAGCAGTACTGCAAGGAGAACAAAATTATCACTCTCTGCATGCCGCCTCACTCGTCGCACCTCCTGCAGCCTCTTGATGTGGGTTGTTTCTCGCCGTTGAAGAAGGCGTATGGGCGCCAAGCCGAGAACCTGATGCGCAACAGGATTAACCACATCACCAAACTTGAGTTTCTGCCTTGCTTTATCGCTACTTTTAAGGACTCAATTACTAAAAGCAATATCCAAGGAGGCTTTCGAGGCGCTGGCCTGGTCCCACTTGACGCGGAGGCGGTGATATCGAAGCTTGACGTCCGCCTGCGTACACCCACACCACCCACCACCGACGTCGCGCCCTGGGTGTCTAAAACCCCAAGCAATACCCTAGAATTTGGGTCGCAATCGACGCTGATTCGAGAGATGATTCAGAGACACGTTGATAGTTCGCCTACCCACATGGTTGAGGCGGTTGAAAAGCTTGCTAAAGGCGCAGAGATGATGGCGCATTCCTTGGTGTTGATGAGCAACCAAGTCAAGGAGCTTCAGGCGGCTAACGAGGCCGCCTCACGTCGAAAATCACGCAAGAGAAAGCGTATACAGGCTGAGGGTACTCTGACAGCTGAAGAGGGCGTGCGCTTAACTACCTTGAAGGAGTTTGCAGCGCGCAGTGATGGGAAGAAGGCAAAGAAGAGCGCGCGCGCTGAGGGCAGCGAGCCGACTCAAAGGCGCTGTGGACGCTGCGGTGAGGCTGGGCACAACTCGCGCACCTGTAAACAAGAAGTAGAAATAGTCTCTGATTAATATAGACTACTATGCAGTACTGTACAGAACCGTTGAGGACCGTTGAGGACCGTTTTCTACTGTTCGTGATAGTAAATTTTGGTGGGGTCTTGGCACAGTGGCCGACGCCCGTGTGGCCGACTCGCCCGTGGGGTACGTTATACTAAAATAAGTGCTAAGCTCGGCCCCAATGTAGGTCACCCCCCAATGTAGGTCACCGAAAAAAATCAAATTTGAACCCAACCACCACTCTTTTTGATTAAAATTATCAACGCAACGCGTCCAAAATGGATGCACGTGAGCAAGCAGTTCAAGCAGCTATCCAGGACCTTCAATCTGGTGTTTTTTCAAGCCAGCGACAGGCTGCAAAGGCGTACAACGTGACGCTTTCAGTGTTGCAGAATCGACTCCATGGACACAGAACCAGCCACGCATCAGCCCACCAACACCTCCAACGGCTTGCCCCAAAGCAGGAGGAGTTCCTTGTTTCATGGATCCTTGCTGAGGAAGCAAGAGGCGCCCCTCCCACCCACGCGCGTGCCCGAGAAATGGTGGTTCAGATCTTGAAGATGAACGGTGATGAGAAGCCACTTGGCAAAGACTACCTTCAGGCCTTCATACGACGCAACCCAGCTATCAAATCAGTTGTTGGGCGTAAGCTTGAAAGCTGCCGAGCAAAGGCAGCTTGTTCGGAAGATGTTCAGGCCTTCTTTACCCTGTTTAAGGATACCTGCGATCGCCTTGGGATTCAGCTTCAAGATGTATGGAATATGGATGAAACTGGTTGCGCTCTTGGTGTATGTACTAACTCTCAAGTCCTTGCGAGTGCTAGTAAGAACAAGGCTTACGTTGATATCAATTGTCGAGGTGGTATCAGCAGTTGGACGTCGGCTTCGATGTTTAGTCATTTTCAAGGGTAACCACCTTCAAACCACCTGGTTCCCCTCTCAATCAGTACCAGACTGGTTCTTTACCACCTCTCAGAATGGCTGGACTTCAAATAGGATAGGTGCTGAGTGGCTGCGACGGATATTCATACCCGGCGCCTGCCTTAACAACCGGCATCAGCTCCTCCTTCTTGACGGTCACGGCAGCCACGTGGACCTTGATTTCATGCTCCTTTGCAAGGAGCACAAGATACACCCTCTTTATCTTCCTGCTCACTCGTCTCACCTCCTTCAACCTCTGGATCTTGCTCCTTTTTCTATTGTCAAATCAAGATACCGGGATCAAATTCGAGCCCTTTCAGCGTTGGACGATGCAACGCCAGTTAAGAAAGAAAGGTTTATCAGATACTATCAGCTTTCCCGTGAGGAGGGGTTATCAGAACGGGTAATTCGAGCTGGTTGGAAAGCCTCAGGACTCTCGCCTTTCAACCCTCAGCTTGTCCTGGGGTCCTCCCAAATAATCAACCGTCCCAGAACCCCTACCAAATGTAAACAATCGCTGTTACCTTCAGATCTTACCTTTCAAACACCAAAGAAAGGCTTAGATATATACCAGGCTCAACAGAAGCTTCAGGCTTCTGAAACCTTGTCACGAAGCACTCGGTTGGTGTTGAACAAAGCAGGCAAAGCAATTATCCTCGCCAACACCAGGGCAGCTGAGCTTTCAGCTGAAAACAATCGATTGAAATATCAACTTGAACAAGCCAAAAACAAGCTCCCAAGGAAGCGCGTTCATCAGAATCCAAATGAACTGTTTGCAACGCTTGACGTTGTCAAAGTTGCTCAAGAAAGAGCTGCAGCTGAGGCTGCCAAACAAGCTGCACAAGCTGGTGCAAAGGCAGCTAAAAAGGCTGCAAATGATGTATTAACGTACTCCACAAGCGAGCCGGTCACCCAAGCGAGCCGGTCACTTAATTTTACACCAAAAATTAAGATTTTTGCACCTTAATAACTCTACAACCAGATAATAGAATTGTCTAAAACTTGAAATACTATGCTGCATCTACGTAAAGATCAATTCTATAGAAGCGCTAGGATCCTGTATCAGTCGCACCGGAGTTATTAAACAAAAATCAAAATACAGGGATTATTTTAGCGTACTTTCTAATAACTCTACACACGTTAAGGATAGAGCTTAGATCTCCAGGGCAACTGATCTTGACATAGGTAAAGCATAGCATTTTGATTTTTAGACAATTCTATCATCTGGTTGTGGAGTTATTAAGGTGCAAAAATCTCAATTTTTAGTGTAAAATTAAGTGACCGGCTCGCTTGGGTGACCGGCTCGCTTGTGGAGTACGTTAGACGCCCTCTGCAACGAGTGGCAAATCTAATTGATTGCGTTGAGATATTAATGTTTGAAGGTGGTGGTTGAGTCCAAATTCGGTGTTCTTCGGTGACTTACATTGGGGGGTGACCTACATTGGGGGGGCCGAGCTTATTGCGTGCGCAGTTGCAGTGCGCGCTCCTCCTAAGGATTCATGGGTTAGCTCGTGCACCGCAGTTGGTTCTAAAAAACGAGCTTCTTCGTAATAATTAAGCTACAAGAATTAGATGGTTGAAAGAAATCGAGCATCAGCACTTGGCGAAGTCGTTGCTTTTAAGGCCCAGCCGAACCCATGCTCACATACTTTGACTGAACCTAGATGCGATTGTTCGTGAAGTCCTGTGATGTAACCTGCAAAGTCACGCATAAGCATGTTGCCTCGGTCATAGTCGTGTGTAAGTTGCGTAGCACGAATTTCGCGGTCAAAGCTTCAGGCGTCATGTCTCCACCCATCACCAAGTCCGCCCGCACTCTCACTCGCACTCCGCAACATCCACGTGCCAACGTTCGAACGGTCGCGAACATGATCAGAAATTCGATACCAGCACATGTATATTGAAGCGAACATACCAAAGCCAGCGAAATGGCTACAAGATCCAACTTCAAGCGGGCGCTGCCCCAGGCACAGCCATCTGTCCTGGCCCCGCTGCGCGCGACACAGATGATTGACGAGTCGAAGGCAATCCTGCCGGCAGGCATGTACTACTAGGAACTATGCCACTCTGGCGCTACTAACGACATAAGAACTCATCAACACCATCCTCGACTACCTCCCAGTCGCCGACATGTTCACGTTCGCCCGGACCTCGAAGCGCATGCAGGAAATGGTCTATGATGATACCCGGTGGATACAAAGACTGAAAAGCATGGGCTGTTGGAATGATGTAGAAGCGAAGCAACGGTTCGAGGAGGCCATGCGCCGGAAACTCGAAGCTGAGAGAACGACCGAGGCGCAAAGAACTGGCGTCCCTCTGCCTGGAAGTGGTGCTGGGCTGGGGATTGCTGGAGTCGAACAGCCTCGTGGCAGTATGACGCTCTTCGACGCGGATGACGATATTCAGCGGCAGTCGTTAGAACAAAAGGGCAGAGGGAGATCATCAACCCTTGACAAGGGCTTCAACGACATGACGCTAACACCCACATTCAAGGCGGCTTCTGCGAGATCACCAATGATAGATCCACAGGCTGCGCTGAGGGTGATTCCAGGAGTTCGGTCCATCAGGGGCAGAGCGCGCCAGGAATACGGAAAAGTCTACGGAGCGCTGGCACCATACTACTTCGATCTAGCACGCTCAAGGAGCCATGCAGATCCTGTATTGTTCCGCACGTATCGTGATCCAGAGCAACAGGCCCTCATGTTAGCGCAGTTGAAGACATTTGCCAAAAGCGACTTCGCACAAGGGTGGGGTCAGCGCGAGGAGAAGCTGGACACGATGACGGGGATTTTCGAAAATGCTGTGCTAAGAGAATTTGAGACTGGTTGTGAAGAGAAGGATTATGATGGCCGCATGAAGAGATTCGCGTCCGTTCTGTTCCAGTTGAACGGCGGCGCGGCATGTCTAGATTCCTTCATCCACAACCATCCGTTGATGTTAGACAAGGAGAAGCTAGCCAACCCAAGAGATTGTCTAGCTGGAACAAACTCAACTCAGCTCACACTAGAGCCATCTCGCGAATTCTTCCATGGTTTGGCGATCGCTCTGAACGAGGAGACAACCATCATCGATCGAGTGTTTCCGCCCGGCTTCGACGTGCTTCAACCTTTCTTGGAGCGCGTTGCCGAAGACATCATATCGGAGTATATCACATCGCTCTTCGATGAAGCACATGATGTCAGCACCGACGTGTATCTCAAAGCGGTAGCGGGCGTGTTTGACCAGGCGTCGCAACTTGCCATTTCACTGAAGCCGACGAAGGGCTCGAAGGCTGATTTCAAAGAGGAGGCAGTTCGCGTCATCTCAGGATGTTTCGAACAACACATTGATTTGTACTTGCAGGAGGAGCTGGACTTCTTCAAACGAAAGTCGGTGGAACAGGTCGAGGCGTGGGAGAAGCGGTTGACTGAAGAGGAGCAGACTACGGAAACGTTTTACATGTCGAATGTCAATCGGAAGGCGGCCAAGCAGGATTTCCTGTCTTCATTCAAAAAGGTTGTCATGATGCCTGTCAACGTTCTCCCCACTATTGGTGGAGCTGGATCTAGGAGTTCCGTGGTAGCTGCACCCGCAGTCAACGGCAACGGCTCGTTGGAAACACCCATCAGATCCGACACCCCTTCTGGCGATGGCGCGCGTTCGTCAGGGCTGCAAGCGCCCACGAGCGAGCTTGCGGCCAAAGCAGCGATTATGAACTCTAGACTAGAAGGTATTCGCACGCTCTTCAGCATTGAAGTGGCTCTCGACTTGACGCACAAGGCCAAATCAAGTCTCGAGCGAGCGGCACGGTTTGTCAGACTTGGTGGACAGTCTGGTGAAGAAGCAAAAGAGCAGTGCGAACAGATCTTCATCTTCCTTGTGCAAATCCTCGGCAATCGACACATGAAGCTAGGCTTCGATAAGGCTGTTGGGCATTTAGCGGACTACAAGCCTCGCGAAGTAGCGGACCATAGCAAGGAAGGCGTGGCACCACTCGTGGCCTTCTTGGAGCTTGTCAATGTGGGTGACCTGATCCAGCAGATGGTGGAAGTGTTCTATCTGCAAGAGCTGGTCGCTGCCAACCTGACGGATTGCGACGACTTCCTCAGTCTTGCGGCGAAAGAGAAGAAGAAATTCGAGCAAATGCTTGATGAGCGAGTCGCTGCGGGACTCAACAAGGGTATTGATGTGCTCATGGACGAAGTGGAATATCTGTGCGGTACCCTGCAGCAACCGTCTGACTTCAATCCTCCCGTAGGCGCCAATGGTATAGCGCAGTTGGCCGACATTGGGCCTAGCGAGACAGCAAAGAGAGTGGTGGACATGGTGTCGTCGCACACGAGCATGCTGATTGGCAGCACGGACAAGAACGTTCTGGATGTTTTCAATCAGGAAGTTGGCGTGCGGTTGTTCACTGCGATCTGCAAGCACCTCAAGCGACAACGAGTGAGCGTGGACGGTGCAATTGTGCTGATCAGGTGAGATGATATTTGGTTCGAAGGTGCCTTCAGCATCTTGCTAACGATGTGCAGTGACATGAACGCCTACAACGCCTACATTGTGTCGTTACGCAACAAGTCGCTTATGCAGTACTTTGCTGCGCTTCGAGAGCTCTCACAGATTTACCTGATTGCGCCAAAGGAGGCCAAAGAGATCGCGACGATCATAGCGGACACGGACCGCTACCATGGCATCTTCAGAGCGGAGGAGGTGTATGAGTATGCGGAGAGAAGGGCCGATTGGTATCAGATCAAGAGCGCGGTGGAGAAGCAGATGTACGGTGTTGGCTGTTTGGTTATGTAGAGGCCAGTTGGGCAGCTCAGGCATGCGGCTCTGCAACAATGAAGCAGCGTGCTTGCCGCTTGCGGAGAGATTTGCATTGCGTTGGCGGAGCACGTGAAGGGGCCTGTTGGACACAAACATCAAACCAAGTGCCGTTCCTGGTGCCAAACCCTTTGGTGCATCCTTCTCGGTGACGTGTGCGTCTTGTGCAAGCATTTGCATTGTCGTTGGGCGGGCAAGCTGGCACGCAGCCTCGTAAAGCTTCCCCAGCCTTCTCGTGCTCCTAGTTGGTACTTCGTACCTGGATCTGTAGTCCGAGCGCCTCGACGGACGGACGACCGACCTCTTCCTCTTCGCTCGCACGCACGCCTCATCGCCGCAACGCCAATTAGATCTCCCTTACCTGGCCGTAGCTGCAGCGTGTCTCGGCGACTCGTTCCCTGGCACTTTGACCCTTCCTAAGACGCTCGTTTGCGCGCTGTTCTACACGCACTGCTGCAGGGTCAACCCCGCCGGCACTGCCGTTTTAGACCGCCCGGCTCTCTCACCTGTCGTCGTGAAGGCGAGTCGAGTGCAGCCACGCTTCGCCAGTGGCCTGGTGAGAGACGCTCGTCGCAGCATCTCCCACGCGGCCTCTTGTGTACATAATCCTCCCCCTCGTTGGCCATCAGTTGCAGCCGTCTGCCAGCCCCTCGGGTCGAGCATCCCGGTTCACACGACGCGGTTCGCGCCGACCCGTGCTGCTCCAGCACCGCGCAGCTTGCAGCTTGCAGCGCTGCTGGCAGAAACACCTGCGACTCTGCACGCAGCTTCTCCGTGGTGGGGCAAACCACAGCAGCCATGTCTGGTACGTGCTTTCCCAGCGTGGCCATGCGTCACCGCCACGCACAATACTCACACTGACCAGCTCCTCTCCCCGCCGAAGTGGAGGCCTCGTACTCGCTCATCATTGACGAGATCCTCCGCGCCAGCGACCTCAACACCATCTCAGCCAAGCGCATAAGAAAGGGGCTGCAGGAGCGAATCGGCCATGACACGGCAAGCCAGAAGGTGCGCTGGACTCCCCTGCCGCGCGACCACGCGCAAAAGCTAACGCCTGGCCCAGGATGCCATCACGGCCCTCATCATGCAGCGCTTCGACAAGTTCAACTCGGAGATAAACGGCACCGCGACCGAGCCCTCAGAACCAGTGCCTACCGTCGAGAACGGCGCCGCCTCTACCTCAGCAACGCCTGACAAGAAGCGCACGCCCGACTCCGAATCCGCACTCTCCGAGCTCGAAGACTCGGCACCCCCAAAGAAAAAAGCAAAGAAGAGCAGAACGTCCGAAGATGCCGATGCGGCGTTTGCGCGCCAACTGCAGGCCGAGGAGAATGCGCGCAGCGGCCGAGCGACGCGAGGAGGAAACACCAAGAAGAAGGCGCCGCTGCCCAAGAAGAAGACGAAGAAGAAGAGCTCGAATCGCGTCAAGGATGAAGACGATAGTGACATAGCCTCGGGCAGCGACAAGGAGAAGAAGAGCCCAAGTCGGAAAGGAGGGTTCCACGTACGTCTTCCCTTCATGCTCTGACATACCCTTTGTTCTCTTTCCTGAACCAGCCGCCAGTTGCGCGCGCGTCCTAACGAGTTCCAGAAACCAATGGCACTTTCCCCCGCACTCGCCTCCCTCCTCAACGAAACGCGGCTCTCGCGCCCCCAAACCGTCAAGAAGATCTGGGAGTACGTCAAGGCGCGCGACCTGCAAGACCCCGCCGACAAGCGGCAGATCCGGTGCGATGATGCGATGCGCGCAGTTTTCAAGCAGGACCGGGTGCACATGTTCACCATGAACAAGATCCTCAACCAGAACTTGTACGCCGTGGACGAAATCACCACCGCACCGCCCGAGGTGCAATCCGGCTCGGAGTAGGTCTTCGACGCCGGAAGCCAGAGGAGGGGGTTGGACGGGAAAGAAAGCAAAGGCAGACAAGCTGCCGTGTTGGACGACTGGACGATGGGACCGGGGAGCAAGATTGTGGGTTTGACTGTGAATATCTAGCATGGCGTTTTCGTTGCGCATTTTCTGGCGGAGCATTGCTTGGGTATTCGTTGACTACTATCTGGGCTAACGAGCAGAAGACGGAGACACGCTTGTTGGGAAGCATAGCATGCGTATCGCCTTGCGCTATCGCAGGCACCAATTGTAATTCAATCATGACAACACGGCGTGTTCTTGTGAAAGCCAATGTTCTTGTGAAAGCCAATCTGCTGCTCTCGAGGTCGCCATGACACCACACAACTAGTGAACAGCATGGGCATATATTTGTGAAACGAATGGATAGTAATGCGCACAATTACTGCTGATAGACTCGACGCGTCGCAAGCGCTCCACGGAATCGAAAAAGAAAAGAAAAGGTATCCAGACCAGTACTCCAGGATCATGATGGAGTAATACACAAGAAAACAATTTGGCCTCCATCCAAGTTCACAACCAAGCAATCTTCCTCCCGTCTCCTACAGCATCACAGGTGCAGAGACTGATGACACTCAAGCAAGACAAGCAAGACGAGCAAGACAAGCAAGCAAGACGTCTAGAAACCCTCCGGAAGCTGCAGTTGGAAATTCTCAAGCTCTTCGTCGACAGCATCGGCACCGCCCAGCTGGTCGTTGAAGTTGTTCATCCACGCGTCCACATCTTCACCCTCGTCGGCTTGGAGCGCCAACAGTTCGAGCTCCCGCTCAACGCTCTCCGCAGTCTCCTCAAAAGCATCTGCTTGCGGTGCAGCGACTAGAGTGGCATTGGTAGAGGTTGAGCTCGAGCGAGAAAAGGTCCGGGACTTGGACGAGGCAGCAGCACTGACAGTACGTTGGTGTGCTGATGCGAACGATGGGGTTGTAGTGCCTGCTCGCTTTGAAGTCGAGAGAGTGGGGCCAACTGGTTTGGTGATATTCGAGAGAGGAGGACGCATCGCTGAGCTTGATCGCACCGCGCGACCCTGGGCGTAGCCAATAGTACTTTTGGACGAGATCACGGCCGAGACATGGCGCGCATGACGAGCAGCCGTCGGCTCTGCCAAAGGCTTTGGGGTCTTCTTGCCGGAAATGAGTCCAGTAGGCACGCGCGACTTCGCGGCAGTTGTCGAGGCACCGAACCTAGGTGTAGATCGATCCATCGGCGCAAGGGCGGTGGCTGCTGACCTAGCTCGCATTGTCGAAAGACCGGTGGCTGGCCTAGCGGACGAAGTGACTTTGCCAACGGGCTTCGACGCCTCCTTCTTCGGTTCTTTGATTCCAAAGTAACGCTTCGACTCCGCATCGTCCTTCGCCATTTGCGCTTCGAAGATCTTGTCGAACTCCTGGTCACGCTTCTTGCGGTCGCGCTCCAAGCTCTCCTCGAACTCCCGCTGTCCTCTTGTCCGGCCATCGTCTTCGACTGGGTTGTGGTACGTGCTCGTGATGCCGCGCATTGCATTCTCTCCTTTGAGTACAGAGAAGTCCCAGTCCCTAGGCAGGTAATCATCCATATCATCCAGAAGGGGGACCTCCTTTGGGGGCATGTACTCGATTTCAGGGACGTCATCTTCGGACTCGGCCTCAATCTCGGGCTGGTGAACCTTGACTTTCGGTCGGCGCAGGCGTGGGCTTGCCTTGAGAGTTTTGGCAGAGGATCCAAGTGGCGCCGGTGTCTGGAAGGCCTTGCCCTTGGCGTTAGTTGTCTTTGCGCCTAGAGGAGCGCGGTTGCGCGGGCCTTGACGTCTCGTCAGTCACCGTCCTGCAGCTGCAGCTTCTCGAACGTACCAGCAGGTGTCACAAATGCACTAGCATCCAGCTTGCCGGCCTTGTTGGTGGTCAATAGCAAGTTCTCACTCCCCTTGCCCTTTCCACCCTTGGTGAAGACATTCTCGTCGTTGAGCGGGACCTTGTATGGCGTCTTTGGTGCCTTGTTGCCTGGTGTTTTGGCGCCAAAGCTCTTCACGCCGGCGTTGAGTGGCTTTTCGCCAGGGCCGACCTGCAGACTGCGCACGGCATTCTCCTGGTCGTGTGCTGCGAGCGTGGCCATGACCGTGGTTACATGGAGCGAGTCGTGGTGTTGCGGTCGGTGACGTGCTCGCCGTTCGTTTGTTTACGTGCCGTTGCTAAGGGCAAGCTCGATGGACCCCGGCGGAAGGCGGTGTGCTTGGCGAGACAGGGGTGCTCCCTTTCGGCGGCCGCGCCCCATGCCCGCATTATCAGCTTGCCAACGAGCACAATTCTCAGACAACAACCAGCACGCTTAGCCATCTGCCCCTTTCACAGCCCTCTGCGACCTCACCTGCAGTCTCCCACGCAACTACCAACACTTCTTGTTAAGCAACACCGCACTTTCCGCAGCCATGGACCAGATCAAGAAGGTGAGTGTGCCCGCTACCCCGCCGGACCCTTTCTTTGGCTGCCTACACCTGTTCAACCAGAAGACTGACCGCCCCGCAGCGCATGGAGGCTCTCCGTGTCGAGGCCGACGAGAGTGGCGCCAAGGCCGAGGAGTACAAGGCCAAGGTCAAGCAGCTCGAGAGCGAGACGACACAGAAGGAGCAGGAGATTACCTCGCTCTCGCACAAGAACTCGGTCCTCGAAGGCGAGGTTGAAAAACTCGAAGCGCAAGTCAAGCAATTCAAGGACGAGGCCGGTGCAGGCGCTCAGGCTGGTACCCAGGCCGAGAGCCTGCAGCGCAAGATCCAGGTGCTTGAGGAAGAGGCTGAGGAGTCTGACAGGACCATCCGCGAGCTCAACGAGAAGTAAGCCCCCGCTGGCTCTCGACACGTATGCATCAGCTAACACGGCAATCAGGCTCCGCCAAACCGATGTCAAGTCCGGCCACTACGAACGCAAAGTCCAAGCCCTCGAGCAGTCCCGAGACCAGTGGGAAACCAAGTACGAGGAGATGGCCAAGAAATACGCCGACACCAAGAAGGAGCTCGATGACTTTGTCAAGGAGATCGGTAACATCTGATCTTCCTTCCACGTCTTCTCCTTTGCGGCTGTTGACTGTTGCCAGTGGAGTACCCCGTCTAGAGCATCAAATCTCCAATTTCCTCACGCCACACCGAGATGAGCGTGCGCCCGTGCGGATCTACGAGGCTTGTGGTGGAGACGGACAGGAGGCGGCACCACACACCCCTTTCCCCTATTGCATACGTTGGTCCGTCTTCTGTAGCCGTTGATGATGGCCTTGTACACTGTTGATGTGTCCTAAGGGAGCAACACTGCTAGCGGTCTGCACAATCACACCCTTTCTCCGTTCAACTTGCCTTCACTTGACACACGTGCACTGCCCTCTGTCTGACTCTTGTTACGCCATACTGATTGTGAATGCCCAAGATTTTTTACGCCATGAACTCCGCCCATGCATAGATCCATCATCGGGTATCATCCAACATTGACCTACTTTGCTCATCCTATCTCAGCCGCCTCATGCAAACGCTGAATTTATACCGCCTACTCCTTAGGCTTCCTCTTCTCCGCCAACTTCTTCTTCTTCATGCCCTGCTTCATCCTCTCCACCTTCCTCTCCGCCTTGGTCTCGTACCTAAACTTGACCTTCTTCTTCTTCGGCCTATCGCTCCTCGGCCTCTCCTTGGTCCACACCCTCTTCTTCTTCTCTTCCCGCTCCTTCTCCTCTCTCACCTCCTGCTCCTTCTTTAACTCGGCCTCTTCTTCGCCCGGTCGACTGAAGCCCGTGCGGTTTATGCCCACCGTTTCGACAGTCACGGTCGAGTACTTGTCTTCGTCGACGTACTCGTCTTCTTGGTTGATGGGATCGTCGAAGCCGTGGAACGTTGCTTCGGCGGGGTCTGCGTCCGAGTCCGAGGCCGAGTCTTCGGCTTCGCTGGGAATGTCGCCGTTGGCGAGGCGCATCAGGCGGTTGGTTTCGCTGACGTGCTTTTCGAGGTCGGTTTTGCGCTGTTGGCGCAGCTGTACGAGATTTGTCAGCACGCGTGTTTTCTTCTCTGTACTTCAGGCTGCCTATTTGGACTCGTCGAGTGGGGCAGTTCGCGTGTGCGGTGCGTTTGGTTCTGCTCTTCGACGTCCGCCACAGCTGGAGTTGTGTGGGGCTGGGAAGTCGTACCTCCCGCCTAAACCTCAGCTTCTCCTCCTTGTCCTTCTTTGCATTCTCCTCTTCTGCGTGCTTTCTCCGTGCGACTTTGCGCTTGTGGAAGCCGGTGAGATATTCTTCACGCGCGGCGGGATCGAATTCGATTTTGTCTTCGGTGATGGTCTTAATTTTACGCTTCTTTGACGGGGGCGGTGCGTTCCTCATCGTGACTGGGTGAAGAATATGTGTGTGGAGAAAGAGGGGTGCTGTTGTTGGCGCGCGCAGATGTAAGAGTTGCTAGAAATTGTTGCAGGGATCTGAAGGCTAGGGTACATAGGTAGGATGGCCAAATGCGGCGCTAACGGTACCTTGTGCGACTCGAATAACACAAAAGTGGTCAAGACAGGAGATGTACATGATGGAATAGATTCGTGGATTCAGTTACAAGTCTGCTATAGTGCACATGCTCTATGAATCTTCTATCGGCATCTTGTCCGCTGCCACTTGTGTAATGCCCTGTCCATTCGTACCATTGCTCTTCGAAGTCAGTATCTTTTTCCTCCACGGCAGCGACTCCAAGTGTCGTTTCGCTCTATCTGTGATGCAGAGCGCTGCATCAACGGTTTGTAAGCCTGGCTCTCCAAACATGGCCAGCACCATCATGCCGAGGAATGAATGGTACATATCCGGTGGATCACCCACTACCTTGCCAAAACCTCCCATGGCGTGCTGCGTCTTGTCAAGAAGGTATTTGCGGACTGGCTTTGGCGAAATGATGTCCATACGGCCGAGGATCTGAAGGGGCGCTGACACCCAGTATGCGTAGCAGGTATCTGCAATCTTGTTGCATCGTCCGTTCATACCAACCCATGCAAGATCGAAGGGTACCTTTGGTTGCGAATTCACAGAGGTGTCCATAGAGAGTGTTGGGCAAGCACTGACTTTGACGAAAGAGTGAGCGTCATGACATGTGTTTGCCGTGTCCGTCTCATCGTCATATGTGCCAATGCTGTCACCGTCCTCGAGCGATGCAGTTTGTCTGGAAGCCAGCCAGTGCAAGGTATCTCTGAGGTTCGTGACTCCACGCCTGCGACCATCAGGTATCTCGCCAGGTGCTTGTGGCAGGCGATGGACAAACGACAAAGCGGCGATCGCACAGCTTGTGAAGCCGGCGTGAGCTTCGTGGTATGGTGCTTCTGAGATGCCTCCATCGTAAGATTCGGCTTCGCGTACGCAATTGACAAAGTCGTCAACCCTGATGTCCGGTATGCCGTCACACGGTCCTTCAAGGTCACCACGGAGTATCCAGCGAATCGCTGTAGCCATGTAGCCGAACCTTGAGTCGTTTCCGCCGTGGACGAAACCATGCGCTCCTAATGCTTCACCAAAGCCACCCTCTTGCCTTTGCATCCTGATCAACCACTGCAGAATTTCCCTCCTCTTTACTCTTTCCAAATCGTCGCCCAAGACTACGAGAGTGAGCAGGGCAAAGAAGGTGCCCGGCACGTGCGCCGGATCCCATATTTTATTCTCGTCATTACTTCTCTTGCCAAAGGCTGAGCCTGGCCAAGGACGGAAGCCTCCCTCTGGCAGCTGGCAACTGTACACCCAGTCGACGTAGCCTTGGCGTTCCCCCGGCGACAAAGCACCATCTAGATCGCCCAGTATGTCGAGTGCAGAAACAGTGAACAAGGCCAGGGTCATGCGGTTGGCGTCATTGCCAGTGTAGTAATGGGGCAGGTAGGTTTTGAGGTTTCTCCTCCAGTATTTGATTTGGCGAGCATAGTTGAACTCGCTTTCTGGTTGCGAAGGACCCATGATGGTGGTAGTGGGAATGTGCAGCTTGGCGAGGCAGTCGGTGTTCTAGTCTACTCGCGACGACTTCCCCTATGATGCCTTGACTGCGCTCTTGTAGAGTCGCAGGGTCACGGGCTTCTAGGCCCTGCAGGGAAAAGCGCTGTTGGGTGAATCGTGGTTGGTATTTATAGTTGCTAGACAGGCAGGCTTGCCCAAAGGGTCCCAGCTGTGCCAGCAAGTCACAAACGGGCGACAGGGGTCCGCGTACATTCAGCTCTGCCACAGCTGGCGTGCAAAACTCCTGAAGAGCTGACCATCATCTCCTCTTGTTGTCTTAACGAGCCACGACCCGTCCCACCACTCAATTGCGCGCCTTGCCAACCAAGGCAGCCACGGGTGTTACATTACCGCGCCTGCGCTTGCGTGTCGAAGCCGGTCTCAGCCTAGTTCCAGGCTCCGCCTTTCCTTGCTCACGGTCTACGAGGAGTTCTTGCATTTTTGATACCCCCAGCGACGTCATCACCATGGCCAATACGGGCTTTGCTGCGTCCTTTTGGTCGCAAGACTACGCGGGCGGTAAGCTGTGCGCCGCACTTGCTACCATACTCGTTGCTGACCTCGAACAGGCTTGGGAGTGCTGTTTGGCAAGCTGCAGCAGGGCGTGCAGGAGAACCAGCAGATGCTCACCGTCGCCCGCCTGCGCGCCGATGCTGAAGAGCTGTACGCGAGCAGTCTGTCTGGCATCACGCCGGCGACTGACCGCATAGGCGGAGGCTTCTCCAGAGACGAGGGCGCAAGTGTGCGAAAGGTACGTGTGCCCGCTCGGCGACACATGGACTGCAGCTCACCACGGCCAGGCTTACGAGGGCGTGCGCACCGAAATGGAGTCGGCTGCCTCCAACCACAAGAAGATTGCCTCCAACATCCGCGAGCTAGTCATAAACCCCTTCGGCCGGTGGTGTGAATCACATGCCGCCCGTGTGCAGACGTCGCAGGATGACCTCCAATCGCGCATCAAGATCCACGACCGGCAAGCTGATGCTGTGCGCAAGTTCCGCTCGCAGTACTACAACAAGTGCCGTTTAGTCGAGGACCTGGAGGAGGAGGACAAGCTGGCTTTCCAAGACCCCCAGAGCGAGGTCCTGGCGAGTCCAAAGGCAAAAGTCCCCACGATCAAGATGACAGAGCCAGAGGAGAACGAGGAGGAGCCCATCGACCTGGGTGACGAGACCTACCAGCCAGAGCAGATCAAGAAGATCCTGGGGCACATGTTGGACAACATCAAGATCGCCGAAGTCAAGGTCCCCATCATTGGAACGTACCAGAACTGCTCTTCCGGCGCGGACATCACCGAATACATCCAGAAGCACCTTGGCGCAACCAGCGTCAGCTATGCGGAGAGGATTGGCCAGGACATGGTCACCCACGGCTTCTTGCGCCTCATTGGCAATGTCGGCAATGCTTTTGCAAACAGCTCCCGCATGAACTACCAGTGGAAGACAAAGGTCTTTACTCTGACGGGCGTCCCCGAGAAGAAGACACCTTTGGCGCGTGCAGGCACCGCCGCGTCTACCATGTCCAACGATAGTTTCACTGTAGATTCGCCCGGAGGTGTTGTTCAAGAGTACCTCCAGGGCTGGAACCCACTGAACAACCAGTACCCCAACGAGACGCCTCCAGAGAGGCTACGACGAGAGGCTCGCGAATCGGATGAGCGCTACAAGGCCGCTGTAAAGAAGCTGGACTCTCTGCGATGCAACCTGGAGGAAGCTATGATCCATCACCTCAAGTTCATGGAACGCTGCGAACTGGACAGGCTAAAGGCTATCAAGGCTGTCATTCTCGACTTCTCTGGCGCCATTAGTAATGTCATTCCCAGCTTGCAGAGCACTGTTGACAAAATGATGCTCTTCCAGGAGACTGTTCAGCCGTTGGGCGACCTCCGGTACATGCTGGAAAACTACCGCACTGGACCCTTTGTACCCAAGGTTACGACGTACGAGAACTACTACAACTCGGTCGACGAGCAAACCTTTGGTGTTGATCTGGAGGCACGAGCGCGCTCCGATAAGAAGCGTGTGCCCGTCTTGATTACCACCATCCTGACCTTTCTGGATAACCACTACCCCGATCTTGAGGGTGACGAGGTTCGCCGTGGTATCTGGCTTGTCGACGTCCCATTGGCGCAGACACACAACCTGCGAGCTACCATCAACACTGGCAAGCGGTTCGAAGATGAGGTCCTTGAGAAATATGATATACCCATTGTCGCGAGCGTTTTGAAGCTTTACCTCCTGGAATTACCCGGTAAGTGAATCATTGTTCATACATGAGCTCTACTGATTTTGGCAGACTCCCTTGTTTCCTCTCATGTGTACGAGATCGTCAAGACTATCTACAGCACCACAGCCACGGATGTAGACGAGGCGACGCGCGTTGCAGTCCTTCAGTCGACGCTCGGTCAGCTTCGTCTAGCCAACATTGCCACCCTTGACGCGATCTGCACCCATTTTACTCGCCTGATTGAGCTGACTTCAGCCGACGAGACCTACATCGCCGCATTGGCGAATGCACTTGCACCTTGCATCCTCCGTCCAAGACTGGAGAACACCCTTACCATGAATGAGCGCTACAGCTATCGCCTGGTGCGCGATCTTTTTGCTCACAAGGACGCCATCTTCGGGGAATTGAAGCGTGCTAGCACTCTCACCCACTCTGCTTCCGGCTCTCAGCGTCCTCGCGCTATCTCCACTGACGAGAGCAACCGACGTGCCAACATGGAGGAACGCCAGCGAGCCATCGCCGCGCAACGATCTCCTCGCGGCGTCTCGCCTGGTCCCAGCAACCGAAGCAGCGGCTCCCATCGCCGTGACCGCAGTCAGACGCGGTTTCCAGTGAACACGAATTCGCCTACTGAAGCACGAAAGGCTCCCACGAACCGTGGCTCTCTGGAGGTACCTGACCCGGATAGCCCCAGCGCTAGCGCTAGTGCGGCCGCTGCTACTAGCAACGGCACGACGGAGGATGGTTCTGAAGGGTCCCCTCGTGCAGCAGTGCCGGCACGCGCTGCGGAGATGTATGAGCCTACTCCTTTCACAGCGGTTGAGCACCCAGCACCTTCAAGCACTCGTGTACCGTTGGCGCTTGGGCCGAGGAAGCATGCTGGGAGCTTAGCAAGAGGGAACCGAGACTCGACCGGTAGCCTCAACAGAGGTGGCAATCGCGATTCGACTAGCAGCCTCAGGAGTTTGGCCAACACAAGTGAAGAGGCAGGGCGGGGGGTCACACTGGAGGACCCATCACCTCGCGGAGTAACGCTGGAGGACCCATCACCTCGCGGAGTAACGCTGGAGGATAAGCCTATGGACGACTAGTGGTTGTTTTGAGGCCCAACTTCAGCACAGCATACGTAATGAAGGACCGATGTACATTGGGTAGAGATTTTGACGCGTGACGATGTTACGGGTACCTACGACATCAGCGACTAGCGGCTAAATTTTTATTGGAACATTTGATGGTTCCTTTGTTGATAGTGGCAATGATAGCGAGCAAATACAGAACAAGAGTCATGTTTTATTTTGGGCGGTTCAGGGCTTGACGATGCCAAACAGTGGCTGGCACCGGGCCGGTACCTGATGCTAATTGCGGCTGACAGGGCGACTAGAGCGCAAGTGGTTGGAACATGGTCAGCCAACCTGGGCTTGAACTTGGACATGGGGTCTGCCATGGATGCAGGTGTGGCTGGGCTTCTGCCAGCCCGATCGATGCAGACCAAGACGCTTCTGCGTCCTTGATCATGTTGCGCTGACGTCGTGCGCACCTGTGTCTTGTTGTGTACTTGTGTACTTGTGTACTTGTGCACCCAACTCTGCTCTTCGTAGTGCATCGAGCGCTCATCGAAGCCCACATTGATCATCCCACGAATCACGTCGCGATCGCATACAAGACCGACTCTTCGCAGCAGAAGAGGCTGCGATCCACGACCATGTGTCTCGTCAAAGTCAAGCAAGAGGAGGACGTCGTGGTCCCCTACCGCGTAGTGTCGCGACACAACCACTCGCCGCCCCGGCGACGGGCCTCTCGGCAATCCACACACGGGTACTCTCGCGAAGTGGTGCGCGAATCCCGGATTGAGTCGCCTCGGCCTTCGGCATCGTATGTCGGGGTGCCCACGCCTCAAGCAAAGCCTCTCGCGATCCCCCCTCCGCAGCCCGTGCCTGTGTTTGTAGAGCGCCCGCCAGCACCTATGCACGTGCCTGTCCCCCCACCGGCGGCGAGTCACATCAGCAGTCGACACAGCCACCACGGCGCGCCACAGTATGTAGAAGTGTCTCCGCGGTCGAGCATCAGCTCGCGGTCCTCGTCGCCCAACCGCAGCGAATACGTGTACCGCGAACGAGAGGTGCGGCGCGAAAGAGCGTATAGCCCTGAGCGCGGGCCGCAGTACGAGCACTATCGCTATGTGGAGCCGGCGAGGAGTGAGAGTAGTTTTGGGGGCGGGAGGGGCTATGGAGGGAGGGAGAGGAGTCAGTCGAGGGTCAATGTGGAGTACGGGAGGCAGAGGAGCAGGAGCCGGGGAGACGGGTACAGGGAGGAGAGCACGAGGGTGACGATTGTGGATGATGATGGGCGGAGGAGGAGGGAGTACAGGTGATAATTGATCTGTGTTATTGGGTTGCAGGTTGTTAGTAGATGAGTGCTGTAGTGAATTGATGCTGTGCTGATTGAGTGTTATGCACCATGCTTTGTTTGAGTGATGAGATCTGCCATGGGAACTGTGGCGTCTCCACCGACCAACAAGCCAACGTGCTGCTCTTCGACGCGCATGCTCGAAGCATACCAAGGTAGCCGTGCCAAAGAATGTCGATCCGCGTGCTGGTCAAAGAGCACCCCCACCGCGCAATCGCCCTCAGCACGCCCTCGCACGCCCTCGTCCTCCGCCACAGCTCGTCGTCGACGGAGCACCACGCCAACCCCAATGCCTCGTCGACGTCGCTGGGCAGCAATGCCGCCGCCGCGCGCTGCATGGTCGAGTTCTCGCGCACGGCGGCCCTGGACCTGAGCGACTACCGCGCGCTGCACTCGGTCAACGTCCACGGCACGCTGGGCCTGATCACCGTCAACGGCGACGTCTTCCTCGTCGTCGTCAACGCCGCCACCAAGGTCGCCACCGTGCGCCCCGGCGAGACGGTGCAGCGCATCCACTCGGCCGGCTTCTACTGCCTGACCAGCGCCAGCTACGACGCCCTGCTCAACGACGACGTCAACCCCTACCCCACCGACGCCCTTGACCATGACGGCTTCGAGACGGCCTTTGGCGGCAGCAAGGCGCAGCCGCCGCTCGAACACCCGTGTCTGGCCCTCAAGAAGCTGCTGAGCAGCGGCACCTTCTACTACAGCTCCGACTTCGACCTCACTCGCCGCCTGCAGCACCGCTCGTCAGACGGCGCCACCGTCTCCATCGACAGCCTCGACGCCGGCTTCCTGTGGAACTCGTACATGATCCAGCCCCTGGTCGACTTCAGGACCAGACTGGCGCCCCGCGACAAGGGTGCCCTGGATGCCTCGGGCATCCTGACGTCTGCCATTCGTGGCTTTGCTCTCACCGTCACCGTCCCTATTGCGTCGGCGCCCATCAAGCTCCGCGGGTCGGGCATGCCATCGTCCATGACGCTCATCTCACGACTGTCCTGCCGCAGAGCCGGCACGCGCTTCAACTCCCGTGGCATTGACGATGACGGCAACGTCGCCAACTTTGTTGAGACAGAAACCATCTACTGCGCGCCGTCCGGGCTCTGCTTCTCATACGTCCAGATACGAGGCAGCGTGCCCATATTCTGGGAGCAGCAGTCCGGTCTGCTCCCGGGGCAGCAAAAGATCACCATAACGCGAGGCCCCGAAGCTACCCAACCCGCCTTCGACAAGCACTTTGAGAACCTGGAGCTCGCTTACGGCGCCATGCATGTCGTCAACCTGCTCAGCAACGAGAAGCCAAACGAGATAGAACTAACGCATAGATATCGCGACCACGTCAGGAACAGTCCTTTGAACTCGGGCCTCGAGAAGAGCGATCGCGAACACGAGCTCATCAAGCTCACAGAGTACGACTTCCACGCCGAGACACGAGGTCCAGGAGGCTACGAGATGGCTAGCATGATCGCGCGGTGGATACAGGACTCGGCCGATAGCTTTGCATACTATCTGTCCGAAGACATCGACCAACACATCAAGTCCAACGGACAAGACCACATCGTCAGGCGCTCGACACCCATTCTGGGCCAAGAAGGTGTATTCAGAACCAACTGTCTGGATTGTTTGGACCGGACAAATCTCGTGCAGACAATCATCAGCAAAATGGCATTGGAGATCTTCCTCAGCCACAAAGGCCTGGGAGCGAGCCAAGACTTTTGGGTTCGGCATTCGAGCATGTGGGCAGACAACGGCGATGCTTTGTCCAGGATCTATGCAGGAACTGGAGCCCTAAAATCCTCGTTTACAAGACACGGAAAGATGTCGCTAGCAGGCGCGCTGGCAGACGCGAGGAAGAGTGTCACAAGAACATATATCAACAACTTCGCGGATAAAGGCCGCCAGAACACTATCGACATGCTTCTTGGTCGGCTTATGGGGCAGGTCCCGGTCCATCTGTACGACCCCATAAATGATTTTGTCATGGCGGAGCTCACCAGACGAGCGCCCGAGTTCTCGGAAACAGAAGTGATCAACATGCTCGTTGGCACGTTCAACTTGAACGGCAAGACACAGGGCATCGACCAAGACCTATCGCCGTGGTTATGTCCAGATGTTGATGCTTCGCAGCAATGTCCAGAGATCGTCGCAGTAGGCTTTCAAGAAATCGTCGAGCTGAGCCCGCAACAGATCATGTCTACAGAACCTACAAGACGACAAGACTGGGAACACGCCGTCAAAAACTGTCTGGATAAGAACGCAGCAAGACACGGAAAAGAAGAGTACGTTCTGCTTCGAGGTGGCCAGCTTGTCGGTGCAAGTTTATCGGTCTTTGTGCGTGCAGACAAACTCAAAAACATCAAGAACGTCGAAGGAAGTCTCAAGAAGACCGGCATGTCTGGCATGGCGGGCAACAAAGGTGCTGTTGCTATTCGTATGGAGTACGCCAATACTTCCATCTGCTTGGTCACAGCCCATCTTGCGGCTGGATTCGCCAACTACGAAGAACGAAACCGCGACTACAAAACCATCAGCCACGGTCTGCGCTTTCAGCGCAATCGATCGATCGAAGATCACGACACCGTTATTTGGCTCGGCGACTTTAATTACAGGATCGGCCTCAGTAACGACAAGGTGCAAAGGTTATGTCAGATGAACGACCTCGAGACCTTGTACGATAACGACCAGGTATGTAAATTTGTTGTTGCATCCATTGACCCTCGCTAAGTCATACAGCTCAACCTCCAAATGGTCGCTGGGTTGACCTTTCCCTACTACTCAGAAGCTCGCATTACATTTCCTCCCACCTACAAGTACGATCTCGGAACGGACACATATGACACGTCTGAGAAGGCGCGTATTCCAGCCTGGTGCGATCGTGTGCTTCGAAAGGGCGACAATATCCGGCAAATTCACTACGATGCGGCACCACTCCGATTCTCTGACCATCGTCCTGTGTATGCTACTTTCCAGATCATGGTCCGGAAGATCAACGAAAGTAGGAAAGAAGCCCTCAAGGAAGAGCTGTACAACACACGAAAAGCGTTCGTTGGAGACACTCGAGCAGCAGGACACCCTGGTGAAGATGAGTCGGATGATGAAGATTTGATCGGCTACGAGAGCGTTGAGCCCGGTCTGCCACCTGCCAGTTCAGATCGGAGGAAGTGGTGGCTTGACAACGGTACCTTAATCCTTCTTCCCATTGCCGCTGCTATGCTTATCTTTGGAAGGTCTACCAGCTAAGGCCCGCATCCAACCACCATCCAACGATTACATCCCGAACCCGAAACGACCCAGCAATCCCTTTACGCCGATCCCAGAACCTGACTGGGTCGAGATCAACAAGCTCGGAAGCAGGCCGGAGCCACCACCCGCCCGCGGTTCCCAACGAGCACGAACGGTCGACTTCAATAATCCAAACCAGGCTAACCCTTCTGCATCGAGCTCCACTACGAGCCTGCACCACCCACAAAACCCTACGGCACGGAAAATGATAGTACCACAATACAATGCCAGAGACCCTGATCAGATCACTTATATGGACGGCGCACGGGATCACATCAGCGAACTCCGCCGCAACGCCTCCAATGCATCGACTCGTTCCCTTCCCATTTTACCAAATCGCAACCTCCCACCCATCACATCATCTCTACCCGGCCCAGCCATCCCAATGAATAGCAAACCGCAAGTCCTTCGTAAGGCAGCGCCTCCGCCCATTCCAACCAAGAAAGTGTCACTTCTGAGTAAGACCTCGGGTCCGTCTCCCACACCGCCCCCGCAGAGTTATCGCGATGATCCGGAATCGGCACCGAGACGCTCGATGGCGCCGCCACCGGCTAGCGCGAGGAAAGCAGTCCCGAACCTCATTGATGGGGAGGATCGACCGCCGGCCCTGCCGCCGAGGACGGGGACGGGGTTGAGCATGGGGAGCAACGGGCGGGCACGGAACTATCTAGATGATGAGAGCGATATGAGGAGTCTGGATGGTTGGGAAGTTCTCAGACCGGACAAGTCGTGAAATCGTACGCGAGCGGATTTTATGCAGAAGTATGGTCATCGCTACGAGGCAGTAGGAAAGGTTGAAGACTTGATGCATAATGACAATGCCATGAAACAGCCTATGAACGCAGCATCCGATCCGTTTCTAGCCTCTATAGCTCCTGTCTCAACTTGTCTGCTTCTGCAACCATCACAACCCTAAGATGAGTGTGCACTATTAATTTCCAGGAAGAGACACAATTAGCGCTGCCTCATCTTGACAATCATCCTCGTCTTGTCGATCGGCTTGCTCGTAACGCTCATAGTCTGCGTCCTGTCAGCTCCTACATCACCACTACTCCATGATTCAAAACTTACACTGATCAACTCCGACTTCATCTTGTAGTTTCCCTTCTCGTCCACAACCGGCCGACCCTTCTCATCCCTCTCCACCTCCCCAACCCCAACCTTGACAAAACCATAACGTCGCATCACACACGCAAGAATCACCCTAACCTCGAGATTTGCCAACTCCTGACCAATACAGTTCCTCGGGCCCCGCTCAAACGGCCTCCACGCACCCGCCGGGATCTTGCCCGTCGGTGCAGCCGCCCCTTTCACATCAGCATTCGTGGTGGTCGAGGTATCCGCGTCGCCCGTCCAGCGCTCGGGTATGAAGTCGTTGGCCGTGGGGCCGTACACGGAGGGGTCGCGGTGGATGATGTGCTGGATGGGATAGATGACGCAATTGTCGACGAGGACTTGCTCACCCTCCTTTGTGACGAGGTGGAAGTTTTCGTGTGACATGCGCACAGTTGCTACGGGCGGCCAGAGGCGCAGCGCTTCCTTGATGCATGCGCTGGTGTACGCAAGGCCTGTCAGAGTTGCGTCGGGATTGTTGAGGAACACGGTTTGCGGGTCTGAGGTGTCGAAGAGGGAGTCGTGTTCTGCGCGGATCTTGGCTAGGCAGGACGGGTGAATTGAAAGCGCGTAGAAGAGACGTTGGAAGAGGATCGAGGTTGTGTCGTGCCCTGCAAAGAGAAAAGTTTTGCACTAGTCGGCTACGACTTAGGTGATGTGTGGTGTCAGCTTATCAACGTTTTGCAGTGCGAGGGCAAGAACGGAGCCATCTTTCGTCTTGTGGGCCTCAGTATCCTTGGACTGCTGAATGTCGTTGAACCTATCCCTGATGATCTTATGGAGGGCAGTGTCCATGCGCCGGCTGTGGAAGTATCGTTTGAACTGGGTGAGGGGGTTGATGGCTGCGAGTCCAAGGCCGGTGCCAGAGATGTAAGTTTCGGAAAGAAGGCGGAAGTTGCGCAAGAAGTCGTTCCCTTCGCCATACTCGTCTTCTTGAGCATGACTGTCAACGTTTGTAACTACTTCGCCGATGATGTCAAATGTACAATTAACACAAAGTCCCTCTAGCTCTGTGACTGCCCCTGATTTAGCAGCTGCGTCCAACTTTTCCATGGAAATGTTTGTTTTGTTGATGATGACGGGAAGTAAGCTGACGAGATGTTAAGGCGCAAATCCTGCGTTGAACTGTTTCCGTAAAGCTTTCCAGCTCTCACCGTTGTGTTCAGTCAGCATGGAATGCTTTCCGATCAGCGCTCCAAATCCTCCTTGAATAGTTGGGGATTTTGGAACACTGTATGGATGTGATTCGTGGCTCTTACAACTTGCTCAGCGAGGTCGTGAGTTGTGAGGAGCAGTACGGGGTGTTGAATTGGTCTGAAGTCAAGCAACATGAACTCGAGCCGCCCGTTTTCGTTCCATACATCTTCAAGAACATAGTCTAACACCGATTAGTGGAGCACCTCCAGCCTCAAGGTGTAGCCATACCTGGATGTGCTCTCGAGTCGCCAAGTCTCTTGAATCCCGCCGCCATATGGCCCACATGGCCAACGAAGATGTTCGGCTCCAGCGAATTTGGGATGTGAGCGAACCTCTTGAAGCGATACTGCCGTAGTTGATAGTATAAAAAATAAAGCGCGATGGGTATGAGAGCCAATGCAGCATGTATTTTTTCGATCATTTTCGTTCCGTCTATGTTCGAGTCGTCGTCGATGTTGACGCGGCCGCGAAATGTCGACTTCTTGGACCCACTATGTGGTGAGCCTGCTCCAGCAACGGTCTAGGGGCTCCTAAATAAGACTGACCCAATAAAAAACGTTGATGTTCATATGCATCGTTTCTTATCATACCGTATACGAAGTAATGCTTTGCCACCCTGATATGACGACATCTCAACACAAGCCTCTCGGCGAACCATGCGGTTTAGCGACATCGTTCCTCTACTTCGTGCCTTCATCCAGGAGGCCCTTATACGGATATTTATACTGTTTATACACCTGGATATAGATCGGCCTGCGTTATAACAGGGATGGGAACGTTGGAGTATCTCTCTGCAAACCCTCAGGATAAAGCTCTTCATAAGGCGATGGGTAGAGAGTGAGGCTGCTTGGGTCAGACTCATTAGGGATGCAATTGGCGTGGGCTGAAACGATTCGAACGAAGAAGCCGGTTGAGGTTTGTATGCTCGATAGCCATAGAGGTACTCAGCCTTGCTATGATTGTCGCAACGCGGGTAGCTGCTGGTATTCGCAATCAGACATGGTCACAAACCGCTTCCTGGAAGGCGCAATCATCACGTGTTACGAGGCAAGCTTTCGGGCAAGATGCGATGATATATGTTGTGAAAGAGGCCTGTGAGTTGAGACAAGAGAACACCAGCCTTGCTACCTATGGCCTGCACTCCAGGGCTGGATTTGTACGCCCGACTGCGCCCAGTGCTGCCTAGTGCTGTTCAATCTCCTGCATCACGATCGTTCGCCCAAAAGCTCGCCGCTGCTGTTGTATGAAATGCACGCGTGCAAGCTTCCGTTCGCGTCTCAGCTTCACTCGGAATTTTCTTGCATTGGGTCCTTCTGCCTGCGCACATCGGCGGGACCCGAAACCTGCCGCTAACGGAAAAGTGGGCTAAAAAGACTTCTTACTCCGACAGCATACAAAGGACTCGACTCTCCTATATATTCATGAAGCTAATCGGGCAACTGAAAATCGATACCTACCTACAACATGTGCCAAGCGCCACTTCACGACTTTCTGGCTGAGCTGCCAAAATGCGAACACCACCTTCACTTGGAGGGGTGTTTGTCACCATCCTTGACCTTTAAGCTTGCGGCAAAGAACAACGTCAAGCTACCAAGCAAGGAGGAGAAACCCGAGTATGAGTCCATCGAGACACTTGAGAAGCGCTATGAGCACTTCGACAACCTTCAGGACTTCCTTGACTGCTATTACCTTGCCCTGGACGCAGTTATCTCTGAAGACGACTTCGAGATGCTCGGCTGGGAGTACTTTACCACTGCCCACGCAGATGGCGTCAAGCACGCAGAAGTATTCTTCGACCCACAGAGCCACACTGACCGGGGGATCGCTTTCGAGACTGTCGTAGCTGGATTCAACGCGGCATGTGAGCGCGCACAGAAAGAGCTAGGCATCACCAGTCGCCTCATCATGTGCTTCCTTCGTCACCTGCCCGCAAGCAGTGCCGCGAAGACTATGCAGACTGCTATCGAGGGCGGTTTTTTCAAGGAGAAGGGGGGCAAGGAACGCGTGATCGCTGGCTTGGGTCTCGATTCCAGCGAAGTTGGGTTCCGCCCAGAGCTCTTCAAAGAGCAATACGCGCAAGGCAAAGAACTGGGTCTTCATAGGACCGCTCATGGAGGCGAAGAGGGCGATCCGACGTACATCAGCGGTGCTTTGGACTCGTTGCACTGTGAACGCATCGACCATGGCATCAAGCTTACCGAAGATGCCGAGCTGCTAGCACGCATCGTCAAGGAGCAGATCATGTTGACTGTCTGCCCATTGAGCAATGTTTGCTTGCAGGCAGTGAAGGAGGTTGGTGAGGTCCCCTTGAGGAAGTTCCTCGATGAAGGCGTGAAGTTCAGTATCAACAGCGACGATCCTGCGTACTTTGGCGGGTACATCCTCAAGAACTACTGTGCTGTGCAGAAGGCCTTCAACCTTACAAAAGAAGAATGGAAGACCATTGCCCAGAATTCGATCAACGGTAGCTGGATTGGGCAGCAGCGGAAAAATGAGTTGCTTGCTATGCTTGAGGAGTGCTTGAAGAAGCACGCGTAGTTGGGGACATGGGGCAGTTAAGAAATCATCAAGAACAGCATTAGATTCAATTGAGATATGATAGTAGTAGGAGTCGAATTCGATTCGATATCCAGGTCCTAGTGTTCACAGCGCTGGTAATGTGTGGGCTGTCAACAGAATCGGCGAATCGGGCGCCGATTGATGATCAATCAACCATGTCAAGTTTCACCCGTAACGGACGAAGCTTTGCAACAAACCGTCGCTGCAGCTATTTACAATCGGGTGCCAAAAGTCTGTTCGCGTTGACGCATGGACCACCACAACCACATTTGATTACCAACTTCAAAGCAGTATAACTCTCTACTACATAGACCAAATAAGACAATTAGGGTTGCAAATTAATCGCATTACGCTTAGTATCTAGTCTGGTAGCCCTTTGCACGTCGCACAGCGTCTAGGCGTCGTGGCATAGACCTAATAAGGCGTTTGATCAGTGCGTCAGGTATAGCAGCCCATGCCTCAATCAACCCCAATTCGAACGCCTCCCACTCAGCTAGAGAGTCTCCCATATAGTCAAATTCAGGATGCAGCTCATGGAGCTTCTTTTTAAGTGCCCACCACATGTGTTCAATAGGGTTAAGGTCAGGTGAGTATGGTGGCCATTTGATCGTAGCAACACCATGAACCTCTAGCCACTCCTTCGAGACCTGGGAAGTGTGGATAGGTGCGTAATCCTGCATAAACCACTCGCCTGGCCTGTAGCTGTCCTGGAGACCTTCCTCAAGTGCTCGTATGTAGCTCTGAGCTGTGTATCCATTGCGTTTGGTTGATGTGTCGCGATTCATAATTACTAGACGACTACGCCTTGCTCGGCCACCTGGAGTCATCCATATTGAGCCCCATACCATACGAGCAGGTTGGCGAGCAGTGGTGACCTCCTCAACCATCTCGTGCGACCATTTATCCTCAGGTAGTCGCCATACCCAGGGCGTGTTGTGGCCAGATCCACGAGCAACGCTGCACTCGTCACTGAACCTGATAGTACGCCTCCCAAAATCAAACCCCAGCCATTCATTAGTAAGATTGAGGCGTTCCGCAGCTGTGTTCTTGTTGATTTTTGGCCTACGTCTCGCTCTGAACTTGCGGTATCCCTCGTCAGCCATTGCGCGCTGCACAGTACGCTTAGAAACGCTGGGGTAGGTAGTATTGGCGTCCCACAGTCCAGCCTCCTCCATAAGCTTGTGGTACTCAATACCTGGGTTTTTCCGAGCAATCCGTAGCAGCCGGCGATGGTCTCTACTAGTCAATGTAGGTGGCCGGCCTGTCCGAGGCTGCGTTGTGGTGCTGCAGCTGGTTGTCCATCGGAGTACTGTTTTCTGTACGCACCGCTGCGAGCAGTCCAGCGCGTCAGCAACTTCGCTTGTCGACACACCAGCCTCAACCTGGGCTAAGCAGTATATCCGTTGGGCTTCTGATAATTCACCTCCGCGCACTCGATTTGATGAAATTTTAGTGCTAAAAGCTCTCATATTGATGTAGTCGTGTGTAGTTGAAGAAGATACCCCTCTTTAGAGTTCGCGTTGTTGAAATGGTCTGTGCACACGCGCGAACAGACTAAAGTCCTAGTACAGTACAAGAGAAAATATCCACCTCTCTGTATTTCAAGCCCTGTGCCCAGTAATATTTTTTATACCACAACCCCAGAACAGTAAGTGCAATGTCAAACAATCTGGTCTCACGATGACCTCGACAACGCACACGTCACACGCGTCCCCGGCTGGAGAATCGACGGCGGCTGAGCCAGACAGCTCTGTCTGCTTCTGCCGCAAGCTCATCGGCCGTCTGAGCCCGCTGCGACAACGTGACAGCCGCCCCAAGCGCGTCTTTGCGCCAATCCCAAAGACGTCACAAGCCCGCCTCGATGCCTCCTTGAACGACCAGCCGCTCGACGCGACTGCGATAACGCCCTCGGACATGTCGGCTGCAAAAGAGAAGGGAAAGACGGTCTTGTATCTCGCATACGGCTCGAACCTCTGCAATGAGACGTTCAGAAGCGTGCGAGGCATCAACCCTCTATCACAGGTCAATGTCGTTGTGCCGTCCCTGCGATTGACCTTCGACCTCGCCGGCATCCCATATGCAGAGCCGTGTTTCGCCAACAGCGCTCGGCGGATACCCAATGCGCCAGTCCACAACCCAGGTGAAGCCAGTTACCACAAGGACCGCTGGCAGAAGGGCCTTGTAGGGGTTGTCTACGAAGTCACAATGAGCGACTACGCGCACATCATCGCCACCGAGGGCGGCGGCGCATCATACCACGATATTCTCATCGACTGCCACGTTCTCCCCTTTGCCGACGCCGTACCCGCAAACCCAACAACCGCCCCCTTCAAAGCACACACGCTATTTGCACCAACGGTCCGACCAGACGAAGCCCGCACCGCAGATGGCATATCGCGCCCTGATCCCAGTTACGCCCAGCCCTCCGCTCGCTACCTCAAGCTCATCACCGACGGCGCTGTCGAGTGCGAGCTGCCCACAGAGTACCAAGAGTACCTTCACAACATTCGACCGTACACGATCACAACAAGGAAGCAGGCAGCGGGCAAGGCCCTGTTCTCAGCGATATGGATGCCCTTCATTTTGATCATCTTTGCTATGTCAAGGAGATTGCAGGACGAAAAGGGCAGGGCGCCAAAGTGGTTTGCGAAGTTGACTGCGATGATATTTGTGGCTATGTGGATGAGCTATGATGGCGTCTTTAAGAAGACGTTTGGAGATGGAGAGAGGACTATAGGCAATGAGGCAGATGGAAACGTCTATGAACCGTCCAGTGACGATGCGGAGAAGGAGGGACTGCTGGAGGCTGCTGTGGAGGTGCTGGATAACATTGCTGGTGAAGAGAACATGGACTCGGAGAGACGCCGAAGCCTTGTTTAGAAACAGCAATGCGGGAGCCTTACCTAATCAGCCGACAGCGGTGCAGTTTCGGTGCCGCAAGACGACGTGAGCCTGTGTGGTCGGGAATTTTTCTGACCGGGAGCCACACCGTCACCACTGCGTGTGCTTTGTGAAGCTTCGTCCGCCCAGCCTGAAGATGATGAGCATCATGTTCGGCGATGTGGAGATGCGTGGATGGAACATGGACATGCGACCACGCCCCACTTTGCAGCCGTTTAGTTGACCGCAGCGGCCACCCCGAGCTAGTGAAGTAGGGTGCGTCATTAGCGCGAGTTGGGGATTGACACCCCATGGAGTTCAGCACATGACAAGCTCACCCTAGTCCACCTCAGCACACGCTAAGCAAGAACAAGAGCAAGCCGCTGAAGACAAGATTCCTGGGCGCCGGCCTTGACTCGACCATTTTCAAGTTGCCCAGGTGCCGCGCGCAATCAGGCTTGATGCCTCATCGGAGGCCATCGGTGGCACTGAGTTTGTGCAGACAAGCGTCACACAAATGCCCGTGGGAGTACGCCCTGAGGCTCTACTAGGCCAATAAATTCGCAATGTGCCGGGAGGACGTGATGCTGATCGCTTCCATTCCGGTTTAGCCTTCACTCTGGCTCACTGGACTAGCGTGTGCGTAGGCAGCGTTACTGGACGCTTGCATCGCGCGCAATGGACTGAAGATCTGACCACTTTGTGTCGAGACCCCTCACTTCCTACCATGCTTATGGTAGCTTAAATACTGCACGCACTCCCCGCGTCGGCGCTGATCAAGCTACGGTGCTCTTGCTAACTTCGTCCATGGCTAGCCACGAGACCCAGAACGACAAGCTGCACGCTGAGCGACAGGATGTGTAAGCGGCAAGTGGCATCGCACCATGGACAGAACACTGACCAGCTGTAGCCTTCACGAAGAAAGAGGCATAGTCAATGACTCCAACCCGCAAAGTGGCGTTCAAACTGCAAAGTATGCTGCTCTCTTACCCCAGGCAGACACAATGTGTTGATCATGTGTGATAGAATCCAGAACCCGCTTATGCACATGAGCGAGGAAGAATGCGCCCGCGACGTCGACGCTTTCTCAAAGGAGCACGGGTTTGAGGATATTCAGCCCCTGCTCCGCAAGGGTGCGCTTATTGCGCGCGACCCTACCAATTTCGCCAGCGTTCCTGGTATCACCCAAGACGAAAAAAGTGCTATTGCCAACGAAGTCTTGCACAAGTGGCGTCAACCCAGGGTCCTTTACATTACCATCATTCTCTGCTCTGTCGGGGCAGCTGTGCAGGGCTGGTAAGCAATACTATTCATGGATATCGAGACCCCCTCTGATCAACGTATCAGGGACCAGACTGGCTCCAATGGTGCCAACTTATCCTTTCCAACCGCTCTCGGCATTCCTACTGCAACGTCCACCGCTGAGAACCCCAACCCAAATGCCGAACGCAACCAATGGTACCAGGGTTTGATCAATGCTGGCCCTTACATCGCTTCCGCTTTCTTCGGATGCTGGTGCTCGGATCCCCTTAACAACTTCTTCGGTCGTCGCGGTTGTATCTTTGTGTCTGCCATCTTTTGCGCTCTGTCGCCAATTGGCTCTGCTGTTGCTCAGAGTAAGTTCGCGCTTCATTTCTCAATAAGCACCCTTTAACATAATCCAGCATGGGAGCAACTCTTTGTGACTCGTCTACTACTCGGTATTGGCATGGGATGCAAGGGCGCGACAGTGCCAATTTTTGCCGCAGAGAACGCACCCGCCTCCATCCGTGGAGCACTTGTCATGACTTGGCAATTGTGGACTGCTTTCGGGATTTTCCTAGGAACTGTTGCCAACTTGGTTGTTAAGGATACAGGCGCTATCGCTTGGCGGCTACAATTTGGCTCAGCTCTGATCCCTGCATTGCCCCTTCTGGCCGGTGTGTTCTTCTGTCCTGAGGTACGTCTTCCTGTCCCCAATAAGGCCGACAAACATAGCTAATAGGGGGCAGTCCCCAAGATGGTATATCAAGAAGGGCAAGATGCACCAAGCATTCAAGTCCTTGAAGCGTCTTCGGAACACCGAGCTCCAGGCTGCTCGCGATCTGTACTACATCCATGCCCAACTTCGTGCTGAGGCCGGGGCTTATACCGTGAGGAACAATTACATCACTAGGTTCACCCAGCTTTTCATAGTTCCTCGACTTCGAAGAGCTACAGTCGCGTCTGGCACTGTGATGATTGCCCAGCAGATGTGCGGAAGTAAGTCACCATGTACGGTCTGTGAGGCTCTCGAACTAAATCTGTGTAGTCAATATCATCGCTTTTTATTCCAGTACAATCTTCGAACAAGCGGGTGCAAACAACACCGAATCTTTACTGGCGTCGATGGGTTTCGGCCTCGTAAATTTTGTCTTCGCTTGGCCAGCAATCTGGACTATCGACACCTTCGGTCGCCGAACTCTTCTGCTCTTCACCTTCCCACAGATGGCCTGGACTTTGCTTGCTGCTGGTCTCTGCTACCTAATCCCTTCAAGCAGCAAGGCTCATATCGGCCTTGTCGCCCTGTTCGTCTACCTCTTCGGAGCCTGGTACTCACCCGGCGAGGGACCGGTCCCTTTCACATACTCGGCCGAGGTCTTTCCGCTCTCTCACCGCGAAGTTGGTATGTCATGGGCTGTCGCAACTTGTCTCTTTTGGGCGGCTGTTCTATCTATTACCTTCCCGCGTATGCTGGCCGCGCTCTCGCCAACCGGTGCATTTGGTCTGTACGCAGGCTTCAACCTCATCGCGCTCGTTATGATCTTCTTGTTTGTACCAGAAACGTAAGTTATACGAGTTCACCACTTAGGTACGAAAATTTGCTGACGAGCTATACAGAAAGCAGCGAACGCTTGAGGAGCTGGACTACATCTTCGAAATTCCGCAGCGCACTTTCATGCGCCACCAATGCTTCACTGTCTTGCCATGGTGGATCAAGACTTGGATTCTGAGGAAGAAGATTGGCCCTTGCCCTTCGCTTTGGAGTTTCGAGGGTGGCGATGAGAAGGAGCAACAGGAAGCTGTGCGCCGGGCCAGTGTTGCCGTGGCAGGAGACGACCCAGCGCAGCGGAGGCCCAGTATCACAGAGAAGATCTCAGGCAAGTTCTAAGCGTGGATAGAAAGGGAAGGGTGCGAAATCGGATGGCGACCTGGATGTGGATAGTTTACTGGTGCTGAAGCACGCAAATGATACCACCCCTCGTTTTTCAAAGGAATCCATCTTTCCACCGTCTCCTTCCGGTGCAGAAACCAAGTAAAAAGGAGACAATCTCCCAAAATTAGGAATAGTTCAGCACAAGCTCGCAGAGGGTTTCTAGAAGTGCAAGGCTCGAAAAGCCTTCAAACCCTTCGCCTGCTTGAGTGGGATCGCAAAGGTTCGCGTCATCATTACGGTCATAACATTGTAGCTTTAGGCGTCTTCAGAGAAATTTAGTGTACCAGATAAACAGTGTTGCGGTCAAGCAGCTGATGTTCAACATTTTGACATGCCCAAAAGACAAGGACCTGCCTCCTGTGCCCAAAGACACAACATCTGGAGCTGAGGACGAGAACCTTTTGCTCGAATTCGCGATTGTCACTTTTTGAAAAGATTGGGGATGTCGTACCAAGAGTTAATGGATGCAATGTACGCGCCGCACTTGCAAGATAGGTACCGGCCTGCAAGACTAACACATAAACTCCATAAATGGCACATACCAAGCCTAACCATTTTTCAACCAGCGTCTTCCTAAAATGCTGAATATGTTCAATTCTTGGCCTACTAACAATGACTCTGACATAAAGTCCTAGGCACGCGTGCTTGAAATAACCAAGACCTCACGTAGTCGAGCTGGGAATCTAGTGAATAAGAAGTTCATAACTGCACAGGACTACATACACGGAAGCCATGCACGAGCTCCCGGAGTAATGAACATATACAACAGTAAATAAATAGCAAACCTTGGCGCGTGTTTTGTGGGAAGAGCGTAAGCCCCAGGCTTCAGTATGAACCTAAATTTTGACTGAATGCCTTCAGGTTTTGTAGACTGTTCTAGTTGCATCCAACCTGCCTAGGACTAGACCTTTACAGTTTGATTACAATCAGAAATAGATTTTAGGTTAGTGATTTATGAATATATAGCAAGCACCTCGCTGCCGCGATTACTCAAATGCTCAGGGACGGAGACGTCCCCATGTGCCTAAAGGAGTCAACCACAGTGGTACTTAGGAAGGAGAAGAAAAAGGACTACTCTCTCCCAGGCAGCTACCGGCCTATCGCTCTCGAAAACACGATGGCAAAAATCGTCGAAAAAATTGTCGCAAACAAGATCACAGCCGCGATGGAAGACAGGGAGCTCACACCCTGGAACCAAATGGGAGCCCGCAAGAACAGGTCCACACTCACGGCGATGGAACTACTCACAGGCACAGTAACCACGGCGTGGGGTGCGGGGCAACCAGTGGTCTCGGTACTGGCGCTAGACCTAGCAGGAGCCTTCGACAACGTAGCCCACGACCGACTCACGTGGGTCCTCCGACGGAAGGGATTCCCAGAGTGGATAGTAGTATATGTGGAGGCGTTCCTCAAGAACAGACGGACGAAGATAAGCTTTAACGACTTCGACAGCCCATGGATAGAGACCAATACTGGCATTCCCCAGGGATCGACTCTCTCACCAATACTCTTCCTCTTCTTCATATCCGACCTCCTCCAGGACCTGGGTACAGTCCAAGACAAATGTCTGGGATTCGGGTTTGTAGACGACACCAACATCATGGCGTGGGGACCGTCCGCCGCGGACAACTGCCGGAGGCTCGCCACTGCCCACACGCGGTGCGAGCAGTGGGCATCGCGCTTCGGAGCTAGGTTTGCGCCGGAGAAATACCAACTAATGCACCTCACGAGGAGACGGAACAGGGGGGAGACCTCCTCTCCACGGTCACGGTAGGAGACCAGCCAGCGGAGTTGGTCACATCTATGAGAGTGTTAGGAGTGTGGGTGGACCCTAAACTCTCATGGAAGACCCACATCCAGAAGGCAGCGGCGAAGGGGGAGGCAGCATTCCAAGCCATGTCCAGAATCACGGCGTCGTCATGGGGACCGTCAGTACGCAAATCGAGACTGATCTACACAGCGGTCACGAGGCCAATCATGGTGTACGGCTCCCAGATATGGTCCGCTGGCAAGGGAGGTACCGGAATCCGTGAGACAGCGCTTCGAAAACTCCTCATCGTCCAGAACAAATGCCTACGGAAGACACTTGGGGCTTATAAGAGGACGCCAATAGCAGCAATCGAGAAGGAAAGTGGCACACCACCACTGGCCCTGTACATCAGGACAGTGGCACTACAGTGGGCAGTCACAACAGCGAACCACTCAGTCACTAGGCAAATCAAGACAGCACTAGAGGAGGTGTGGCAGTCCGCCAGGACAGGAGGACGAGCAGCGAGAAGGGGCAGACCAGCCAGACACATCGCCCAGCCAGCGACGGACATAGAAGGTGTGCGCCGGGCCGGCGACACGATCGTGGAGGAAAGAGAGACCCAACGCCAGGCCTCGCTGGCCAGCACGGGAAAAGAGGGCAGGACCCGCGGCCGGCAGATCCAATCCAGGAGCAAAGTCAAGGAGATAGCCCGTGACCTCACAGAGAAATGGAAGGAGAGGTGGGAACGCGCGGCAGCGAAGCAACGCAGATCGGCACCTACATGGAAAGAGGGCTGGGAGTTCCAACCCCTCCACCTGTACGACGACGTCCCTAAACACGTGGCTACAGCGATCGTGCTACTCCGCACGGAAGTACTGGGACTTAAGGCATGGTTAGCGGGCATAGGGGTGCCAGGTGCCGACCCAGCCTGCACATGCGGTCACTCGAGGCAGACCCTCACACACATCCTCTCGTTTTGCCCGGACCAGAAGGAGGCGAGGCTCAAACTGATGGAGAGGGCAGGCACGACGGACCTTCCCCGACTACTCCGTGACTGGGAGAAAGTCGCGGCGGCAGGGAGATGGCTACTGGACACGGGGCTACTAGAGCAGTTCAGAGTAGCCCTTGAGGTAGAACAGACTAATACCGGGGGGTGGTCCCCGTTTGCAGCTATAGGCTAAGAACCACACAAGCCCTTCTGCTCCCCTACAACAGGGCAGCACCGACGAGGAAGGAGCGGAACTTGCACGGAGAAACGCAGCGAGGGAAGAGGCAGGGGTGTTTAGCTCGACTAGAGCATGTTGGCCCTGTACACGGAGACGAGTACATAGTGTTTATAGACCCGAAAGGGAACCAGGTAGCACTCTAAATTAAATTATTATATAGCAAGCACCTTGGATGTAACGACGAAATGTCTGTCGTGATCCCATCGGAAATGGACCTTCTCAGATACTGTGGATGACCAATTATCATCTAAGATTCTAGAAACGTATGGCTAGTTCTCACCGGCCGCGAAACACGCAATCCTTATTTATGGGATAGTACGAAAACTCGGACGCCAACTACTTGCTAAATCTCTGCAAAGTATTCCTTCTGTTGGTCAAAACCGACGTGTAATTCATGTGGCACCCAGCCTACGGCGTCAAACTGGCAAAAGGCCACGGCACCTATGTGAAAGGCAGAGGAGATCTGGGACGAAAGTAAAATCATCTGCCCTCCGAGAGTGATAGCCATCACTTGGGGAGCTCACACTGGGATTGGCCCAGATACGGTGTACCCGTTGTCTCATAGTTGCGCGAGAGTCCTACATACTGGGGAGCAATCAAAACCACATGTGGCTCCGTAACAAAACGATTGAAAATTCTCGGTATCCGTAGAAATTAAGAGCCATGGGTTCGTAAGGTTCACCTTTTTCTCGCAAATGACCTTGACAAAATTAACGTCTATCGACCGGGGTCGGGGGAAACGATTCCACACGTTCCAACAGCAACAGTGAACGGCATCAAGCAGTGTAGCTTCGCTAACATTTGCATTCGCACTGACACCGATAAGACCAGTATCTTCTCCTTGCACTTTACGAAGCTGGAAGCATTAATTTTGTCTGGTCCAAGGCTTACCGGTGTCTTTCCGTCAGTGGCAATCAAATATCTCACATGGGCGAAGCCTGTTGGAATAGCAGCTAGCTAACGACGCCGTGCATATTCTCGACTTGACAGACGCATAACCTGACAGATTAAGTGGATATGCACTTGAAGGCGTGGGTAACTCTCATGCGTGTAGAGTTGCAGATGCCTCCGACCCGGGGTGGTGAAGCATACGCGAGTGCCCACGTGAATTGGGATGATTTCTGCACTGTCAGACGAGATTATTTTATGTGCGTCTGAGGTACTGTAGTTCTCAGTCAGCAATCCAAGATGATTTGTTTCCGCTTGATGTACTCTTCGCAGCAGCAGATACGTCAAATTTCTCAAGCTTCCACAGCGCCCCAAAAGGCTCGTCCTTCACTCCCCTGCTTGACCTTGGCAACGCTCACATCCTTCCCATTATGCTGCATATCCAAATAGCTCTGCACAACCTTCAGCCACATCGCCCTCTCCGCTCGACTCGCCCCGCTCCCCTCCCAAACCCAGATACTCTTCCCCGCATCTAGCAAAAAGACATCATGGCCGTCCAGGTCTTCCCTCCCAATGCTATTCCCATCCTTGACGAGGTCGAAGCCCAATTGGCCATCCGCGTCACTCAGCCTGAACAGCTTCTTTACGTCCCTCTCAGTAGCAGCGGAGAGCGGCCGCGCGCATTCCAGCCGTGTGCCAAACTCCAAGCCTTGACCGCCAAGATAGTCAACAACGACTTGACTTCTCGAATCGTCTTGACTCAGCACCTCAACATCTATGTGTTTCGCAATCGTCAGATCATTGACAACCTGTACAGACTTCATTTTCTCCATCGGCGAACACTTGCGTCCTTGCCACACGAAGATTTTTTCTCCTTTGTCGAGGATGAAGACATCGCCTTCATCGAGACTCCGCCAGGTGGGCTCAACTTCGTGTACGAGGATTGCATCACGTGCGGCGGTCGGGCTGGGGTGCTTGAACACGCGCAGAAGGATATCTGTGTGTTGCGGCTCTTCGTTCGTTCCAACGTGATTGAAGCCAGAACGCACCCCGCCGCGCAGGATCTTAAGGCGTGGGAAGAGAGCAGAGAATGCGTCAGAGGGAGATGTCTGCAGTTCGCGATGCTGAGTTGCGGAGCCGTGTAGGTATTCATCAAGTTCAACGGTCTTGTATGCTGCGGTACCGGCTTCGTCTTGCGTTGTTGCACGACCGAGCCAGAAGAAGATATCGTGAATCAGGTGGGTCTCTGTGTCACCTTTGACCTCCTCGGTGTGTAGCAAGATGTAGGAATCGCCCTCATGAAAACTGCCGTACTTCTCGCGTGGCCAGGGTATGACCTCAAAGTCTTCGATGCGCCAAATGAATAGGCCTGCCTGATTGCCGATGGTGCCATTGTTCCAGGCGGGCTCACTGGCTGCCGACTGGTACTTCACTTTGTGGTCGATGTCTGAGTTGATCAGTTCAACGTTGGAGTCTCTCCAGTCGTACTCCTGCTGGTGGATGAGGCCATTGTGAGGTGGCATCGTATATCAGAGTGTGTGGGATCTTGCGTAGGAAGAAGTGTGAAGGAGGACTGTTCGCGTCGGGGAGCCTGGGGAGTTTTGAAGCTTTTGGTGGGGTCAGGGTCCTTGGTGATCGGCAGGGCAGTGAGCCCTGAAACGTCTGGCGACGTGCGATGTACGAGCTTACGTCATTGCGTGACCATAACGAAGGTGGTTCCGCGGCTCCACAGCTTGAGATGCGCTTAGTGTAGGCTACTAGTCAAGCGTTTGGTAACGGTTTGGTAGCCTCGTTACTGTCAAATTAAGTGCCGCCAGAGGCAGAGAAGGCTTGTTCGTCCTCGATGAAGTGCTGATCACCTACAAACAGATGAAGAGAAAGATAGCCGATCCGGTAGTTTTACTAAGCTCGCGTAGCCATTGCGTAGGAAAAACAGAGTAGACGGCTTCGTCGAACAAATCAATAAATAGAGGCGACATCTCGCGGTGATTCACGGAGTTCTTTCTTTCGGTGACATCAAACTTACATTATAAGAGTGACGAGACATAGGTTTGTAATTCTCCTTCTTTACTTGCCCAAACAATCAGCAAATCCCCATGTGTAGGATGTGGTAGACTTCTTGGTCTTTACAGAGAGCCTAGTACGACTTAAAGGGCAATACTCACAGACTGTTCCGTGTCCGTAGAAGAACATCAGAACATGGGCAGTATGAGCTCCAAAAAGCATTGAACACATGTTTAACCACTGCCATGGTCGTAGAAGAAGTAGAGGTTTACTCACCAAATGTAATATGGCCATATTCTACAGCATGGCAAGGGCCGATGCGCTCCTTTCTGGCATTTGTTGCCTGTTCCAATTGCGGAATCTAGCGAGCAAGGAACTGCGGAAAATGTTGCAGTGAGGTTCTGTTATGGTTTGATTAACGCTTCGAGGCCATGTCGGCCTCAGACGTGTACTTGCAGTTCATTCGGCAGCAAGTGGAGCGCATAGGATAGAAAAAAATTCTAAGCAAGGTGGATCGTACCTCGACATTGCACAGAGAAGTGTCCAGACCGTGTGTGCTGACTGCCACTCGAGATCAATGTCCAATGTTGAGTCATCGTACGACCTGCGGGTGGGTGAGAAGATCATGCATCAGGACTGCGACTCATTCCACGCATGATGTGCAGGCCACACATAATATGACAAGAGCCTAGATGGAGATATCACGTTGGTAGTACGTTGTGCACTGTTCAGAAACGGAACGCGTCGCGACTAAATGGCATGTCAAATCAGCTAAGCGTAGCCGTGCAGAAGGCCCAAACTGGAACGAATTTGCGAGTGTGGAGCCGCTGTATCATGGCAAGAAGCCAAGTTGGGAATGCTGTAAGCGATGGTGACGGTAACGCGCGCACATTTGGCATGCTGCAAGCCGTGAAAGTACCTCAGCTCGAGCGTCGCAATTACGGGATTCTTCTCGGTGTGCCAATGCCGTGCATATGTACGCATGCATCGTTCTGCACAAGTCAGGGACTACAACGGTACGGTGGACCGTTGTGAGGCCAGCAGACTGGTGCAGCATGGAGCCAACCCGTCTGCAGTGTTGACCAGTGCCGTGGCTTCACTCCCGATGGTTGGGATCCCCGGACTGATTTTGCGCATGCGTGCCTAAGCGAGACTGTAGTGTCTTGAGGGCGTGAGCGTTATGGTGTGGGTACAAACATGTTATTGGTACCACCGTAAGTACTTGATGATAGGTGATGTGACGTTGAACGTTGGACCAAGGCTTCCGACTAGCGCGAGCTATTCCTGCATCGTGACCGGGGAATCACTCCCGAGAGCTCGTTATCTTCGTAAGGCTTAGCCTCATAATCACATGGCAATCCACACAGCTGGACTTGCCCTGTTGCGACGTGATCAGCCTGGTAATACAAGGAAGCGACCTGTAAGGCAGCCTGAGACACGCGTATGATAAGCAACATAGGCAAAGGTACTTGCGCCGGGGGGATCATGTTCTGTACAAGGTCCGATGGAGCCTGCTAAAGTATGTTTGCTGACATGCAGCTGTACGATTGTATCAGGTACATTGCAGGCCTCGGTCGCTCCGCTTTGCAAAGCTCTTGTGTCACGATAGGGATCTCCCGTGAAACTTTGCAAACAGCAGCCCGAGAAAAAGACAGATCTGGTCGCTCGGGCCGGGAAGGCATGGACTCGACGGGATGCCGCGATCTCGTGCTCCCGGGTAGTGGAGATGTGGAGTGGTAGTGGAGACACTGGGTATGCAGCTTCTGAAGACATTAAAAAGCCACGACTGGGGTCGGGGATGGTGACAGCCTCACGTGGTTTTCGCACGCCCAAGACTGCAACAAGCCATGTCACGGTGACTTGGGCCGCCCCCAGCAATTGCTGTGCTCAATAAGGTGACGGTGTTTGGATAACCAGGATGATAGGTATAGTGCGTCGCTTATGCTCATCATTTTCGCATGATACTGGCAAAGCAAAGGGATCTCCGTTCGTGGGGCAACGGGTTGCCAATGTTGCAGCATGCCACCATGCAAGTGACCAGAAAAGGCAAGCAGTGCAAGTGAGGTGCTATCCCTGACCTGATGTTTCGTCCTTGTGGTGAGCTCGAAGCGGCATTCTTGGAGATTAAAAGGAAATGGTTGCAACGGCTGCATTCCAGCAGAGTCCGCACACGGCTCGGTGTCTCGCAGAGTGGATGTGAGACGTGAGGTTTTCCATGTAGAGGCTTTTGGCGAGGCCCACCTTTACGCGCTGATTGGCGGACAAGGGGGATGGGCCAATCAGATGGCACTCGGTAAGCCGAAACGCAACGTTGGCCATGTCGGCACATAGGATGAGACGCAGCAACGCAGCCGATGCGGGAGTTTACATGCTGGCTTCCGCCTGTGATCTGTGAAGGCTGAGGCAGTGGGTAGTTCTGGTGTTCAGTTTGGGAAGTGGATGAGGGTCGAGTTTCATGGCAGGTGGCCGGGGGTGCGGGAGGAGGGCGCCTGATGCTTCGAGGTGCAGCAGGACGTTGTTTGCCCCCTGACGGGCAACACATGCATGGATGGATGATGCGAGGTGCAGGACGGCTGGCGAGCTCAGACAGCCAGCAGGCCTGCAGGTGGGGGGTTGGGGCCTGGGTGGGTCAGCGCCGTCTCTGAAGGGAAAGAGTTCGGTATATCATCCGCGTGCCGCCCAGCCGTGTTGGGCCTAGCGCCCCCGCCCGTCTCACGCGGGCCCCTGTCCACAGCTGCGGGCATGCGGCGCTTGCCAACTCCTTCACCGCGGATGCGCTGCGGTTGCTGCTCCGTCGCCGCTAAGGCCAGGCCATCCCAGCCTAGAGGATGCCTTGCATCTTGGTGGAATCACGCTGCAGCGGTGGAGCCAGCACACGACATGCTCCACAAATGAGGGCGGCCGCGCAGCGCCGTCGAGCCTGCAGGCCTGCTACGTCTGCTGGGTGCTGGCCAGTACGAAGTAGCAGGGACTTCATCCAACGTCTACGCCGCAGCGGAGACTCCAGCGCGACGGAATGCTAGCTGTCTGTTAGCTGCTGGCTGCTGGCTGGGAACACCCTTTGCGCCTGCCCGTGAAACTGCACCTCCTCTTGTGCGACCGCTGTCCTCGACGTTGCCTCCATATCAACGCCGTCACCACCCTCCCCCAAAGCACTCATGCCCACCATGGCAGGCGACTGGCCTCGCGATCCCCGCGCCTACGCATCGCCGCAGACCACCGAGCCGCCCGTTCCCGGGCGAACCCTTCCCAGCCTCGCTGAGATGCTCTCGTCACGGCCCTCTGCAAACAGCACTGCACCCGCATACCACCGCCAGGACTACGCCCACGCTCGATCCACTCCGCCAGCTGCTTTGTCTTCAACTACGACTGCACTGCCTCCCTCTTCGACGGCCACTGCCACTACCCCCTCGTACTGGAGCGCCGTGAACCATTGCCAAACGAGCCCGCCGGCTAGGTGAGTAGCGTGCACTGATGTTGGTGTTGACCAGTTGAACATGTGTGCTGACCCATGTCGGCCAGCCCTACAGAACAGCGCCCACTGTCCACCGTGAGAGCCTTTCACGAGCCACAGTTCCGCCGTCAGCAGGTGCAGGTGCCAAAAGCAGACGCAGCGCTCCAACATTCGGCCTTGTCACCTGGAGTCCACAACCCACCCCATTCGGCGACCGCGCAAGCGCGCCAAGACTCAGCCATTGACCAGCACCGCTTTGAGGCAGCCAACGACGCCCAATTATCCAAATCTAACGTTTCTTATTCTCATCAGAGCCCAAAAGACAGTCAACTACAGCCTAGTCCGAGACTCAATTCCTACCAACCTGCCCCGTCTACCTTGTCTTATGCCCCAACTGATGCCCCACATCAGAGCGAGACTCTCCCATCCCAGGCAGGAGCACAGCATCCAGCTCGTCAGCACTCCAAATCTTTGTCCTCGGCCGCTCCTTACTCGGCCGCGTCACCCAGGTCACCTGAGCATAGCACTGAACGCACCATCCCGCTTGCCATGAGAAACGGCGCTGATCCAAGAGTCAACAACGCCGGCCCCTCGTCTCTGCCGGCGGATTTCTACAGCCACCAAAACACCAATGGTACCCGCCAACAACGCTACAACGTAAGATTTGCCGCCAATTATACCTCCGAAAACATGCCGCTATCACAAAAACCTCGCAATGATCCACCTACACCAAACACGGCGCCAACAGTAGTTACTGAGCCAGAGCAACCAAGGAGCTCTCCTGCACCCACCACGTCAACCGAAGAGCCGTCGGCATCGACGACCAATGCTATCACTCACCAAGCCGAGCCTCAACCACGACCTATCAGAGAGACCAGGGACCGTGGTGACCGTGAGCCTTCTGTAGAGCGCTGCTCTGGGTGCAACGAGGCCTGGACGCGGCCAATTCCTGATTTGGATTCTCGCCATATTTCACCGGCAGAAACCAATGAAGAGTTCATGCAAATTGCAAGCAACATGATTGAGCGTCTGCGGAGACAAAACAAGATGGCTGATGCTGCATATGACGAGTGGAAGTGGCGCCACAGTCACTGCGTCTACCGACCAACAAGCCCGTATTCGACTGGGTCCGTAGATGATACCGCCAGGCGAACAGAGCCAATCCCTCATGCTGAAGAATCAACGAATGGCACAACAGACCACAAACGTAAATCCGAGATCCCACACGAGCCGCGTTCTGCATCGAAGCAGCAAAGAGTGACTGGTACAAGCCCGGCACCCGCGGTCCGCCAGCCCGAAGCATCACACTAAGCAACGATACCCAAGTAAAATCTTTTGTTCCTTTTAGCATACGACATCGCATATGCATATTGAATTGGTGTTGGTTTTGGTAAAAGATAGACATCCGTTATACCCCCTTTGTTTGTTGTCCCCGGAAGTTCCCCCAGAGACGTTTGCCTGTCGCTCTGTTTGAAGGAAGAACGAACCCTGGGATGGTCCGAAATAGCGTTCATACATTGGCCTGTGTGTTTACGCGATGCTGTCCCGAACACCGCCGTGTCAGCAAGAGACCCTGGCCTCTCTTCCGACTACGACATCTTGCATTTCCCTCCAATTACATATTTAGCATTCCGCGACTCTCATGTACTAGACAATGTACATCCACACATTCTTGTTGTCCTGCTCGGACCGGCTACGCTCAAATCGCTGGTCGCACACTGCTGAGGCGAGACACAATGTACTTTATTGCACCAATACCACAATCTCAATCCAGTTGCGATACCAACAAACACATATGGTATTCATCTCGAAGATACGTCTCCCGTCTCCACAGTGCTGTGAGCGACCTTGTCCACGCGTCTACGACTTTTGGCCCGAACAGTGGACCGAGCTTCGTTGCAGAAGGGCGCTCGTGCGCCGGCGCCAACGTCAAAGCGGCCCGTAGACGAATTCTTCAATCTGCCGAGTATGTGCTTGCTGTTCACCGGAAGGAGCCCAACTACCTAGCTACTCAGCTGCAGTCTCGCCGTCCACCGTTGCAAGATAAAGTCCGCAAACTGAAGCTGCAGCACATCCGCTCACGCCGCGAGGGGACTGATTTTTTCGACCAGTCAGGCCGCCTGGAGCCACTCAGAATCCGCTACAACATCACTTGCATGCGACTAAGCCGCCCTGACATGCCCCTTGCCTAGGCAGGCTTAGCGAAGGCGGTTGTCGAGCGGGGCTACCCGGATCAAGAGCTCTTGGTCATGCACCCGCAACGAATCACAGGATTTTGAGCACCCTCCTTTTCCGACTGGACGGAGGGTTTGAAAAGTGTTGGAAGGATGGGTGGATGGGATTTGAAGGCAAACATTGTTGTGTCAGAGTGCACAGGAAGCTGACGGTCTCCTGAATGAACGCAAGTAGGGGCCATGGGCATGCCTGTTGCTTACAGGCCGATGCAGGAGCTTCAGTGGGCGGGTGTTCATCCAGAACATCCGGACAACAACGTGGTGACGCAACCGCTGTGTCAAGCTGTCAACAACAACGGCGGTGCCTCCCCTCGTAACAATGATCCCACCGTCAGCCTCAGCCTCCTATGTCAGAGGAGATTGCCTCACTTCCTTTTCGTAGATCTGTAGTTCATGCAACACCGGCCGACCTACTCTTGTCAAGTTGCTCGTCAGCGTAAACTCTGTAAGAGTGATCGACTCCGTCAGTTCATTCCCAGTAGGCCGGTTATTTAAAATTATATGCCATTGGGCCACCCAGCGAGACGGACGTTTATAGACGTCGATCGCGGAAGAAGACCCGGTTCGGGTGGACCGCACTATCAAAGGATGACAAGCTCCAAAGCAGATCGGTGGTTTAACGGTTTACGTGTTGACCTGAATCTTGGTTGGTACAATAAGATGGTAGCGGCCATGGTGAACCCGCAAGTACGAATTCAGTCCAGAAAGTAACATTTTTACTTTCGGCGAGCTGTGGGAGGCTAGCGCAACGAATGAAGCGAAAGATACTTGCAGATGCGATTGGCAATTCATCACTCTCGATATTATCAGCAATATCTCGAACACGAAACGTTCCTCGGAAAGACTCTGTTCACACAACCTGGGTCTTCGAACCTGCATCAGCCCCCGTTGCGGCAACGGTCCGGCAACATCCATTTCAGGGTCTAGATTCTTTCAGCAACCAACATCTACCTTTATGTATATTCTCAATATGCGCTCAAACCACATCTCATTTTGGACCGACTGGGTCAGATCCGGGGCTCGCGGCACGAACTGGACGTGTGGCTTTTCAACCGCTTCCCCATCTTGGCGACGTAGGTGCGTCATCCACAGGCATTATGCACAGACATGATCGTGGATATCAGACCATCATGCCATGTGCAACTGTTTCTGCAGCATTGTCTGCTGATCTGACTTCGCCACTGCCAAAGCCACGTAGAGTTGTTGTACGTCTGCAGGCGGACGGCGCGTGCAGGTGGAGGTGTGGCAGGCGGCCATCACATGCCTAACTGAAATGGGAAAGGGCACCACTTGCCATGCTGGGTAAGGCGCTATCGGTGGGCTCGAAGCGAGAAGACTACGGTACAACATCGGTGGTTTGAATCAGGAGGAGGGGCGCAAGAGATAGCCCTGCACGGCTCCATGATGCAACCCCTGTCCAACGACTTCTTAGCGAGAAGGATTCCTGGAAGAAGGGCGAGGCGACGGGACTGGACGCAGAACTATTTTGTCTGAGCTCAGTGACATGCTAAAGCTAACAGCTGCACGCAGAACAATTCCATCCGCCCATTAGCCCATTGTCAACATTTTGCAACTCACCGATCGGTTTTTGAAGTACGTGTACATAGTTCTCGCCTTCCCTTGCTCAGCTCATCTTGCCCTCATTTGCGATGGAGAACTGACTCGACTTCTACAGCGGAAGGCAGCTTCCGCGCCGAACGCCCACGGCTCCACAGCGGCTGAGAAAATACTATCAGCAAAGGACTAGAAACAAGGTCAAGGGTACTGCGGCACGGCAACTAGCTTGAGACAGTGGTTCGTCTTGTCATGTCATGGAAACATACATCGCGAGGCTTCGAGGTCGTGGCTTGCCTTGAGACTCGAGCATGTAAGGTCTAGTCTGGATGTTTCGGAGGCTGGGACGGCAACCCTGCAACCAGGTCTCCTTTAGGCAAGAAAGGTATTATCCGCGGACGTAAGAAGTGGGCCTACGAAATGGCGACGTGTCAGTCCGGGATCGGGATGGAGATCAACGCAGGGTGATGTTGTCACCGCGGCAGACCAGCGTGTGAAAGACGGGGCGCGTAAGAACCCTGGGCTGCAGGCTCTCGCAGCCTGTGCATGACAGGCTCGCGCTGTGCAATATCACCCACCCGATGTTCAGGCACAGCCGTCATCGCTTGTCGGCATGCCGTTCGTCGCTTGTGGGTTCCGAGGCACACGACCTCGTCGAAGTCATCACTCACACGACATTTTGGGGACCATCGACCACATCTTCTTGTCTTCTTGTTCAGAAGAAGGGCTATGGTGGATAGGAGCTACCTCATATTGTGATGAAAGGTTTCCAATTCCAGACCAAGACCTTGTGATGTCGCCATAAACAAGCTTGTCGATGCTCGGACAAAATAAGTCGTCAGCATTGCTGCATTGCTGCAACGGCAAAGGCCCACTCCTAAGGCACATCACGACAAGCGTATCTCGGAAGTCTCGCGGTTGGCTGACGGCAAAAAGCAATGCAGATGCAACAGAAAGCTTTATTGGTTGGAAGACGTTTCCGGGACGTTGTGTAATTTGCTGCACCTGCATAAATGGTGAAGGACGATAATTTCTTGCATTCATCGTGGCACGTACAGCAGCGCCACTGAGGATTTGCGATAGATTGATTGTTGCAAGGTGTTGCGTTAAAATTTAATAATAATTTCCTAGCAAGCCTCTTCTGCCTACTACTATTGTATCTTGTACATGTATGATTTTTTTGCAAAGTAGTAGGTGCTATGCCCCTTGCAACGGGTATGCGCCCCACAGACCCTGGTTGGTCGACGATTATCGGGTGCAGTACTGCGCATGGGTCGAAGACGCGGGTTGCGGGCTGCGATCGATATCTGCTCGGCTGGATCTGTTCCACGACCAACGGCTAAACTTGTAGCGCGCCACTCGCGTTCAATCTTGGTGCATCAACAGGGACACCAGAAAGCAAGAATTGCTTTTTTTGAGGCCCACAAGCCGAGATCTAATATCCGCGATACGAGATCAAGACTTGGCGATGGGCGCAATCCTTGCTGGGTGGCTTCCACATCGATGCAAGGCCTCGGGTGTTGGTTTGCCACGACTAACTTCAAAGCAGAAACTGTGCGCCGCCGTTGAACATGCCTGCTCTGCCTCGCTTTCAGGCAAGGCAGGATTGGTTTCAGGTTTCGGTGCGGACATGCAAGGTGTGGGGCTTGGTTTGCTGGATGCGCCACGGATGCATTACCGTAAAATGCGTATAGGGCAGAAACTAGGACCTAAGGTGCTATGGGTGCTGTATGAGAGGGACGTGGTAGATGCTACCTAGTTCATTCCTAGGCTCCCATACGGAGGGGGAATCGAGGGTTTACGGTTTTGATGTCTGGTACGCGGTACAAGGGGGATGCCTGAACGGATTGGAATACGAACCTGTTGGCACTGAGCAAAAACCCCGGGTGTGGCAAACTCGTATTCCAATCCGTTCAGGCGCCCCCCTTGTACCGCAATTTCTCGACCTTGCGCAGGGCTGGATCGACAGAGGTGGTGGCACATGGTATGTGGAGACGTGACAGCTGTGGGTCTGAGATAAGACTGGCGTCTTTGAAGTCATGACGTAACAGAAAGTCAGCGGCAACGCCACGACTAGAACCTAGGCTCAGACAGACTGTCGATACGTACTCACGCGCCCGGGTACCGTATAAATAAGTAAGAGTGGCCGAACGCTAGCAGGGCACGGGAGGAAGCGGATCTGAATAATTGATTGAGCAAGGGCGATCTCCACCCAACGCACAGCTACGATAGGTCTCTCCACAACTTTACTCAAGCGTTCGGCCACTCTTACTTATTTATACGATAGTATGAGAGTCACGTTTTTGCCACCTCTGCTTAAGTCCCTCTCCTAACAAGTCTGATTGGTTCGATCTGCACGTGACTCTCAGATCTCTTGACTTTACGAGTACAAGGGGGGTGCCTGAACGGCCTAATTACGATTTGCTTTGCACTGAGCATCTAGTGATCTTTTACAAAGGAAAACCCCGGTGTGGCAAAATCGTATTCCAGGCCGTTCAGGCACCCCCCTTGTACCACGATTTCAACAACGAACTTTTAGTGTCAATCCGGAATTGTTTATCGAAAGGGAGTATCTTGCCGATCTGCATCCGGAATCGAGCCTTGATCTCGAAAAGCATCGGTCGTCAACGTGCAATATTGTCAAGCGAGCGGTCAGAGATTCCCAAACCACTTGTGCTATCTGCTTTGCAACAATTCTAACAAAGGCTGCCGGGCATAGTAAAAATCATCCTTTGCTGACTAGTATACCTGATGAGACCATCCCAATCAACCAAGGCATTTGACACATTTTTCGAGGTCCACAATGGCACAAGAAAGCCAGCGAAATGGAGGAAATTCCAAGTTTCCAAAGCTTCAGAGCATTTGAAAACTAGGTTGGTATGAAGGAGGAAACCACCACAAAGCAGAAAGTGACCAGGAGACCGTGCATGCGCAACATTAATTGACGGCCCGCTCTCGAACAAGTGGAACGGAATTTGCCCACGAATCACTCCAATACCGAAGGCAGTTTCCCGCCATCTAGGGGATAGTATGTCTACTGCCACCGCATCAGCCGCACTGATAGTTAACCAAAAGCACTTTAGTGCCCTGACCCTCGTTGAAAAGGGTGTTGCCCATGTTCTAACCTAGCCACTGATGGATTCTAGGACGGGATAGGGCAAGTGCAGGCTGATGAGGATTAAGATGTTATATTTTGAGTGACCGCGGGCGACACTCACCCTTCACGTGGTAACTCGACAGTGAACGATTACCGTGTGAATTAGGTGGCATATTCCTGCATATGTTGCAGGTAGGGATCACAACAAAGAGAAGCTTTCATGCGCAAGTGATCGCGTCTTCTTATGGAACGTTGCGCTCAAGGTTTTGGGCACATTACCTTGCATTCCAAAAAGTGCTCTCAGTTGTCGTCAGTGGCGTCTTCAGTCGTCTCTTCGACCGCATCAGCGATCTCAGACCCAAAGTCTGATGCGAAATGGAAACAATTTCCACTGAACAATCTGCTATCGCCATTGGCATTAACCGCGTGTATTTACTCGTAACAGGACCAACGCGATCTCTATTTGTGCTCTTCTAAGTGTCGATTGTGTCGTTGCTTTCGTTCAAGCTTTAGTAAATGCGACACCAAAAACATGCAATGAATGTGAAGATCTTCATTTTTTTCGCCTGCCTGATTAATTTCCGCTATCTGTTGAGATCGGTTCGATCATGCTATCTGCGTGTATCATCAATAACCTCTACAGTACGAATCAGGTAGTATGTACCGCTGCTCAGTCACAAAGAAGAAAGACTGTAAAAAACACTGATGAAGTCCTATGAATGATTGATGAGAGGGTAGTTGTGCGTAGGGCATGGCACACGTGTACGTGCAGCCCTGGAGGGCAGAGGGGCAAGGCAAGGAAGTAGCATCGGAAAGTCGGGGATCGGAAAGTGGGGGAGCAAGTGCCTGGGGGCGCGAGCGCATAGTAGCAGTGAAGGAATCCCCTGTCCCGTGTCAACATCCTATGCGCGAGTCGAGATTCAGTACACCTAAGGTTAGCGATCTGACCTTCAAAAATGCAAGCCATCACTTCCGGGTTCGTCTGCTTTGTTTCCATGAGGAGCTCGAAGCTGTATCACTAAAGCAAGCCAATTTAATTCTACCTTGCGATGATGGAAATGGGTGGGGTTGTGTGTTGCCAGTCTCTCATCGATAAAGTGATTGCCAAGCTGAGGGAGCGACTGATCATGCGGCATCACTTCACATCACACGTATTTCGGAGCTTGGTGGAGTGATCATACACTCGATTGAGCAAAGGGTCTTCAAGGACGCAAATGGCCGTTCGAGAGGGCTTGCCAGTACTGCCTTCATTGCAAGCGATCACAAGAGATGGAAGCTTCCCCATATGGCCGTAACCATCGCTCGCTCTTGGGTCTGTCCCGAGGACTCCACAAGAAAGAGCGCACGCGAGAGGAGCGCATGAATACGTCTGTAGGGTCCGAAGTCAGTCCAGGAAGAATTGATAAGCAAGTACAAGGCGAGAAAACTGCCACGGAGATAGCAGGGATGAGCCGACTGGAGACTGGGGACGTACACGGATAGGATTCAAAGCGTGAGTATATCCGTGGCAATAACGCCTTGCGGGGCATTGATCCTGTACTGTGAGACTGAGAAGAGTAGCGGTGTTCATCTGAAGCTACCAATACATAGCTGGAGTGCATTTTGAAGGTGACCCAGAATTGAGCTGGAGGTGTGAGCTTGGATGAAGGTCTCAAGCTGTGGGTAGCAGGGGACCAGGACGTAGTACACGCGTCACATTAGCCTAGCTGATTGTATTCCCAGGCAATCGCCGATACTTCTACCTAGGTGTAGGTATTTAGCTGTACATTTTATCCAGCGATGCCTTTTGAATGTACGTGATAGTATCATGACTGCTTCTAGGCCACCCATTTCAATCCAGTCTCGCGCTCCCATGTTCTCACCAAAGGCGAAGCTCGAAGCTCAGAGAACTTGTGACGATCCGCGAAAGCGATGTAACGGAGCCATCTTTCGATTCTACCGCGCTTGGTCATATCGTCGGCATTGGCTTTAAGAGTATTTATGATGTAATGGTGCGATTGGTTCCCATAGGGACCGCGATTTGTACTCTATCTCGAATCAGATACCAAAGTTCGTTCAGGATCCTTCCAAGTAGATCTCCATACCTGAAGAAGTCCACGCTGCCTCAACATTGAAACAATGCATTCTTTGATCAAAGGCATGTTGGAATCTGAGAACTCGATATAAGGGGAGCAGAAAATGTCCAGCACAGTCGTGGAATACTATTGGATGATGCATCAGTATTATAAACGATCCACTTTGGACCGCACTTACTGGCATTAGATGAGCGAACAGAGCTGGCTCTGTGTGTAGCGAGGGGAAGGAGGACATGTTTGCCAACACCCAGGGGACCAGTTTAGGTTCCAAGTGGGCCCTACTTCTATTGTGATTGAACTTCTGGGGGTTGAGAGACCAGCCCCTTGTCAGTTGCGTCCGCAGCTCTTCCAGAGTTTGAACTACTGTCTTGGCGTTAAACAACGCGATGCCCACTGACTGGTGGCTGTCAGCATATTGTTACGCCAGTTGTGGGGATGTCTTACTTTGGCTGAAACCCGCGCGCTGAGTTGATCCAGTATTTTTTTCGCGACGTCGTCGCGTTGGAGATGAGTGTAAGTTGAGGGGCCCCATAGAAGGTCAACTATGGGTGTATGACGAGATCGATGGCACTGTTCGAGTCAGTGGAAGGCTGGACGCTGGTTTGGCTTTCGATGTAGTAATGGCTTCATTAGCAAGAACTCTTACCGGCTCTGTCAATCCTGGAGAAACTACCTCTGCATCCTCGGTCTCGGCTTCGACTTCGTGCTTGATGGCCGTGGGAAGTCGTGCGCCGTTAACGCGTGGACTTTTATCCACTGGGTCGACAGCGCTAGAGATATGCTCCGCAACACGTTCTGCGTCGCTGCGAATTACGATAGGAGCAGGTATAGCAGAGCCAGTACGCTGGCCAACAGATGATGGATCCACGGAGACCTTTCGTAGCATCGTGACCTCGCCACTTTTGAGCCTTTGGAAGCTGTCTGCCCATTTTTCGAAGTCGTTGGGCGGCAGCATGGCCAGCATGGCCTCGATCTTCTGTCTGATCTCCTTGCGCTTCGCCTGAGGTTCAAGCTGTTGCTTTGCGATGGGCAACGCATGATACGCGAAAAGGTCGCTGACACGCTTGAAGTTCGGTATCATGTTTGCTAACAAAGTGCCCTCCTCAATGTCCCAACGCCACGAGGCAGAGACCCTGGCCTCCTTCCCTTCCCTGACAAGGTGAAGTTGGCCATGGTCGTGGCTGTTGGGAGCGTCTGAGTCACCACCGGCGTCCTGACCGCGTCTGGACTTCTTGTGAATATTGTCCGTCTTCTGCTTTTTTTTTATTCTTCCTCGACTTTCGCGCATGGTCGACTTCATCCCCATAGGCTCCATTTGTAGCATGCACCGGCGCCTCATTCGCCTCGGATTCATTGGCAGGATCCGAAGCTTCCCTATCACTCTCGATCGTATCGGCAGCAGGAGTGCTAAACGCAAATGTTTCCATGTCGGAGCCGTTAGCCAACCGTTCCGTGAGCTGGTTGGCACCCGTTCTCTCAACATCCGCAAGCTTTGAAGAACATGGCCCAACACGTCTTCACCAATCTTGGCGCCGTGGAGACTAGCGCTGGCGGCCACGATGGACTTCACGCTCGCCTCAACTTTGGGTGGTGTGTCAAGGTACTCCGCAAGCATCCAAGTGACGCGATGGATCATCTCTGAGCGGAAAATATCAGTCATCTTGAGTATGTTCTCTTCGGGTGCGCCCTCGTTGCGCATATGCTGCGTAACTACCTCGATGCCGATCTCTTCCAGGACATCTTGTGGAAAGCAGATCTTGACGAGGCCTTGCACTGCCTTCTTGAAGACATCGGTGGCGATATTGGTGGCAGTGGAGATGACTTGGATGCGGAAGACGTAGTCATCGCCGGTGGGTAGGGATGTGGTGGCCTTGTTATTGGGAGGAAAGTACGGGTCGCGGTGGCCGCGAAAGACCGATTTCGCTCTACTGGGCTGAGTGCCAGAAGAGTCATGCTGGAAGTGCACAGAGACGCTGGCAGATATCTGGCGCGCTTTCTTGGTACGTCCCGAGCGGCTCGGGGAATAAGAGGCCTGTTCTGATCAGTGTACATTGGCCGACGTGTCCACCAGTGACTTATGTGCCGCTTTCTAGTGCCCCCAGCCATCTTGTCGTGCAATGTGAGCCTTTTGAGCGCAATTCAGACGCGGATGTTGCGTACAGTAGTGTGATGGCTGGACCCTGTCGAAGGTGAGTGGAGAAGTCTGATGCTGTGGATGTGGTGCTGTTGAAGCTGGTGCAGGTGAAACGGCAGGCGCTACTGGGCAAATCAAACAGCAAGTCAGAAGTGCAATTGCAGCGTGGATAGCGGCTGTGTGAGGTGAGGAGGTAAGGTGGTGAGGTGAGGTGAGGTGAGGACAGTGGACGCGCTGGTGAAGCGAGAGGACCCTCACGTGGCTGCTGGCTCTAACTGTAGCTACAGGCGTGCTTAGGATTTTGTCAAGAGCGAAAGTGCCCATGGATGTGCTCGCAAGGTTCTCGAACAGCTCTTCGAGTCGCAAAAAGTGAACGTGAGCAAGAACACAAACACGGTGGGTGTAGCCTACCTGCCGAAGCCAGAGATGGAACAATAAAGAGAACGGGGTTGCAGAAGCAGAATACACCTGGAGAGCTTGGAGACAAGCAGCACATGACTCTGGCTCTATAACTCATCTCTTGCTTGTCTCTTGCTTGTCTCTTGCTTGTCTCTTGCTTGTCTCTTGCTTGTCTCTTGCTTGTCTCTTGCTTGTCTCTTGCTTGTCTCTTGCTTGTCTCTTGCTTGTCTTTTGCTCGTCTCTTCCTCTTCTCTGCTCATCTCACTGTCAAACGAAGGACCTCTGGGTCCACAAGTCCAGTGCGTATATTGTATGGATTTCACGTGACGGCATACTATGCGAAAGGGTAGCGGCACGAACCCTCGACATGGAGGAACAAAGTTGGCGCTCGTCGTTCGTTTGCACTCCAGAGGGTCTTCCACAACGCGTGTTCACGTGCTGGCGCTACGTCATCAATGTCAATGTCGACCGGCGGAGCATGTCGACAGTGTATCTTGACGTGATGGGTGCGCCATCATGATAAGAATCTATCATTGGGTGTTTGTGATTTGCCGCCTGGAGACAGACGTGCAGGCGTCCCATCTGTAGGGAGGCAGAGCTGGCGTTGGTGCTGAGTGCGGGCGCTAGCGACGCGGGCCTACTTTGATGGAACTTTCTGCTCGCCCAGCGGACGACGGCGAGTAGCTCCATGGCGTGTCGGTGCAGCGCCCTTGGACGCACCCTCTGCGACTGCAACGACGATTGCGACATTCGACACACGACACGACGCGGCAAGCTCCACTTGCTCCCTCGCGCGACAATGGCGGCTCGCAGTGCGCGCATGCGGCTGACCGTGGTGGTCGAGTCGCTGGCCGAGGAAAATGCCCACGGCGTCTACGGCGAAGAGGCGCTCAAGGTGTTCAAGGAGCGCAAGTTCGCCATGCCAGTGCAGCTGGACGACACCTTTGAGACGGTGTGGAGCGACATCGAGCACCGCTACAAGACAAACTACCTTGATGCGCGCCAAGCAGCCACCTTCAGCATCAAGAAGCTGCAGGACGCCTACGACTGTGACCTCGACATGACCGACACCGTCGGCGCCATCTTCGAGGGCGAGCCCGACCGCAAGATGCACGTGATCAAGGTCATCCCCCACTTCGCATACCGCGAGACGTCGGTGGTGCCGGGCTCCATGCTGCGGCCGTCGGGCGCGCAGAAGCGCCTGGGCGACGACATGGATGAGGGTGCCCCCAAGAGGCGGCGTGTCGCCTCGCAGCAGCGTCAGGCCACCCAGGAACCGCGCGAACAGTCGCCGAACCGCCCGCTCCCCTCGACCGAGTCCCAGCAGGCTGCCGCCGCCGGTGCAGACAGCTTGGGGGCAGACACTCGCTCGGCACGCTGCACGTCGGCCGCGTCGCTGGTCGAGGTGCGCCGCCTCGAGACCGGCCAGGCGCCCTTCAGTGCCGCCGCCGTCAAGCAGGAGTCGCCCAAGCCCGAGCCGCCCGTCCCCAACGGCACCGACGCTGCGTCGCCGCCCAACGCCCCCGCGAGGACAGCCTCCCCGGCTACAGATGCGCCCGCCCAGCAGCAAGAACAGCCCTCGCCCACCCGGCCGGCGTTGCCCCACGAGGAGCCCCAGGAGGCGTCGCCGCTCGACTCCCAGGAGGCTGCCATCCACAAGTCGCCTGTCTCGTCGGCCGAGGCTGAGCCTGCACCTGCACCTGCGCCTGCGCCTGTAGCAAAGAAGCGCAGAGACGTCTACCAGGTGCCCAGCTCCCCGGAGTTTATGCACAAGAAAGCAACGCCGGACAAGCCCGCCAAGACGTACGGCCTCTCACCTCGATCGGCTCACGTCATACAGAGGGAGGTGGATTTGCTGAACATGGCGCGGCGCCTGCCTCGTGGCGGCCAGGGCAAGCAACCCGCTCCAAACGGGACACCCGTTCCCCTGTCGAACAAGGCGCGCGCGTTCCAGCGACCAGAGCCTGACGAGATCGAGTCGACCCCGCAGGAAGACGCCGGCCCAGGTCCGCGTGAGGAACGCCATGCCACAAGCGATGATGACAGTGAGGATGCGGACCTAACCGCCTTTTTCCTCGACGAAGCTGTCGAGAGCCGCCCGAACGGCACCCAGACTCCCGCGCGAAAGACGCTCGCCAAGCCCGTCAAACCTGGCAGTCTGAAGAAACCTTCTCGGGCTGCCATGGTCGCAACACCTGCCAGCGCTAGGCGTGGCGAACAGTCCAAAGCTGCCAGTACCCCAGCATCACGCGCCTCCGCAAACACGTCAGGCTCCGCAAACACGTCAGGTGCCGCAAACAAGACAGGCGCAGCAAGCAAGACCGGCACGAAAGGCAAACTATCCACTCCCGCGACTGCTGAGTCAGCAAAGGGTAAGAAAGCTCTCAGTCAAGAGACGTTGCTGCGAATGGAACGTATGCAGGAATTGTTCAGTGGGTCTCCCAACCCTTGCAAGCACAAAGGTGATATTGCTTCGCCGGCTCGGAGCGGCAGCACTGAATTTCGAGCTCGAAGCATTAAATCTTCGCCTGAGGTTCGAATACCAGCCGCAAAGAAGGCAAGTCCGATGGTTTCCAGCTCCGAAACCGTCAATGCTCGGCTTGCTGTCCAGCCGCCGAAACCGCAACAGACCCCAGTGAAAAGTCCCGTGTTATTGCCACCGAGTATCAAAAAGTCGGCGTTGATCGATTCGACGGCTACTAGAGGCGCAGCAGAGACACCGAAGGTTGGTGGAACCAATGTGCTCAAGAAATCAGCAGCTACAGTGCGTGAATCGCCAGCACCATTGCCGTCGGCGAAACAGACGTCAATTGCGACCGCGACAGGTACGCCTCGGCGTAGCGAGGTGCCTCTGCCTGCGAACGTGCGTAATCTCCGTCAATGTAGTAGCTTACAGAGTCCACCGCTTGCAAACGGCCACCCTGATTCGGCCAAGGGTAGCCCTCCAGCACCAGTGAAAACGTCGACGAAGGGCAAGAAAGCCACGTCGAACACAGATGTAGAATCCACTGAAGCTCCAGTCGCTGCCCCTACATCAAACTCAAAGCCCACCACCGGTGCCATCGTGATTTCAAGCGCCGAGGTCTCCACCACAGAATCCTCCGATTCAGAAGATGTGCATCAGCGCGATCCGCTAAAGGGCGGTATGAACGGTACTGTTGAAAGAGCAAGTGCTTCGAACCATGATGAGAACTCTACTCAATTTGACGAGACAACGACGCAACAAGCCCAAAGTATGGCTGACATAGCCTTCGGAGATGAGATTAAACAATCAGAAGAGACCGACAAACTCAAAAGCCCGCACAACACGCAGGAAATCCTGCCACAGACCCAAGACAAGCCACCCTCGGGACAAGGCGCCAGTCAAGCTGCACCTTGGGGAGTGGAGTCATGGGGTTTCGGTAGTGTAGGCCACACAGACGACCGCAGCGACAAGGAAAAGCTAGCCCAACAACCAGGAATGCAGGCAGTAGCCCCTGCAGCGCCCACTTCCGAGGACGAAGGGTTTGTTGAGCAGGAGATGTACAGCACAGCTATCGAGGACAATGCCTCTAGGTCTGCCAGTATGGTTGCTTCAACACGCTCTTCACCCGCAGTCTCAAGACGACCAGCGCGTTTCTTGAGCCACTCTCCAACACCAGATGCATCCGAAAGTGAAGACGACTCTGATGAGGCACCGCTCGCCCTATCCCGTGTCGCACCCCATCTGAATGACAAAGACGACAGCGAAAGCGAGTCTTCGTCAGACAGCTCGGAAGATGAAGACATTGAGATGTCGGACGTCCCTGCCGAATCTACAACAGACCCGAACGCCAATGCCGCACCTCCATCCTCGCCTCCTGTGAATGCCGCTTCAGACTCTACGCCTGTAGTTCCGGAAACCAGTCAAGTTACGCTACCTCAGGTCAACCATCGTTTACAACGAACGCCGGTTCCACTCCCTGCACAACAATCCTCGCAGGCTCCTCGCTCGAGCCAGTCCGTTTCGGTTCAAGCCGCAGACCGTCGACGATATGCCGGCTTCAGAAGCTTGCGGGAGCAGCTTGCGGATACCAAAGCTGCACAGTCCGCGACACAAAAAAATACCTTCGATCCCCGGACCATGAGTCTAGGGAAGCTGGCCAAGGGCAAACCACTTGTGGGCTTCGGTGGTGATAGCGATGAAAGCAGTAACGACGACAGTAGTAGCAACAGCAGCGATAGTAATAGTAATTAATAAGACATAACGTAGTTTATAAGCGAGCGGGCCAACTTCGTAAAATGTACCCTAAACTTGGCTTATGCCACAATACCACCACAACGCAACGCGCAACTGTCCTACACTGAAGGCACATTACAGCTTGCTATCCAAGCTACAATTGAAGATCGCGACGAGAGCGAAAGACGCGTTGTTGTAGCCTTCAGCGTGCCTCGAACTACCCTCCAACGACGACGCGATCGTGAGCCCAATTCAAAGAAACTGAGCAAGCTAGAGGAGGAGGCGCTTTTCCGACGTATACTTGACCTTGACCAGCGAGGGATAGGCGCTACAAGGGATATGGTGCGAGATATGGCCAACGATCTGCTTGCAGAGCGTGGTGGAGAGCCTGTTGGCAAGTGCTGGGTGGACAACTTCAAGAAGCGTACGTCTGAGGTTAGGCTTCGAAGGAGTCGTCTATACGATCGCCAGCGAGCCCTCAACGAAGACCCACGCGTTATAACGCCCTGGTTTGAGCTAGTTGCCAACACTAAGGCCAAGTACGGCATCACAGATGAAGACACATACAACTTTGATGAGACAGGGTTTATAATGGGGGTAATCAAGGGTCAAATGGTCTTAACAGGGTCTGAAAAGCGAGGAAACCCAAAGGGAATATAGCCAGGGAACCGTGAGTGGGTTACAGATATCCAAAGAGTCAACGCAAAGGGATGGGCTCTACCACCCTTCTTAATCTTCCCTGGCAAGGTCCTTATTACCTCCTGGTTCCACAATCTACCTCGGGACTGGGCTATTGAGGTTAGTCCCAATGGCTGGACGTCAAATAAGCTTGGTCTCGCCTGGTTAAAGCACTTTAATACCCATACAAAGGCACGTAGTGTGGGTGCACACAGACTGCTAATTGTGGATGGCCATGAGAGCCACAACTCACATGAATTTCACAAATACTGCGAGGAGGAAAAGATTATTGTTCTCTGTATGCCTGCTCACTCGTCGCACCTGCTGCAGCCACTTGATGTGGGTTGTTTTTCGCCCTTGAAGCGGGCATATGGAGATGAGATCAGTGGCTTGGCACGGTACGGCACCAAGCAGATTAAGAAGGAGGCCTTCCTACCAGCCTTTAAAGCAGCTTTTGAAAAGGCAATTACCTTCTCCACTTCTTAGGGCAGCTGAGCAGCTTAATAAAGGGGTTGCATTGATGGGGCATGAAACAGTGTTAATGCGACAGGAAATGGCAGGGCTTCGAAAGGCAGTAGAGGTAGCAACAGAGGTTAGAAGTTGAAAGAGGAAGTACATTCGGACAAATGAGACCCTCACAGTAGGTGAGGTAGCTGATTTGATAGCTGAAAGGGAGGGTGGTGAGCAGGAGGGAGGTGAAGAGCCTGGAAAGAGGGTGCGCACGCAGCGGCGCTGTGGACGTTGTGGAGAGACTAGCCACAACGCTCGCACCTGCGCAGTTAAAATTGTAGATTTATCTAAAAGCGACGAGTCTAGATAGTATTTCCACTGCCTGCAAATTGTAGTAAGTAATAGTAGTGTCGCGGTATATGCATTGCAATTATCCTAACTCTGCTAGGTGGCCCGCTCGCTTATGTTGGCCCGCTCGCTTATAAACTACGTTAACCTACTAACGTAGTTCACATGCGAGCCGTCCAGTTTTCAAAAGCCTGTCTATTATACTACACCTTCTGCAACACCACTACAATTTATTACAATATACAGAACATAGAAATACTATTCAGACTTGTCACTATTAGTTAGATCAACAATATCTACTGCGCAGGTGCGAGTGTTGTGGCCAGGCTCGCTACAACGTCCACAGTGCCTCTGCGTACGCATCCTCTTTAAGGACTCTCTACCCTCTTTTAACCCACCACCATCTTTTTCAGCTATCAAGTCAGCTATCTCCCCTACTGTAAGGGTCTCCTCTGTCCGAATATACTTTCTCTTTCGACTCTTTACCTCTGTTGCTATCTCTACTGCCTTTCGAAGCCCTGCCACTTCCTGTCGCATTAACACTGATTCATGCCCTATTAGCGCAACACCCTTATTAAGCTGCTCAACAGCTCTAAGCAGCGGAGAAACTGGAGAGTCTCTGTGCAGTCGTATGCGCTCACGAACTAGCGTTGATTGAGCCTCTACCTCACGGAGGTTGCTTGGTGTTTTTGATTCCCATGGGGTGTCCTCTGGCTTAGGCGGAGTTGGCGTACGAAGGACCACATCAAGCTTCGATATCACTGCCTCTGGGTTGTGTGGGACCAGTCCAGCACCTCTAAAGCCTGTGCAGATATTCTCCTTTGTAATTGCCTTCTCAAAAGCCGCTTTAAAGGCTGGTAGGAAGGCCTCCTTCTTGATCTGCTTGGTGCCGTATCGTGCCAAGCTACTGATCTCATCACCATACGCCCGCTTCAAGGGCGAAAAACAACCCACATCAAGTGGCTGCAGCAGGTGCGATGAGTGAGGAGGCATGCAGAGGACAATAATCTTCTCTGCCTCACAGTATTTATGGAACTTATGTGAGCTGTGGCTCTCGTGGCCATCCACAATCAGCAGCCTGTAGGCACCCACACTACGCGGCTTAGTATGGGTATTAAAGTGCTTTAACCAGGCAAGACCAAGCTCATTTGTTGTCCAGCCGTTAGGGCTCACTTCAATTACCCAGTCTCGCGGTAGGTTGTGAAACCAGGACGTAATTAGGACCTTGCCTGGGAAGATAAGAAAGGGTGGTAGAGCCCACCCTTTGGCGCTGACTCCCTGGATATCTGTAACCCACCCACGGTTGCCAGGCTGTACCCTCTTTGGACTGCCGCGTTTCTCAGACCCTGTAAAGACCATCTGACCTTGTATAACCCCCATCATGAAGCCTGTCTCGTCGAAGTTGTATGTATCGTCATCAGCGATACCATACTTGGCCTTGGTGTTGGCAACCAGCTCAAACCAGGGCGTTATAACGCGTGCATCTTCGTTCAGAGCTCGCTGACGATCGTATGGACGGCTCCTCTTGAGCTTGATCTCTGGCGTACGCGTCTTCAAGTTGTCTACCCAGTGCTTGCCAACAGGCTTTCCACCACGCTCAGCAAGCAGATCGTTGGCCATATCTTGCACCATAGCCCTTGTCGCGCCTACGCCTCGCTTGTCAAGGTCAAGTATACGTTGGACCAGCGCCTCCTCTTCTAGCTTGGTCAGCTTCTTTGAGTTGGGCTCGCGATCGCGTCGAGGGAGGGCCCCAGCACGTCGGTCTCGAAGCGTGCTTCTTGGAACGGTAAAGGCTGCAATAACGTGTCGTTCGCTCTCATCGCGATCTTCAATTGTAGCTTGGATAGCAACCTGTAATGTGCTTTCAGTATAAGATAATTGCGCGTTGCGTTGTGATGGCATTGTACTGCGAGTTGATGGGGGGCTGCATTTAGTGAGGTTGGACGGCTCGCTTAGGTTGGACGGCTCGCATGTGAACTACGTTAATGTTAGAAAGGTATAACGTGTTGGATAAGCGAGTGACGCAGGCAAGCGAGCGACGCACCCTACCAATTTTGCGCACCTCTACACGCGTATATCTCAACCACCTTATAAGATAATGTATAGATATTGATAGAGTAGATTAAGCAGTATCTAAAGTATCTTTCTTGCACGTACGAGAGTTATGCCCAGTCTTTCTGCACCTCTTACAGCGCGCAAGAGCCTGGCGGCTAACACCTGATTGCTTTCCTCCTTGACGCTCTTCAAGAGCAATCTGCTGGTCAGCCTCACGTTGAGCGAGTAGATCCTCTCCAGCTCCCATTATTAATACTCCTTGCTTCTGTATGCGCTTTTTCTTACGCTGTTTACGCGCACACGCTGCCTTGTTGGCTCTCTCAAGACTAGTAATCCGATCGCGCATTAGCTCCGCTGAGAGCATCATCACCTCAGCACCCTTCTTGAGCTGGTCAATCGCCTCAATGATCGAAGCTGGTGAGGAGCTCTTATGCCGTCGCACGCGATCACGTATCAACGTGGATTGAGCCTCAAGCTCACGTACGTTGCTCGGCGTACGAGCCTCCCAGAGAGCCTCTGGTAGAGCAAGTGGAGTAGGTGTACGCAGCTGCACGTCAAGCTTTGACAGAACAACATCTGGCTGGAGAGGCACAAGGCCTGCGCCTCGAAAGGCTGAGCAGATATTGGCTGAGGTGAACGACCGACTAAACGCTGCCTTGAAGGCTGGCAGGAACTCGAGCTTGGTGATATGGTTGATGTGGTGGCGGATCAGGCTCTCAACCTCACGGCTGTACGCGCGCTTCAACGGCGAGAAGCAGCCAACATCAAGCGGCTGCAGCAGGTGGGATGAGTGAGGCGGCATGCAGAGCGTGTAGATATTGTTCTCCTTGCAGAGCTCTTGAAACTCAAGAGAGTTGTGGCTCTCGTGGCCGTCAAGGACGAGCAGGCGACGCGCACCGACGACGCGAGTCTTCGTGTGAGCGTTGAAGTGCTTCAGCCACTCCACTCCTAGCTCGTTGTTCGTCCAGCCATTGTCGCTAACTGCAATCACCCAGTCGCGTGGGATCTCTGCTTCCTCGTACCAGGCAGACAGATGATACTGGCCAGCGAAGATGAGGAACGGCGGGACTGACCAGCCAGCAGCGTTGATGGCAGCGATCGCCGTCACCCATTCACGGTCGCCAGGCTGGACAGTCTTTGGCCTGCCTCTTCTCTCTGACCCTGTCACGACAAGCTGAGTCGTAATCTTCCCCATCATGAAGCCAGCCTCGTCAAAGTTGTAGACGTCATCATCGCAGATGCCGTACTTGGCCTTTGTCTCCTCTACAAGCTCAAACCAGCTTCTGATCAGGGCTGGATCCTCGCATAGAGCTCTCTGCCTATCGTACGCTCGATTGAAACGCGTCGTGAGACTGTCTGTACGCTTGACAAAGTTGGCTGGCCACTTCTGCCCAACCTGCCCAGCGCCTCGCGCAGCCAGCAGTTTATTAGCCATATCACGTACAGCATCGTACGTAGGCGCGAACCCACGTGTATCCAAGTCGAGTATATGACTGACAATTACCTCCTCCTCACGCAGAGAGAGCTTCTTTGAGTTGGGCTGGCAATCGCGTCGGGCAGGTACTCCAGCGCGTCGGCGGCGGAGCGTGGCTTCAGCTACGTTGTAGATCGCTGCAGCAGGACGATTGCCCTGGATCTGTTTAGCATTAATAGATGAGATAGCAAACTGAATATCTGCTTCATTTGAGAGTAATTGAGTAACGTTGCGTGGAGCCATTGTAAATTGAGATAGGAGCAGTGCGCAAAGTTGGTGGGGTGCGTCGCTCGCTTGCCTGCGTCACTCGCTTATCCAACACGTTATGTACCAATCAACGCAGGGGCAAAGAGTGTTCAGTGTTCACATTGTCTCAACACTTAACGTACTTTACAAGCAAGCTAATTACTCTGCTAAGACCCTACTAAAACTACCTGTTGCCTACAGTACGTTCGCGATGAGCTAACAACAAAACAATCTACTACCTTTAAAAGAAGCTCGATTACAGACTGCGCTTCTAGCTATCTAACGCGACACGACACTATCCTAGAGACGCGCTGCAGCTATCTACAACGTCTCTCAAAGTACACTCAGTACTCGGCTCGCTGGAATACCTCTTCGACGCGATTGCACGCCCAACTCAATGAATTTCCTGAAGACAGAGGAGGATGTAATTATCCAGCATATCCTTGACCTCGACGCGCGAGGATTTCCGCCCCGGCTTGCTGCTGTTAAGGATATGGCTGATTCTTTGCTGGCTGAGCGCCACTGCGACCCTGTTGGCCAGAACAAGGCTGCAAACTTCGTCAAACGTCGCTCTGAGCTCAAGGTCAAATTCAATCGCAAGTATGACTATAAGCGAGCCCTCTGCGAGGATCCTGAGGTTATACAAGGCTGATTCCGACTTGTGGAGAACACAAAGGCCAAGTACGGTATCCTTAATAACGACACCTACAACTTTGACGAGTCTGGCTTTATGATGGGCATGATATCAACTAGAGCAGTAGTCACTAGCTCTGAGCGTCGAGGACGGCCGAAGAGCGTTTAGCAGGGCAATCGAGAGTGGACTACAGTGATCCAAGGGATCAACGCGATGGGCTGGTCGATCCCACCCTTCATCATCTTCCAGGGCAAGCACCACCTCTCTGCCTGGTATAAGGAGGGCAGTGTGCCGCATGACTGGGTTATTGCAGTCTCTGAGAACGGCTGGACAACAAATGAGCTTGGCCTGCAGTGGTTGAAGCACTTTGACGAGCATACAAAGAGGAGGGTTGTAGGCGCCCATCGACTGCTCGTTATTGACGGCCATGAGAGCCACGACTCGCTCGATTTCCAGCGATACTGCAAGGATAACAAGATTATCACTCTCTGCATGCCTCCTCACTCATCGCACCTGCTGCAGCCACTCGATGTGGGCTGTTTCTCGCCCTTGAAGACGGCGTATGGCCGCCAAGCCGAGGATCTGATGCGCAACAAGATCACTCATATCACTAAACTAGAGTTCCTACCGTGCTTCAAAGGCGCTTTTGACGCTGCGATCGAAGCTAATTCAAGAGAGGATTCAGAGGCACGTAGATAGCTCTCCAAGCCTCTGAATCCTCTCTTGAGTCAGCTTCGATTGCGACCCAAATTCCAGGGTATTGCTTGGAGTTTGCGACTGCCAGGGACCGTCCTCAACGGTGGGTAGCGGTAGAGTGCGCAGCCGCACGTCAAGCGTCGATATCACAGCCTCTGGATCAAATGGGACTAAGCCAGCGCCTTGAAAGCCTCCTTGTATATTGGCCTTTGTGATCGCAGCGTCAAAAGCGCCTTTGAAGCACGGTAGGAACTCTAGTTTAGTGATATGAGTGATCTTGTTGCGCATCAGATCCTCGGCTTGGCGGCCATACGCCGTCTTCAAGGGCGAGAAACAGCCCACATCGAGTGGCTGCAGCAGGTGCGATGAGTGAGGAGGCATGCAGAGAGTGATAATCTTGTTATCCTTGCAGTATCGCTGGAAATCGAGCGAGTCGTGGCTCTCATGGCCGTCAATAACGAGCAGTCGATGGGCGCCTACAACCCTCCTCTTTGTATGCTCGTCAAAGTGCTTCAACCACTGCAGGCCAAGCTCATTTGTTGTCCAGCCGTTCTCAGAGACTGCAATAACCCAGTCATGCGGCACACTGCCCTCCTTATACCAGGCAGAGAGGTGGTGCTTGCCCTGGAAGATGATGAAGGGTGGGATCGACCAGCCCATCGCGTTGATCCCTTGGATCACTGTAGTCCACTCTCGATTGCCCTGCTAAACGCTCTTCGGCCGTCCTCGACGCTCAGAGCTAGTGACTACTGCTCTAGTTGATATCATGCCCATCATAAAGCCAGACTCGTCAAAGTTGTAGGTGTCGTTATTAAGGATACCGTACTTGGCCTTTGTGTTCTCCACAAGTCGGAATCAGCCTTGTATAACCTCAGGATCCTCGCAGAGGGCTCGCTTATAGTCATACTTGCGATTGAATTTGACCTTGAGCTCAGAGCGACGTTTGACGAAGTTTGCAGCCTTGTTCTGGCCAACAGGGTCGCAGTGGCGCTCAGCCAGCAAAGAATCAGCCATATCCTTAACAGCAGCAAGCCGGGGCGGAAATCCTCGCGCGTCGAGGTCAAGGATATGCTGGATAATTACATCCTCCTCTGTCTTCAGGAAATTCATTGAGTTGGGCGTGCAATCGCGTCGAAGAGGTATTCCAGCGAGCCGAGTACTGAGTGTACTTTGAGAGACGTTGTAGATAGCTGCAGCGCGTCTCTAGGATAGTGTCGTGTCGCGTTAGATAGCTAGAAGCGCAGTCTGTAATCGAGCTTCTTTTAAAGGTAGTAGATTGTTTTGTTGTTAGCTCATCGCGAACGTACTGTAGGCAACAGGTAGTTTTAGTAGGGTCTTGGCAGAGTGATTAGCTTGCTTGTGTGATCAGCTCGCTTGTGTGATCAGCTCGCTTGTATGATTAGCTCGCTTGTGTAATCAGCTCGCTTGTAAGGTACGTTAACGTAAAGCACCACCGAGCCGGCAACACCACCGAGCCGGCAACTTTTTCTTGGCATTGCGAACACCACGTACAAACAACAACGGCTCAACAACGCAAAGCTAAGCTACCCCAGCAAGAAGGCAGGATAGACCTCGCACTCCAGGCGTACGAATCAGGTCAATTTAAGAGCGTGCATCTTGCTGCTCTAGCATACAACGTCCCACATCAACGGCTCTCTGATCGGCAGAACAAAATCACCTTCCGGCTGTCTGCTACGCCCAACGGCCGAAAGCTCTCTGCGACAGAAGAGCAAACGATCGTACGATACATCCTTGACCTTGATTCGCGTGGATTTGCCCCCCGGCTGTGTGAGGTGGCAGATATTGCAGATAAACTGTTGGCTGTACGTGGTTGGTTGGTTGGTTGGTATTCGATTTTCGTCCATAGGATGGGGATTAAGTCCACCATCACCGCCTCCCGAAGGGCATATAGGACGAGTAGACAAGAAAACAGTAAAGTGGATCGCAAGCTTCCTCAGCAACAGACACACAAGCATCGCAATCGACGGCTTCCAGTCGACAGCATACCAGATCAACACGGGTATACCCCAGGGCTCGCCGCTATCGCCTATCTTCTACCTCTTCTACAACGCCGATCTGATAGATGAATGCAACCAAGCGCCAGACGCCATGTCCACAGGCTATATCGACGATGTCGGCATCCTTGCGTGGGGCCAGACGACAGAGCAGACATGTGAGACACTGGGCAAGATCCTTGAGAAAGCACAACGATGGGCCAGCACACACGCATCGGTCTTCGCCCTAAACAAGTTCCAGCTCACTCACTTTACAAGGTCACGCAAGCGCATTAACACGGAAGCCTCAATTCATACTGAGTGGGGCGAGATACGGCCCGAAGCAACATGCAAATACCTTGGCTTGACGATGGACGCGAAACTGCACTGGAAGCAACACACCGAGGAGATCAGGCGGAAAGCGACGAAGACAGTGAATGCGCTAAGCTACCTGGGAGGATCCAACTGGGGCGCTAGCCTCCACGACCTGCGGCGAATATATGAAGGCACAGTGCTCCCGCAGATGATGTATGCATGCTCAGTGTGGTCAAACGCTAGCATGAAAGGAAAACTCTACACTAAGAGGATGCTCAACACACTGCAGAGCATACAAGCAAGAGCAGCCAGGGTCATCAGCGGGGCATACAAAGCTACATCAAGAGCGGCGCTAGACGTAGAGACATTTCTCCTCCCCATCGAGCAGCAAATATGGAAGCACAACGCAGACACTGTCGTCCGCCTACTCTCGAGCAAGAACATCGCAGCCACCTCAGGATTTCAGACAAACACAGCACAGCCGACAGTCGCAGACAAGACTCGCAGACACACCAGCTCCTGGCAGAAGGTTTACAGCGACATGACGAGCATGCGAACCGAAGACTTCGACAGGCAAGAGCAGATTCCGTGCTTCCTCACGCCGCCCTGGAGACAGGGCCCGACCACTTACATTGATGCGACCGCTGAGGAAGCGCGGGCGCGACACAACAAAGAACACGTAAAGGAAGACAGCCTCAGCATCTACACAGACGGCAGCGGCATCGAAGGCGAGATAGGTTCTGCGGCACTGTGTCCGCTCACACAACAGGCGCGATCTGTACACATGGGTTCAGACACAGAGTCGACGGTATATGCAGCAGAACTACAAGGCATCAGCTTAGCACTGCAGATTGCTCAAGAGTATGCGAGCCGGAACGGTGCGCGACGAAACGTCGCCATATACACAGACAACCAGGCCGCTGTCTGGTCCATCGCTAAGGCGGAGGGACGATCAGGCGCCTACATCCTCGCGGACATCGCGCGACAGGTCCAGGAGCTCCAGGACAACGGACGGACAGTGACCGTCCGATGGATACCGGCCCACGTCGGCATACCCGGAAACGAGGCCGTCGACAAAGCAGCCAAGGAAGCCACCGGATCGAGAGAAGACGGCCGCAGAAGCTTGCCGGCAGACGCGCCTCCCCAGCTGTTCACTATAAGGTCGACTGTGAAAAGATGGTGCAGCATACAAGCCGAACGGGCATGGATAGCAAAGTGGTGCAAGGATACCAAGGGCCGAGCAACCTACAGACACACTCCAACGCCCACCAAGAGAGTACTCCGGCTGCACGAGGGGCTCACTAAGCGAGAGAGCGCGCTGCTGGTGCAGCTGCGGACAGAGAAGATCGGACTCAACGACTTTCTCTTCGCCCGAAGAGTGCCAGACGTCACCAGCCCGCGCTGCGACTGCGGAGCGAGACGACAGACCGTCGCACATATCCTTCTCCACTGCAGCAAGCGCAGGCATCTCCGGGACCGTATCTTCGCCAACCTGTCCGGACGAGACAATATCCGGACCATCCTAAGCACGCCACAGCTAGCCACCAAAGCCATCCAGTATGTAGAGCAGACGCAGATCCTTGGGCAAAATGGGGATCGCAGGCGCGCAGACGACAGCCGAGCGCTGGGGGGAGACTGAAGGTATTGCAGACGCAGAACACGAGGCAACCGTGCCTCTACGAGCCTAGAAGTACAGTGTTCAGTTAGTAGAGTCATTATCTAGATGAGGTTGGCAGCCACGTGTAGATAGTGATGAGAGGGAAACGGCAGGCCTCTGAAGAGAGATGGTCTCGTTTGAGGGATGAAGTGGGGCGGCGCGGATCAACGTCCGCACCGCGTCGGCTCTCTGCCAAGCCTGCCATCCGGGCATAGCTGCTTTTCGCGGCTGCAACCGTGTAGGACTTAATCAAATCAAATCAAATCAAGACCACACCAACCCTCCACCCTATTAGCCTTGTATACTATGGTATCATGCGTAAGTTTTGTGAGTGGGGCGGCACGGTGGAGATGTTCGGCTGTATTATTCGGGGTGGCCAAATCTTGGCTTTGTCATACTTTACATACAATCTTGGTACCTTGTCAACAGTACAGGTAGGATCTAACTCCTCTCCAGTCTTCCTTGTTACCCATACTCGACGGTGCCGCCCTCCAGTTACCCACGTCTCGTCACTCCAGAGGATCCTCCACCACTGCCAAGGCTCCCAGTTGACATACTCACGAGCCCAGGCAAGGCGCAAGTCCTTATGGAGTTGGGTGAGAGGTGGCTTGGCTCGGGCAATGCGGCGTGTGTATCCTCTAGCAGTCAAGGCACGGCGTATCACGTACTCTGACACCCCCCATGCGTCAAAGGGACCGTACGCAAGTTGATGCCAGCTCATCTGACGTGTACGTCGTGATGATCGGACGTACGCCTCAAGCTCGTCTACTTGGGCATCTGTAAGGATACGTGGGCGACCACTACGTCGTTTTGGAGTGACAGAAACACTAGTAGCTGCCCACTCAACTCGTCGCTCGGTGACGTGGAGGAGGTTGGCGATATATCTGTACGTATGACCAGCTAGCCGTAGAGTCTGTACCTGCAGGCGCTGGTCCCGTGATAAATGCTGACTATGGGGTGGTGTTGATGGACAAGGAGTAGCCATTTTAGGACGGTTGATCGATGGGATAGATGAGATGGATAGGATAGATGAGATGGATGAAATGGACGAGTAGTAGACATTCTGGGGGGCACACAGAGATGCTTCTCGAAACAGGTTAACATTGTATTGTATACAGAATTAGGTAGGATTTGATGTAATTTGGACGATAGAGAGGTTCCGCATCATCCGCCAAGCACCCCCACCGTGCATCTCCACTCACAAAACTTACGCATGATACCATAGTACAGTAGTACAGCACATAATATCATTCAGTAACACCTTCTGCAGCCTTCTTACACGTGCGCGAGTTATGCCCTACCTTGTGGCACTTTTTACAGCGTCTTTGGGTTGCCTCACCTCCTTCAACACGCACTCGCTTCCTTGCCTTCTTACCATCACCACGCGCCCCAAACTCATTTAGAGTAGTTAATCGAAGGCCTTCCTCAGCTGTTAGGACCCCCTCCTGCTGTAACTGCTTTCTTTTATGCGATTTACGTCGCGTGGCGGCCTCATTTGCTGCTCGAAGCCCAGTAATCTCCTTTTGAGCCAACACCAGCTTGTGCGCTACCATAGCTACGCCTTTGGCAAGCTTTTCAAGGGCCTCAACCATTGAAGTTGGTGAGCTGCTTGCATGCCTTTGAATCCTCTCTCGAACCAGCGTTGATTGCGACCCTAATTGCAGGGTATTGCTCGGGGTTTGGAACTGCCAGGGAGTATCTTCCACAGTAGGTAGCGGTGGGGTACGTAGGCGGACATCAAGACCCATTATGACCCGTTCTGGGTCAAAGGGGACTAATCCAGCGCCTCGGAAGCCTCCTTGGATATTGCTACAAGTAAATGTCTCCTTGTAGGCGCCTATAAAGCATGGTAGGAACTCAGTTTTAGTAATATGAGTAATGTAGTTGCGCATGAGATTCTCGGCTTGGCGCCCATACGCCTTCTTTAGAGGGGCAAAACAACCCACATCTAGTGGTTGTAAGAGGTGCGATGAGTGTGGAGGCATACACAGTGTAATAATGTTTGCTTCCTTGCAGTATTGTTGGAAGTCAAGGGAGTTGTGGCTCTCGTGGCCGTCAATAAGGAGCAGCCGGTACCCTCCTCGGGTGCGCCTCTTTGTATGGCCATCAAAGTGCTTCAACCAGTTCAGACCAAGCTTGTTGGTGGTCCATCCGTTCTCAGAGACTGCAATAATCCAGTCCTGGGGCAGATCAGGCTCTTTGTACCAGGCAGAGAGGTGGTAGCGGCCTTTGAAGATGATGAAGGGTGGAATGGCCCATCCCGTGCCATTGATGCCCTGTATGACCGTGGTCCACTCTCGATTGCCCTGCTGCACTGCCTTGGGCCGTCCTCGACGCTCTGAACCTGTGACAACTGCTCCTGTAGATATCTGGCCCATCATAAAGCCTGTCTCATCAAAGTTGTATGTGTCATCGTCCTGGATGCCATACTTGACTTTGACATTCGCTACAAGCCCAAACCAGCCTTGTATAATCTCTGGATCCTCACAGAGGGCTCGCTTGTAGTCGTACTTGCGATTGAACATTACTTGGAGGTCAGGGCGGCGCTTGACAAACGTATTGGGCCAGTTTACGCCAACATGGCCCATATTGCGCTCAGCACGCAAAGAATTGGCCATATCAGCTACAGCAGCCAGCCGAGGGGCAAATCCTCGTGCATCTAGCTCAAGAATGTGCTCAGCAATCACATTCTCCTCAGTCTGATCCATAATCCGTTGATTCGGCGTACAATCAGCTCGTGTAGGTCGTCCTGTGTATCGATCGTGTAGTGTGGTGTAAGGCGCGTTGTAGATAGCTGCAGCGCGTCGCAATGTAAGTGTCGCGTCTTGTTTAATTGCCTGGAGCGCAAGCTGTATCGCAGCTTCTTTTAAGGGCTTAGATTTGTGTTGTTGTTGAGGCATTGTGTGGTAAGGTAGAGGTTTGGTGTGGTCTTGGCAGAGTGATCGGCTCGCCCGTGTGATCGGCTCGCCCGTGGAGTACGTTAACGTACCTTACGGGTACAGTCTTTTATAGACTCGTGCGCATCATGGGCTCGTGCACGTTTTCGTGGAAAATCAACATTTGAGCACCTGCACCCTATACCCCATAACTCAACCAAGTGTCGGATTTAGAAGCTGCGCTTCAAGCGCTACATGCTCTGAAACCTGGAGAAGCTCCTTGTTATGCTCAGGTTGCGGGAGAGTATGGTGTTGACCGAACAACGTTGTCGCGCGCGAAGGGCTATGAGTCTCAACGCCTACTCAACACAACACAAGAACAAGAGCTTGTCAAGTATATTGAAACACTCAGCAAGCGCGGCCTACCTCCTACAAGAGAGATGATACGAAATTTCGCGTCTGAAATCGCCAGAAAGCCCGTTGGCAAAGCCTGGGCTGACCGCTTTATCGCCCGGCACCGCGACCACCTGCTCAAATGGACCTCCGGCAAGGACTCCAATTGCCACAAAGCTGATTCTCTCTACAAATATGAGGAATACTTCAAGGTTTTGGGCGAGAAAATAGAGCAATACGACATTGAATCACGTCATATGTACAATATGGATGAGAAGGGCTTCTTGATTGGAGTACTGTCTAAGATGAAGAGGGTGTTCAGTAGGCGCTATTACGAGTCTGGGGCAGTGAAAGATTTGATCCAGGATGGCAACCGTGAATGGATCACGCTGCTGGCTTGTATATGTGCTGATGGTACTGCTCTCACTCCTTCGCTCATATACCAAGCTGCCTCTGGGAAGCTCCAGGACTCGTGGTTGCAGGATTTTGATCCCTCACTACACAAGTGCTTCTTCACGGCATCACCAAGTGGCTGGACGAACGACGATATTGGCGTCGCGTGGCTTGAACAAGTCTTTGATCGCGAGACAAAAGAGAAGGCAAGGCGGCAGTGGAGGTTACTGATACTTGACGGCCATGGGAGTCATGTTACGATGAAGTTTATTGAGTATTGTGATGCTCATAAGATACTCCTTGCAGTGTATCCACCTCACAGTACTCATACTCTTCAGCCACTTGATGTGGTGATGTTCTCTCCACTCAGCTGCGCGTACAGCGCGGCACTCGCTGACTTCATGGATATGTGTCAAGGCCTCTCATCTATCACCAAGCGCGACTTCTTCCGCCTCTTCTACATTGCCTGGGACGTCTCATTTCACTCTACAAATATCCTGAAGAGCTTCAGGTGCACGGGCCTATCTCCATTTGATCCACGCCAAATACTTGATCGTTTTCAGTCAGATCACGGTTCTCGGCCGTCTACGAGTGACAGTACAACCTCAGTGATAAGCGCGAGTGATTAGAGGAAGATTGAGCGATTACTGCGCGGTGTAGTGGAGGATATGTACGACAGAGAAGCTAAGAAGCTCTCACAGACAATCCACACTATCGCAGTCCAAAAAACACTACTTCAACACGAGAATGAGCGGCTTAGAGAAGCTCTGATCAATGAGAAGAAGCGCCGTCAGCGTGGCAAACCACTCCTCCTTGAGGCACCCAATGACCACCACGCTGGTATCCGTGTCTGGTCACCAAGCAGTCACCAAGCAAGGTCCACTGGAGCAAGCTCGCGATCGCCAGGAGGCCAAGGACCTTGAACAACAGCAGCAAATACACCAAAAAGCTGAGGAAACTCGCCTCTGAAATGATCAAAAGCAACTCAAACAGCAGCTGCAGGAGGAATGACGATTGGGGCGGATGGCAGCCAAAGTAAGACGTGAGGAGGCTGCCGCGGTGAAGGCGCGAGAGAAGAGCCGCGCTGCAGTTGATCGTGAGCTTGCAAAACAACTCCAGGATGATCTACAATTATCCAAAAAGAGTAAGAGGCAAAGTATCAAAGTTTCCAAGTCCTTACAGCTATCTGAGCTACCTGTGGCGACTGTAGTTGATGATCTAGTTGGTGGGGAGCCCTCAGCCAGCTCATCAGCTCCACCGACAACAACCACACGCCGCGGCCGCAACATCATATTACCAAGTAAATTTAAGTAGCGCACGTTAATCGCAGATATCAAATTACTACTACACCACAAAATATCACGATAATATATACTCTGCGTGGTTGTATAGCCTCATTTTTGGTAGTGGGTGGATGATGATTTTCGTGCACGAGCCCATGATGCGCACGAGCCCATAAAATACTGTAGAGGTTAGACTGGGACATGAACTGGCCTGGCCAGAACTGGTACGATAGAGCACGTATTGCATCTGCATTCTTGACCTTGCCGATCCGCTCGACTCCTGTAGATAGTGATGCTCAGCTGCCTCGATCTGTGAGTCATATGGCGTGGCGGCGGATGGAGCGCACGGTGCTGTCGAGGTGCAGCTGAGGCAGGTGCACAGCTGCTGGGCGTCGGGCGGCTGCATGTGCGCGTAGGGCCGCTTGTGCATGCTGAGCTGCGTCGCCGTCGCTGTCGCTCACGTGTCTCTCGCCCGTCGGTCCGTCCCCCTGCGCCTGTGACTGGCTGGAAATACTCACCTCGGCCAAAACTAGCCATGGCGTCATCGCCCTCCATTTCTAAGCAGACCATCACTGCTTGACTACATTAGCCTTCCACAAGCTCCTCCAGTTTGCACAAGCTGTTGCAAGCTCATCAAACATGACGACTGCCAACTTCGTCCACATCGATCCCACCTCCTACACAGGGAAGCCCTGGTCCAAGGTCGACGGCCCTGGCAACAACTTCGAGCGCAAGAGCCATTCCCGAGAGGTCCACAACCTCCGCGGCAGAGAACATGACTTCTCCACAGACAACGCTGGCTTCGCCGTCTACAACTATCCCGCCAAGGAGAAGCTCTTCACCGACGACTCCGCCGTCAGAAGTGGCTACTACCAGGAAGTCGAAGGCCTCCTCCGCGACAAGATCACCGGCATCAAGAAAGTCTACATCTTCGACCACACCATCCGTCGGAGAGTAAAAGGTTCGCCTCGCCAGCCCGTACAACAGGTCCACGTCGACCAGACACCTGCCGCAGCCCAAGTCCGCGTTCGACGCCATCTGCCCAAGGACGAGGCCGACCAACTCGTCAAAGGACGCTATCAAATCATCAACGTATGGAGACCAATCGAGAACCCAGCATCCGACCACCCCCTTGCTGTCATTGACTGGCGAACCACCTCTCCCTCCGACTTCATTGCCACCGATCTAATGTACCCTCGACGAGACTCACAAGACGCCGATGATGATGATCGTGGCAAGGAAGTTCTGCCAGATCCCAGCAAATACGCTTCCCTCGAAGGCTACGAGGTCAAGGGTGAGACAATGGGTGTTGCCCCAAACGACAACCATCGATACTACTACCAAAAGGACATGACACCAGACGAAGTACTCCTTCTCAAGTGCTTCGATTCGTACGGTGAAGGCATGCCCAACGGAAAGAAGGGCATCGCTGTACGGACTCCACACACCGCCTTCGATGACCCCCAAACCCCAAAGGATGCCCCGGGCAGGCAAAGCATCGAAGTGAGATGTCTGGTTTTCTACGAGTAGCCTAGCATAGCCTTGACAGTACATGACATGTTCAAACCTCTTCTCTCTTCTTCTACTAAAAGCTCTGCCGCAATCATAATAGCTCTCTCCTCTTCTACTAAATGCTGTCTGCGCAACAACAATAGCTCTCTCATCTTCCTCTAAATAGCTGTCTAGTATAGTCTTAATGGCTCTCTTATCCATACAGAATAAACCATCTGCCGGAATAAAAATAGCCTCTCATCTTACAAAACAAGTCGTCTGCGTGTTTACAAGAGCTTCCATTTTACACATCGTCTGTCAACATGTCAGACACGTGGCACAAGCCACAAGCCATTTGTGCCTGGATGCGTCTATGCCATCCTCACGTCCCCATTGTGCATCGTGGGGAGAGCATAGATGCGCTATGTTTCGGGGTTTAGTTTAAGGTTTCGCCTCTGCACATCCAAACACCCTCACATCTGGATGACCAACTTCCGAAAGCTTAACCAGCACGCGCCACACAACTATGCGGCACCACAGCGCAAGTATCGGTCCTTGCTGACACGCTTCAAACGTCCCCAGCGCCGGGAGCAAACAGTCGCTCATCGACGCGCTACCAATGAAATGCCGCATCCTCCACACCTTGAAACGTTTCAACTCTCACATCTGTCTCCAGAGCGTCGAATGCGCGTTCTGCAGCTCTAAGAATCCATGTCCTGCAGGTCCAAAGTTTATCTTTCACAATCCGCCCGTTCTTGCCGTTCTTCGTGGTTCTGCTGGCTGGACCATCGCTTCTATGGACGCTTCTTAACAGCATGCTTGCGCCATCCAGGCTGAACACACCGATACTGGTACCGGTTCGCCACTTAATACGCAGAAGTAGTCTCACAATATTCGCAAGACGCAATGGGCAAAGAAGAGAGGGTCTGGTGGATGGCGATGGAGTGCGGACGGATCAGCCCCAAGAAACGACAGAAGGAATGTACGGAAGAGCAAGCATAGGTCAAGAGCTACCGCGACCCGCTCTACGTGCAGTTCCGTCTACAGTGCAATCAGCACCGGCTCCGCCATCACCTGGCATCCCAACAACATCTCGCACATCACCAACTACTCCTATAGCAGAGTCGACTTCTTGGACGAACTTCACTCTCCCAGTTCAATCAACACCATCCGCACCTTCGATGCCTGCACAGGGCGTAAGAGTCGACTTAGGATCACTGTCAGGACAAAACCAAGATAAGCCGAATGTTGATGATGCGAGAGTCGAGGCCCAGGCTTTGCCGGGTGTCAACCAGGACACGTCGAACATGGGCGAGCTACCAGAGCCTGCAAAGCCAAAGGAGTCATCAGCGGTACCTGCGGTCACCTTGAACAGACCTCTTCCTGGACAGAACCAAGCAAATCCAATCAAGGGTGAGCTTGCTCCTCCAGTACCTGCGGTCACCTTGAACAGACCTCTTCCTGGACAGAACCAAGCAAATCCAATCAAGGGTGAGCTTGCTCCTCCAGCGCCTGCATTGCCACCTCTATCATCTCAACCTTCTTCCACACCGCTTGTCAATGGCCCTACTTCTATACCGACCATGCTCAATGAGCCTACAACATCTCTTGTGCCTTCCATCACTCCTTCGAGTTCGACAACATCGCCTCAAACCTCGTCCGCTGTCTCCTCCAGCGCGTTCACTCCGCCACCAGTCACGTCCTTCGTCACAATTACCCGTTCAGAAGAAACCAAGGGAGAATTTTCAATTACAATAGCTTCGTCAAGCATAACTTCAACGTCGGCCCCTAGCTCCAGTGTCAGTACTACGGAGAACGCAAACCCACTGGCTACTGCAGTCGCCCAATCGCTCACGGGCGTCTTTACGTCGACGACCGCCATCGCAAGTGCGACTTCGATTCCGACAGCTTTATCGAGTAATCAGCAAGATAAAAGCATCCTGAACCCCACTGCAAGAACGCTGCTGATTGTGTTTGTCATCCTTGGTAATTCTCTCTTCACTGCTCCCTCCCTTCCGTAGCTAACGGTCGACAAGGCGCATTGTCCATACTGGTCGCTACCATAGCCTTCATGATGCTACGTTCACACAGGAAACGCACTCGAGCGCAACAGCAACTTCCGATGAACCAGAATCAATTTCAGGCATCCAGCGATCACCTCGGAGTCACTACCCACATTTCCGCGAATCCCAACGACAACCCATTCTTAACTGCAAGCGAAAAGGCCATCGTCGATAGGGCAGCCCTGCCTGACGGTACATCAGACGTGAACAACTCAGCCAGTATCTCGGATGCGATCAGCTCTTTCATTCAAAAATCGAGAAGACTGACGTACAAGATCTCACCCTGACCTACGTCTCAGCGCACAGACGTAGGTCAATCATCAGGAAGAGCAAACGAGATGTTTGTATTTTTTCATGATACATTACAAAACAACAGTACATAGTTCTGCTGTTACCCAATCATACAGCACAAAGCGTGCCAGGCCCGTCAAAACGCAGTATGCAATCTTTATCAATAACAACCCGGGGTACAACTCTGGGCCTCTGGCTCAGTGCATAATCATCATGGATCCCCAGCCTTCTCGATAACGTGTTCTCATACATCGGCGCTTGTACGCAGGTTGTTGACAGGGCTGAACAGCGTGCAGCTCGTGAGATCCCCCAGCGTGCGCATCTTGGACATTGGTTCATAACTCGAGCTCTGCTCATTTTGACTCATCGTGGATCCTCAATTCTACGTGACAGTTACCTTCAAAGCGCACTCAGAGCTTCGCACTCTTCTTCCGGTGACCATGCTTTCTCTTCTTCTGCTGCGACTTCTCTTGGGGCATCTTCGAGGCTGGTGCTGGCTGTTCGACATGAAGTACCTGGGAGGAAGTCAGTGTCGGGGCAAGACGGGAATCAGAAGGACCATGTACCATGTTGGGTATCAATGGCTCCGTGTTGCCATGGAAGACCTGGATTTTGGATATGTACATATTTCCTCCAAGCTGAGGCTTGTGCTGCGCCAGAAAATAGCCGTGGCCGCGCCCATTAGAACAGCCTGGCAGTACGCGTCAGTGCCCGTCACCTCAATCAAGGGCACAATACATACCTAGGAGAACCTTGCCCTCGTCAGAGTCTACACTGAAAGTTGTGCCAGGCCACGGACCATATTCAGCCTGTGCATTCTTCAGAGCGCGCCGTATCGCTCTCTGCGTCTCTATATTGGTGATAGCCACCGTAAAGAAGTACTTCAGCTTGTTCTTCCTAGCAGCCTGCTTGGCCCAGAACAGCCAAGCTACGTCTGAGTACCTCTGCAGCGAAGGCAATTCGTCTTTCTCAATCTGCGGCACTCGATGATCTGCTGCCTTTTCAGGTGCCAGTCTATCGAGTCCGAAGAGGGCGCCGGTCGACGTGTTGATGCCAAACTTGTAAAATCCTCCAGTAGCACGGTAGGTCGCACCAGCCTTGTACGTCTGATCGTTTATTGAGACATGTCCGGGATCGCTTTGCGGAAGGGAGGAGAGTGCGTAGTCCGCGTGCGCGACGTAGATGACTTGAATTCCATCATCTGGATTGTTGCTCTGCTTGTTTGGCAGACCAAGGCCGTCAAGAGCGGCACCAATGCCGTGTCCGTACGAGCCTGGCTCATCGTCGAGGAAGTTCACCGTTGTCTCTTCGGGGGACGTTTGCTGGTGCCAAAACCATCCAGCGATGTCACCTGCAGACGTTAGAAATTTGGACTGGTTGTGAATGACCATCTCAAGCATACGAAAGTCTTCCCACTGGCTTTCGGCAGAAGCAAGAAGCGGATTCCAGAATTTGCCAGCTTCTGCATCGGAAGCATGCATGGCCTTTGATAGATTGTCTCCTTTACACTTGAGATCCTCCCATGACTTGTCGTCGAGGAGTGTAGCCGGGAAATCGTCCAATTCGTTATCCACGCCTGCCCCCGTGGCAGATTGCAGCGTATCAACTGCAGAACCTTGCAGACCGGGGATCGGTATGGACTCGTTGACAAGCGCCAGGATAGGTCCGAGAATTGCAGCGATGGTCTTCCAAAACGCCTTCTTGGTCAATGAGAGAAGCTGACGAATGATGATCGAGGTTGACAGTGGGGTGCGGAGGTCCTGAAAGTATACACAGATGCTAACCTGGAGTAGTGTCTTTGCAAACGGGCGGTAGTGTTTAAGCGAAACAAACGGGTAGTAAAGGTCCCATGGCGTGCTTAGGAGTAAATCAGTCCAAGTGAAGGTAGAATATCTTTGTAGCGGGCTTGCAGCTGCATAACTGCACCATTTCACAGGCATCGGCATTGGTTGGAGAACCACCAGAACTTAATGTCTTGCCTACCTCTCCTTCGTAAAATTTCAGCATTCGCCGTCTTCGGTGGACAACACTGCGTGCTACCTAGCAATGAGGGGTGTTGTACAATGACTAATTATGGGAAGTCCTGTGCTCGCAGTAAGTATAGGAACTTTTAAAGCCCAAGTGTACCGGCCTACATGCATGGGATGGTTGCTCGGCCCAGTTTTGCGCCATGTTCTCTATCAAGTCATTGCCAGAGTCTTGTACATTTCTGTCAGGTTTTCCCTCAGCTTTGCTGCGCGGATTCAGTTTATCGACGCTTTCTTCACACGCAATTCTTTCGTTGCTGCTCACGATTTACTTCTTGCTGTTGATTTTTGGCCCCCCTTCTATCGTCGTCTTTGCTGAAGAGCCATTGACCTCTGATTAGCAATGTGGTAACATCCCACTCCTCACAGCGTGACTCCGATCCGTGCATCACAATGTGAATTCAGTTCTTGACATAGTTGAGTGAGCTTCTGAAGATTACAGCAAGATATATTTGAGCACGCGGACGCTTAATATCCAAACAGGTACCGCAGCTTGATACACTGGTGTTGATAAACGCTAATGCAGTGTGCAACTCTTGATATGTCCATGCTGACAATGCAAGCTCGGAGCAGATTGATTGTCATTTTATTCCTTTTCTGGAGGCTGTGCAAAACGTTAGCAACTGAAGCATGTAAAAAAGGCAATCAGCCGAGGTCATTCTTCGAATCGGACAGCTTAGCATAGTAAAAGGGACTATGACGAGTACAACATCTTTTACATTATCAGCTGGCAAAGTCCTTGCATACATGCAGTCGTCAGGTGGACTCTTCCTCCACACGGTCTCAGAACATCATCGAAACATTACCAACATGACAACCCCCCCCCAATGATCATCTCCTACGCCGAAACGCCCACGATTGCCACCGAAAGTGTCAGTATCAAAACAAGGTACAAAAGAAGATCGCCTTGCGATACAGAACAGCCATCAGGAGCTCGACCTCATGGCACAAGGTGGAGACTCTCAACACGGATTTCTTGGGAGAGTGACGGGACAACAAGCTTTGTAGACCTCTAAGGTGCACCAAGTGACTGTGTTGCGACTCAATAGCCGAAAGGACGGCCTCCAGCTTGAGCCTCCTTGGCGTCACGCTGGAGCTGCTCGTAACGCCGGGCGAGATCAGGGAAGGCCATCAACGCCTCTTGAGCTGGTAGTGGAATGTCAACTACAGTCTTGTCCCAGCCCGTGTTGCGGCGGCAGGTGACATGGATGAGCTCTTCCATGCAGTTCAGGGCATGGTGAATCATTTTACCGGTCCAGATAGGGTCGAGAGAACCATTAGGGCGCTCAAGTGACTGTGTGTACGGGTTGATAAGAACAGGCCAAGCGAAGTTCTGGCAGGACTGGTGGACGGGAGCGGACGCGGGTTCACCTCCACACTCCTTACCGAGCTTGTAGAAAGCTGCCCATAGGGAATCGAATTGCTTTGCGAACGGGTTAGATGGAATATTGTTAAACGCGCTCAAACTGTTGCGTTGACCCTGACGAAAAGCCATTTCCTGGACAGTGAGAGACTCGGGAATGCCGGCGAGCGAGGAGGCCTGAGATCCCTGGAGACGGTGAGAAATGGAAGGGACATTCGAAGCTGAGCTGATGGAGGCACGATCAGCAGGACGGAAGGCATCCTGATTGGCGATGCGAATGGTGTTGCTGCTGCGAGTAGGCGTAGTTTTCGCACTGAAACCAAGTTGACGAGCCTGTCTTGGTGAGCCGTACGAGGACTGGTATCGTCGTTAGTAATGTTCGCGCACACCCAAAGCGACTACAAGCTGGAACGCCCTCACACGCTGCTGTGGCAGTCTCGAGTCGCTGTGAGTCTGAGCCTGCGACCTGGACAGAGTCCTCGGATGCGCTGCTGCACCTTTGCAACCAATGAGTGAGCCAGAACTGCCAGAAGAAGGTGGTGAGCCTGATGAGGAGCTCCTTCTGTCGAGTTCACGACCCGCCGTTGCCACCAAAGCCGCATAGGTATTGGCGGTTTGGAGGTGCATCATGGAGGTGTTGTGACTGGGGCTTGCGTGATTGACCGAGTACTGCAGCACACGTGGGTCATGAATAGAGCCAGTCGTTCAGGGTGGTGACACGTACCTGGTGGTTCGACATTATCTACCTCGTCTTGGTGTAGTGTAACAGGGTATTTGGCTTCAGTGGTGGAGTTACAAGGAAGGAAACGATGTAAGTCGGTAGGCGACGGTGGTGAATTTGGGGTGAGAAGAGCGAGGAAGGCGCGAGACGTGCTGCCAAGCCAAGCGCGTCAAGCAAACAACCTTGGAACTGACCTTAGCCACAAACAGACCAGCTTGGTGCTCTTCGCCTGACCAATGAAGCTGTTTTCGAGGCGCATTGCAATTAGTGGATCTCGTAGGGAACGTTCTAGAACATCCAGACAAGGAGATGGGACAAACGCAGCTTCCGAATCCACAGATGTGCGAGACTGTATCGTATGTATGTGGGTTCTAAGAGCTGATTCGATTGTCAAGAACTCTGGGACACGACATAAAGGCCGAAGACCTGCTCTGAAAGGAATACTCATATGTCACATGTAAGTGGAGAACGTCTTGGGTAAAGAGAGGGCGACAAAGAGACAACTGCTTAGGTAGAAGTGGAAGAAATTATATACCTATTGAGCGTCTATCGCATCAGTGTTACATCGCAAACACGACATAACGATTAGAGGTCCAGAGCTGAAGAAATAAGACCAAGGTACGCTGTCGTTACCCGTGAAGACATATCATTGGGATGAGAACCAGAATGTGCTTGCACAAGTTCCGCATCCGCCGAAATATATAAGAAAAGCGCGCCACCTTGACTTCCAGTCCACTACTGAGACTCAAGCATACTGAACGCAATGGAACCATGAAGTTGGCATGGACAATGGCATACCGTTGTTGTGCGGCCTAGTCCCTCTTCGATACTGCCTCCTGTTCAGCGGTTTCTTTCGCTCGTATGAACTGATACTTCAGACGGGCAGCCTTGAGCTCTGCTTCAGCAACCTCCAGCTCGGCCTGTAGCTTCTGAACCTCAAGTGGCTCGCTAGAAAAATTCACAGCATCTGCAATATCGGAGCGAGCGAGAGCACTTGGCGTGGTTGAGAATGTGGAACGAGGGCGAGCGCGTCTGGCACCAGCGTGTGTATCTTCGACCTCTTCTTCATCAGAGAGGATGGTCCTGCTGGCACGTTGACTGTAGGCCCCGGGATAACTACGCTCACTTGACTCGCGGGTTTTGCGCCGTTTTTCGGTGCCCTTCTCCTTACGGTAGACCGTGCCGTCCTCAGCGCGGCGAAGACGTCCATCTACGGAGGGTTAGAAATGGGCTCTGACGTTTTGTGTAAGTCACCTACGCTTGCGAGGCATTTGCAGTCGCGTCTCGTATATTTCATGGTTGCGCCCTCGGCCACGCTTCGTGCCCCTCGGTAGCTCAGGCTCGTGTAGCTCCTCCAGGTATGAGTCGATAGAAGAAACGGAGGACTCGCCCTCGGACTGGGGTTGCGGACGATCTGGATGTTCGTATTCGTCCTTGATTTCTTTGATGTCACTGAGACGGCACCATGGATGCTTAGCGTCGTGTGTGTTGACCTTGGCCCTCAGACGCACTTGGAACTCTTCGAGATTCCCGCCATTCAGGCGGGCAATGGACTTGAGGTCTTTCAGAAACTGAACGCCCCAGTTGCGGGGGTCGTTCTCGGTCTGATCCTTGATGTGGTCGCGCCGCTCACAGTCCCATGCGCGCATTCGAATGTCTGGCGGGATGATCTCGACGGCGGTGGGAACGTGGAAGTCGGCGGCTAGGGCAGGAAGAAGACAGTTCACCAGATCCTGGGTGTCCGCGTTCAAGGTCGTGAAGCGTCCCATGATGACGATTTGGAGAGGTTGTGAATTCAGGAAAAAGAAAGTCGACCTGATTCCTGGGCAAGGGCCTTGCGACTGGAACCTGCTTGCATCAGGAGTGTTGAATGAAGAAAGGAATGTTCTGAGTAGTTGAAGCGAGAGAAAAAACCGGAGCTCAACAGACAAGTACAATGGCTTCTACTTTCGAGAGCAAACAGGCATGTACCAGCAAGTTGCGGTAACGAAGATAGGTTGCGCTTACCTTTGGTGTTTATGACAACAACCCCGCTGACATTCCCATGCGTAAGTCCGAGATTGCGGTTGGATGTAACAGATATAAGGAACAAGCTTAATGAGGGGGCGCAACATATATGTGCCCCACGCCTGCTTAGCGTGAAGGTGCCGACCAGGCGGTGAGATCGATCAACGCCTCCGATTTTTGCGGTTCAGAGCAAGTGAAAGTGTTCACTGCTAGTGCAACATCAACCTTCCCCGTGCGATCTGCTGTCTGGTGAAGGTACGAAACCGAGTTGCAGGAAACTCTTCATCTGGGAGAGCACATGGCTTCATCATTATGATCGTCGCTTGGTCTGCCGAGACAATTCTCCAAGTTATCTTTGGACGAATGGCGCATTTGAGACCGAAGGCCTTAAGCCCTTGAAAAAAAAAATGGAAGAGAGAGTACCTTGGGGTTGAATCATTAACACCTGCCTTTACCTTCACTCACGCATCAATAAATTGTTCGTTTGACAGAGCACCCCGAGTTGGCAAGACCAATAGAGCTAATGTGAGGTACGAAATAGTCTCAGCAAGACGATAGCTCACAATGCGCTCCTTGCGCAAGAAGCACATCGGCGTGTGCATCAAAGTTTGTGGCTGTGGTGAGGGTTTGCAAGATTGTCTGATTTCGAAAGAATGGTCCCTTTCGGTTTGAGAATAGCTGTCGAGACCAAGTGAATCTAAGACGGAAGCATCAAAGAAGATGTTCCTGGTAATAGACCCTTTCGGCAAGACATTCCTCAACTCTCGCCAAATGTTTCTCTTCTTGGATGCACCTTCCCCTTCGAACGGCCAACACCTGACCGTCGTCATTATCAACATACAAGCTTCTTGACAACTTCGAGATACGACAATGGCACAAAAGCGGTCCCACTCGGATTCCAGTCAGTCAATTCCAGAAATTTTTCACTCCAACAATATTGACCACGAAACATCGTCCTTCATCGGCTGTTTCTCCCCCAACCTTTCCGCACCCGCTCTCCAACGGCTTCCTCAATTTCGGACTGCAACACACAGGATCGCCGCATGGCGCAAGACTTCGCGCCAAAAATCTTTGGATCCGTCAAAACCTCTGTTCGATACAGGGCACGACGATGACGGCGAGTCCTGGGCTGGCACCCGCTTGGCCCGTGTATTGAATGACACGCAGGTTGTCGGCACCGTCGTTGTAGCGCGATGGTACGGCGGCCAGAATATTGGGCCAGTGAGGTTCACCCATATCGAGAACTGTGCTAAGGAAGCGATTTGGAAGTGGAAGGTTGCGACAGCGGAAGCTGAAAAGGAGGGTGCAGCGAAGAAGCAGAGGGCTGATGATGAGGCAAGAAAGACAGACTTGGTCGAGGAATTGGGGCAGAGGGACCAGAGCATTGTCGCATTGAGGAAGTTGTTGGCAGAGAAGAAGGCCGAGTTGAGTGGGGAGGAGGTGCTCGTGGTGGCGAATACGCCGCAGAAGGGAATGGATTATGCGAGAATGGGGGTTGATGTGTTGAAGAGGCTGGAAAAAGCGAGGGATGCGACCGTTGCGGCGATCTTGAAACAAATGGACAAGGTTGATGAGGACCTGAAGTTGTTGGAATCGTTGGATGATGATGCGCTGGGTGACTTGAAGGAGACAAGCCTGAAGCAGACGGATTCATTGCAAGGAAGTCAGTCGGGTGAGTCGCACGAGCCTGCAATGCGGATGGGAAAAACGTTCGACAAAGCTTATGATGCCAAGGATGAGACGACAAGTGTGGAAACAAAGAGTGATGATATGCCTGGCAACACAGTCAACAAGAATGCGGTTGAAGATGCGCAACGCGATCAGTCGCACGGTTGCGCAAGCTTATACAGTAAAACAGAGGTTAAAAAGAGTTAACTTCAAGTGCAGAGAGATAGGACTGAAATCGCAAGAGGCTGAAATGAGAAGAATCGGCATTGCCTTGCAGCTTTGGTCAAACTGTGTAGTTGGATCAGTAAGGTGAGAGTCAGCGACTGGTCAGTCCAAACAGAGGACTGCATGATTCGGTAGAGATGAAAGAACTCCAGCGGGAAATAATGGAGATGAGGCACATGTACCCAGACGTAGTAGAGGAGCACAAGAAAGCAGGTATGCAAAGGAAGAATCAGAGCAAGGATCCACAGAGCCGGAAGCATGTTTGAGGTCGAATTTGCGGTGAAGGCCTCAAGACAGCCGACTTAGCATTCCATCCCAGACGACTCAGGTCTCGATCCTCCGTAATGAAACGAAACCACGACGAGTCACTGTCATACCAATATTTTGACTACGCCGATCCATTACGAAGAGACTATGTCACTGGCTGACGCAAGATTCGAATGCGAATAGGTAGATATGCGCAAAAGAGGATTGGCGCCGAAGATATTCCTTCGACCCTGGGGGGGAAAGCAGTTATCATCTTCTTAGTAAGCTCATCGCGCTCGCCGGTGTGCTCCAGTGGCAGCGATGCAACTCGTCACTCGTCTGATTGAATCGCACATGTCTCCGGATAATTGGTGCGGTTCTGGAAGATGCACGCTAGAGCGCGCTGTCACGAGTTGAGCATGCAGTGAGAACTCTGGTCATGTACATTGAAGTCGAGACCACTTGCAGACGATTGGACAGAGGATTTGAAACAAATGCAGCTTTCATGGTGTTGTTAAGATCAAATTGTCCGGTCTACGCATACAATGTACAATAGATATACAGCTCGCGCTCCACCGCCATGTCCCGTCCAACCCAACAACAATGAAGGAGGGCTCTTCACCAAATTGTCTTATGGCTCGTGCAGCTGGAGGGTCCGCATCCTGCGTCCAAGTCTCGGCCCTCGTCTGCAAATCTGCATGCAGCGTCCATGCTCTATGACCGCCAGCCTCATGCAGCTCCCCCCATCCCTGGGTCAACGCTACGCTCTTTGGATGTCGCAATTTCCTCAATGGCTCAAGTTCCACCGTCCCCTAGTCAACCTCCTCATCAAAAGCTTCCTCCCCTTCTTCGTCCTCAGCCTGCTCAAAAACCCATGTCTTCTCTTCCTGACAATGTGACTCGGGTTGTATGTATCACGAGGACCACACCTGATCTGGATGCCAGCGAATCCGGGGTGTGCGGAGATTTTGCCCATCAGATCGAGGGCCTCAGACGAGGATGCGACGGCGGACGGGGCGCTACCGGGCGCAGAAAGGGTGGAGGGTGCGCTGATACGGGCGACCATGGGGCGGCGAGCATTGAGGAGGGACATGTTGCGTGCCCTGGAAGAGTCAGTATGGAGAGATGTGCATGTGTAGTGTTGAAAGGCATACTGTTGCGCAATGGACGGCCGGAAGGTTGCTGGGAGCGCAACAACGCGCAGACAGCGGAGGGCGTTCATTGTGTATCGGTCGAGCTTTCGTTTCCCTCCCAAAGTGCGGTCTGAATGGTAGGGGCGCAGACAAGCGTATTGCAACCGGTCAACGATGCAGTCCAGTGCCAGCGGCACCTCCGCGATGGAGGCCGACAGAAAATCCACGCTAGTCCGTGCATCCGTGCGCAAAAGTTTCCCGCCTCGAATTGAAGCTTTCGAACAATCACTTCCTCAACACCGTCTTTACAGTCAGATCCCCGTGCCAACCTGCAATCCACCCAACTTCTCGCAACCCGCAACCATGGTCCCGGACGCGCCCCCACCCCACCGCCTCATCTCCTCCAAGCCCATCAGCACCGCAGATGCATCCACAATGCTACAGACCTACATCACCAACTCAGAAGCACACCCACACCTGCACCCCGACGCGCTCATTACACCCACGGGCGTGACGTTTTCGTCCCATGGCGGTCCCACGGGTGGTGTGGTAATGCACAACCTGCGCCGCGTGGCTGCTGGCCTGCGCGGCGAGTATCTCGAGCCCGAAGCCACGCCCGAGCCCGAGGACGAAGAGGGTGCCGAGGAGGGTGCCCATTCCAAGTACACCAAGAAGGCCAACGGGAAGAAGACGACATTTACCGACGCAGAGGCCGGCGCCGCGGAGATTGAATGGCAGGACAAGGAGACGTACGAGCGGGAGCAGGGCGAGATCGAGGTAGGAGACCTGGGCGACAGGAGTAATGTGGTGGGTGAGGGAGGTCAGGAGCCTGAGGTTGAGGTCACGGGCGAGAAGCGCAAGGGTGCAGATGCCAAGTTGGACAAGGAAGCGAGGAAGAAGGCGAAGAAGGAGAGGGATGCGCAGAGGAAGAAGGAGAACGAGAAGAAGAGGGCCGAGAAGGCTTGACCATATTTGGAGAGATGATACCATTCAGCGTGGCGTCTGGGTTTGCATATTTCTATGGATGACTGGACAGCGTCAATGTCGCGCGCAACATGAGAAGCTGCTTTTGGCTTTCGGCCGAACGCGTCAGAATTGGTGGGCTCGACTATTCGAGATGGTGGCTATCAAAGACCACCCCCGAGAGCCTCTGTGCGAATTCCTGGCCACCTGCGCACCCCAGTCGAGTACTTCCATTCGCGCGAGTGTCGCCGATGTCTTTCAAGACGCTCGTCCAATTCACCGATGAAGTCCTACAACTCTCGGTCGGAGGCCTTCACCGCCTTTTCCTCGTCCTTGGCCTTCTCTTCTACCAGCTTCTCATTGCTGGACCAATTCATAGCACGGAGGCGCTCAGTGAGGATTGGATGCGAGTAGTGGAAGGAGGAGTAGAACCAATCAGCGTCCATGCTTGATAGGTTTTGGATTTGGAGCTTGAGCAGCGAAGCACCGAGCTCCTTGCGGTAGCCGAGGTCGACGGCAAACGAGTCTTGAGAATTAGTCTAAGCATCAGCGAGGAAGTTTTCAGTGTACTTACCGGCCTCGTACTCCATCTTACGGGTCCAGAAATTCATGCCCAGCTTAAACAAAGCATCTGTTGGCGACAGGATCTCATTGAAAAGAATGAATCCAATGATGCTTGGCTGCTCCCTAAGGAAGCCGAAGTCTGCGAAGAGCGAGCGGTTGTCGATGAAGACGGAGAACAGCGCGAACGTGTAGAACAAGTGCCCTTGTGCGATAAACAGGAGTCGCGATGTGTGGTTCATCTTCCAGTGACCGAGCTCGTGGCCCAGAACAGCCTCCACTTCCTTGTCTGAGCTCTTTTCCAGCAGCGTGTCGAAGATGACAATCTTCTTCTTGCCAATCCACGGCAGTCCGGTGAAGTAAGCGTTGCTGTGCGCGCTGCGCTTGCTGCCGTCGATGACCTGCAGTTCGGAAAGGGGGAATTCGAGCTTGGAAGCAAGCGCTTCGACGGAGTCCTTGAGCTTGCCTGGCTTGAGCGGCTCGAGCTTGTTGAACAACGGTACGATGAGAATGGGGTAGATGGTCATGCCCAGGATCTGTACCGCCAGCATGAAGACCCAGAGGTAGTAGAAGAAGTTCTGGCCAGTCTTCCTGATGATGGCCAAGAAAGCGCTGCCGATGGGGATACCGAAAGCAAGTCCAAGAGCCTGACCCTTGATCATGTCCGTAACCCACGTGTTCATTGTCATCTTGTTGAAACCGTACTTCTCCTCGAGGACGAAGTGGTGGTAGTATGAGAGTGGCAGACCGATGATGGTCTCCGCCCAGGTCATCAGGTAGATGAAGAGCAGCGACCGTGGAATTTCGCCCGAGAGGCTGACGGGCGCATATCGTACAATGAGCGTACCAGCGATGCTCCAGAGGATGGGGTAGACGTTGAAGTAGAGGGTAGCGAGGTGTTTGGCCTGGTTGAAAAGAGCGGAGACGAAGCTGAACTTGGCCTTTGCGCGGCCGTATGCCTGTGATGGTATTAACGAGACTGTATGTGTGGAGACGAGGGAAGCTCTGTGGTGGTTTGCACTGGATGACTCCAGGTTTGTGTATGACATACCTGAGATTTATCGAAAGTCTTCTGATCAATCTCCTTGTCGAGAGCCTTAGGGACAGTAGTGCGCTGCAACACGCGGTACTGACGGAAGAGCAGCCAGTTCTCGAGCGCGAACTCAGCGAGTGAGAAGCCGATAACCAACTTCTTCCATGGGAAAAGCGGCCGGTCCAGCCAGCGGGCCAGACGCTGTAAGAATGCCTGGATCATGGTGGGATATGACGATGTTTGAACGGTGGAGGCAGCAACACGCGAGTTGAGGACAGTTTTTGGGTCGTAAGGCTGAGCTAGTGGTGACGCGCTGGACCAATGGCGTCACCGCGAACGCGCCAGCACTTCAACACCACTGGCTTCGATCTTGGCCTCATCACCAAGTCTAGGAGGACTCGTGCGCTTTGCAATGGAGATCAATCAATTCAATGGCAAATTTCAGCCGCAGGTTTAATACGTTCGATACACCCTTGGAGCTCAACAGCCTGAACGACGCGCATTCAGTATCAGACGACACGAACGCAGCATCCATCAAACACGGTATTCAACGGTGATATTATAGGCAGCCCTTGGGAGTTCTTTACACATTTGGCTCGTATGGATCTAGAGGAGAAGAGAAGATCGAATTTGGCGGCGAAGTTCCTGCCACAGCAACTCCTCGTCACACTGGAACATCCGCATACCAGACATCGTGAAGCCTGCAACATTGCTTGAATCTTTCCTCGTACAGTGCTTATCATACCACAACTCTGGCAATTTGGACATGCGCGTTGTTGCGCCTCGCCTTTTGAATGAGATCAAGGCAGAGGTGAGGCGTGTTGGTTGGTTGGTTGGTTGGTCGAGTCATCGTTGGCAAGAAAGCCATTGGAAGCTCCAACGAATTCGGCATCAACTCATCTTGGAAGTTCAAAGAAGACTGATCACAAAGCGATCGAGTTGGAGATTCGATACTATAGAAAGACTAGACTGGTTGACAAGGCAGTTGAGAAGAGGTAAGATCACGGATCTTTGCTTTACTGTGCTTAAGGTTGATGGATATCATTAAGTCATTACTGTACTAGGACTTTAGTCTGTTCGCGCGTGTGCACAGACCATTTCAACAACGCGAACTCTAAAGAGGGGTATCTTCTTCAACTACACACGACTACATCAATATGAGAGCTTTTAGCACTAAAATTTCATCAAATCGAGTGCGCGGAGGTGAATTATCAGAAGCCCAACGGATATACTGCTTAGCCCAGGTTGAGGCTGGTGTGTCGACAAGCGAAGTTGCTGACGCGCTGGACTGCTCGCAGCGGTGCGTACAGAAAACAGTACTCCGATGGACAACCAGCTGCAGCACCACAACGCAGCCTCGGACAGGCCGGCCACCTACATTGACTAGTAGAGACCATCGCCGGCTGCTACGGATTGCTCGGAAAAACCCAGGTATTGAGTACCACAAGCTTATGGAGGAGGCTGGACTGTGGGACGCCAATACTACCTACCCCAGCGTTTCTAAGCGTACTGTGCAGCGCGCAATGGCTGACGAGGGATACCGCAAGTTCAGAGCGAGACGTAGGCCAAAAATTAACAAGAACACAGCTGCGGAACGCCTCAATCTTACTAATGAATGGCTGGGGTTTGATTTTGGGAGGCGTACTATCAGGTTCAGTGACGAGTGCAGCGTTGCTCGTGGATCTGGCCACAACACGCCCTGGGTATGGCGACTACCTGAGGATAAATAGTCGCACGAGATGGTTGAGGAGGTCACCACTGCTCGCCAACCTGCTCGTATGGTATGGGGCTCAATATGGATGACTCCAGGTGGCCGAGCAAGGCGTAGTCGTCTAGTAATTATGAATCGCGACACATCAGCCAAACGCAATGGATACACAGCTCAGAGCTACATACGAGCACTTGAGGAAGGTCTCCAGGACAGCTACAGGCCAGGCGAGTGGTTTATGCAGGATAACGCACCTATCCACACTTCCCAGGTCTCGAAGGAGTGGCTAGAGGTTCATGGTGTTGCTACGATCAAATGGCCACCATACTCACTTGACCTTAACCCTATTGAACACATGTGGTGGGCACTTAAAAAGAAGCTCCATGAGCTGCATCCTGAATTTGACTATATGGGAGACTCTCTAGCTGAGTGGGAGGCGTTCGAATTGGGGTTGATTGAGGCATGGGCTGCTATACCTGACGCACTGATCAAACGCCTTATTAGGTCTATGCCACGACGCCTAGACGCTGTGCGACGTGCAAAGGGCTACCAGACTAGATACTAAGCGTAATGCGATTAATTTGCAACCCTAATTGTCTTATTTGGTCTATGTAGTAGAGAGTTATACTGCTTTGAAGTTGGTAATCAAATGTGGTTGTGGTGGTCCATGCGTCAACGCGAACAGACTTTTGGCACCCGATTGTAGCTACATGTTCCTGACATGAGTTCTGGCGTTCAACGCCCGCAGTCGTTTCCAATGAACTGGTATCAAAGCCCTGACTTGCACTATTACGAATCGAATATTGCCCCATAAGCCGGAATGCCCCGAGCCTCCAGATCATATACCACCTTCGTCGTGAACTTTTTATTGCTGATAATGCAGACTGCTTCAGCACCACTCTCCTTCCACATTTTGTATGCCATGAGACTCATGTTCGGTTTGCCCATCGTCCTGGTGTTGTGAATGACGGCATTTGGGTCAGTGTCGAGCACGCTATCAATGATACTCTTTCCGAACGTTTGCTCAGGGTTCGGTGCTGTCCATAGGATACGCGCAGGTACTTTCTTAGCGAGAATCACTGCCAGGCAAGGGCCGATACCTGAACCAGTGGCTACGAGCACGACCGACTTGAACAATGTTGCGATGCGCAGGACGCCGCATGTGGGGATTCCTCGAACCCAGATATGGGTTGGTGCACGTTCGATAGTGCGACCTGTAAAGTCACCTGCGCGGCTGACAATGAGAGAAAAGCCTTTTGAGTCGGGGTTCTGAGGTGTCTTGGGATTTGTAATAGTCGCGAAGCCGTGCCAGTCTACAAGAGGTCGCTCGGCAAGGCGTACAGCGGTACCAACGATGGGCGTAGTGTAGTCGAACCAGAGTCTGACCGCGTGATTAGATAGTACCTCAGAGCGGACGGAAACTTTGCGAAGGTGCAGCCATGGGAAGATGATGGCTGCGGTGGCAACGGTCAGGAGCCAGACTGGAGGTGAGTTGAGGTAGGCTGTGGACGGTGCGATGTTCGGGTTCAGGTCTTTTGTAGCGAGGAACGTCTGAATCCATAGAAGGATGAGTGTTGTCCAGCCACCAAATCGGTGGCTCATCTCCCAGATGTTGTGATATTTTGCGCGTATCACAGGGTGTGACATCGACCCCATGGCCACCAGTAGAGTCATGATTAAATATGACAACACAAGGACTGCCGTAGAGACCCTTTGATGTGACCCTGCCTCAGTTAACGATTCTACGGTAGCTGTGACAGTGAAGATGCTGAAAAACAGAGTTGCAGCGATTGCACAGCCACTATGAATTCCCCCGATATGGAATATGCGAGCGCAGCGTCTACGCATGGCGAGCGGGAAAGATGTCGGAACCGAACAAAATATCGTGAAGAGCATATTGACGACTGGTTCCGAGCGCATCAGAACCGCCACACACAAGTTGGCGGCGGCAGCTGTAGCGAGATCCGCAAGAATTCGTTCGCCTCGTGCAGACTTCCGGTAAATGATATAACTGGCAACACCAAGGTTGGCCAGAACCACAACGGAGAAGAATCGGCGGTAGAGGATGAAAGCTCGGTGCCGAAGCCATCGTTGGCCGTGAAGACCGTGCTTTGCGGGTAGGGCGTCGAGCGCTTCGGGCGTCGAAAGACCCGTCGCTATGACCACAGGACCTTTCTCCACGTCGACGATACTCTTCTCCGAGACTGAGGAAGGCGTGGAAACCCCGGTTTCAGTGATAACCGACCCCTTCTCCAGATCCATGATCCTTTGTTGCGACGACACAAACGGAGGCTGGTGTGATGATTTTGTAGACACGATAGTCTCAATCTTCGATGCGAGCGAAGTAGCGTCCATGCCAGAATCGGCCCTGCCGCGATTTATAGATGCTAGGTTGCGAAGTCCAATCCGGTCAACTTTTCCATTTGCCGTGAGAGGTATAGCATTGACGAAGTGCCAGCGGGTCGGTACAGAATAGTACGGTAGCGCAAGCTTTACAGAGGCGACCAAAGCCTCCTCTTCAACGGGCTTCGAAGTGGCGTAGAATGCATGAAGATTGTCATCAATTTTCAGTGCTGCGGCTCTTAACACGCCATCGAATCTTTCGACAGTTGCAGAGACACCATCTAGCTCCACTCTAAAGCCCTGAACAAGATCAGCAAATTTAATAAAGCAACTTTTCCATGCCACTAACTTTGATTTTGACTTGATCGTCGCCTCGGCCGAAAGTCTCTAAAGACCCGTCCTCTCGCCAACGGACAATGTCATTGGTGTTGAACATCAGCGATCTGGAATAGGGTTAGCAGGATCACCCATCCAAGCTGGAATACTCACCCATCATTTCGGAATTTATCAGGCTTGTATCTTTCTGACGTCAGCTTGGGCAGGTTAATGTAGCCCCTGGTCACACCCGCTCCGCCTACCCATGCGGATCCTTTCATTCCCAGCGGAACTGGGTTCTCATCTTCATCCAAGATGTAACACGTGGTATTTGGGAGAATCTTGCCAATTGAAAGCGCTGCTCCGGGAATATGCCGGTGTGCCGAATTGAGTATGGTGATCTCTGTTGGACCACAGATGTTGTAGAAGCAGGCTCCTTCTGCCCACTCATCGGCAAGACTGTAAGACGTGAGTAGGAGGGTTTGAATAATGCTCAGGGAAGCTAAATCACCTTTGTGGGCAGGGCTCACCACCGGTGACGATTGTCTTGATGTTCTTGTAGTCGTTTTTTCGATACTTTGATAAGATGGAAGGTGTAGAGATCAGAGTATCGATCTGTGACAGTGTAAGCCTCGCAGATATGGCAACTACCTAGCGATTGTGACATACCTCCTTCAGAGTAGTTTCCCAGCGAGAACCTCTCATGTATAGAGTCCCACCGTTCATGAGGCAAGCAAGGATCTCCCAAGCCCCCATGTCGAAAGCGACGCTCAAGACAGATCCGACTTTCGACCCAGTCTTGATCCCGAGATTTCCAGGCTCCAGCAGCAGTGCATTAGTGACGTTGGAATGCGAGACGTCCACTCCCTTTGGTGTTCCAGTGCTGCCTGCATAACTGATTAATCATGAATTCCTGCAGTTACATGTTGGCCAGACGTACCTGACGTGTATATGGCGTAGCAACCATCTGTCGAGCTGCACCTGACAAGGGGCCTTTTGATGGAAATATTGGAAGCGAGTATTGAACTCAACGGACTGATATACGCGTCTACTCTGGCGAATTGCTTGACCCGGCTCTCGAACTTTGGCAGACACAAGATGAACCGCGCCGCGGTGTCAGCAAAGATGTGTGCCAGCTGTTTATCTGACGCTACGCCACCATCTATTGGCACGTATTGACAGCCTGCTTTCAACACAGCGAGAATACCAACAAGCATCTCCAAGGACCTTTGTACGACAAGGCATACTCTTTCCTTTGGCTGCAAACCGGACTCCAGGAGGTAGTTGGCTTGTTGATTCGCCGCACTATCTAACTGTCGATAGCTCAAGGCCATGTGTTCGAAGACGGCTGCGATAGAATCGGGTTCGGTATCAACAATGCTTTCGAAGGCCTCGTGAACTTTGTCATAATGGACGGATTGTTGTGGACCTTGCCCAAAATGGGAGAGAGATAGTTGGTGCTCTACTGGAAGGCCAGAAAGGCAGTTGAGAGGTCTGAAGTCTGAAATGACTCGATCCATCTTACAGAGAGTGGTCAAAATGCATACGAATAGAAAGAACGACACTGTGTTCTTAGTTGTCGTCTCTTTTATATGCATCTTTCAAATCCAGCTCGATGCTAGGCTCTGCTGCATGACCGGCCCTCCCTCAGGCCTCGTGTATGATCGCTGATCGCGTTAAAAATTGGAATCGTTACTTGTGTTGGTATTAGATTGACTATAGCACGCATGGCTCTCGGAAGGCTTCCAGAAGAGCAGGTGTGAAGTAGCAGATGCCCGGCATGGCATGCCCGTATAGGCATGCACGTATAGGCATACAGCTGCGATCCATTGGTCTGGGAGTAGAACAAGCTCGATCAGGCAAGCAATAAGCTTTAGCAGCAGCTCACTACTCGTAGAGTATCTACACCCTTGTGTCACGACCCACACCATATGCCCTCGTCCAGCCATCACGACGACTGTCTTGTTACTTGCAAAGCGCAGCCAGCCAGCACATGTGCTACGATGGACAGGCAGAGACCTTCACCCCACAAAATGGGTTGGAGCTACAGTCGCAGGTCGCACCGAGATATGGCCGCTGAAACCAATGTACTATATCCTGCGGAAAGACTGCCGTTTCGGCAGGACGACTGCAGGCAATCCTGATGGTGACCGGTATGTTACGGCCGTCCTGCCTAGGGTCCTACAGTATAGCCATGTTGCCGAACGGAATAAATAGACGGGTTTCAGTCTCGGTAAAGCCTGTGAATTCCTCCAACTATCTTACACCGCGCTGATGTTCAGCACAGATACAATGACGTCAACTAGTTTCATCGTAACAAAGAAGGACGGCAGTGTGGCCATATTGGAGCTCAACCGACCGGAGAAGCGTAACGCTTTGTCACAAGCTTTGATAAATGAACTAATCGAGGGACTGTCTGGATTGGCTCGGGACGCAACGGTACGTGCCGTTATCCTAACAGGCAGTGGAGAAGGACCCTTCTGTGGTATGTCATCGGGACTAGACCCAGAACTTGTCAAAATTAATCTGTGCCTGCAGCTGGAGCGGATCTCAGTGAGCTAGCCAGCATCTCTACAGCTGAAGCATCCCGGATCGGGTGGTTGAAGGACCTCAACGATGCTCTCGATGGCTTTCGCAAGCCCATCATTGCCGCAGTACGAGGGTTCGCAGTACGTGACATCTGGCCCTACTGGAGATGGAGCTGACGAGTCACTAGTTTGGCGGTGGCTTCGAGCTGGCGTTGCTGGTAAGCACCAAGCTCGTACTCTCTGTTGCTGAACAAGGACTGAGACGCATATTGTATAGTGCGACATAATTTTTGCCTCAACAAATGCTAGATTCGGATTTCCAGAGATCAGTTTAGGCACCATTCCCGGCATGGGTGGCACGCAGCGCTTGACCAAGACCCTAGGAAAACAAAAGGTGTGTACTTTCGGCCCGTGTTTCGATACCTCGGAAACTTGACTCTGTATCCACTTTCTGGGCGCAAGACTGACTCGACAGGCCCTGGAATTGATACTGACAGGACTGCCTGTCACTGCGAAAGAGATGGAGCAGCGCGGTGTCGTCAATCGAGTTGTGTCCTCCGATGAAGACGTTCTTCAGGAGGCTCTAATCGTTGCCAAAATAGTCGCAACACGCTCTGCGCCAGCTCTTAGGCTTGCCAAGCACGCTGTGAAGACGGGTAAGTCCACGCTGAGTACTCATTCCGGAGACGTGCATGCTGATGGTACAAAGCCGAAACCACAACGTTGAATGCGGGGTTGGAGATCGAGCGAGCGTCGTATTACGGTAGTTTCTCATTTCCTGATTGCCAAGAAGGGATTGCAGGATTTTTGGAGAAGCGGCCAGCCACGTTCCTTCAGGATTGAGCGGATTCCCGCTGAGAATGCATACATTATCCGAATATGTTAGAATCAAGCCGTACTCTAGACGTGGCTTCTTCGGGCCTTCTCTTGTGCTGACTAGGTACACTGCCATGTTGCTGTTCAATCAGGGCTGTGAACCGCTTGCCGACTAGCGGACTGAGCTTCCGGAAGGAGCGCGTGGGCAATATCGAAGGTCCATTTCATGTGACAAAACTCAGATGTAGGAGATGTGCGGCTTGACATCGATGATTGCGACTTGACAAGCATCGCTGTGAGTGGCTGACACGTCGCGCAATGTGAGGTTGCCAGGGGAGGTTGGGAGGATGCGAGTCGAGACAGGGCGGCGCGCCAATGACGCGATCTTCACAGGAGCCCCTCGGAGAGGAAGGAGCCTCAATCTTATCAACACCTGCCTCGAACTTCGAGACCACTCAAGTTGGTCATCATTCTAAACGTACCCTGATACACTACTACGTGCGTCTGTGACGCACCTGTGCATGATTTACGACAGGGTACTGCTCGGTGGTTTCTTCGACGAGGCAGGTGAGTCTTCAAGCACAGCCGGCATGTACATGCACTTCCGGCAGGTGAGGTGCAGAGAGGCTCGTTGTCTTACGGTCGAGACATACCTAACACACCTCAATCTGAGGTGTTGACGGACGATCCCGCTGTAGTGCAATGACGCATATGCACACCCCCACGCTCTCGGAGGGTTATTTTGTGCCTGCCTGCACGCTTCTGCGAGGCGATGAACGCGTATTCACATGTTGCAAGCTCACACACCGTGAATTGTACTCTTGGGCCGAGCATGTGCAGGAGCCTTGTTTTACACTCAGAGCAAGGAGGATATGGACAGTATTAGATATGAAAATGAAATTAAGATGACTCTCGCATGCTACAAATGACTGAAAGACATGAACAGAATGGTTTGTTATCCACGTAAGACCTTACAAAACTCCAACGTTCCAGCACGCAGTCGCAAAGTTACTCGAAGCCACCTCTTGGCTCGTGTGCCACGTTCCTGATGTCTTTGGTCTCGATCCGACCCATGCCCTTGTACATATCATGGCGATCAATGAGGCTGTTCACTGTAGACACTCCAGCAAGGTTGTGCTGGTCGCCGTCGCTGCTGACAGTTTTGACTTGCTCAAGGGCGTTTTTGTCAAACGATGTTCTCGTGTTGACTGGGACCATAGGCATATTTTGCTCGTCGCTCCTACTGTTATTCATGGATAGATCCTGCATCCTTGAGTCCATGTCAGGTGCAGCCCCAGCTGGAATTTCGCCCAGACTCTTAGAACGTACAGGCTGAAGGCCATGAAGCTCTTCATCTGCGGCAGTCGACGGCAGAACCTCATGCTCTGGAACCGAAAGCGAGCGTGGAGGGTCCGCAGCGTCTGGCAGGCTGTTTGATCGTCCCTTTTCGTGCTTGTGGCTCTTAGACCAGGACTTGAATTTGAATGCACTAAGCCAACCAGGACGCTTCTCCTTCTGGCCGTTATAGCTGTTCCTCTTGCTGTTACTGGGACGCCTCACTGGCTTCGGTGGGTTGAAGACGTTCTCGGCGGCAAGTTGTATAGCAGTCTTCGGCTCTGGGCCGCTCGACTGCTTGACCTCTGGATGGGCGCGTAGCTCGTAGTCTGACTTTCGCCTCGCACCAGCCGCACCTTCTACTGCGATTCCAAGGGACGCACGACGATTGGCAAGAGATGTTTCCCTTAACTCTTCGTTGATGTACTGTAGCGCAGTATCGACGACCTCGATATATTGTGGGTAGTCAATCTCGCAGGCTTCGCGAATAAGACGTAGCTTTTCCCAGTCCTGCTGTACAACGGGCCCTGTGAGCTCCGGGTGCCAAGCCATGCAACGGATGTCGATTCTCATTCCACGGTCAACTTGCTCGTTGGCGCCAAAAAGGTTGATCAGGTCGTCCACCTCAGTGCGGACGGTCTTGACGAACTCACCGAACTTCATCGTATCTTTGACAGTCCAGTGGTTCGTTGTCATGCTCAAGTTCCGTTTGATGTTTGCACGGGAGCCGCTCTGCCGGACAAGATCCTGAAGTAGTCCATACTTCTCGCGAAAGGCCTCCATCCGGTTTGTGTCGAGCGCTGGGTGCTCGAGCATATTGAATCGCTTAGGGCTCTTCAGACCATACTTCCCCATCAATTCATCTCTCGACAGATGGCCCGGTCGACCGGCGATTTCGTTTAGCGCTCTTCTGACTTTCTCATGGGTCGCATCATCATCCAACCGAGAGTCCCTCACACCGAAGTTGACGGGAAGATGGGGGTCGGGATTTGTGATACCAGGGTGACTCGGGATCATGTGTCTGGCGATTGTTGCAGGTGGGGCGGAGATGCCCACGGCGTCACCAAAGATGAGCAATCGACCTTGCTGCACACCCAGCTTTGCGAGGGCAACTTTTTGTGCATGGTCGTTGTCCTTGGACGGATGAATGAGATTGAAGGCCTCAACGCATGTGCTGAATTGCGTTGCGAGTGAGAAGACTTTGTCTAGGATTTGCGCTTTGGTAGGTCCAGGCGCATCGCCCTCGATTCTCTCGGTGGTGGCTTTGGATGTCATTGCGGGGTAGCTGGATTCTGCAGCTAAGCAGACCTTGGTGAGTGATGGGCGAACTCCACGAGCAATTGGTGTTTAGAAAGCGAAGCTCGAGAGATTTTTCACTGACTATTAATGAAATAGCTCTTCGTAAAGCTAGAGCAGTATATGTTGAAGTGCTGTGCGCATGACGTCGAAGCTGCCGTTTTAAGCCTGATCAATGGTTGCGTTGAGAGTGGCGCAGAGTCTTCACCCAAGAAAGCACAGGTGCGGGGTCCGAGCTGATCAACACTTTGAAGGCTTTTTCAAAGCCTCGTAATTCGCGAGCTTAGGTGCACAGCTCTAATCAAGCTTTCATAAACTGATTGCGACTACATGGTTGCCTGTCACCGCCATATGCTGTGGCGCGGCACGTGTTGATTGAGCTTGTTCACGCAGGCCTGAAGGCGGCATTCTTGCGCAAACACATCGCTGCACACTCCGTCTCTCTGGAGCAGTGAGTAGCGCTGCAGTCAAGTAGACGACATTGAGTAGTGAGTTGCGGTATAGGAGGTAATGTATTAGGGCGAAAGGGTATCTGGGTATAAACTTCAAGAACGCCAAAGACCAAGGTGTGCAATGACTTCATCCAGGCTACGAAGTATAACACGCTGTCGTGAAAGGCGTTACGTCGTCTCGTTTGCCATGGTACTCTGACCCTACTGCACATGCTTGGGGCATTACCGAGCGAGGAGCAGAATGGCTGTTCTTCATATCTCAGATGTGGGAATATGGAGCCTTCCCTTGTGATTTGTCTTCGCTGACACTTCCTACAGTGTCCCTGTCGGTGTCATTCTTCGGTTGGTTTAGGTTATCATCGACGCTGAACTCTTTTCTGACGAATATGCCACTAGGACTACGCCCGCGTACCAAGACCTTGCCTCCTTTGCCTTGCAATGTAGCACCGGCTTCGCCAGTAATGATGCCGTCTTCGCTGTCGCGTTCGGAATCCATGATGTTTCGTCAAACTCTTTTTTGCGACTCGAAACCGCAGCCGATGCATTCGGTTTGTCACTCCTCCAAGTGAGATGGTATGACCCGTCTGGTCTTGGTGTCCCCTTGCGTGACCGCCCAAACAAGGGGCCCAACAAGCGAACAAAGGGGCCACGGAGCATAGGTAGACATGCGCAGACGATGCCAGCGTTGGCCTCAATGACTGACCAGATAGTGGCGGGAATTGGTCCCCACTAACGAGAGTTAATTGCAGGCCCGATGTACAGTCTGGGGATACGAACAGTAGGATCAGGATCGCTTGCAGATGCTGCAATAGTAGTTGCACGATAAATGGATGCAAAGGTACGCTATCTTACGTTAGCCAGTTTCAACGGATTCACGGCTTCAACTCACAAAGCAGCAGTGGCAAACACCAAGCAAATACCAAGCTTCTCGGTACGACCCATAGAAAGCGTCATAATCTGCGATATGGGCATGAACATCAATGCGAAGTCAGTCGTAATCTGCGTGACTGCGGAGGAAATCCACCATGGTTGATTCTGGAAACATTTGAATCCCGGTATGCTTCTGTCCCAAAATGCAGCAACCGGCGTGCATTGGAATATTGTTGCGATGATGAAGGCAAGGCTCGAGCAAACAATCCAGGCATTCATTACGCGGCAGGCGATACGGAAGGAGTTCCTGGAGAAGGCGAAGATCCGGTAGTATAGACATGCAATGGAGATCTTGTTAAACATAAGGACGACCTTGTACATAATGTTGGCAGCGTAGAACCACTTGCGTGCGGTTACGCGAGTATCGGGTTTGAGCGTAACCCAGTGTCGGCCGTAAGCGTACACAACAGCTTAAGAAGATATTAGCAAATACGAGAAAATGAATACGTCCATACGTACCTTGGCACTCAGTCAAAGACAGTAGGCCTGACGATATCAGAGCTGCAACTATCATATAGTCATGCATGCCTAGCCCACTGCGCTTGATGATTCTTTGTACAAGTCGTGCGCCCACGAACAATGTTGCGATGACAACACCAAGCACCGAGGTGAGCCATAAGCCCCATCCTCGTTGCACAGGGCCTTCGGCACCAATACCAATATTAGGGGCCATCGATGAGGTCGTTCAGGTTTCCAAGGCTGAGGCTAAGTGGTTCCAGCGGTATTGTAGATGTCTGATCCAAAGGAGACATGAGCAGTGTAGAAAGATCCCTTTGGATCCTGAGCAGAGGCTCACACAGAGATGGACCCTATGTGCCATTGGGCACGGCTGCTGCTCTCGGAGGTGATGAGGCGGCAGTGCGCTGCTTTACGGTCCGAGTGTAGAATGGCGCACAGCGGCATAATACGGTTGCATGATACAGTCTTTTATGGGCTCGTGCACGAAAATCATCATCCACCCACTACCAAAAATGAGGCTATACAACCACGCAGAGTATATATTATCGTGATGTTTTGTGGTGTAGTAGTAATTTGATATCTGCGATTAACGTGCGCTACTTAAATTTACTTGGTAATATGATGTTGCGGCCGCGGCGTGTGGTTGTTGTCGGTGGAGCTGATGAGCTGGCTGAGGGCTCCCCACCAACTAGATCATCAACTACAGTCGCCACAGGTAGCTCAGATAGCTGTAAGGACTTGGAAACTTTGATACTTTGCCTCTTACTCTTTTTGGATAATTGTAGATCATCCTGGAGTTGTTTTGCAAGCTCACGATCAACTGCAGCGCGGCTCTTCTCTCGCGCCTTCACCGCGGCAGCCTCCTCACGTCTTACTTTGGCTGCCATCCGCCCCAATCGTCATTCCTCCTGCAGCTGCTGTTTGAGTTGCTTTTGATCATTTCAGAGGCGAGTTTCCTCAGCTTTTTGGTGTATTTGCTGCTGTTGTTCAAGGTCCTTGGCCTCCTGGCGATCGCGAGCTTGCTCCAGTGGACCTTGCTTGGTGACTGCTTGGTGACCAGACACGGATACCAGCGTGGTGGTCATTGGGTGCCTCAAGGAGGAGTGGTTTGCCACGCTGACGGCGCTTCTTCTCATTGATCAGAGCTTCTCTAAGCCGCTCATTCTCGTGTTGAAGTAGTGTTTTTTGGACTGCGATAGTGTGGATTGTCTGTGAGAGCTTCTTAGCTTCTCTGTCGTACATATCCTCCACTACACCGCGCAGTAATCGCTCAATCTTCCTCTAATCACTCGCGCTTATCACTGAGGTTGTACTGTCACTCGTAGACGGCCGAGAACCGTGATCTGACTGAAAACGATCAAGTATTTGGCGTGGATCAAATGGAGATAGGCCCGTGCACCTGAAGCTCTTCAGGATATTTGTAGAGTGAAATGAGACGTCCCAGGCAATGTAGAAGAGGCGGAAGAAGTCGCGCTTGGTGATAGATGAGAGGCCTTGACACATATCCATGAAGTCAGCGAGTGCCGCGCTGTACGCGCAGCTGAGTGGAGAGAACATCACCACATCAAGTGGCTGAAGAGTATGAGTACTGTGAGGTGGATACACTGCAAGGAGTATCTTATGAGCATCACAATACTCAATAAACTTCATCGTAACATGACTCCCATGGCCGTCAAGTATCAGTAACCTCCACTGCCGCCTTGCCTTCTCTTTTGTCTCGCGATCAAAGACTTGTTCAAGCCACGCGACGCCAATATCGTCGTTCGTCCAGCCACTTGGTGATGCCGTGAAGAAGCACTTGTGTAGTGAGGGATCAAAATCCTGCAACCACGAGTCCTGGAGCTTCCCAGAGGCAGCTTGGTATATGAGCGAAGGAGTGAGAGCAGTACCATCAGCACATATACAAGCCAGCAGCGTGATCCATTCACGGTTGCCATCCTGGATCAAATCTTTCACTGCCCCAGACTCGTAATAGCGCCTACTGAACACCCTCTTCATCTTAGACAGTACTCCAATCAAGAAGCCCTTCTCATCCATATTGTACATATGACGTGATTCAATGTCGTATTGCTCTATTTTCTCGCCCAAAACCTTGAAGTATTCCTCATATTTGTAGAGAGAATCAGCTTTGTGGCAATTGGAGTCCTTGCCGGAGGTCCATTTGAGCAGGTGGTCGCGGTGCCGGGCGATAAAGCGGTCAGCCCAGGCTTTGCCAACGGGCTTTCTGGCGATTTCAGACGCGAAATTTCGTATCATCTCTCTTGTAGGAGGTAGGCCGCGCTTGCTGAGTGTTTCAATATACTTGACAAGCTCTTGTTCTTGTGTTGTGTTGAGTAGGCGTTGAGACTCATAGCCCTTCGCGCGCGACAACGTTGTTCGGTCAACACCATACTCTCCCGCAACCTGAGCATAACAAGGAGCTTCTCCAGGTTTCAGAGCATGTAGCGCTTGAAGCGCAGCTTCTAAATCCGACACTTGGTTGAGTTATGGGGTATAGGGTGCAGGTGCTCAAATGTTGATTTTCCACGAAAACGTGCACGAGCCCATGATGCGCATGAGCCCATAAAAGACTGTACCGACCCGTGTCAACAGTAAGCGAAATGAACATACTATGCCTTGAAACCACGCTTGAATGGCTCCTGGGGGTTTGAGTGCATGTAGACAAGGCGATGACGGCTAAGTCATTCCGCCGCGTGGTGAGCAGATGCGGCTTGCAGCACCGCCGCCGGGCAAAGGTTAACGTCCACCCTGTTAAGAGTATATCGTCCACCCCTATAAGCACCACCACCACCAACAACACCACCCTAAGCAACTATAGAAACGCTGCATGCAGTAAAATTGCGCAGAAACTTAGCTAGGCATAGTAGAGTCTTGTTTTATATTATATTTTAGTACAAAATAAGACAGGATTATGCCTAGCTAAGTGTGGTACGAGCGCGTTAACACAGCGCACTTAGCATGCAGTTTTAGTTACCCCTTGGCTATTCTCTACGTTACTAGCCTTATACAAAACAAGTAGCAGCTGCGACAACAATAATAAGGTGTAAGACGCGTGGTAATAGTGGTAGTTGTGGAGGAAATGGTGGTGGTGGTGCTTATTGGGGTGGACGATATAACATGTCGGGCCGCGTAACGTGCCCGTGCGCAGTGTGCCCGGATTCACAGTGTGCCCCGCAGAACACCACATGCCCAATCTCAAAATGAGGCTGTACAGCGCCACGCAATAGCTTAATATTGATAGAAATATAGTTTTGTAGTAATTAGATGCTTGCAATCAACTTGTACTATCTATATTTTTGTGGGAGATTGACGTTGCGGCCACGTGATGTGACTTTGGCTGGAGTAGCAGATAGCTCATCTCCAGCTTGAACACCAGCGTGAGCAGCGCCAGCGCGTTTTTGACGCTTGTTACTTGGTAAGACTACTCGTGAGGCTTTATGCTTGCGTTGTTGAGCTTGTTGGATAGATTTTTTTTGGTGTTGAGCTTCAACTTTGCGCGCGCGTTCAGCTGCTTTCTCAGCTCTCTCCTGCTCCCTGACGTCCTTGAGCCTCTGCCTTTCCACACGCTTCTCCTCGAGCTCAACTTGACGCTGCAGTTGAGCCTCCTCGCGCTGCTTTTTGGCCCGTGCTTTTTGGAGTTTCTCCTCCATCTCATCTCGCTCCCGTACTACTTCTCTAGCTCGAGCTTCACGCAGCTTGCGAGGAGACCAGTGGACGGCGCTACCGTGATACTCCTGGCGCTGTTGAAGGTCAAGAGCTTTGCCCTTTTTCTTGTGCTTCTTTTTGTGTTGAAGAGCCTCCTTTAAGCCCTCATTCTCATGCTTTAAAAGCTCATTCTGCACAGAGAGATGGTGAACGCTTGAACGCAGCTTTTTTGACTCAGTCTGTTCGGTATCCTTCACAACAGCTCGAACCAATCGGTCCATCTTTCTCCAATCATTGTCAGAGCGCCCTGATGATGAGCTTCTCTCAGCTTCTGGCGTGCTGGCAAATCTACGAAGGATAACGTTGGCATCCATCGGCCAGATCCCAGTAGCTTCGAAGGCCTTCAATACGAGGCTCTCCGTGAAGGAGGATATCCAGGCGCTCCAGAAGAGTGGGAAAAAGTCCCCTTTCTTGATTGGAATAAGGCCTGGAGCCTTGTGGAGATGGTTGGTGAGCTCGTTGGAGTAGGCTTGAGAGACTGGCTTGAACAGCACTACATCGAGCGGCTGGAGCGTGTGAGTTGAATGGGGTGGAAGGACCATGAGAAGGATCCTGTGGCCATCACAGTAGTCGATAAACTCCATCGTGACATGAGATCCATGGCCATCAAGGATAAGTAATCTCCATCTACCTGATCGTTGCTTTGTACAGCGATCAAACACCTGCTCAAGCCAAGCTAGGCCTATGTTATCGTTTGACCAGCCTGTTGGAGATGATGAGACAAAGACCTCATCTTCTCCTGCCTTGATATCCTCTACCCAACTTGATTGTATAGCTCGTTTTGCAGCTGCGTATATGAGGCTTGGAGGCAGCGAGCTCCCATCGGCGTAACAGCAGGCTAGGAGTGTTAGAAACTCGCGTGATCCATCCTGGAGAGATGCTCGAACCTCTTTCTTCTCCCATTGACGCCTGCTGAATATTCTCTTGCTTCTGCCTATCAAGCCAATCAAGAAGCCCTTCTCATCCATATTGTATATATCTCGAGCCTCAAGGTGATATTCAGTGATCTTTTGATGCAGTAGCTCCAATTAGAGACGGTATTTTGACTCAGAATCAGCCAGGTGGCGCGTACGATCCATGGCGGTGGTCCACTTTGAGATGAGATGGATCTCGTGCCGGTTGATGAAGCGAGTAACCCAGCTCTCGCTGAGCTGCTGACGGGCTACTTCTGATGGGAAATTCCTGATCATCTCCCTCGTAGGAGGTAGGCCTTGCTTAGTAAGCTTAGTGATATATCGTACAAGCTCTAACTCCTGTTCTGGGTTGAGAGCTTGCCTGCTGGCATGCCCAGCATCCCTAGGCCCTGTCACGCCTCTCCATCGCCGCCCCAGAGTTGACCGGTCAACGCCATGCTTTTCAGCAATTTCCTTCAATGTAAATTGTTCTTCTGAACCTCGCGATTTTAGATCCTCGATCGCCTCATCAATCGGAGCCATGGTTGTGGAGTTATCGCGCGTTGGAGTTGTGGTGTTGAGACGCGCGTTGGTGTTCTGCGGGGCACACTGTGAATCCGGGCACACTGCGCACGGGCACGTTATGGGTCCTTTGCAAAATACCTGTGGCATCTGGTTAGCGTGCGGGGCAGGGCTCGGGATGACGACTGGATCTTCTGCTCACCAAAACCTCATACAAATAAGATACTGAGGCTATTATCAGCCTTCTGAATCGTTCTAATCAATATTAAGGCTTCAATTTTGGCCTATCGTGGCTTTTTCGGTGTTGTGATGCCTCTGACGCGCTCAAAGAAGACCTCCGCTGATGCGGCAGCCACACAGGAGCCAGCTGCTCCACCATCTACACAAGATACTAGTAAACGGAAGCGGAAGCGTCCTACACCGTTCGAACGAGGGGAGAATCCTTCACCGTCTACAGCTCGTAATAAGCGACCGAAGAAGCGCGTGCGCGTCGAACCCGAGCCTCTGGAGGCAGCAGAAGCGAGCCAGTTTGCCGCTGAGGCACAGGCGGGCGATATAGTGTTTAGGGAGGAGGTGATAACTGGTCAAGGCGTAGAGGATGAGGACAATGACCTCGAAGAATCGGTTGACCCGTGCCCGGAGGATGAGGAAGCTGTCGCCGCCGTCGCTGGTGCTGTCGGCGATGAAGGAGTCTCTTGGGAAGAGTTTGAAGCTGTTGCAAGTGTAAGGTACCGCGCTTGCCTTGGTGATCTCACCAGGCACCCGCTGGTGGCTTCTGACAGCTTTATGGGTGTCAAAGTTGACGAGATGGTGCTGCTAGATGTGTGGGGGTGGGTAGATGATGTGATGATAGATTTGGCTCCAAGAAAGATCAGCGTTACAAGCCTGACTGTAGTAGTGTACCCAAATAAACAGGCAAAAAGTGAGCGACGGCAGAAAACGATAATGCGCGATGGGTACCTAGCCTGGGGTGAATTCAAGCAGCTAGCCAAGCAGTTGGACTTCGAATCGAGTGAAGCCCTCAACGTCGACTTTGACCTGGTGTTGAGTGAGCAGAAAGAGCAGGTACAGCAGGTACAGCCGTCGCGCGTTCGAGCAGCCACTGCGACGATGCTGCAGGAGAGAGCTCTGCCTGGTGTTGTAGCGACAGAGCAAGCCGCTAGTCCAATGGTACTCGCCATCATCGACAGATGGCGCTGTGATAATAGGCACTGTCATAACTACTTAAAGACGTGCTGGGTACCACAGCTGAGTACTCCGCCGCGCTTCGATAGTCATCATCCAGTGCTGAGTCGGCAGCTGTCGAACTGGGCGGAAGATGTTGCAGAAGGTCGCTGTACTATCAACGAGCCGAGCGATCGCGTCAGGCTTGCTCTAATGACATACAAAAGAGAGCGAGATAGCGTAGAAGAGAAGGCTAGTAGGCCTCTATCTGTGGTTGAACAGATCCAACAGATGCAGCAGATGGTGTTAATGCAGCAGTTGCAGCAGATGCAAGCTTCTTCACAGCAGTCGCCTACTCAGTTGTCACCAACTACAACTCGATCGGCGGAGTCAACACCTTCAAGGCCGCGTCGGCAAGCTGTTACTATTGCAGCTAGAGTACCTGAGGTAGTTGAGAAGGAGCCGATGGTGTGGCATCCGATCGAGTGCGAGCATTGGCTTGAGTTACACTACCATACTCGCAACTTCCTCCGCCACTTCAAGCAGGTTTGGCGAGAGGATATAGTTGACGAGATAAAAGAGAAGGTAGTTATGCAAGCTCGGATGGATGTCAATATGTTGATGGAGAGTGAGGGAGAGAACGGGCTCGGCATGGGAGTATGGGTACATCACTTCAAGCTCCAACCTGGTGACCTTCTGCGATTGCGACAAGAAGTACTAGTATGGCAGGGGTATTACACCGGCCTTCACAAGAAGCAACAGGATCACGTTGATCGACTTGTAGCTGCAGCGAGGCTTCGGAGAGAGCGCGCGGAGGAGGAGGATGCATCTGATGATGGTGTTTTAACGGAACTTTGACGAGGTTCGTCCATCCGTCCAATATTTCCAGCTCTATTGATCAACACCACAACACAACGCCACAATAAAAAATTAATTCTAGCTTAGAAAGAACTAACAAGCATATACAGGAGCTTCTGCCAAATTTTTAGAACTTTAAAATCGCGATTTGTTGTTGCGCGATCGAATTCCGCCATAGAGGATTCCCATCGGCCGTCTAGCTCATCCCCAGTTCAAGCCGTACCCAGCTATTGCAAACCAGCTACGGCCATCAACTCCGAAGCAGCTCTGTTCTACAGCAAACTGTAGGAAGTAGCTAAAGTCTTCAAACCACTCAGCGATCATCCAGAATCGTTTTATCCAGCTCTTCAGTACTTTGAAACTCTTCTCGATCGGGTTGAAGTCGGGTGAGTATGGAGGCAAGTACTCCAGCTCAACACCTGCTTCACGACAGATGTCTGCAACGCGAGGTGATCGATGGATAGAGGCGTTATCCATGACAACCACTGACCATCCAGGCGTGCAGTATGGCAGCACTTTGTACACCAGAAAGTGCTCAAATAAGTCTGCAGTAACGGCGCCTTGAAACATGAGGTAGTCGAGGTAGCCGTTGACTGTCATCACGGGTAGAATACTCCATCGCTCGCTGCGCTTCATGCTGTAAATCAGCTCACATGGCTCTCCGATAGGTGACCAGCCGTACTTGCGATCGCCAGTACGTTCATTGCAAGCAGTTTCGTCAACCGCGACTACCTGCTCAGCCTTGTATAAGTAACCAACTCGGGCGCGGAATACTCGTCGAAGTGGCTCACTCTGCTCTCGGGCTCGCTTTGTTGCTATCTTCCGGCTCCAGTTTGCACGCTGGAGAGTGCGGCAAATAGTGCTCAACGACACTACAACGCAGTGCTCTTCAAGTAAATACTCCTTCATCTCCTCCAGGAGCGCTTGTGGGTACCCATTGAGCCATGCGATGAGGTCGTCGATGTGGGACTGCCGCAGTTTGACAGGTCTTCCGAGCTTGACAGAGGCGGGCGAGTATGGCGCTCCCCACCACCTCAGGCTCTGCCTCATCTTTGCAACACAGTTACGATTGACTGTAGTTGCTTTGGCGATAGTCTTATTCGATTCGCCGGCATCTATATGGTCTGTAATATACTGCGTGACTGTGGGCTCGAGGCGGTGGCCAGTACCCCCCATGGCGATAGGAGGCGTGGCCGCAACAACAACACCAGAAAAGCGATTGCGATAGCTCAATTGAGCTCTAGAAAGCGACCCATAAGTGCTACAAGGTCGTCAGAATCGCTGTTGCACAGCTCTATATAGTAAACTTGTATGAGAATCAATGACGGCTGAGGTGCAGCTTACCCCTCGCACTAACCCATCGCGGGTGGTGCCACAGGTATTTTGCAAAACATTATAACACCCGGCGGCGCGGAACGCCCCATCAACCCCTCAACGCTCAATTTAAAAATGAGGCTATTGAGCCACCAACAATAAATAATATCACGAGATTTTCTGGTGTATTACTGAAGTGATGCTTGCGATGAATTTGCGCTATCTATATTTCATCGGAAGTGTGACGCTGCGGCCGCGGCGGGTGGTGATAGGTGGGGGTGGTGAGGGAGCGTCGGGGGCGTCCACGCTCTCTGCACCACCCAAACCTTCAGCCACGCGGTTTTTGACTGGTTTCTGAGTTGATGAAGCTTTTCTCTTGCCTGTTTGGGGCAATTGTAGAGCTTTTTGAGCGTTGCGATTGGCCTCCTGAGTATCTTTTTTGCGTTGGCGTTCAGCTACTTCTTCGGCCTTCCTCTGCTCACGCTCTACCTTTGCCACACGCCGCGCCTCAAGCTTCTCCTGATGTATCTTCAATTTGTATGCCTTATTGGCATCGCGGAGCTGCTGATTCATCACTTTTTCTGCCTCCTTATCACGTTTTTGTTGCTCCTTGGCGGTGTGAAGATCTCTTGCGTGGTCAAACTTCGATGGAGTGAAAATTTGACTCTCACCCTCGTCCTCTTGTGGCTTTTCAAGCTCCAGGATACGGCTAGGCTTATTACGCTTCTTTTTGGTAGTAAGAGCCTGCTTCAATCCTAGTAATTCGTCCTGCTGGAGTTGATATTGGGCCTGGAGGTTGTGCACAACCTCACTGAGCTTTTTTGACTCAATACTGTCGATATCCTTCACTGATATACTCAAAAGACGTTGGATAGACCTCCAACTGCCCATATCAACTGCTGCAATAATCGTATTTGCATCGTTATCGACGTCATCGTCGGGGGGAGGTGTGTGAGTGAATCGTTGGAGGACTACCCCTGGATCCTTTGGCTCAATCCCAGTGGCTTCAAAGGACTTCTGGATGTTGGCAACAGTGAAGGAGTCCTTCCAGGCAGCCCAGAAGATAGGAAAGAAGTCCCCCTTCCTGATCTGGAGCAGTCCTTGGCTGTTGTGAAGGACATCGGTCAGGTGACGCTTATATGCGGTTGAAAGTGGCTTGAACATCACCACATCGAGCGGTTGAAGCGTGTGAGTACTGTGAGGGGGAAATACACTCAGGAGAATCCTGTTTTGATCACAATAATCCAGAAAATCGATCGTCACATGACTTCCGTGGCCATCAAGGATGAGTAATCGCCAACTCCGACGCGATTTCTCCTGAGTATACCGATTGAACACCTGTTTGAGCCAGGCAAGGCCAATACTGTTGTTTGACCAGCCCGTGGGTGATGACGTAACACACACAGAGTGCTCTCCTGACTGTATCTCTTCTACCCAGCTCGATCGGATATCCCCACTGACCGAGTCGTAGATGATGCCTGGGGGTATCCAGGAGCCATCAGCACACACACAGGCCATCACAGTGACCCAATCACGTGGGCCATCTTGTAGAGTACTCCTGATCTCTCTTTTCTCCCACTGTCGGCGGCTGAATATCCGTTTTGAGCGTCCAAGTGTACCGATCATGATCCCCTTTTCATCCATATTGTATATATGACGTGGTTCAACCTCATACTCGGCGATCTTGGAGTGCAATTGATCAAAATACCGCTTGTATTTAGCCCCTGAGTCTGCTCGGTGACGCGTTCGATCCATAGCGTCCTGCCACTTCACGAGTAGGTGGTCTTTTTGGCGGTGAAGAAACCGTGAAACCCACCTCTCGGAGATCTTTGTTTGAGCCAATTGAGCTGCAGAATTTTGTACCATTTGCCTTGTAGGTGGTAAACGTCGGTGAGTAAGTCTATTGATATACTCCACAAAAGTTGACTCCTGTTCTGGGGTGAGTTGTTGGTTGATTGCCTTCTGCTCCCGGGACGCTGCCAGCCCCTGATACCGTCGGGCCAACGTGGATCGCTCAACACCATGACTGTCAGCTACTTTCGCGTAACACACTTCACCTTTCGACCTCTGCGATTCCAAATCTGCAACCGACTCATCAATCCGACTCATATTGGTGGAGTTATTGGTGGTTGAAGTTTGGGGTGGTTGGGGTTGATGGGGCGTTACGCGCCGCCGGGCGTTACGCGACCCGACATGTTAGCGGGACTGATGATGACGTCAAAGCTCAACACAGCGCGATGAGGGGCAAACGCGTGGAATGTTCAGAAGTCGTGAGATTTTGTGTGCGACACCTCCAGGGTGTTCAAGTAATTGAATGCATGCTAAGCGCGTGTCATGTCTATCGTCTAATTCTAATGTCCGTAGCAATCTGCAGATGATGCAAGATGCGAACCCATGCAGCCAAAACTCCCTCAATGCGACGTCCTCAACGGACTATAGTCCTTAGTAGCTGACACACCCGCCGTCAATCTTCAAGCAGCCTCCTGTCATGAACCTCGAATCATCACTAGCCAAAAATGCGACTACGCTTGCCACATCGTCAGGCATGCCGAATCGCGGCAGCGAGGTGTCCTCCTTGACTTCTGCGATGTTTGCCGGAGTCCAGCCCTCTTTGTAGCCGGGAGTGGCAATAATGCTGGTGTGGATAGTGTTGACACGGATGTTGAACTGACCCAGCTCCTCGGCCGCCGACAGGGCGAGACCGCGGACCGCAAAACGCGAAGTTGAGTAGATAGCCTGGTCAGGGAAACCGCGCAGACCAGCGATCGAAGACCTGAAGATGATCGAACCGCCGTTTCCAAGGACACGCATTGCTGCCGCGACGTGCTTGACACCGAAGAATGCTGATCATGTTAGCAATGTTGTGCTGCCGATTTCCGGCTGTCTATGCTCACCTGACTTGACATTGACGGACATGATGTGCTCGTAGTCCTCCTCAGTCTGATCAAATAAGCTCTTGGCCTCGTCTCGCACACCAGCGTTCAGAAGAGCGATATCCAGGCGATCGAATCTTTGCAGCGTCTTCTTGACGCAGGCCTCAACATCCTCCTCTATTGTCGCATCTGCGGCAATAGTGAGCAGCCGCGACTCGATGGGTACACCAGTTGGCAATGCAGCTCTCAGTACCGGGATGGCGCCCTGAAGCGCTGGCTGATCAATATCAACGATGGCGACTGTGGCGCCTTCAACAAGCAATCGTCCGGCGGTCTCGATACCAATTTTTCCGCCTCCGCCAAAGATGAGAGCAACCTGGCCATCAAGTCGTAGCCGGGAGAGTGGCTTGTTCAGGGCCATACTGGTTGGTGCGCGCTCCATGCCAGGTCGGACAGGCGCGTGCATGTTTGGTACAATGATTCCTGAACTTGATCTCGAGAGCGTCGAGTTTACTGAGTTCTGGCGGCCCAACATAGTTGCGGTAGTCGTTCGGTTTCTTTCGTAATGTTGTTGATGGATTTCCGTGGCGTGAGCGTCAAGTCTTTTGGTGGTTGATGCAGTTCCCTTCTCTTCCAAGACTTGTTTGCACGCACGCGAATGTCCTTCCACGCCATCCTTATCAGTATCGGACACCCTAGGCGAAAGATTTTGCACCGGTGTAACGCTCCGTTGCGGCTCTTGCAGCTGGTTGGATCCACCGCCCCGAAATTTCCATCCAATGCTTCTTTCGCCGGGGATTCGCCGCAGCTCGGAATGACGCTATCAAGACATATCAAGCAATAGCGGCGGTTGATGCACACACGATGTCCAGTGTATCCATCTTTATCGACTCTCTGCGGGGTGCTCATTTGCCCTGCTGACCCTCTTATGGGGTTATGGCGGGGAAGCAATAAGAGAGAGTCCACCGACCGTCAGCGCTGATTTGGTCTTGAAACGCTCAGCTCTGAAAGTGCCATTCACATGTCGCTCACTCAATTTCGGCATGCTTTCCGAGCGTCTTGGACTAAACGACAGGAGCGGTGTAGGGTACGTTGCTAAATGCGGTTATACTGTTGAGCTTCATGATGAGTTGAGGTATTTCTTCATGAGGTATTTGGACACGTAGGGTTCATGCCCAAACAAGGAAGGTTCATGTCATTTCGCTGTGATGGTTACCGGGTAACTAATACTTCCCTACTTCATAAGTCGTGGAAATCAAGATGCTGGCATGTGAGATGCAATTGAACGAGATGGCAGGCGTGGTCATAGCTTATCTAGGTCTCAAACATGACAGCCTCGTGCGATGCACGGCGGGATGTCATGGACATCAGCTTAATGCTCACAGAAGCTGAAGTTCTCATCCCACATTTCCCGATCGACAGCCTCGTTTATCTTACCGCGCTCTGCCATGAGCTCCTCCCGAATCGCCTTTGCTTCGTCCAACCCAATAGGAAAGTCATCAACGCCCCCACCAATCAGTTCGACAAGCTCAGTTGGGAGCTGCCCGATCTTGCTTTGATCGTCATCCACTTCGCGTAGCCACCAGTCTCGTTGCTGCGGTGGCACGTTCGCCGTCGATATGATCGGGATTGTAGGCGCCACGACGAACAACGCTAGAATCTTGCGATGGCCGGGTCTAGTTGGGTCGACAAGCTTGAAATTGCCAACACGATGCTGAAACCCGTTTGGGAATGCGATGAGATGGTCTTCACGAGTCAGCACACTCCCGAGAAGTTGTTCGTTCCTGTCGTCATTTTCGACACCAAAAATGGTCTTAAAGCCAAGGTCGTCCCCTTGTTCGTAGTTTATATCATCGGCGAAGTGTTGTGCTTCTACCTTAGTACGGAAGTGGAGTCGTGACTCTGTGATGTTGTCATTGTCATAGTAGTACAGAGCAGTAGATACGATGTGCTCGTTCAACTGGCCTTCGATATGCCACGAGCCGCCCTTATATTCGGGCTTTTCGGGTGTCAGATGTATATTGGCCAGCTTGACGATGACCTGGAATTTCTTCCCCGCATTGTCGTTGTCTTTGAGGTTGAGAAACGTGAACTTTTTCTCAACATCGTCGGCTGTGATAACCGGCACGCCGAACTCCCCAGGTTCGGGTAGGTTGTAGATCCTGTATCTCTCTAGATCCGCATAGAACTCATCTTCGTCTCCAACAGGTGCAATATCGTCGCTCAGTGACGTCAACAGGACTTCGATAAGGCACCTCGTAGACGCTTCAATCGATCCTCAAGCTCCTGAGGCAGAGGTGATCAAGTCTACGATCCTTCACCTCCATGCCTCAAAGGAGTTACTACGGCATGAGAATGAGGGACTACGGGAAAGCGCTAGGCCTCATTCGAAGCGTCATAAGCATAAGGGCCCCCTTGACCTTCAACAGAGGAAGGAGTACGAGGCTGAGGCTATGTACTACTCCCCTCGAAAGATCCGCGAGGCTGAGTTTCGATACATGGTGAAGGAGCGGGATGAGAAGCAGAAAAAGCTAGACAGAGTTGAGATGAAGCAGTTAAGGGAGTCTGCTAAACTATTACGGGCTAAGGAGGCTGAGGAGAGGAAGGTTGAGCGTGAAAGACTCAAGAAGGTGCGGGAGAAGGAGAAGGCTGAGAAAGCTGCCGAACGCGAGGCTCAGAAACGCGACCGCGACGCCAAAAAATCGCAGCAACAACGCCAGAAACGTGATCGCGAGGACTCCAAGTCTCGGACCCGTAAGCCTCAGGCAAAAAAACGACGTGTGGGTGGTGCTGCTGGGGGTGCTGCTAAGGAGGTGGCTGCACCAGCACCTCTACCAACATTCACCCGCCGCGGCCGGACTATAAATACTCCGGGGAGATTTAGATAGGCAAAGCTGTAGAGTTACCTCTATAGATTAATTTACAAGAAAATCTCGCGATAATATCTATTGTATGTGGCTCAATAATCTCATGTTTGTGGGTAGCCAATGTGAAGTTCCTCGGGCGCGTTGCGACTCTGGGAGAGTTGCGCACAGACACGTTAGCACTTAACGCGTCGCGCCTTCGAGTTTCGCGTTCGTGCCGTGTAGCTCCTTCCTCCATCATCGGTCTCCCAGGTGTACTTTCCACACCACCCATTGCACCTTCCTTCCACACTTCCAAGATGCCTTCTACCGTACTCGGAAAGCGAACCCGCAGCTCTGCCCGCACAGCAGCACATGGTAAGTGCCATTGACGCTCCTGCCGTCTTTTTTCAGCAAACGCGAAGCTAACGCGCTCAGCAGATGCAACTTCCAGCACCTCGACGCGCGCGACACAGCGGACTGCATTCGTGATTCTCGATGAGGCAGAGAAGGAGAACCCGTTCGTCACACCGAAGAAGCAAAATGTGCAGGTCGAGGACGCAGTGGACGTCGAGATGGGCGAGGATGTTGCGGACGAGCCATGCACAAAACGCGGAAAGAAAGCCCGTGTAACACGTGTGGAAACAGCTATATCGCGACTGCCACTCTCAGCTGCGAAAGAAAACTCGCCCGCGAAAGCACCTGCCCGAGCATCAGAGAAGATTGCTTGCACGCCTTCCACTCCTCGTCACCGCGACGCGCTTTCCAACAAGGTCGCCGTCACACCATCGCGACGGCTCATCATAGCTGGCCGACCTTTGACTCCTCGCACACCACACACGTCCGGCACTCCCCGAAGCACAGCACCTACTGTCTACAACGAGGCTCGCCAGGTTTTTGCGCGCGGATCTGCACCCGCGGTGTTGTTTGGACGCGACACCGAGCGCACCGAGCTGCAAAACTTCATTTCCACCCGGACCAAGACCAGGAAGTCCGGATGCATTTACGTCTCTGGCCCACCAGGCACCGGCAAGAGCGCATTTGTCAGCGATGTGTGTCGAACAGTCGCGGCGTCTGGATCCGCCAAGACAGGATACATCAACTGCATGAGCATCAAGAACGCCGTCGACCTGTACAGAGCACTGCTCGAGGAGTTTGTAGACATTACCGACATCACCGAAGGCGACGAGATGGACGAACTGAAACAGCTGTTCATGCAGCGCAAGACATCCTACGTTGTCACACTCGACGAAGTGGACCACTTGCTGGAACTGGACATTGACTTGTTGTACAACATCTTCGAGTGGTCCCTACAGAAGTCGTCCGGCCTCGTTCTAGTCGGCATCGCGAACGCACTCGACTTCACAGACCGGTTTCTGCCCCGGCTCAAGGCACGCGGCCTGAAGCCACACCTCCTTCCATTTCTTCCGTATACCGCACAACAAATATCCTCGGTCATCACCTCGAAGCTCAAGTCTCTGCAGCCAGCGGGGTCTCATCAATTGCCCTTCATCCACTCGACCGCCATCATGTTCCTCTCGAAGAAGGTTGCTGCGCAATCTGGCGATCTGCGGAAAGCTCTGGACATCTGCCGGAGGGCAATAGACCTGATTGAGGCCGAAACACGGAACCAGCATGCCATCAAGGTTGTGGAAATCACACCGTCTCCCACACCCTCCCCCTCAAAGACTCCTTTGGTAGAGAATATCAACCTCTCATCGCCGGCCGCTGTCAGGTCTCCCTGCAAACCAAAACCACAAAACGCTCTCGCTGTTTCTCTTGCTCAACTTACCGCGGAAAACGCCCCTCGAGCGACAATTGCGCACATGGCCAAGATCACTGCAGCCGTTTTCAGCAATGGCACCACTCAACGCATCCAGAACCTCAACCTGCAACAGAAAGCAGTCCTGTGCTCACTCTCAGCCATGGAAAGGAAGAACCGCGCATCGGCAGCCAATCACGTTTTGTCTACGCCATCCAGATTGCACAACACCGCCCCAACCATCAAGGAGCTATTCGAAGCCTACACCGCACTTTGCAAGCGCGAGAATGTGCTTCACCCACTCACCAGCACCGAGTTCCGTGATATCGTAGGCAGCCTGGAAGCCCTGTCGCTTGTCTCGGCTGTTGAGGGCAAGGCGGGATCGCTAGTTGCGGATGCGGGTACACCGAGCAGGAGAGGCAGGAAGACGAGTGGATTTCCCGGTGTGATCGTGGAAGATCGCAGGGTTGCGGGTGCGGTGGGCACTGCCGAGTTGGAAAATGCCCTCACTGGTGCGGGCAGCAGTATTCTGAAAGGGATTCTGTATGACGGATAATCGGGTGGAGTGTTACTGACCTTCGATTGTGGGGTCCGAAATGTACATGAGGAGCGCAATAAGTGTGGCTCTTTTTTTTTGCATAGCGCAGGCTGGGTTTGCCAACTTCTGATTTTGCATAGCGTAGCGTAGCATAGCGGTTATCTCACGAGTCAGTCTCTCCGGTTGACCAATCAGCAGCGACGCGGCCGAAAGGTCGCGGAGAGTCTGAGGGAAAACCGTTTTGATTTTGGTGGTGCTTGGATAAGCTTTAGTGAGGAAAACTATCTTTCACACACAAATATACTTCACACTATAAAGGACATAACGTACTCCACAAGCGAGCCGGTCACCCAAGCGAGCCGGTCACTTAATTTTACACCAAAAATTGAGATTTTTGCACCTTAATAACTCCACAACCAGATGATAGAATTGTCTAAAAATCAAAATGCTATGCTTTACCTATGTCAAGATCAGTTTCCCTGGAGATCTAAGCTCTATCCTTAACGTGTGTAGAGTTATTAGAAAGTACGCTAAAATAATCCCTGTATTTTGATTTTTGTTTAATAACTCCGGTGCGACTGATACAGGATCCTAGCGCTTCTATAGAATTGATCTTTACGTAGATGCAGCATAGTATTTCAAGTTTTAGACAATTCTATTATCTGGTTGTAGAGTTATTAAGGTGCAAAAATCTTAATTTTTGGTGTAAAATTGAGTGACCGGCTCGCTTGGGTGACCGGCTCGCTTGGGTGACCGGCTCGCTTGTGGAGTACGTTATCCTGGATTTAAAAAGAGCTAGTGTTGAAGTCGTACTTTAGTCAAAGACCGTAAGCACTGATTCTATTGGTTCTCGGGGATGAGTAAGGTATCTGGATCGGTAGGGTTATCACCTAAGCAAAGCTCGTGATGATAGGGGTTGCACTGAGTAGTATAGAGGGTACTATCTAGCTCGAGGGCAGGTTGAGATTCCAAAGACAAACTTGATTGACGAGGTTGAACACGAACCATAAGGGTTGTGTTCCTGCTAATTATATACCAAGGAGATCCGTTCTGCCATCATAGTTTGATGTACCATCTGTCAGAACCTAAGATGGTTCAACCATCACTGATGGTCAAGCCATCTCGCCAAGCCTGAGATGGTTTGTTCTTGGCGTGATGGTTGCAGTGTCACGTGACCCGTGACACGCTGTCATCCGAAGCGCTGCCCCGCTTCCTATCAGTACTCGTCCATTCGAAGATCGTAACAACATGCTCTATAAGTCTAGTTTTTATATATTGCCTTGTGGCCAAAGGGTAATACCTTAAAACGTTGCTTAAAAATTACTAATTTTATTAAAGTACTAACGTAAAGCACCACCGAGCCGGTCACACCACCGAACCGGTCAAAATATGCCAAGACCACTCCAACTCTACTCTTTACAGTATGTCTCAACAACGCCTCGAGAAATTGCTTCAACACGAAGGGAGACTACAGCCTGCCCTTGAGCCTTACAATACTGGCTATTTTCGAAGCTACTGAGCTGCAGCAGCAGCATTCAACGTTGATCAGCGCAGACTCTCTGAACGCGCCAAGAAAACCCCATTCCGCCTCAGCGTACGCGCAAACTGCCTTAAGCTTACTATAGCTGAAGAGCAGACGATTGTCCAATATATACTTGATCTTGACTCGCGAGGACTTGCGCCTCATCTGTGTGAGGTGGCAGATATGGCCGACAAGATACTTGGCGTGCGTGGTTGGTTGGTTGGTTGGTATTCGATTTTCGTCTATAGGATGGGGATTAAGTCCACCATCACCGCCTCCCGAAGGGCATATAGGACGTGCTAAGCTATGGAAAAAAGCAAATTGGCGTGCGTGGTGGAGGACTAGTTGGCAAGAACTGGGCTGAGCGCTTTGTATCGCGTTCAGACAAGCTCAAAATGGCCTTCAATCGAGCAAAGGATCAACAGAGGATACTGCAGGAAGATCCTGAGACAATTGGCGCGTGGTTCAAGCTGGTGGAGGGTACCAAAGCCAAGTACGGCATCCACGACGAAGACATCCACAACTTTAATGAAACTGGGTTTCAGATAGGCGTTGCCTCGTCTTCAAAGGTTGTCACAGGCTCAGAGAGACGTGCCCATCCAGAGCTTGTTCAACCAGGCGATCGCGAGTGGGTTACTGTTATTCAGAGCATCTGTGCTGCTGGGTATGCAACCCCGCCTTTCATTATCTACAAAGGGCGGGTCCACATCTCTGCCTGGTACGAGGAGACAGATATACCGCACGATTGGAAGCTCTCAGTCTCCGAGAACGGCTGGACAAATAACCTGCTTGGCCTTGAGTGGTTGAAGCACTTTGACGCGCATACAAAGACGCGTCAGGTAGGGGGGTACCGGTTGCTCATCTTAGACGGCCATGAGAGCCATCTCAACCAGGATTTTAAGGACTATTGCCAGGGGAACAAGATTCTAACCCTCTGCTTGCCAGCCCACTCATCGCACATCCTCCAGCCGCTTGACCTGGTCTGCTTCTCGCCGTTGAAGCGCAAGTACTCTCAACGCGTCAGAGACTTGGCACGCCAACGCGTCTTCCATATCAACAAGGAAGGCTTCCTACCAACCTTTAGAGACGCGTTCTTAGACGTGTTTACAGAGGAGAACTGTTGCAAGGCCTTTAAGGCGTCAGGACTTGTTCCTACCAAGGCGCAGGTGGTGTTGGATCGCCTTGAAGTACGGCTGCGTACCCCACCAGCAGTACCTCTACCAGAAACGCCGTGGCAGTCAAAGACTCCAAGCAATACGCATGAATTTGGGTCGCAGTCAAAACTTATAAGCGACTCCTTTAGACGATCACCAAGTGCTGCGCAAGAAGGATTCTCAAAGCTTGTTAAAGGGGCTGAAGAGATGCTACATGAAAACGTCCTTATCAAGGCCCGCGTACGAGAGCTTGAAGAGCAGTTAGCAGTGATAACTAAGAGGAAATCGCGTAAACGAAAGCGGATTCAGCACGGTGGCACACTTGAGTATGGCCCTGCAGTATCACGAGTGGCTACTAAGGCGTCTGTGGCAGCTCAGCCGTCCAAGAAGACTCGGGGTGGAGGTGGTCAAGAAGAAGCTCAATCATCTGTTCGACGCTGTGGGAAACTGTAGTAAGACTGGGCACAACGCGCGAACGTGCCAGAAAGATGCAGAGACATCTTCTGAATCGAATGTGAGCACACAGTACGCTGGGTCACTGTTTAGTAGCGAGTAATCTAGATTGCTGCAACGTGTGTTGGTTGTGCCAAGACATTTTGACCGGTTCGGTGGTGTGACCGGCTCGGTGGTGCTTTACGTTACTAAAATTAAAATAGTTTTCCCTTAGACACTCGGCTACTGCTGCGCTTTTGCTTATGTAAGCAAACGCTGATTGGCCAGTTTTGGCCAGCTTTGGCTGGCCTGTGCGGAGCGTCTGATTCATGAGATAACATAGCAGAGCGGACCGGTGTTTCTGCCATCAGTACAAGCATCAAGCATCAAGCATTTTTTCTCCAAGGCTTCACCTTGCGTCCTAACCCCTGGCGTACATTGTTCCTAGTGCATCCGCTCAAACAGATTTCACCGCTCACGTACTGCACGTACTGCACGTACCCTGATTTTACGCTCGGCTCCATAGTGCTCTTAAGCGCCGTGAAGCGAGATGCGTTCGAGCCGCCTTTGCTCATCTCGTGCTGTACTTGCAGTGGTCATGGCTGAGCGCCGAGGTTGACCGGGGTGTTCTTGCACATGTCTCGAGTTGCGATATTCCTGGCTCACCCACTCGAACTCAAGTGCATACGTACCATGGTGCAGGTCAGGTCATATATATATTTTAGGGCGCGTCTCCGTTGTACATTGGTGTCTAGCGCGTTCGCTCATGCGTGTGCCATGTGGACAAAAACGCGCGATGCTCGGCACCTACTCATTACAAGGTTCGTCAGAATTGCCCGTTTGAACTTACATGCACGTCCATCCCTGCTTCCACGTATAATTCTAGTACCTGCGCCTCCTGTGCGTGTCTGCGTGTCAATATAGCAAGACAGCTAACGAACGAATCAGGATGCTCGAGAGTAGTCCGAGAAGATACTAGCTGGCTTGATCTCCGGTTTCTCCGCACTCCACAGTCTGACCTTCCCGCACCCTCATCGCCCGCACCCCATGGCGGTCTTTACAAGAGCACCACCCTGCACAGCATGATCCACTACAATGGATTCGTCAACTCAGAAGAGAGTCTCCAAAGCATGCGATGCTTGCAAGCGCCGCAAGGTAAAGTGCAATGGCCAGGAACGATGTCAACAGTGCAGTCATCTAGGCTTGAGATGTGTTTACTCGGCCACCGGCAAGCTGAGAAGCCAGGGCAAGAGAGGCCATATTATCTCTGAGTTCAGGAACCAGATGAGTAGCCCTCATACGGCGTCACCGCCTACTATACTACCAGCAAATGGACATCATATCCAGCTATACAACGGCTTCACATACGCCGTGGACCGCAACGGCTTTGGCTCAGGTACGTCCTTCGTTTGTCAGAGGGGACTTGAGATTGAGTAATACGGGTCAGCACTAATCTAGGTCAGCATCTCCTGAATCGCCTGTTACTCTGCAATACAGCAAGGCCTTCTTCTTGGATCTTATTCCAGACTACCTGGAGGGTGTCTACCCTGTGCAGCCTGTCATTGCTGAGCACGAGCTACGGCACTACATTCACTCAATGGACCATGACCAGGAGATGCGCTCTTTTATATATGCTTTCGGTGGCTGCACACTCAACTTGACTCGATACGGAGATCGGGGAACAGAAGACGTTGTGCAGACCATCGAGAACCTGGTGGATCTGTCGATTGAAACGATGAAGCCACCACACAAGCTCCATCACTCATCGGTCATGCGAGCTATGCAGTCGATATTCATACACAACTGCCTCATGAGCTTACAGGGCAGCGACGCAGCTTTTCACTGGATGAGGGATGCCATCACCGCAATCCAGCTCCTGCGTGTCGATAATCCAGAGCACACTGTAAACTTAACGGCACCTGAGCGATCTAGACGCCAGCGCTTGTACTGGCAAGCCTACATTCACGAGCGCTTCCTCGCGATTCTGGACTACCGTCAGGCCATCATGGTCCCACTCCACACCTTACCCGAGGACGACCCCACCATCCCCGTCCAGGTCCACGAAGGCTTCATCCAGATCATCAAGCTTTTTCGACTTCTAGACACGGAATTTCTCAGCAGCTGGCTCGGTGCGGCTGGACAGACTGGCCCCGTCACCAGTACGTGGGTCGAGGCCAAGTCGCGCGAACTCGAGGGTGATCCGGAAGCCGATGCGCTCGAACTAGCAAACCTTTCCATGATGCAGCGCGCAGACCTGACCATCACACGCGAGTGGCTCCGCACACTAGTCTGGCGGCTCGCCATGGGCCAGACGTTGCTTTCATCGCGATCGTCAAAGGAGTGCCTGTCACTTCTCTTCCCGGTCAGATTGTCGCAGTCCTTGCGGCACCAGCTGTCGAGCATGTCGCGGCAGGATATTGAGGTGCACGGTAGCTCGATCACACAGAAGCTCTTCGAGATCACCGACACCATCGCTGACGTGCTGATCCACATACCGGCAGCCACTCTCGAGGAGACTGCACTCCGCATCGACGACTTTCTCTTCATTCTTGACTTTGTGCTTCTCCTGCCCCAACTCGACGCGACACGGCGCGGCATCCTGCTGGAAAAGCTCGAGCGCCTACAGACCATGTTCCCCGAGGCGGTCAGCAACGCAAGCTCGCCAAATTTGCCGCTGGATCTGCAGAGCCCCTGCGCAAATGACCCGTGGTACCAGGTGGCGCAATCCAAAACCGCTGTGGGGCTTGAGGAAATGGCAGATGAGCAAGCGACGGGGCAAGTGCAGGCACAGCATGGTCAAGGCATGCAAATACCGCGAGAAGTCAGAGTCGGTCAGTTGGCTACCTGGAATCACATCTCGAAAAGGTTGTCCACGGCGCATATCAGCACTTAGTAGTACAAACGCAGGCATGACAGCTTCGTGCAAAAGTCCATCTTTATTTGGGATTCGTCAATTCGGATTCGTCAAGTCATGCTGAAGTCATCCAATCTATATGTGAATTCGTAATTCAGTTCGCAAGCAGGTAAACCCTGCCCTCCCAAGCAGCCAACTCCTCCTCCACCGGCTCATTAACACTGCTGACGAGCAACTCCCTCTTGACGCTCGCAACTTGGCTAGGAATATACAGCTTCTGTGCCTTGGCAGTGAAGTTGCAAATGACAAACGCCTTCTTGCCCTTCCATGTCTTGGTGAAGGTGTAAAAGGCCAAGTTCTCAACATCCAAATCGTCGTACTCACCATGCACGAGCAAGTCATTGTACTGCTTACGCACAGCCAGCATGCGCTTCCAGTACGACAGCACCGAGTTCTTGTCCGTCTGTTGCTGCTTGGCGTTGCACACGTCCGCATCCTCGAGCGGGCGCATCCACGGCTTCGTGTGCGCGTCCGGCAGCGAGAAGCCGTTTGTTGGGCCTGTAGACCACGACATGGGCACACGGGAGTGATCGCGAGCGAGATGCTGAAGACTCGCGTGTGCGGCTTCCAGCGCCTTGGGATCGTTGTTTGTGCGGTGTGCAACCATCTTGTAGTAGTTGCTCGAGTCAACATCCTTAAACTCGTCCATAGTCCAGCTCTTGGGGAAGTTGGTCATGCCGAGCTCCTGACCCTGGTAGATGAATAGTGTCCCAGAGAGCGCGCACATCATCAGACTAAGCATCTTGCCGCCGGCGACGCGATGCTCAGGCGCGTCGGATGTGAAGCGCGTGATGGAGCGCGCCTGGTCGTGGTTCTCGAGGAAAACCGTGGTCCAGCCGTCGTTGCCGCGGATCAGATCTTGGGTGCATGCGATTGCCTTTTTGAAATCGGGCAAGATCCAGTTCCGTGGTGTGGTTTGGAATTTGTAAGGGCCTTGGCCGACGTCGACGACGTCGAATTGGAAGACCATGTTCAGCTGCTTCTCCTTTGCAGAAACATATTCGAGGACACGTCCCATGTCCTTGGTATTGGGACATTCGCCGACAGTCATGGCGTCGTATTTGCTGAGGACTTGGTTCATCTCACTGAGGAACTCCTTCATCCTGGGCCCGTTGCAGTACTGGTATCCAGCAAATTGCCACTCGGACCCGGGGTCTGTGATGGGGGCATCGAGCATCTCACCCTTGCTGTACATGTTGACGGTGTCGACGCGGAAACCGTCGACTCCACGATCGAGCCAAAACTCCATTGCGGACTTGTAAATGGCTTTGCGTGTCTCCTCGTTCTCCCAGTTCAAGTCAGGTTGCTCAGGGCAGAAGAGGTGCAGGTAGTACTCCTCTGTGTGCTCGTCCCACTCCCAGACGCTGCCCAGGAAGTTTGACACCCAGTTGTTGGGAGGCTTGCGAACACCGTTTTCATAGCGAGCGGGGCGCCAGATGTACCAGTCACGCTTTGGGTTGTCTTTCGATGAGCGAGACTCCAAGAACCATTTGTGCTGAGGAAATCAGTACAATTTGGCTACAGCATTTTCTGCGGGTCTTACCAAGTTTGAGGTGTGGTTGATGACAAGGTCAAGGATGATGCGCATACCGCGAGCATGTGTTTCGGCAATCAACCTCTCCATATCCTGGAGGGTGCCGTATGGGGCATACACATCTTCATAGTTGCGGATGTCATATCCCATATCAACTTGAGGACTGTCGAACATGGGGCAGATCCAGATGACATCAACGCCAATCGAGCGGATGTAGTCCAGCTCAGATATGATGCCTTCAAAATCACCTATACCGTCGCCATTGGAGTCTTTGAAAGAGGCAGGGTAGATCTGGTAAACAACACCATCCTTCCACCACGGTCTCTGTGTAACAGTCATGTCAGGTGTGTGCTGATGAAGCAAAGATAAGAGTTATAGAAGCGCTGAAGTGCAGAAGTAAAAGTCGATCAAACTTGAAAGCAGACGGACAAAGTCAAACGATCAAGAGTTTTCTTTTCGATGGTCAAGTGGCTTGCGGGGCCGGCTCTTATACCCCAGACTGCGTCCAACGAAATCTATAGTGGAGAAGATCGTTGGTAATAGATTGCTACTCACATGTAGTTGAGCGTCCATAGTGATATTGAGGCTCTGCACGCGACCTGCGGTAAGACTCTCGTGAGGATTGTGGTTGGTCTGAGCTCGGCCCGGGGCAAAAGGCAGTAAGGTGAGAAGGGGAGACGTTGTTAGGCGTGGTTTCATAGAACACTATCTTTTCCCATGGGGTGTGAGATGGGGTGCGCGCTTGAGTTTCTCCACACACTCAAGGAAATAAGCGAGTTGTGGGCTGGGGCGGGGAAGGCACAAACGCCTCGAGCTCAGCGTGCCGACAATGTACGAATCACATCCCCTGCTTTCCCCGGTTTATGCACTCTTTAAGCTCAGAAGGCCCGGGCTTGGGCTCAACTAGTGAATGAACTAGGATCTCGCAGCCCACGTGATGATGGAGTGCACCTGGCGCGCCGAACTCGGACGTGTCGGGCCGAGTTCAGACGTATCACAAGGCCGCGTCCAAGAGAGGCGAATTTGCTGGGCTGGACCGTCGGCGCCTCTCCCCCAGACTATCCCCAGATGGAGATCGTAATTGCCAAACGCAGCGGGCGTGGCTTCGACGCCCCAAGTCCTCGCCTGTCTCCCCGCGTCATTCATCTCACTACACCACCAATTTGGCACTCCCTGACTTGGCAGAGCATGGGCAAGGCATGAGACTCGCGTGTTGAACCTCGCGCACGGTGTATAAGACAACCTCAGTTTCCACCTGAGAGAGAGGATCATCAGCAAGCTCAGAACCAACTCCCCGGTTTTAGGTCAAGCTCTGAACAGAGGTCTTCGTTGACTTTGACTTTCTTCCCCCTTTCTTGGACGATCCTCGAACCGACTTGGACACCACCACCATGTCTCGTCGCAACAGCAGCGTCGTTGCGGTCGACGTTGACCAGGCACGCAAGCTCTCCGTCGCCATGCCTGATCTCAAGCAAGTCTCCATCGATGCCAACAAGGCCACAGACATGGAACGCAACATGTCTCTGCGCGAGGGTATCAGACTATACCCCAAGGCTGTTGCTTGGTCCGTCTTGCTCTCCACAGCCATCATCATGGAAGGATTCGACAAAGTCCTCATCGGCTCGCTGTTTGCCGCCCCGGCTTTCAAGCAGCGATATGGCTCTCAGCTCCCCAATGGCACGTGGGAGATTACCGCGGCCTGGCAATCCGGTCTCAGCAACGGTGCCTTTGTTGGCGAATTCTTCGGTCTCCTCCTCAACGGATACATTGCGGATCGGTTCGGCTACCGGAAGACGATGATGGGCGCTCTGTTTGCCGTCAACCTCTTCATCTTCATCGTCTTCTTTGCCCAGAACATCGAGATGCTCCTCGTCGGCCTCATCTGCTGTGGTGTCCCGTGGGGTGTCTTCCAGACGCTGACCTGCACGTATGCCGCCGAGGTTACGCCCGTTCCCCTGCGTCCCATCCTCACCACCTACGTCAACCTCTGCTGGGTCATGGGCCAGTTCCTCGCTTCCGGTGTTCTCAAGGGTGTGGCGCTGCGTCCCGACCAATGGGCCTACCGCATTCCCTACGCTCTGCAGTGGCTCTGGCCGACACCCATCCTGATTGGCATCTACTTTGCTCCCGAATCCCCCTGGTGGCTTGTACGCAAGGGCCGCGACGAGGCGGCCAAATTGATGCTGCAGCGCCTTACCTCTGCAGACAAGCACCCCGATTTCAACGCCGACGACACCATTGCCATGATACGTCACACCAACGAGCTCGAGAAGGCCGTCTCTGAGGGTACGTCGTACATTGACTGCTTCCGCGGAACCGATCTCCGCCGCACCGAAATCGCCGCCATGACCTGGTTCACTCAAGCCTTCTGCGGCGCCGCTCTCATTGGACAATCAACCTACTTCTTCGTCCAAGCCGGCCTCAGCGAGTCCAACTCCTTCTCTATGTCTCTAGGCCAATACGCCATCGGCGCCGTCGGCGTCTTGATCGCCTGGGCACTCATTCCCCGCGTCGGACGCCGCACACTCTACGTCTGCGGCGATCTGGCCATGGTATGCATTCTGCTCATCATCGGCTTCTGCGGCCTCATCCCCAAAGGCAACACGGGCGCACAGTGGACGATTGGTGCGCTCCTTCTCGTCTTCGCGTGCGTCTACAACATCACCGTCGGCCCCGTGTGCTACGCCATTGTCGCCGAAATCCCGTCCACACGTCTCCGCCAAAAGACCGTCGTCATCGCCCGCAACACATACAACCTTGCCTCCTGCGTCGTCAACGTCCTGACGCCCCGCATGCTGAACCCCGGCTCATGGGTAAGTCGACCGCCGCCCTTTTTCTTCCCGGCACTACTAACCGCATCCAGAACTGGGGCGCCAAAACCGGCTTCTTCTACGCCGGCACCTGCTTCCTGTGCTTTGTGTGGGCGTTTTTTCCGCCTCCCGGAGCCCAAGGGCCGCACGTACGCCGAGCTGGACATCCTGTTTGAGAAGAAGGTCCCTGCGCGCCGCTTCAAGCACACGCTTGTCGACAGCTTCCACGTAGATGGTGACTCTGGGAGCGACTACGGCATGGAGAAGAGCGGCACGCATGCGCACCTCGAGACGGTCAATTCAAAGGACATGGCCTAGGCGGGTTGCTGCTGGATATGCGCCTGCAGAGTGTGTTGATGACTTGGCACGCTTTGTGTAGTGTTGTATTTTGTAGAGGACTGCATAGATCTCCTTGCGAATGATATCACGTCTCTTGTTCACGACTGCTTCATGTGCCAGCCATCTCAACGTAACAGGCTATCCGCAAACTAAACGGCCCTAGTTGCACCTGCATGAACCGTTCGTCAGCTACGAACACACGCTTGTGGCTTCCTCGCATGCAGGCTGTCAGGGCACAAAAACGCGGGGAGAAGCCGTCACCTCGGCCGCGATACGACAAGCGGCCGTTGAAGGAGAAAGCACAGCATCGACCGCCTATCTTTACAGCGCTGCTGGCAATCATACTCCATCTCAGCGGCCTTTGATTCTCTTAATCCCCAACTCCCCTGCGTCAAAAGCATACACAATGACCCACCCCGCACTGGTCCCGCATCCTCGGGCCCCACGCCCCAGACGCCCACAAGTCGCTGTACTTCGTAGGTACAAACCACATTCGGGCCGCGTCTCCACATCGCCCTTCGGCCCGTTCCCGCCCTCACCCTCGGACCTCAACACCACGAGCTGTGCTTTCCGCCGCTGCCGCCCGACTATCCGCTCATCATCAACACCGCCACGCGCGAGGTGCTGACGCTCCACGCCTTCCACGAGCGCACGTGTGCTGCGGTTCGATGGGCCGAATGCGCTGAAGCTGGGCAGGAGCCCCGTGGATGATAGGGAAGAGGGGGAGATTCTAGGGCTGTTTTCGCGGAATCATCTTCACTATCCATCTGTAGTGCATGCCTGCTGGCGGGCCGAGCTAGTCTTTGGGGGCATTAGTCCGGCGAGTACGCCGTATGAGCTGTGGTGGGTGTTGAGGAAGATGCAGAGCACGTCCATTATGGTCCATGAGACGCTACTCCCGGTGTTGAGCGAAGCGTTCAAGTTGGGCACCGGAGAAGGCGATGACCTCCCGTTGAAGCTAGTTCTCGATCCCAAGGTCATTGTGCGCAGCGAAAACCGCTCGTTGGATACCGTCTCGGGCCACGGCACTATCGACTCCCTCGTGCGTGAAGGCACGTCACTCGCTGAGCGTCCGCGGAAGATGCTAGGCGGCAGTCGACTGGCGTACCTCTTCCAATCGAGCGGGACGTCGGGCCTCCCCAAAGCCATGATGATCACGCACAGCAACGGCTACGACTCGGGCATCCAAACCCTGACGACCGCGGTCCAGGGCGCACGCTTCATGAACATGGAGCCGTTTGCCACGCACTCCATTACACTCGGCGTAATCCCCATGTACCATTCCTACGGCATGATTCTGTGGAACCTGCGCGTCAACCTCACGCGCAACACGACCATGCTGCTCCCAAAATGGGATCTGGAGCTCGCACTCCAGAGCATCGAAAAGTACAACATCGCCGCGCTCCCGCTCGTTCCACCACTGATACGACAGCTCGCACAGTCGCCGCTGACAGACAAGTACCATCTGAGCAGCGTCATCGGTGCCGTGAGTGGTGCAGCATACCTCCTGCCAGACGTAGCGTACCAGCTTGCGCAGAAACTGCCGCAGGGCAAGGACATGCCGATCCCCAGCGGCTACGGGCCTCGCGAAGCAGCAAGCATTGCCTCGCCCGCGACACCGGGCATCTTCAGTCTTGAGCCTGCGCTGCCCGGGTCGATTGGCTATCTGCTGCCGGGCATGGACGGCCGGGTTGTCGACCCCGATACCCTCGAGCATGTGAAGAGAGGTGAGAAGGGCGAGCTGTGGGCCCGCAGCGCGGTTGTGACGCCGGGATACTTTAAAGACGCGAAAGCTACTGCTGATATCTTCACTGAGCCGGGGTGGTTGCGAACCGGGGATCTGGTCATGCGAGACGAATTCGATAGAATACACTACCTAGATAGACTCAAGGAGATGATCAAGGTCAAAGGGCTGCAGGTCGCTGCTACGGAAGTCGAGGATACGCTGCTGCAGCATCCGGAAGGGTTGGTGAAGGATGCATGTGTCGCAGGCGTGGACAATGGGAGGGGAGACGGGAGCCTGTTTGTGCGAGCCAGGGTTATGGTGACCTCGGAAGGAAGGAGGCAGGGAGACGAGCAAGTGGCCAGGAAAATGGATGAGTGGGTCAAGGAGGCACAAGTGGCTTACTGGTGGAGTCGAGGTGGTCGAGTCGGTGAGTCAAAGGAATGGCACCGTGTGGTTGAAACTGACAAGAAGTGCAGATTCCGCGCACGCCCTCCGGAAAGATGCTCCGAAGAGAAATGCGGGACCAGTACCATGCACGGCTGAAGAGACAAGGCCAAGCGAAGCTGTAGTCTGACCCAAAATCCATGAGCTGATGCCAATGATTTCCATTTGCACGACCATGAACCTGCCCAATCCCAACCCGAACGCCCAGCTCAAATGCTAGCACCGTAACCAAGCTCGGCCATGCTTTACAGACGCACCCAGACTCCGAGCAAAGCAAACCATACATATATCCATCGTCCAATCGTAATGCATTGTGTTCGTTCAATCATCGGCCGGCTCGACCCTAACAAGTATCTCCTCCAAGAAGCCCTCAAGAAAGCCGGCAACCTCTCCACCCATGCCCACTTCACCCTTTTCGTCCCATTGGTCCAGCTCCTTGAACTGGGATGTAATTCGATCCACGAGCCTCCTTACATTTTCATGGCATTCCTGTCGTTCCTTCTTCCGCCCGAGGTACCAATCGGGGTCCCGCATAGCGTGTGTAGATGCCGCGTCCCGTTTGTTAAGAAGGTTGAGATGATACGTCCGACGAGAGAGTGCTGCTTCCAGTGCGGGGACGACTACGCCGGTGAGGGCAGTGATCTCTGCTGGCTGGTTCGAAGCTGGCGGCAGGAAAGCCAGGTCCGTTGGCTGAGGCTTTATGCGACCGAACGAGTTGCGAGCCTGAGAGGCTTTGCCGCGCGGCGGCGATAGGTTGCCGTTCAGAGGTGTCTGGTTGCCATTTTGGTGCGGCGGTGGTGGAGGTGGTTGCTGTGCCCAGTTTCCGAGTAGCGGCCCACCGAAGGGATCGCCTGAGGATCCCGAATCAGGACGCGTTGTTTTGGCAGGGCTGACGGGCGCAAACGCCTGTTGCGGTGATGGAAGAGGCTTCTGGCCAATAAGTGCTGGCAGTGGTTGCTGAGCCACCAGTGGAGGTAAGGGCTTCTGTGCTGGCAAGAAAGGCAGCTGCTGACTGATATGCAGTGCCGGACTTGGCAGCCGTTTTGATTGCGCCGATGTTGGTGTGCTCCCCCGCGAACTGGGTCCTCGGAATGGAGGGATTTCTGGGATTGCCATGGGGAGGACAGAGCCTCTCGGCGTGGGGTTGCGTTGCTGTGGTGTGATGTCCAAGCCTGCCATGTCCTCAGCGATCGAACGCTGGATGTATTCGTCGTATGCGTGAGCTAGTGGAGTCTGCCGACGTGGCCCCTGGGGATGCGCTGGCTTTGTTGGGGTGATGAGTCCACGGTTCTGAGGTGGAGAGAAGACATGAGGCACAGGCGATGTGCGCGTTGGCTCCTGCTTGGGCGGCGGAAAGAAAGGCGCATTCTTCTTATCAGGCGAAGGCGGTAGAGGCACTCTGGACGCTGTGTTCAGTGAGGTTGTGGGGGATGCACCGGTGAAGATGGGGGCCAGGCGTTTGGTTGGCGATGGTGGTGGACTCGCTCGGATTGTGTCGTCGTTCTCATCAACATGTCCACGACTGAGCGGTACGGGCTTCCGCTGAGGAGAGACGTTACGCGCGTTAGCACCGGCGTTGTTCAGGGGCGCAAGTGCTGGCCCTCTGGCTCCTGCAGCGGGTTTGATGGTACCAAAATCCCATAGATCTTCGTTGACAGGCTCCCTCCTCACCGGCATATCGTCGTCATCATCCTCGGCGGCCTCCTTTGGATGTCTGACCTTCCAGTCCTGATATCTTGTGATGAGTTCTTGTAAGCGAGCGGGCTTACCAGCCTTCTTGATGAAGGCCGTCTGCAGGAGCACCTTTGCTGTGGGGCGCTCTTTAGGGTCCTTTCGTAGACACAGCTGGACAAAGTCCTTGAACGCAGAAGAGAAGTTGCCTTCCAGAATGGGTGGTGGGTTCTTGGGAATCAGGAAGAGGACCTTCATTGGGTGGATATCGGCGTAAGGGGGTTCGCCGTTTGCCAGCTCCAGCGCGGTAATGCCGAGGGACCAGATGTCCGCCTTGCCGTCGTAGCCAGACTGCTTGATCACCTCAGGCGCCATCCAGAACGGGGTGCCGACGAACGTGTTCTTCTTGGTCATGGTGGCGGAGAGCTGGCCAGAAACACCGAAATCCGCAAGCTTGACCTGGCCGCTTGCGCTGACAAGGATGTTGGCGGCTGGGGTACGTCAGCAAGGTACAGCGGCTACTCGGCTGCAGTCCTACCTTTGATGTCGCGGTGCAGCTTGTGGTCCTCGTGCAGATACGTCAAGCCCATCAGCAGTTCTTTCAGCATGATGGCAATCTCAGCCTCCGCCAAGGGCCCGGGCTTCATCAGGTCGGCGCAGCTTCCGCCAGAGCAGAACTCCATGACTATCCAGAGGTCCGAGCCGTGGAGATAGGACCCGTAGTACTTTGTGACATACTGGGAGTTCAGACCGGACAATATCATAATCTCGCCCATGATGTCGTCGACCTCGTCCTCTGCATTCTCGACGTCGATGACCTTGATGGCGACCGTATGCCCTGTTCTACGGTCCACGCCCTTGTAGACGCGGCCGAAGCTGCCGCCGCCAATGCATTCTTGCTTGGTGTAGAGTGTCGTGGGGTCGACCGACGCGCTGCCCAGATCGGCCGCCATGTTGCTGTGGGGCCCAGCTCAGCTAGTGATTCGAATAGTGAATAGGCAGCGATTCGTAGTTGGAAGGCGCCCGCGTGGTTTGGCGCAGGTGGTGGAGCGCGGGGCCGGTGGTGGTGGAGCGAGCGTGCGCCGAGCCGTGGTCGGCAGTGGGAGTGATGGTGGCGGTGGGAGGGAGTGATGGTGGCGGCGGTCGAGGGAGTGATGGTGGCGGTGTGGCGCGGCAGGTGCGTCGAGCAAGACTCGCCGTGCCTGTGAAGGACAGGCGCGCGCTCGGTGTTTGGCAACACGCGTGCAACCGGGCAACCGGGCAACCACAGCCACCAAGCGAGGAGGGGCAAGCGAGTGCGCGCAGGGTGGGAGACAGGCACAGGCGGCGACGATTGATGGGTCGGCAAGAGGACGGCAGCGCACAGAGGCCGGCCAAGCAAAGCTATTTGTTGCTCCCTACCTGGCTGTTGTCATCGAGGGCCGGATGGCATGCAGCAAGCATGTCTCGCATGCAACGCGCCGCCTGCACGAGGGGAGCAGCCGCCCGGCTTCAGCAGCGAAGAGAGCGGAAATCACGAACACGTCGCCGCGCGACAGCCACCAATAGACCATGTTGGCCTGGCTTCGACGCGTCGCCATGGTCGTCGACACTCGCCTACCTAGCTCCCGTCGCCGTCGTCTCGTCATTTCAGACCTTGCACGCCGTGAGTGGTAGACTAGTAACCAACTTCGTGCAAATACTTTTTTCCACAAACAACGCCGAATTTCAATCCCGTATATCTCCACCACCTGTGGTCCAAACTAGCTGTTTGATAGCTTAAATAAGAGGTCTTAATCTGCTCTATCTATTGCAACCTTAAAGTACTGCTTTATACCGTCTGTGGAGGATTGAAAATTCAGGATTTTGATGGGGTGCGGCCCACATTAATCGTCCTGGTCAAAGCTTCAAAATCTCTACCTTCACAGTCACATTTCTTACTCTATAACGTGGTTCACCAGCGAGCGGGCCACCCCACCGAGTGGGCCAGCAAACCCCACCAAAGCGCCTCCGCGACAACAACACGTAATGTCGCAACAACGCAAAGCTCCCAGAACCTATACTGAAGCTGATATACAGCTTGCTATCTCTGATATCCAATCAAACCAGTTCCAAAGTGAAAGACGCGCTGCAGCTATCTACAACGTCCCTCGAACAACTGTGCAACACCGACGCGACGGGAAACGCTATCGACGCGATTGCGAGCCGAATTCAAAGCGCCTTACAAAGCTAGAAGAGGAGGTGATTATACAGCGGATACTTGACGAGAGTCTACGTGGCGTACCGCCCTCGAAGCTACACGTACGAGCTATGGCTGATAGACTGCTGCGAGAGCGTGGCGGGAAGCCTACAGGCAAGAACTGGGTTGATAGGTTTATCGCGCGTACACCTGAGCTGCGCACGCCATGGAGTCGTCCGTACCATCGCCAGCGAGCTGCCTGCGAAGACCCAGCGGTTATCCGGCCCTGGTTCAGCCTGGTTCAATCGATGAAGGCGAAGTATGGTATCGTAGATGAGGACACCTGGAACTTTGATGAGTCTGGCTTCATGATGGGCAAGATATCCTCTCAGCTTGTTGTTACAGGCTCAGAGAAACCTGGGAAACAGAAGAAACTACAGCCTGGCGATCGCGAGTGGGTTACCCTGGTCCAAGGCGTCGCTGCGACGGGGCGCATTATCCCACCCTTCCTCATCTTTGCAGGCAAGGTCCTTATCTCCTCCTGGTTCACTGGTCTACCTCGCAACTGGGTTGTCACAGTCTCTCCTACTGGCTGGACCAACAACGACGTCGCGCTGGCGTGGCTCAAGCACTTCGACGCCCATACGAAGGCGTCCTCTGCTGGGGCATACAGGCTGCTCATTATTGACGGCCATGACAGCCACTGCTCAATCGAATTCCAGGACTACTGCAAGGAGAACAAGATTATTACCCTCTGTATGCCACCACACTCATCGCACCTCCTGCAGCCTCTTGACGTTGTCCCCTACTCGCTGTTGAAGCGCCACTACGGCGACGGGATCTCGCTCTTGGCACGCAGCCGCATCCACCATATTGACAAAGAAACCTTCCTACCAGCATTTAAAGCAGCTTTTGAGAAGAGATTTACACCAGAGAATATCCGCGCAGGGTTTCGAGGCGCTGGGCTAGCCCCGTATGACCCTGAGGTTGTGTTATCGAAGCTGGATGTGCAGCTACGTACGCCAACGCCACCTACACCAGGCACTGTCGCCTGGGAGGCGCAAACACCGCGCAACGCCCGCGAGATAGAGGCGCAATCTACGCTGATTCGAAATCGCATACAAAACTATCAGGGGTCTCCAGCAAGTTCATTAGATGAGCAGGTCAAGCAGCTAAGTAAAGGCGCTCAGCAGATAGCTTATAATATGGTGTTGGTGCAGGAGGAAATAGGCCGCCTTCGAGACGCTGTTGATACGCTTACAAAGCGCAAAACCCGTAAAAGGCGGTATATACGCGCAGAGGAGACTCTTAAAGTTGGTGAGGTATCTGACCTGATTGCTGAAAAGGAGGGTGGTAGTCGTGAGGAGGGCGAGACGCCTGCGAAGAGGGTGCGCGCAGAGAGACGCTGCGGCCGTTGCAGCGAGGTTGGGCATAACTCCCGCACCTGCAAGGTAGAAATAGAGGACGTAGATGATAGCGACGCTTCTGAATAATATTACGCTATTATGTACAGTACAGTAATTTGTTGTGGTGTTGCGCTACGTCGCTGCGTAGGCGCTTTGGTGTGGTTTGCTGGCCCACTCGGTGGGGTGGCCCGCTCGCTGGTGAACCACGTTATATTATATATAGAAAATCTAAGTAGATAGAAGTAATGCAATTTGTCTCTTTTATACTCTTATAAAGTATTAACGTACTGTTGGAAGGCTTCTGTACGATCGTACGGTGAATAACAGTAACTGAGGTAATCTTGTGTATTGGTATTCGTATTGGTATGATTTCTCTATGAACGTGGGTACTACGAAGGTATACCTGGGCTTGGTGCGAGTCGGACCGAAGTAGGATCGAGGCGGCACATTGGGCAGCCTCGGGAAGTGGGGTGTGTGTATACTGACACGTACCTCACAAGCGAGCTGGCCACCTGCGCCAAGACCCCACCAAACATACTATTGCGCATAGTATAATCGCGATGAGCCAACAACCAGACAATCTACTACCTTCAAAAGATGCTCGACTATAGCTTGCTCTTGAGGCTATCAAACGCGACGCGACGCTATCCCAGAGACGTGCTGCAGCTATCTACAACGTCTCTCGAGCAACACTCAGTAATCGCCTTGCTGGAACACCTTATCGACGCGATTGCACGCCCAACTCAATAAATCTCCTTAAGACAGAGGAGGATGTAGTTACTCAACATACCCTTGACCTCGACGCGCGAGGATTTCCGCCCCGGCTTGCTGCTGTGAAGGATATGGCTGATTCTTTGCTGGCTGAGCGTCACCGTGATCCTGTTGGCCAGAACTGGGCTGCAAACTTTGTCAAACGTCGCCCTGAGCTCAAGGTCAAATTCAATCGCAAATATGACTATAAGAGAGCTCTCTGCGAGGATCCTGAGATTATACAAGGCTGGTTTCGGCTTGTAGAGAACATGAAGGCTAAGTATGGTATCCTTGATGACGACACCTACAACTTTGACGAGGCTGGCTTCATGATGGGCATGATATCAACTGGAGCAGTAGTCACTAGTTCTGAGCGTCGAGGACGGCCAAAGAGCGTTCAGCAGGGCAATTGAGAGTGGACTACAGTGATCCAAGGGATCAATGCGATGGGCTGGTCGATCCCACCCTTCATCATCTTCTAGGGCAAGCACCACCTCTCAAGCGTAGATCGCATAAAGGAAGCGTATACAGCAGCAGGGTATCTTAACGAGTGAGGAGGGCGTACGACTGACGACCCTTAAGGAGTTTGAGGCGCGTAGTGATGGGAAGAAGGCAAAGAAGAGGGTGCGCGTTGAGGCAGGTGAGCCTAGCCAACGACGCTGTGGACGCTGCGGCGAGGCAGGGCATAACGCACGTACGTGTAAGCAAGAAGTATTAGTAGATTCTGAGTAGAATAGCCTATTACGATTCTTAATTACTATCCTTGACGGTGCTCTACGGTCGTGTACAGTACTGATTTTGGTAGGGTCTTGGCGCAGGTGGCCAGCTCGCTTGTGAGGTACGTTATAGATTATTACCTACGTAGTGTTGATAAAGGAGGTGACCCACAATAATCGTCCTGGTCAGTGCGTTAATTTGCGCCAAGGAAGTCCTTCACAAGTATACTCTTCCCCCCTCTCTCTCTCCTCCACATATAGTATAAAGCAGTACTTTAGGCTTGTAATAGATAGAGCAGATTAAGAGCTCTTATTCTAGCTATTAAACAGCTAATTTGGGCCACAGGTGGTAGAGATATAGGGGGCTGAAATAGAAACATTGCTCGTGATTTTCCAAAAAAACGTACTTGCACGAAGTTGGTTACTAGTCCACGGTAAGTTTCAGCAATGCCATACACATGTCCTATGCTTCACTGTCATGTCATGCTGCCCCGATACATGTTTCAGCACTGTACAATTCATTGGGGTATCCATATGCCACTGCCGTTATGAGCCATAATCATGTCCACGAATGGATGGTCTCGTTCGAATACAAATCATGAAGCAGAATAGTAAATCCTTCCGCGCCGTTGAATGCTGTCAACACCTCCCATGCCGTTCCTCGATGATTTTGCGTAGCCAACATTACCTGTGCACCTAGTACCGTCTGCGAATCCGCTCCGCAAGCGTGCTTTCTCCCTCGCTCTCTTCCTCGACCGGCGCCGGCGTCCTCCTCTCACGCGCCCTGTGTGCCTTTCTGCGCCGGTTGTGGCTGACGTTGCTGGCCGAGTCATCCGGTCCGATTTCACTTCGAAGATCATCCAAGCTCTCGTCCTGGTCCTTGAAGCCGGCAGGTGTGTTCATCCTAACCTCAATGTCCTCCATTCCAGAACCTCGCCGTTGTTGGGCCACCATCGACAGCGCAGCAGCACGCTCACGCAGACGTCGGCGGACCTGTTCAGCCTGATTGTGCAGGTGCTCGAAAGCATCTTCCATGGCTTCCATCCCGAGATAGATCTCGCGCTCAATCTCTGCAAGCACCGCCACTTCAGTCTCTTCATCAATTTGCACGGGCGCAGGACCACCACCTGGCCGAACTGAGACCGGTCGCACTGAGCCCGGTCGCACTGAGCCCGGTCGCACCGATCCAGGCCGGGAGTACGGTCCTGGACTAAAAGCTTGAAACTGCTGTCCAGGACTTGGCGATGCGAAGCGTTGTGGCCCATCGGTCGGGGGAATCTGTCCAGGCATCACGTCTTCGGCACCAGACCAGAGGAAGCCGTCAAAGCGCCCAGACACAAGAATCTCCCACTCGTGCTTTGTGACTGCGGCCAACGTCGCTAGAATGTTGTGCATGTCAGGGTTGCGAATCAGATACATGACGGTGAGCTGATCACGCGGCTCCTTGTAGAGCCGATAGAGTCGCTGCAGCGCGAGGCCTGCTTTGGTCAGATACGGTGGCGTGCCCGTCTCGGGCTTCTGTGTGCGAGGCGAGGGAAGTTTATCTAGGCCCCAGAGCAGTGCGTAGAACAGTGGACGCTGCGGCTGATCCAAACGGGTGAGCATAATGAAAGAAAGTGTCTCATCATCGGCATCCTCCGGGGAGTTATCTTGCTGGTCTGTCAGCCACGACTGGACTGAAGATTTGGTCTTCTTTGCTTGCTTCTCGTAATGCGCTCGATACTGATCTGGCACATCGACATCGATCTGTTGACAGGGCTCGCCAAGTTCCGAAATACCCAGGCCAGGCGCAACGGGGTCGTTGTAGGGCGGCCATGTCGGTAGCTCGCAGCGCCCGGAGACGAGCTCCAGGATCTCGCCCCAGTTGACACCACCGTCCTCCTCTGCTATCGGCTGGTCAAAACACATCATGCACTGACAGTGCTCCGATGAGATGTTGCGGGCGAAAACATTTTCAAGACGATCAAGCAGACGGCGTGCCACTGAACGGTACCCCGTCGCAACGGCAAGAGATCCGTTGGTGTCGATGACGGTATTGTAGCTGTTCAGCACATTCTCAAGAGGCCGAAACAACGTCCGCACATCGTGGCCTTGGGCGCCTGTCGTTGCGGGCGACATGTACGACGAGTACGCCGGAACAGATACGCCCTCTATAGCACCTAGCAAACTTCGTGGGATCGGGTGAGGCAGTCCCCCGTTTTGGAGAAGGTAGTCGACGCGGGGCGGGTCTCCTGTCATGGCTGGCGCGGGCGGTGGAGGTGGCGGTGGCGGCGGGGTGGCATGGGCGAGCCATACCCAGGGTTGACTGACGATTCACGAGAGATTGGATCCAGGATCTCAACCGTGGCTGGCCTGTCCTTGTCGTCGAAGATGACAGAAGGGAGGACTGAGTGTTGGGTCGGCGTTCGCGGAGACGAATCGACCACTGACGCAGGTGATGCATCAGAGTACGCGGGAGAGCGCGTTCGACGGGCATGGTACAGAGGCACGGAGGTGTGTTCTGAATCGAGAGTCAGCTCAGACGAGCCTCTTGGCTTCGTCTTCGCCTTGTATGTCCTGGAAGAGCTCCTGTGGGCATGGCCGCCTGCTGGACTTGCTGTCTTGGTCCTTGTGGGTATTGCATGGGGTGATTTCGCCCTGGGAGACTTTGCGCGGACGGTGCTGGGCTGCGACCCGGTGGTGGAAGTCAAGTCGGTCATGGAGTCCTGCTCTCGTATGCTCGACCGCGAAGCCGTGTGCCGCTGTCCTGCCGGGGTCGTTACACGAGTGCCGCTGTCCACACTGCGTCTGCCCGACTCCATCTCCCGATGCAGCGCTTCTGAGTTCCTCCGTGTGCTGTTGGCGCTTGCCGTCTTGCGCAGGTCTGCTGCTGTTGTGGCGGTGAGGGGAGGGCTCGGCGGTGCGCGCGGCGGGGGAGGTGGTGCGCGCGTGGGTGTCGGTGGGACAGACGGGGATCCCTCCTTGTTGCCGTCCTGGGCAGCATCGACGTCGGTGAGGTCTGGGGTCATGGTGGCTTTGCGCCTGTCGTCGTCTCGGGCATAGATGCTCTCCTTGCTGAAGGTCTTGTCGACGGAGGGATACGGCAAGCTGATCCTGGAGCCGTTGGCCGAGTTGACGGAGCTGCGGCGCATCAGCTCGGGCACGACGGCCATTTTGTGCGACTTGGAGGTCATGGACGATGACGAGGTGCGGCTGATGCGCTCCCGCGAGGATCGCTCGCGGAGACGGTCGTGGTCGGGGTCGTCGTCCTTGGAGGCGGACGAGCGAGTCTTGCGCGACTTGGTCGTCTTGGGATCCTTGTCCTTGTCCTTGTCCTTGTCCTTGGTTCGGGGGCTGGTGCGGTCACGGCGGTCGCGGTCGCGGTCGCGGTCCTTCTCCTTCTTGCGGCGGCGGTGCGAGTCGGACGAGCTCAGCATCTTGAGCAATTGCGGTTGGGGTGGAGCAGCTGCGGTGCGCGGCTAAGATGGTGTTCGATTGGGTCGTGAAGCGGGCTCGTTGCGCGGTGCTGCGTCTGGGCCTATCAGCGCCGGGCGTCCCCATCCATTTGGGCCTCAAGCAGGATTCTCTGGTCAGGGTGCCGTGTTGGTGAGGATTGCGAGTGAATGTTGGTTCTAGGCGGTGGACGAGATGGTGCTCTGACGTGTTAAGTCAGGTTGCCTGCAGGCGCTTTGGGCCTCTCCCACACATGTGCTCGGCCCCGCGCACAGCTCACAGCTCACAGCTCCCTTCAACACCATGGACGCATCGCCACCCGCGCTGCTAATGCGTGCCGGGAGATGCTAGATGCAGAGGACTCACTTCTCTCGTCTGGAAGTCCACAACTCGTGATGCTTTGTGCACATGTGCATTGTGCAGTCATTGTCTCCGGCAGGCTTGGGCCTCTGGTGGTCAGACCCCGCTGCCCAGTGCGCCTACTCGACTGGCATCCATGGATTGCGTGTCAGTGCCTCACCGCGCGAGGCTTCACCGCAAGTGCTACATCCACGAGGCTGGCCTTCTCATAGCAACCAGCTCTTTCCAGCCTCCTCGACTGTCACGCACACTCAAATACACCGCATCGACACTCCAGAATAGCTAACAGGACAAGTGAATAAATTGGGTATCTGTAGATTCTTGCATACACCGTCTCCCAGAATCAGGATCACTCCATCCTGTAGAGCCATCGTGCGGAAACGAGCTGCTGCACCTTGGCCAAAGCCCGAGCAATGTCCCTCGACAGCAACACCGCACCAAGAAACAGCAGAAAGCGGATAATGTACACTATGGCCAGCCAGTCTTGCACCAGTGAATCAACAAAAAAGAAAAGGGGGAAAGCAACTTTTCAGCTTGGTCCCACCAACACTCCAGACTCCTTGATCGTAATGCCTCCGCCCGTAGGTCCAAAGACGCGTTCCTCTCCCGGACGGACAAGTTCTCTTATGTACTTTGCGACGCTGAACTTTCCTGCTCGGTTTCCGACACGGCTAGACAACTAGTGACCTTGTTGCTGTGTGTTGTTGACATGCTGCTGAGCAAGCTGGGCGCGAAGAGTGGTGATTTCAGTCTGCAGGAGCGCAATCTTGTCATTGTGCTCCTTCTCCATTCGTGCCATGCGAGCTTCAATGTCGCGAACGTACTGCCAGACATCCAGTTGGTTACCCATGACTTCGCGCATGCTGCTGCCGCTACCGCCGTGGCTAGACATGCTGCCAGGCTGGGACATGGTTCCTGGCGCGGGCATCTGTTGATGCTGGAGCATGCTGGGCCCCTTACTGCTCTGTGAGCCCGGCTTGGTCATGCTAGTAAGCCCAGCAAGCGATGGTAGGTGGGGTCCACTACTGTTGTTGGGCGGCTGCAGCATGGGAGGTGTGCCCCGAGCCGCACCGGCGCCGCGGGCGTAGTTCTGCAAATGCATCTGCTGCGACATGTTTGGCGATCGTGGATGGCTGCCCTCATGCGCTCCAATGCGGTAGTGATCCTGCTGGCTCGGGGAGATGGGCTTGGGACTCTCCGTCATGCCTCCTTGCGCGAAAGCGCTAGGCTGGTTCGCATTGTGGAGCGATGAGATACTCGACGGAGCTAGTTTGGGCGACATGTTAGTAGGCTGAGAGGCTTGTGTGGGATAGTATGGGCGGATGTTGTTCTGGCTGCTCGACGCCCGGTTGGATGGGTTGATGGGCGGGTAGGTGCTGGGGTGCTGATGATACGAACCTTGCGTAGAGTTGCCGGTGTTCTGCCTCTTACGCGCGGGCTCACTGATGCGTCGACCATCGTCGTCCTCGTCTCCCTCGCCATCGTGTTCGCCAGTGTACACGACGCCGTCCATACCGTCGTCTCCCTTACCGTCGCCCATGTCCTCGTCGATGCCGAAGCTGGACCGGCGGCCCGCACAGCCACCCTGGCCCTTGTTGTGCCGCGCAAGGGCATCTCCACGTGCAAACCTGCGACCACACTTGAAGCACGTGTGCGGACGTTCGCCAGTGTGTAGTTTCGTGTGGCGTTTCAAGTCATGCAGTCGCCGAAAGCGTGCTTGGCAGGTAGGGCACTCGTACGGCTTCTCTTGGCTGTGCGTCAACAGGTGGCTCTTGAGGTTGTGATGTCGCGTGAAATCCGTAGAGCAGTAGGGGCATTTGTGGCGTTTGGTGGACGGCGATTTGGGGTTGTTCTGCCCATAGCCTGGCAAACTCATTTGGCGCGCAGGAGCACGTGGATCCTCTGTCGGCATCGGTCCTGGAAAGGTGAAGGCGCGGTTGCCTGGGTTGTCGCCCGGGTTGGGTGCGATCAACTGGTGCTGGTGATGGTGTGGCTGGTGCTGAGGTCGCTGGTGTGCGCCATCGTGCTGTCCCGCATGTCCTGCGGATGCTTCAGCAGCGGATGCGGCGGGTGCGGCTGAGCCCTCTCCGTCGCCGAAGCTGGAGAGACTGACGGGGCTCGTGTGCATGTTGTCGCCCGTGACTCCAGTGAGCTCCGGGATGATGAGGGGCGGCTTGGTAGCCTTGTCATGAAGCTGGGGAGCCATCGAGGCTTGCGACTGTGGCGCGTCCGAAGGGTGACTTTGGCCGTTGCCCTGCAGGTTCTGGAGAATGGTCGCAGCCGGATTGGGGCTCGTCTGCCGCGAATTGTGCTCCCGGTAGCGACGCTCGTCGGCCAATGCAGCTGCGCCGGTGAGCGGCGCTGGCGACAGTCGTGGCGAAAGCCCACGCGGCGACTTGACGAGATGCGTGCCAAATGTGGCGCCACCGTTGGCGTTGCGCGAAGCTGAACCTGGGGTGCTGGGCCTGTTCGACGCAGAGAATGGGCCGGTCCGCGTAGGCGTGAGCGCTCGTGTTGTTGCCGCCATGAGTACAAGGGCTTAGTCAAGCGACTGTAGAAGAGATCTTGCACCAGAGTCAGCACGCAGCTACGAGAAGGCACAGCGTGGGGGGACATGGAGTGCAGGTCATCAATGCGATGCTGCTGGGAGGAAGTGTGGCGTGGCTGGCACAAACCTTTGTTTTTGCGGCCGTTTCCGCGCGTTCAATGCTCTGCGAGGGTTCAATGTCGAGTGCAGCTCATCCAGCGACGCGCGAGATAGCGGCAGGCTGCAAATTCCAGATGCTCCAGCAGACGGCGCAGCAATTGGGCCGGGGTGGAGGGCCAAGACGATCTGCCTCAAGTGCCCCGTATGGATGTCCGCCGACGCGCGGAACGTGGGAGACAGATGGAGTACGGCTGGGCGGCAGTCGCAGCTGGGGGCGCACCTGGAGCTGGGTGCTGGACGCGCGCTGGCAGCAGGTGGGTCGGCCGAGAAGAACGGGCAGTGGCAGTGGTGAGGCTGCGGGCTGAGCGGACCAGGTCGGGCGCGGGCGGCACAAGACGCGGGGGACTCAGGCGTGCAGTGCTGGCAGCGGCGGGGCGGGGCGGGCGGCGCGGCAAGAGGCAGACAGCAGACAGCGATGCGCAGAGGCCGGGGACGCGCGCGAGGTGCAGTGTTGCGGGTGCTGCGCAGCGTCGAGCGGCTCCAAGGTTGGTGGGAAGTGACGACTTGTGGCTGAACCTAGGGCAGGTGCGATGTGCTCACGGACCCCGAGGTGCGGAAGGTACGAAGTACGGTAGCTGCAGCTTGCCTGGCCTGTTCCGCATTCAAAAGAGCGCTCCCGGGCGATCGCTGGGTTGGACAATGGGGGCGAATGGATCGACGACACGACAGACACGACGACAGAAGCCTGTCGCCGAAATTGAGTCGGCTGGCTGGGTGGGCAACTTGTCGTCTGCCGCGCGTGAGTTGAAGGCACAGCCCCTTCGCACGCCCCACCGCGCCCCCGCTGCCAGCCAATCACCGCCCCGCACACCGCTGGAACCAGACAAGCCGCAGCCAAGAGCGACGCTGCAAACGCCACAGCGGCGCGCAGCGGCCTTGTCGTCTCCAGCCAAGAGCACGATTGCCCAGTATTCACTGATCGTCCAGTTTCACTCAGAACGCCACTGCCGAGCGTTCTGCGACGAAACAGCCATGCCACACCCTGCTGCCTCTCCTGCCTGAAAATTCTTGACAGCCCAGTGACATGGGCTCCCGCCAATGTGGTGGCGCAGCTTTCCGCCCTGCCCCACCTCCCCATCCGTCTATCCGTCTGCCGGTGGAACGGCACTTCACCACCGCGGCAGCCAATCCTCGACGAGCACTGTCGATTTCTCTGCTGATCTACTATGCTCCCTGTCGTCTACAGTAGCATTGCCTGCAGGGTTGTGAGCAAGCAGCTGGCTCAACAGTTATCAGACGGAAGGGTGAGCGAACGACACGCTGACAAGCTATGGATGCATCATTCGTTGCAGCATGATATCCGGCTGCCAGACCCATGCAGATCGTCAGGAACACCGCATCCAGACTCGAATTCAAGGCAGTGGCAAAGTGTAGCCGCCACCGTGCCTCTGCCATCCTGTTTGCAACTTTCCCACTGTGAGATCTAGGTTCTTTGCAGGTCTAGGTTCTCTCGTGCGGAACGCTGACCTCGTATAAACTCAACGTTGCTGCATGACACCCCCCGCAAGCTCCTACCTAGTACAGTTCATACGGAGGAGCATTTCAAAAGTCTTTTCCCCCCTGGTCAACGCACAGAGCAATACAGGGGTAAATCGGCCCGAATATAACTCAAGTTAGGTGAATTACCACACTATAACGTACTCCACAAGCGAGCCGGTCACCCAAGCGAGCCGGTCACTTAATTTTACTATGGTATCATGCGTAAGTTTTGTGAGTGGAGATGCACGGTGGGGGTGCTTGGCGGATGATGCGGAACCTCTCTATCGTCCAAATTACATCAAATCCTACCTAATTCTGTATACAATACAATGTTAACCTGTTTCGAGAAGCATCTCTGTGTGCCCAGAATGTCTACTACTCGTCCATTTCATCCATCTCATCTATCCTATCCATCTCATGTATCCCATCGATCAACCGTCCTAAAATGGCTACTCCTTGTCCATCAACACCACCCCATAGTCAGCATTTATCACGCGACCAGCGCCTGCAGGTACAGACTCTACGGCTAGCTGGTCATACGTACAGATATATCACCAACCTCCTCCACGTCACCGAGCGACAAGTTGAGTGGGCAGCTACTAGTGTTTCTGTCACTCCAAAACGACGTAGTGGTCGCCCACGTATCCTTACAGATGCCCAAGTAGACGAGCTTGAGGCGTACGTCCGATCATCACGACGTACACGTCAGATGAGCTGGCATCAACTTGCGTACGGTCCCTTTGACGCATGGGGGGTGTCAGAGTACGTGATACGCCGTGCCTTGACTGCTAGAGGATACACACGCCGCATTGCCCGAGCCAAGCCACCTCTCACCCAACTCCATAAGGACTTGCGCCTTGCCTGGGCTCGTGAGCATGTCAACTGGGAGCCTTGGCAGTGGTGGAGGATCCTCTGGAGTGACGAGACGTGGGTAACTGGAGGGCGGCACCGTCGAGTATGGGTAACAAGGAAGACTGGAGAGGAGTTAGATCCTACCTGTACTGTTGACAAGGTACCAAGATTGTATGTAAAGTATGACAAAGCCAAGATTTGGCCACCCCGAATAATACAGCCGAACATCTCCACCGTGCCGCCCCACTCACAAAACTTACGCATGATACCATAGTACACCAAAAATTGAGATTTTTGCACCTTAATAACTCCACAACCAGATGATAGAATTGTCTAAAAATCAAAATGCTATGCTTTACCTATGTCAAGATCAGTTGCCCTGGAGATCTAAGCTCTATCCTTAACGTGTGTAGAGTTATTAGAAAGTACGCTAAAATAATCCCTGTATTTTGATTTTTGTTTAATAACTCCGTGTTGAAGTCGTACTTTAGTCAAAGACCGTAAGCACTGATTCTATTGGTTCTCGGGGATGAGTGCCGGCTCTGGATCGGTAGGGTTATCAACTAAGCAAAGCTCGTGTTGATAGGGGGTTGCACTTGAAGAGTATAGAGGGTACTATCTGTATCGAAGGCAGGTTGAGATTCCAAAGACAAACTTGATTGACTAGGTTGAACACGAACTATAAGAGTCGTGTTCCTACTTGCTTATATACCTGGGGCGTCTCATCCGTCCTACGAAGTCCTACGGGTCTCACTCGCCTTGGCGGTCGTGGGACTCGTTGAGACTGATGGGACTTCGTGAGATTCCTACGGAGTCTTACGTGGGGTTTGGTGCGGGGTTGAGCGCTTGGCGCTCTGAGACTCGTGAGACTCACGTGACCTGTGCTTGGCACGCGACCCACCTGAGAGCCTCGTACGACTGACTGGTCGTCGTTCCTTCATAACTTGCCGCTCCCCATACCTGGTATGTTGGATCGTAACACTATCCTCCCTCTCTCTGGCCTTATGTCCTCATAGGCTAACGCGATGTCTTCTCGCAGTACCATCTTTCGCCATCGACGCGGTGACCGTATCAACGCTGAAGGGGTTCTAGCCATGGTTGCGTGTAGCCACTGTGTCCAGAAGAAGTTGGGGTGTCGGATGTCGTCTTTGTCGTCACGATGTGGAAATTGTTATCGTGATGGAGTAAAAGAGTGTTTGCCGGCGCATATCCCTGTGCCGGACTTTTCGAAAATCGATCGAGAGATAGCGCGTCTCGAAGCGCAAGAGGGAGCTCTTGAAGCTCAAATGGAAAAAGATGAGGAAGCCGTGAGTACTGCGCAGGCGACGATACTAGCGTCGATAGCTGAAGCGCAGCGGGTTGTGGCGGAGTCGCAGGATCGGTCGCGTGCGTCTCGTGCGAAGCTTCGGCGCTTGCATAAACAGAAAAAGCGTTTGAAGCTACGGGAACAGGAAATATTTGACGAGGGTCGTGAGGATGCCGAGGAGCTCGAGCGTCTCGAGGAGCTGGAGCGGCTTAACCAAGCCATTGCTTCGGCTAATTCCGAGGCGCCTGCCGAGGCCGCCGTGGTGGATTGGTCGAGTTTCTGGGAGTTTGGCGATACTGGCGTAGTAGCTGACGGCAGTTCGTGAGGTGCGTAGCTGGTTCCCATGTGTTCTCTGAGTTTGGGTATCCTAACCACTTGACTAGATATTCCTTGTTAGGTCCCGTTCCTCGATGCGTTATTAATTCCTCGACTTCCCACTCGTCTTCGCCGTCGGCTTGGTAGTGGAAGTCTTTCTGGATTGGCGTTTTGGGGTCGGCTGGTTCCAATAGTGATACGTGGAACTCTGGGTGAATCTTCGCATCCTTGGGTAGCTCTAGTCGATAGTTGACTGGGCCAATTTGTTTGGAGATGAAAAATGGTCCGACCTTGACCTTGTCCAGTTTTTTCGTTGGTCGCCGTGTGCGTAGGTTCTTTGTGAGGAGATACACTTTATCCCCCTCCTTTAGCAGAGGCGCCATTTTTCGTTTCTTGTTAACATAAGAGATGCTCCTTGACTGAGCTTTGGCGATGTTATCAAGCGATTTCTGGTGTACTTCCTTCAGTGCTTCGACTGAGGTGATCGCTGATTCCGTTTGGATGCTGCTGTCCAATGATCTGGTAAAGAGATTTGGGTGTCTCCCGTGGTTCGCGAAGAACGGCGTGACGCCCGTTGCTTCCGATAGTTTGTTGTTGTATGCGATTTGCGCCATAGGCAAGAGTGAAACCCAGTTGTCTTGCTGCTGGTTGCAGTAAATGCGGAGATACGTCTCCATTGTCTGGTTTACTCGTTCAGTCTGTCCATCCGTCTGCGGATGATATGCCGTGGATAGCTTCTTCTTGGTACCTATTGCTGCTAACAGCGTAGTCCAGTAGTTTGACGTGAAGAGCTTATCTCTATCGCTGATAATCGATTCCGGGATGCCGTGGTGTCGTACTATTCGATCCAGGAACACGCGAGCGAGTTGCTCTGCAGTGTAGCTGTGTCGGAATGGTATAAACTCGGCAGCTTTCGTGAATCGACATACGACGTTGAAGATCGAGTCGTATTCATATCCTGTGACAGGGTCCTTGGAGATTGGTAGTTGTGTGACGAAGTCCATCGTGATGTTCGTCCAGGGTGCCGTTGGCGGCTCCATTGCTTGTGCTTCTCCGTATTTGGCGTGCGTGCTGTGTTTGTTTTGCTGGCAGTTGACGCATTGCTTGATAAATTTGGTGACCTTGTCCTTCATGTTTGGAAACTCATAGTGTCGCTTGATGAGTTCCATTGTTCGTGTGATACCAGGGTGTCCGTGGAGCGGGTCGTCATGGTGACTCCTTATAACTTCCTCTTGAAGTTCGTCTGGTACTTGGGCTGGTATGCGTTGTTCCTGCTGAACCTGCATAACCTGATTGAGTTGTTGTGATGGTCCTAGTGACCCATCGTCATTAACTCCGAGCACTGCGAACTCGTTAATGGTCTTGTCTCCTGCAAGGTCGCGTCTGCGACTTAGTGCATCGGCTCTGCCGTTATCTTTTCCTGGCGTATACAGTATCTTGAACTTGTACTGTCCAAGCATCTCAGACCAGCGCACTTGGCGTCGGTTGAGTACTTTGGTGGTGGTGAAATGTACTAGGTTCTTATGATCCGTGTAGATGGTGAGCTCCGAGCAGCTTTGTGCGTAGATCCGCCAATGTTCCAGGGCTGAGACGATTGCTAGTAATTCCTTGTCGTGCACATCGTAGCGTTCTTCCGGTCCTGAGAACTTTCTTGAGTAGTAGGCGATCGGGTGCCATTGTCCATCTCGTTCTTGCGTTGCGCATGCTCCTAATGCCAAATCCGAGGCATCGGTCTCGATTCGTAGAGGTTTGTTGCTCTCGAATGTAATCATCGTGGGTGGCTCTACACATGCTTGTTTAAGCGATTGAAAAGCGTCTTCTTGCGCTTTTTCCCACTTGAATGGTATGTCCTTCCGCGTTAGCTTGGTTAGCGGCAAGGCCTTCAGGGAGTAGTCCTTGATGAAGCGTCGGTTGAAGTTGACAAACCCAAGGAATTCCTGTATTCCCTTGACGTTCGTTGGGGTTGGCCAATCTTTCACAACCTGTGTCTTAGTAGCGCTCATCTTAACTCCGTATCTGCCTACGACGAATCCTAGGAACTCTACTTCGTCCTTGTGGAATTCGCACTTCTCTGGCTTAAGTCGTAGGTCTGCCTGTGCTAGGCACTTCAGAACTTCCTTGACGTGTTGGATGTGTTCTGGCATGGTCCGTGAGTATACCAAGATATCGTCTAGGTATGCCACTACTGTCTTGTCGAGGTGTGCCCGTAGCACGTTGTTGATTAGGGCCTGACACGTAGCTGGCGCATTGGTTAGCCCAAATGGCATAACCAAATACTCGTAATGACCGTAACGCGTTCTAAACGCCGTCTTCCATTCTTCGCCTTCCTTCATCCGTATGAGGTTGTACGCTCCTCTTAGGTCCAATGCGGTGAAGTACTGTGCTCCGGCTAACCGATCCTGTAATTCTGATATGTTCGGTAGCGGGTATCGATTCTTGACCGTGATGTCGTTGAGCTTTCTGTAGTCGATACATGGGCGTAGTTTTCCGTCCTTCTTAGGTACGAACAGAATGGGAAATCCCGCTGGGGATTCTGATGGTCGTATGAATCTTTTCTTAAGATTCTCGTCGAGATACTCGCGTAGTACGCCGAGTTCTTTCTCCGACATTCCGTATATGGGCCCGAAAGGCGGTTCCTTTCCTTCCTGTAGCACGATCTCGTGATCCCAGGGTTTATGCTTGGGCAATGCCGAAGCCGTCTTATCATCGCGGAAAAGCTCTCTATAGCTTTTGTATTCATCCGGGATGTCAGGAGGTGCACTCCGATCCTCCTTAACTCTCACTTCGTGACCCGTGGGGCGTTCGGTGTCTGTGGAGTCGACCGCTCTAACTTGGCGCGTCTTGTGCGAAGCGATATTGTTGATCGTCTTCTCATCTACCAACTGCAGCGTGCGTTGCGTAGGCTTCGATGCGGTGGTGCCGCAGTCGCATCGTTCTAACGAAAGCCGTCGATTCTTCCAATCGATATCCGGATTGTGCTTTCTTAACCATGGAAGTCCTAATATGACGTCGTGAGTGGCCATCCCAAAAGCGTCTAGGGTTATTTCCTCGTGGTGTCTGTGGATCTGGAGGGGTACCGCAGTCACTTCGTGTGTGATCTCGGATTCCTCAGGCATCGGTTCTCCATTGGCAACTCTGAGCGGGTAGGATGTCGTCTTCCGAGTAGGGCGTAGTCCAGCTAGCCGTACCGCTCGCGAAGAGATGTAATTAGACTGTGCTCCAGAGTCCAAGAGTGCCTTCATCCACCTTCCGTTTATCTGAACGGGTAGTCTGATTAGTTGGTGATCGGTCCCAATACTGTTGATGGATCGATCCCTGGCGCTCTCAGGCGCAGTCCTAAAAAAGGATTCTCTTCTCCAAACCCGTGACGCTGCTTTGCTCCTTCGTGAGTGGTGCAGTCAGGGTTGAGGCAATGTTGCCATCGGGCATTGGTGCATCTTCCGTTGATCACCAATTGCTGGGCTCCGCGAGACTCAGGGGTGTCGTTCCCTGGAAAACACTTGTTTTCTCGCTTGTCGATAAGGTGCATCTCGCAGTAGTCGTTTAGGCATCGTGTCCAGTGTCGCTTGCAGAGGTGTTTCCATCCTGGGAAGAATCCACTTCCTAGTTTGTCCGCATGGTGGATGCCGCATCCATCCTTGAAGCAGCTAGTAAACGACAGTGTCCTATGGTGTGGGTTGCGCGGGTCTAGGTTGTAGAGTGATGACTCGTACTCGGGTGCTTCTTCTGCCGTTATAGCGTAGCGCTGGAGGAATTTCTCCTGTTCTTCTCGGTTGGTGGCAGCGCATCGCTCGTGGTACTCGCGTAGTGATTTCTCACACCAATTCTCCGTTGAGTCGTCCTCAACGCTTGGAATAACTAGCTCCTGGCACATCTGTGCGTAAGCTGCGTCGTTTTCCGCGTTGGCCTGCTGCTCGCGCTCGAGCTTTGAATCGCGCCGCTTTGTTCGTCGAGCTTGTCGCTCCTTGCGACTCTCGTGCTGTCTTGAAAGCTGTTGATGTTCTACCGCATCCTCGTAGTAGTCCGGATGGGGTGTTGGTGCGCGGTACTGCGTAGTTGGTTCGATGTATCCTTCATCGTTATCGGGACCGGACTCTGGATCTTCCATGAGTCGTCCAATGTCATCAGTGAGAATTTCCCATTCACTGGCATCAGCGTCGCATTCTTCCTGACCGCTGGTAATCATATTGAGCTGTCGGAGAACCTTGTTCTTCTGTCGACAGTCTCTCGCAAAGTGGCCTGGTTTGCCACAGTTGTAGCAGTCCTTTGACGTGCCACGTTTGTTGCTACTACCCCTGCCCTTGTCATTCCAACGAGCCGAAGGTGCTGTTGGTCCTTTGTTGAGGTTTGACAAGTCCATGGCTTCCGGTCCATAGTACCCACTCTGAGTGTTACTATGAATACGTCGTCCCGTGTTAGGACGGTACCGGTTTCCTCGATCCGCGATCGGGTTGCGCCATTGGTTGCGTGGCGGCGGGCGTCGATCAGTATTGATGACGCGTGCTCGTGGGTCGTCTCGAAGCTCTTGTTGAAGTTCGTAGAGCTTGGTGTCGATGTCGATGGCCGTGTTCATGAGGGTGTCAAGGGTGTCGGTGCTGGCGCCGGTGCGCATCAGCTCTTCCTTGACCTTAGGCTTAAGCCCTTGTCGGAACATGGTCATCAACGCATTTTCGTCCCATTCCGTGTTGGCGGCCAGTTGCTGAAACTCGGCGGCGTAGTCGGCAGCGGATTGGGTCTGTCGAATGCGCTGGATGTCACGTCGAGCGATTGCGGGCTCGTTGGTGACTCCAAACACGACTCGGATCTTGTCCTTAAACTCATCGAAGTCTTCCATCCACTCGTTAATGTCGCTTGAGTCGAGGGTGTCGTTTCGGTACTTGATGAGGAAAGATTTGATCCACTTGAATGCTGGGCCACGCATGTAGCTTGCGACGAGGGTGACTCGCTTGTCCTCGGGCACACGCTCTCCTTGGAATAGAAAGAAGAGGTCCCACTGGATGAGCCAGTCGTCGAGCTTGCTGCGATCTCCATGGTAGAGGTCTGGTCTGTTGACGTTCATGACGTTGCGGGGAAGTTCCTCGGCAACGCTAACGTTGTCTTCGTCCATGGGGTCGGAGCGGGGGGTAGAGCGTGATCCTGAAGCGATACTCATCTTGGGGGTGTTCAAAATGTTGAAGTCGTACTTTAGTCAAAGACCGTAAGCACTGATTCTATTGGTTCTCGGGGATGAGTGCCGGCTCTGGATCGGTAGGGTTATCAACTAAGCAAAGCTCGTGTTGATAGGGGGTTGCACTTGAAGAGTATAGAGGGTACTATCTGTATCGAAGGCAGGTTGAGATTCCAAAGACAAACTTGATTGACTAGGTTGAACACGAACTATAAGAGTCGTGTTCCTACTTGCTTATATACCTGGGGCGTCTCATCCGTCCTACGAAGTCCTACGGGTCTCACTCGCCTTGGCGGTCGTGGGACTCGTTGAGACTGATGGGACTTCGTGAGATTCCTACGGAGTCTTACGTGGGGTTTGGTGCGGGGTTGAGCGCTTGGCGCTCTGAGACTCGTGAGACTCACGTGACCTGTGCTTGGCACGCGACCCACCTGAGAGCCTCGTACGACTGACTGGTCGTCGTTCCTTCATAACTTGCCGCTCCCCATACCTGGTATGTTGGATCGTAACACTCCGGTGCGACTGATACAGGATCCTAGCGCTTCTATAGAATTGATCTTTACGTAGATGCAGCATAGTATTTCAAGTTTTAGACAATTCTATTAACGTACCTCACAAGCGAGCTGGCCACACAAGCGAGCTGGCCACCTGCGCCAAGACCCCACCAAACATACTATTGCGCATAGTATAATCGCGATGAGCCAACAACCAGACAATCTACTACCTTCAAAAGATGCTCGACTACAGCTTGCTCTTGAGGCTATCAAACGCGACGCGACGCTATCCCAGAGACGTGCTGCAGCTATCTACAACGTCTCTCGAGCAACACTCAGTAATCGCCTTGCTGGAACACCTTATCGACGCGATTGCACGCCCAACTCAATAAATATCCTTAAGACAGAGGAGGATGTAGTTACTCAGCATACCCTTGACCTCGACGCGCGAGGATTTCCGCCCCGGCTTGCTGCTGTGAAGGATATGGCTGATTCTTTGCTGGCTGAGCGTCACCGTGATCCTGTTGGCCAGAACTGGGCTGCAAACTTTGTCAAACGTCGCCCTGAGCTCAAGGTCAAATTCAATCGCAAATATGACTATAAGAGAGCTCTCTGCGAGGATCCTGAGATTATACAAGGCTGGTTTCGGCTTGTAGAGAACATGAAGGCTAAGTATGGTATCCTTGATGACGACACCTACAACTTTGACGAGGCTGGCTTCATGATGGGCATGATATCAACTGGAGCAGTAGTCACTAGTTCTGAGCGTCGAGGACGGCCAAAGAGCGTTCAGCAGGGCAATTGAGAGTGGACTACAGTGATCCAAGGGATCAATGCGATGGGCTGGTCGATCCCACCCTTCATCATCTTCTAGGGCAAGCACCACCTCTCAAGCGTAGATCGCATAAAAGGAAGCGTATACAGCAGCAGGGTATCTTAACGATTGAGGAGGGCGTACGACTGACGACCCTTAAGGAGTTTGAGGCGCGTAGTGATGGGAAGAAGGCAAAGAAGAGGGTGCGCGTTGAGGCAGGTGAGCCTAGCCAACGACGCTGTGGACGCTGCGGCGAGGCAGGGCATAACGCACGTACGTGTAAGCAAGAAGTATTAGTAGATTCTGAGTAGAATAGCCTATTACGATTCTTAATTACTATCCTTGACGGTGCTCTACGGTCGTGTACAGTACTGATTTTGGTAGGGTCTTGGCGCAGGTGGCCAGCTCGCTTGTGTGGCCAGCTCGCTTGTGAGGTACGTTATCTGGTTGTAGAGTTATTAAGGTGCAAAAATCTTAATTTTTGGTGTAAAATTGAGTGACCGGCTCGCTTGGGTGACCGGCTCGCTTGTGGAGTACGTTAGTAACTATACAACGTGCTCTTGACTATACACATAGCGTTATACGTGATGGCTATGAGCAGGTGCTTTGTTCTCTTAAACTAGAGTACTAGGCCGCTCCTTTATACACTCCTTTGCAAAAGGAATTAACTTTGGCCGCATGATAATTAACTAGTAATGCCACTAGTCTATGCCTGAGCCTTTGCCTCGTGCTAATCTGCCATTCTTTTGATTCTATCCCCACTCAGGCTTCTTGCCAGGCTTCGTATGTAGACTAAGGTAACATACTAAAGATTCAGGTCATGAAATTAGAAGAGAGAAAGGACATGTATAAGAATATTCGGGCCGATTCACCCCTGCATTGCTCTGTGCGTTGACCAGGGGGTGGGAAAAGACTTTTGAATTGCACCTCCGTACTCGAAAGACTTTACAAGGAGCCGCATCACCAAGCCACACCTGCCGGTCGTTATGAGGAATGTGAAACCGCAGGTGCATGATGCTGGCTTGTGGCGCAAATCCGTGGGCTGGATCGCTCAGTCAGCTTCTCAACAAGTTCTCGAACGCGCCTACTCGATATTTCTTACGAGGGAGCTCGGTTCCTCCTGTCGCTACCGGAGCCTGTACGAAGCACGGCGATCTTGCAAGGTCTGTACAAACTTGAAACTGCTGCTTGACCTATGGTCTCACATTCAGCCACGAGTCTTGTCTGCTGTCTGCGTTGGGATCTTCACGGCCTGCTCTGCGCAGCACTCAAGCAGACAGACCTCCTTCATATGGCTCGCAGATGCTGCCAGTTGATTGACTTGGGTGGAAATTGCTCGGAACTGAAATGTGATACAAAAGGACTCATAAAGGCTAGTCTCAGTCGAGGCGGTAGGCGTGACCATGTACGTTTCCAGTGTTTGTTTGGTGATGCTAACCGGTAGATGCGCTGGTACCGTGCGCCGACATTGTCACCGCTGTAGCTGGTCTTCACGACACAGCTTGCGACCTTTCTACAGCGCCGCGGAGGAAGTCTAACGTCACTGGCGATTCGATTTGACTGTCGCGGTACTTCGCGTCTACGACAGTAGAAAAGCACGCTAACATTGTCTTTGTATGCCTCAATACCATCAAGTCTGTTGCCAGCACAGCGGTCTCCATGCCACAGCATTTTTAGAGTTTAGAACAACATACAACGCTAAGGCAAGGCCTGTAGTAACCGCATAAACTACGAAATGCCTATTTTTCGAGGTACATATGGCGAGGCTGCCTTGTACTCTCTTTCACCTACTCGTTGCGCTAGCGCAAATCTGGTGGCCCTCACTACAAACTTGTGCTACGAGACGATGCCTTTACTTGTGGCACCAATCACCTACCCCGGTAGTGCCACTGCTTCAACACTACCCACACGACCACAACTTGCGACGTCCGGCAAACCTCGACGTGCACAACAACGAGCATTAGACATCTCTTGGTGAGCGCAACATCTTCCTTCACCTTGCGCGGTCGGCTCTAATCGTCCATCCTCAAGCCTTGCAATGCAAGCAATCAACAAACGGATCGTTTGTCCAGTAGGTCACTGCGGGCGTCTGGTCAGCGCTGCCTTGCCACTGCCTCTACGCACTACACCCAGGTTCGACATCAAGACATATTGCTCTCAGCGATGTGCTGATCGCCTTGGCCATGGTGAACATCGTGCACCTTCTGGTCGTCTCATCACCTGCGATATTTGCGTAGAAGACAAGCCACTGATGGACTACATCCATAGCATCAAAGAGCATGGCACCACTCCCAGGCAGTGGAATCTGCCCGTCCCTTCTGGCTGTCTACCACACATTGCACCCGAGCTTGTGGACCTGCAGAGTGGCGTATGCACAGGCTGCCTCCGAGCCCATATCCTCACTCAGTTTGAGACTCGAGGAGCTGTCAACATCAGTTGCGTGCAGACACATGCAGCAGCCCCAGCACGCGTTTTGATACCGAGAGACATGCTGGCCACCTACACGGCCTCAACGCATAACTGGCTGCCTTATGCACACGGCTTTCTAAGTCCAGATCGGCACGAAGCATTCTACAAGCAACTCTTCGACTTGTACCTTCACACAAGCGCAACGCTCTGGGACTGTCCATCGAAATGCGGATACAGCGCCGGCGTGCTGCAGCCCAACGACACACCTGGGTTCCCGCATGTTGAGTGTCCAGGCTGCCACGGCCGCTTCTGTGCAAACTGCAAGGTGGGCTGGCATACAGATCAGTCGTGCCAACAATACCGCACGACACATGCAGAGGTTCTCGACGAGGGTGAAGCAACGCAGCTGCGCGAAATGGCACGGCTGGGCGCGAGACGGTGTCCCCGGTGCCAGTTCGTCATCGTCAAAGACGGAGGCTGCGACCACATGTTCTGCGAGCAGTGCCACTTGGACTTCACCTGGTCGCTGGCGGAGCCCGTGGTCGCCCATCAGCGTCCCACGTCCCCGCCAGTAGCACCAACCCCTCAGACATTTCCTCTCAAGATTGGGCCCACATACGCCACGACCCCAGCATCTTCTTCCTCGACCGGCACACCAAGTCCTGGGCGCGCGGGCCGTGCGAGCTCGACGCCCTCGCGGCACAGCAGGCAGGCAAGCGCTTCATCCGCCAGCGGTCGCACGACCGCGCGCACCTCTGGGCCTTTATACAAGTCGACGGCACGCACGAGGGCGGCGTCACCCTGCCCGAGATCCTGGAGTACCTCAAAGGAAACTTGCGCCCTGGCGATGCGCTGCCCGAGATCACTGATCGCATGGTCGATGTGTCTGTTGCCAACGAGGACGCGCCGGCAGACGCAGACGAACTTTTCGGGGGGGCGCGCGCGATTTACTCGAGGCTGGCTGAAGTGCTGCGGACGCTGCGCGGACCGGATCTGCACGGCGCTGCGCTCGGGGAGGGGCCAGGGCCGGAGGGTGTCGATGACGACACGGACGATGAGTCTGATTCTCTAGAGGGCGCGTCGGCAGACGGAGACGCAGATGTCGCGGCTGTGAACGCGCTGTTTGAAGCGGACGCGGAGAGGATGCAGCGGGCCATGGATTTGCACGAGGAGGCGCGCTGGGAGAGGAGTGGGAGGGAATACATGGAGAATCATGGGGACGAGTTGCGTGCTGCTTTGGCGGCCAGGCCGGCGGCCGAAGACCTCGATGCCAGGGTGGCACGCCTGCAGCAATCGATGGTGACGCTGCTGGGGGACATAGAGAGGGAGGCCCGGCTTGATCGCTTGCCGGAGGTGCTGGGAAGGGAAGAGCATGATGATCGCTTGCCAGAGGTTCAGGAGAGTGAAGACCACGACAACAACAACAACACGCCGGATTTGACGTCGTGACTAGTCTCACTATGCGTAGTCTCGTGGGCAAATATCAAGTGCACGTTCTATCATTACATGGCGCAGTTGGTCAGGCGTTGGTCACTGGGCTGGGTACTTTGCGATATTGAGAGATTGAGAGCATGCGTTGCTTTATATGCGGATACCTATCTACTATATATAATATGGTCCTTCTTGGCTGTGGATACTGATGTGACGGGAGAAGGACAAGCCGATAGTAGGATTCGGTATATATAGCTGCGCTGCATTGAAAACAGGAATTTATTATGCGCGCATTGATTGGTGAGGCTTGACTCTCATACAACATGGTCGTGGGAGTAGATTTTAGTCCATATCCCGCATACGTGAGAGGTACGACCTCAGAACGCTAACCCCAGACGCCACGCCTTGCCGCATCAGGATCGCAGCGTCACGACAAGCCTATGACCAGGCCGAGGCTTGGAAGGCGGGAAGCGAGGAGCTTGTCTACAACTAATTGCACCAGCCATCAGCGACGCATGATCGTATCACCACCCAGAAGGAATTAATCGGACGGTTGGTGTGGCTTTGTCACCTAAAACCGTCCGATTAATTTCTTCTGGGTGGTGGTATGATGCCAATGTGCAGGGGTATTTTTCTTCAAAATCACGATGATGTCAGGATCTTCAGCGTGCGCGTTGCACGCCAATTCGGATCAGGGGTGCGCACAATGAAATAGCATGCATTGACAATCTGGCCGTGGTATCGTAACGTAACGTGGGTGTGTGAGCCTGAACGCCAGCGCCGTCGCAATGAGTGCCCATGTGCAGAGGTAGAGATACAGAAATATTCACAGTACAACAGTTAGGCCTTCCACTTGGCCTCGGTCCAGTCGTCGTACTCCTTTTTGAGGTCGCGCTGGACCCAGGGGATGGTCACGGCGGCCCAGACGCCGGCCCACAGGAAGGGCAGGATCCAGCCAACCTGTGACGAGTCAGTTGGTGTGCGGGAAGAGTCTTCAGTATACTTACCACGTAGGCGGCGTCTCGCTGGATGGTGAAGACGATGGCCGTGGTCACAGTCGCGCAGACAATGGCGCCAATGGCCCAGAACAGGGTCAGGCGGTGCAGCATCTCGCGGAAGGCCTTGCTCGCCTGGTAGCGCAGGTTGAGCCTCTGCCTGAACTCAGTCCCGCCGGAGCCGTCAACGGCGCAGATGTCTTCAATGTAGGCGTAGATGCCGGGCCGCAGGGGGGCGCCCTTGGGCAGCGAGGAGACACGGCACGGGGCCGGCACGCCGCGGAGGCGGAGGACGTCGAGGAGCAGCAGCTGGAAGCCAATGGCGAACAGCATGGTGGCGGCGGGCATGGCGAGGACGCGGATGGGTGGGTCGTGGGGGCAAGTGCCGGCGATCAGTTCGATCATAATGAAGAACCAGGCAAAGGAGAGGTTCCAGTGGAACCAGTCGAGCTGCCGGGGTTAGCTGTGTTTTGCGGGCAGTGTGCCAGACTCACATAGGAGCGCTTTGCGCCGATGACTCTGCAGTTGGAGTTCTTCTTCCACAGGCGGTAGAAGCGGATAAAGTACTCGACAATGGACACTGTCCCCAGCAGGGCGGTGCTGATGCTGAAGACGGCGTTGGCGGACAGCTGGTCGCGTGTGAGGCCATACCACATGCCAAAGTACAGGCCAATGGGCATGAAGATGCAGTCGAGGATGATCAGGGTCCAGAACCAGAAGATGGCCTTTTTGCGGACGCGTAGCGAGTACTCGAGCGGTGGCGGGCGGCGGAAGTCCGGGTCGTCGTAGGTGACCTGGGTGTGGGGAAATCTGGCGTTGAGTGCGTTGTGGCCGTTGGGCGTCGTGGGCCGGCTGGGGTGGGCGCTGGCATTGCTAGCGGCGGTGCTGTTGCTGGCATCGAGTGCGCCGTCGACGCCCGGCACGCGCAGGGCGCCGTCTGCTGTGTGTGCGGTCGCCGGCCGCGAGGGCTCTGTCAGTGTGGGCGTGGTAGCCCGCAGCGGCTCGGTGGATGTCTGCGCGGTGGCCATGATGGGGGGGGTGGAAGGTGCGGCGGCGTCAAGTAGCGATGGAGGGTGCAGTGCCAGGAGAGACGGCAGCGATCGCGACGTCTTATGCGGATGCCCACGGATGGCGTGTTCACGTCCTCGTCGTATTCCGGCTGTCCCCAGCAATCACAGCACGGCGACGTCACCGCCGATCGCTTTCGCTTGGCGCCGAGCAAGCCACGGCCGTCGTGCGTCGGGTCTGGCTGCACACGCCTGACGGTGGCCGGATCCATGTTCTCTGACCTCACCCGCTCCACCGCCCACCGCCCGCAGCAGACGTCGCTCCGAGCCTCGAGGAATATGTGAACAGCCATGCCCCCCGTCTTCGGCCTCGTCCTGTATTGTCTCGCCATCCTCATCGCCGCCGCCGCCGCCGCCGCCGCCGCCGCCGTCGCTGCCTCCCATGGCGCCGCACCGCAGCACCCGCTCGCCCTCGCCCGCAATGCCACCCTGATCTCGCAGACGCTCTTCTGGGAGCTGGAGCAGCTCGCCCGCGTCGTCGACATCTCCTACTGCGTCGGCACCGCTGGCCTCGGCATCCAGCAGCCCTTCCGGTGCCCCAGCCGCTGCGCCGACGCCGACTTTGCGCGCTTCGAGCTGGTCACGGTGAGTCGCCCGTGTCGTGTACTGCTGCCGCCGCCATGCTGACCCCCCAGGCGTGGAACACAGGGCCCTTCCTGTCTGACTCGTGCGGCTACATGGCCCTGGCCCACGACCCCACCAACCCGCGCCTCATCCTCGCCTTCCGCGGCACCTACTCGCTCGCCAACACCATCACAGACCTCTCCACCATCCCCCAGGAGTACGTCCCCTACCCCGGCAACGACGACGACGGCGCCACCTCTGCCTACCTCGCGCCCCACCTGCAGTCTGCCGCGCCCTCGGACGGGCATGCACCGCCGGCAGACCCGCCCACCTGCGCCAACTGCAGCGTGCACACGGGCTTCTACTCGTCCTGGCTGAACACGCGCAATGTCGTCCTGCCACACGTCACTGAGGCCCTGGCAAAGTACCCCAACTACCAGCTGGTGCTGGTCGGGCATTCGCTGGGAGGCGCCATCGCAACACTGGCCGGCCTCGACTTCAAGGCACGTGGCTGGCATCCGCGCGTGACCACCTTTGGCGAGCCACGCCTGGGCAACAAGAACCTGAACGCGTACATTGACGCCCGCTTCAACATCACCGGCGACCACGACTCCAACACCCTCCACCGCGTCACCCATGCCGGCGACCCAGTGCCGCTGCTCCCCCTGGAAGAGTGGGGCTACTCGATGCACAGCGACGAGGTCTTCATCTCCGAGCCCAGCCTGCCCGTCTCGCTGGCCGACGTGCACTACTGCGACGGCACCCAAGACCCGCACTGCATCCACGGCAACGACGACGACCGCCCGGCCTGGGCCCTCCCCACCCGCTTCAAGTTCTGGCAGCTCTTCTTCGCCCACAGAGACTACTTCTGGCGCCTCGGCCTGTGTCTGCCCGCCGCGAGTCCAGGCGACTGGTACGCCCAGGTTCTCCCGCATAGCACCGGCGAGGGCAATCATGTGCAGGAAGTGACTGAACTGTGATGATGCTGTGCTTGCTTAGGGGTGTTTGCGTGTAAGGATTGTAGCCATCTCATAGCAACATCTATTTCTATCTATTTCAATACTCTGTCTTTGCATACTCTGTCTTTCCATACCGTCACGTCACTCATCAGTAAAGAGCCCTTGTCTCGCGTGCACTTCCCAGTATTTCCATACCGTCACTTCGTTCCTAAGCAAAGATTCCCTGCACCGCCTGCACATCCCAAGCTTGAAAAGTCGTGTCATTTATCCTGGTTGTAATTTCTGTGAAAGGTTGCAATCTCGACTTCGCTTTCTCCACCGTCTTTCGGTAATCGTCTCTGTGTATCGTGAACAAAAGATCGTTGCAAGAGCTATATTGGGCTTATGCAGAAAGGGCAACACCAAAACAGGTACTACAGTGGCCGTCAGCTGCAGTCATGATGATAGCTTCCCTAATGCCAATACACTGTTCCTTCAAAGTACTGTGTTGATGGTGCACCGCTCGTTTTGCGTTCAAGGTTGCCATGGCCTCGGCGTTGCGCTCCACTGCGTGTTTGCAGGCTCACCTTCACCAGGCTCCTGGGCTGCTCCTGCCTCGAGACTCACCGTGACGTCGCCGCAGGCTTGGCGCTCCGGGGCACACGTTTTTTTTTCGCTGCACACATTGAGCAAATTTTGAGTTGACCTCTGCTAATCAATACCAACACCAACACGCCATTCACAATGGCAAACTACGAACCGCCCGATTGGGCACAACAACCCGACGAAAAAACCGTCACATGCTATGCTAACGCTGGCACACGATACGATGACAAGCACTGTCCTCGTTGCTTGCTCTGCAGCAGTCAGAACGCGCACAGGGGCCAGCCTTGTCCAAACATGACAGGCAGAAACAACGCGTCACTCGGAAAGAAGTGGCTCGACATCAAATGGCCCGAGCATGTCATCTCGAGGACCGAAGACGAAGTCCGTGAGTTGAGGGCCCGACTCAAGGCAGCAATGCAAGCATCTCGCAGCTCTCAGCCCTGGGACCAATCGCCGTACAGTCGAGGCGGCAATCGAGGTGGTCCCAGACGCGGCCAACCTCAAAGGGGCAATCTCAACGATTGGAGAAATTATCGCGACCCTAGATAGAGTCGCGATGACCGGGGCGAGAATGACCAAGATCAAGGTCGTCCGGCAAAGCGACGCCGGGAACAAAGCCCAGAGCAGAGGATCAGCATCGCGGATCAGCCAGACATTGATCCCGCCAAGAACCCGTCTGGTCATATGCTGCAAGAAATCATGCGGGAGAAGAAGAAAGCCAAGTCGGCTGCCTCCGCCAAAACAAGTAGCGGCGACACAGTCATGATTTACGCCAATTCTGATGCTCAACTGCGCCGTGAGAGAGACTCACTGCAGTTACTGAGAAAATCGAAGGAAGATATGTATCTGACCCGAGATCTCGAAGCTCAAATCGTCGGCAGGACCGCCGAGTTGAATACCCTTGCGGCCTCACTTCAAGAGCGCCTCGCTGGGGCCGAGAAACCTCCGCGAAGAGGCCAACGCCGAGACTGCTGCACTCACGAAGGAGAACGAGGGCCTGAAGAGCCAAGTTGCAGCTCTTACTCAGAGACAAGCTCGTGTTGACGAGCTCGTGGCCCAGCTCTTAGCAGTCTGCTCGAGCACAAACCCGCAAGCACCAGCGGGCACCCCCACCGCACCTATGCAGCCCGAAGCTCCGGGCGTGCAAGAGGACACTGTTCGGCGAAGTCTTCGCCGAAGATAGCAGCACTGCGCCGGCAGATGACGGCATGACGAGGAGGAGGAGGAGGAAAACGAGTATGAGAGGCCCGTCCATCAAGGGGAGTGCTTCCTGAGTTTCTCCAGTAACGCTGCCTGGTCGGCTGTGGCTTCTTCCTCTTTTTTTTGGTAGTTCAATCGAATCCTGATTGACTTCAACAATGATTCAATTGCGTGACATGTGCCTCTTTCAACCTCCAAGTGCCTCCACGATCTTACTTTGAAATTCAATCCGACCAGCGACAGTATACATGCCCACCTGTCCACCACCGCCTACGAGCACAGGCACATCGTTTGCGCCGACGCTCAAGCTCTGAGACCCTCCTTGCTAATTGGAAACCAGCCTGTTGGCATTCAGTTTGCACTGTCTAAGACAACACCAAACAAGACACGGTGAACATCCTTTGTGCACGCCACATATAAATACACCGCCATAGACTGCATCTTTCACCACCCCATTATATATACACAACTCTCTCCGATGCTAAGTATACACCCCACGCACTGTGAGCCTGGCAAGCACGCCGCTCAAGGAGTTGACGCGGCATTGTGAGCTTCTACGACACTCTTCACGCACGGCGTCTACAATGCTGACAGTGTGTGCACAGCGCAAGTATATATCCTTTCGTAAGTAGTTTTTTCACTTTGCATACAGTGCGTATATGAAGTGTGCTAATCCTCTTCCTGTGGAGAGCAGATCATTCACGCTTCTTACCGTCTCAACAACATTAATCCTCAGACTTTACTCCCACCTCACCTAAGACTATCCACAATGCACTCCATCTTCAGCAAAAACACCGCCGCGCAACCGTCCCCCGCGCTCTCGCTCGATGAGCACCTTAAAGCTGCTCAGCCAGCTGAGTCGCCACTCCGGCCGTGCTTCCAGCCGCATGACGGGCCGGAGCTGCCGTACCTGACGTACATGGTGATGCAGGCAGATGGTGTGTGGGCGTGCTGCTGTGGGCATGAGAATCAGCTGGTGCACTTTGCGGGCGCGTTCCCGTTCAAGTATCTGGCGTGTGGTCAGTGCGATCGCGTTTTGTGCGGCGAGTGTGGGACGTCGGGGGTGTTGACGCCGCTGGTCGGCGTGGTATATACGACAGAGATTGGGGCGCCTGGGGAGGAGATACGGGTTTGCACTGTGTGTTCTGCGTGTGGACTCTCGCACCGGTCTGTGAGGCATGGCGGGACTGTGGCTCCTCCTGAGAAGTGCTGCTGTGGGAACGAGGATAGCGAGAAGTGGCTTCAGTACCGCATTGGCTCGGTGTGGGAGTTTCGGCGCGATCCGGTCAAGGCCGCGCACGATATGAAGCATGAGCTGACTGCGCGCAAGGCGGAGAAGGTGGAGAAGTCGCGGGCTCGAAAGCAACTGCGCACGCTAGACCAATGGCGGGCGGAGGAGCGTTCGCAGCGCCAGCATCGACCTGAGCCTCTGCGTTCGGCTCGTTTTACTCAAGAGATGCATTGGCCGCCGCCGTCACCTGCTCCATTGACTGCACCTCTTCCCCCTCGAGTCCCTGCGGTTCAGCGTCTGGTTGCTGGAGATTCAGACGCTACTCCCTGCTCACTCCAGCGCTCTGGGGCCCTGCGCCGTAAGTCGTCTGGGCCACGAACTCCTCGATCTGCAACGTTTGACGATCGAAATCCGCAGACACCTCATAGAGATTACTTCTCTCTCCGCCGCGCAGAGACGCTGGCAACAGCCGAGCAGCACGAGCGTCTCGACCAGGAGGCCCGGAAATTCATAGAATCGGTATTCGGGGCTAGGATGTACAAATCGTTCCTGGGTACACCTCTGGAGGATGCTCTCGTGTCCATCGCGCGCGAAGAACTCGGACCCGAGATTCTTGGGTCAGCGGAGCCGGTGCAACGGACGGTGGTGCTGTCCAATAATTCTGATAAACAGTATCCTGCGGTCCGGCGGCTGATGCTTGCTCATGTCGAGACGCATTATAGAATACAAATGGATAAAAATTGAACATGTAAACTGGCTGTGATGTGTGAGTGGTGAATGAAGGGGATTGCAGGAACTGTCCCCACTGCTTCTGAGTCACTGCTTTCTGAACGGCGACCATGATAGATACTTCTTCGAATTTTTGATTCGTTGAGTGTCGACGTAGAGTCTAGTTAGAAGGGGGAAGTAGAGCTCGAGACGTTGACTGCCAGGTGACTCTAGTCCGGATCGGGCGATCATCGTCTGGCACTTCGACACACCAAAACAACAACGATGTGTTGATCCTCATGACGAGCAAGTACTGGTCCAGGCACTGTTCGTTCTTCATTGTCATGTCCCAGATTATCATCAAGTCCTCTTCACAAAACGCAAACGCAAACGCAACATTGAAGAGTTGGTATGAATTCCATTCGCTCGACCATTTTCCAGACCTTGAGTCGACATTACATCTCCCCTCTATCTATAACCAATCCTCGACGACAAAGCGCCATATGCATGCTATGCTTTGCCCAAATCCCAGAACTCCCAAAAGACGCCCAAGGCGCGCGCCGAACCGGCGGTGAAATAGTGTGGTGTCGAAAGGTGCCAACTGGCGGGTGGCCGAACGGCAGCGGCATGCTTACAGCATCAGGGCAACGCCGCCGGCGACGAGGATACCCATGGCCGAGCCGGTGAGCTGGCTCGCGCCGCCGGTGAAGGCGGCGGTGCTGCCGGTGGGCTTGGACGCGGTGCCGGTGCCGCTGGCCGAGACTGAGACGCCCGTGCCGGATGCTGAAGGGTAGGGTGCGGCGGTGGAGGTGCCGTTTGTGATGGCGTACTGGGCCGAGGCGGTGGCGGCGAGGGCAGCGAGGATGATGGAGAACTGCATCTTGATGTTTTGGGTGGAGTGACGAGGTGGTATTGAGTGGTGGTTGTAGTGAAGGTTTGATTGCTTGTTGGATAATTTCTTGGAGAAGGTGGGAGGGTCGTCTTATATTCGCCTCGCTCCCAACAAAGCAATCCTCCAGCATACGTACACCGTCGGGGCTGCCAGCCATGACCAGCCTCCGCCCCCGTTGCCCGGCCATGCGCATCCACTCGCTCAGCTGCAAGGAACCCGCGCTCCAACCGTCAGCAGGGGTCACCTAACCACGCGAGCTGTCAAAGAGATTTTGGCGGGCTGTGATTCGTGCTCAGCCGGCAGATTGCCAACCTCCGGGTATTTTTAGACCACGCCCAGCCACGCACTTGCGGCTCTGCTGCGCAATTCGCCTCCCGATGCTACGCTGGGAAATCCCGCACCGGCTGTTTATCGATAGCAGAATTTGCTAGCAGGTTTCTGGGACGAGGTGTCGTCATGCGCCGCGATCTCAGACTTGCGCCAGCTTGTTCTCTCCCCTGCACTTTCGCTGGATGATGGCGATCGGCAGGCCACAATCTGCCCATCCTTGTCGTCGATTATTGCCGATGACGTGCTGTGGAGCTGCTTGCGCAAGACGACGGCATACGAGAGTCAGTCTGCTTTGTTCCCTACAGTTTGTTATCTCACGAGTCAGTCTCTCCGGGTCGACCAATCAGCAGCGGAGCGGCCAACGGTCGCGGAGAGTCTAAGGGAAAACTGTTTTGATTTTGGTGGTGCTCTGATAAGCTTTGGTGAGGAAAACCATCTCTTACACACAAATATACTTCGCACCACAAAGGACATAACGTAAACCATCAGTGAGCCGGCCACTTTTCCTTGGCACGACCAACACACCAGTAACTCCAACATGCCTCAACAACCTAACGCGATATCAATTAACCAGGAAGGCAGAATTGAGCTCGCTCTTGAGGCCTATGCTTCTGGTCAGTTTAAAAGCCTACGACGCGCAGCTGCTGCCTTCAACGTCAAACACCAGCGCCTCTCTGATCGGCTCCACGGGATCACTCAACGCGCTCAAACTCGACCAGGGATCCAGAAACTTACTGCAACCGAAGAGCAGACAGTCGTTCAATATATACTCGACCTTGACTTGCGAGGATTCGCGCCCCGGCAGTGCGAGGTGGAAGATATGGCTGATAAACTGCTGGCTGTACGCGGTGGTGAGCCTGTTGGCAAGTGCTGGGCTGAGCGCTTTGTGGCGCGTTCAGCTGAGCTCAAAATGGCCTTCAATCGAGCCAAAGATAGGCAGAGGATACTGCAGGAAGATCCTGCGGTTATTAGCCCGTGGTTTGAGCTGGTAGAGGAGACCAAAGCCAAGTACGGCGTCCATGACGACGACGTGCACAACTTTGACGAGACTGGCTTCCAGATGGGCGTCATTGGCTCAATGAAGGTCGTTACAGGCGCAGAGAGACGTGCTCGGCCAGAGCTTGTTCAGCCAGGCGATCGCGAGTGGGTTACAGTCATCCAGAGCATCTGCGCTGCTGGGTACGCGACCCCGCCCTTCATCATCTACAAGGGACGCGTCCACATCTCTGCCTGGTACGAGGAGGCTTCAATACCGCGCAATTGGAAGCTCTCAGTCTCTGAGAATGGCTGGACCAACAACGCGCTCGGTCTAGAGTGGTTGAAGCACTTTAACGCGCATACAAAGACGCGCCAGGTGGGGGTATACCGGCTGCTTATTTTGGACGGCCATGAGAGCCACCTCAACCAGGATTTCAAGGACTATTGCCTTGAACACAAGATCCTAACCCTCTGTATGCCACCTCACTCATCGCACATTCTCCAGCCGCTTGACGTAGTCTGCTTCTCGCCGCTGAAGCGCAAGTACTCCCAGCGCGTCAGAGACTTGGCACGCCGACGCGTCTTCCATATCAACAAGGAAGGCTTCCTCCCCGCCTTTAAAGACGCGTTTTTCGACGTGTTTACAGAGGAGAACTGTCAAAAGGCCTTTAAGGCAGCAGGGTTAGTCCCTGTCAACGCGCAGGTCGTGTTGGATCGCCTTGAAGTGCGGCTGCGTACCCCGCCAGAACCCCTTCTCCCAGAAACGCTGTGGCAGTCAAAGACTCCAAGCAATACTTATGAGTTTGGATCTCAGTCAAAGCTTGTACGCGATTCCTTTACTCGGTCGCCTGTTACAGCTCAGGCTGGGTTCTCCCAGCTTATAAAAGGTGGTGAACTGATGCTGCACCAAAACGCGCTTCAAGCTGCTCGGATCCACGAGCTTGAAGAGCAATTAGCAGTAATGACTAAGCGGAAATCGCGCAAAAGGAGGCGCATCCAGAAGGGTGGCACTATAGAGTATGGGACTGCAGCAGCACAGGTAGCTGCTGAGGCGTCTGCAGCGCCTCAGCGATCTAAGAAGGCTCGTGGTGGTGGTGATCAAGAACCAGTCCAACCAGCTCTACGGCGCTGTGGGAACTGCAGCAGGACTGGGCATAACGCGCGAACGTGCAAAAAAGATAGAGAGGCATCTTCTGAATCAGATACTAGCATGACGTATATAGGCTCCTTGTTTGATAGCGATGAAATTGAGGATGCGTAACATGAGTTGGTTATGCCAAGGAAAAGTGGCCGGCTCACTGATGTGGCCGGCTCACTGATGGTTTATGTTATCCTGGATTTAATAAGAGCTAGATGTGGATAAAGGCAGTGCTAGCTATCTATTGCAGGTCAAAATCCAATAAAAAAGGATGGTGTTCTTGAGATAGTAGGGGGTCACAGAGGCTGTCGTACGCCCGTCGCGAGAGAGTTAAATGAAAAGGACATTTCCTATACTTTAAAAGAGCTAGGCGTGGATAAGGAGGGATCAGGCTATCTACTACAGCTTGCAGTTTAATGAAAAAGGATGGCGTTCTTAAGATATTAGGGGGTCACGACAGAGGTGTCGGGCGATGGTTAGATTCAGGCAGCTCAAAATCAACGTTTTAATTGTACTTTGGACATTCAACCTTAGAATCAGAGGGTAATTCTATATAGAGGAAGATGATACAAGTAGTAGAAATGCTATACAAGTCAAGTTTTTATATATTTCCTTGTGGCCAAAGGGTGATAACGTAGGAGACGGACGAGTCGGACACTGTGCCAAGCCCCCACCAAAACCATCTTAACTACTACTATACACGCGATGTCTCAACAACGCCACGATTTACCAGCTTCAAAGGAGGCTCGAATACAGCTCGCAATTCAGGCTATCGAACGCGACGCGACACTATCTCAGAGACGAGCTGCATCAATCTACAACGTCTCACATACAACACTAAGCGACCGACGCGCTGGAAAGCTGTTTCGACCTAAGAGGATGTGATTGTCCAGCATATACTCGACCTTGATGCGCGATGATTTCCGCCTAGGCTCGCAGCCGTTAAAGATATGGCTGATTCCTTACTTGCTGAGCGTCACCGCGACCCAGTTGGCCAAAACTGGGCTAAGACCTTTGTTAAGCGTCGGCCAGAGCTCAAAGTCAAATTCAATCGAAAGTACGACTATAAGAGAGCCGTATGTGAGAGTCCTCAGCTTGTAAGAGACTGGTTCCGGCTGGTAGAGAATACGAAGGCCAAGTACGGCATCCAGGATGAAGACACCTATAACTTCGACGAGGCTGGCTTCATGATGGGCGTTATATCAACTAGCGCAGTAGTTACAGGTTCTGAGCGTCGAGGGCGGCCAAGGAGCGTTCAGCAGGGCAACCGGGAGTGGACTACGGTAATCCAGGGCGTCAACGCAACGGGGTGGGCAATTCCACCCTTTATCATCTTCCAGGGCAAGAACGACCTCTCTGCCTGGTACAAGGAGGAGAATCTACCTCACGACTGGGTTATCGCGGTCTCTGAGAACGGCTGGACGACGAACGAGCTTGGTCTCCAGTGGTTGAAGCACTTTGACAAGCATACGAAGGGGCGCACTGTTGGCTCACACCGACTGCTTATAGTTGATGGCCATGAAAGCCACGACTCGCTCGAATTCCAGCAATACTGCAAGGAGAATAAGATTATCACTCTCTGCATGCCTCCTCACTCATCGCATATCCTGCAGCCACTTGATGTGGGTTGTTTCTCGCCGTTAAAGAAGGCGTATGGGCGCCAAGCCGAGATCCTGATTTGCAACCGGATTAACCACATCACTAAACTTGAGTTTCTACCATGCTTTATTGCTGCTTTCAACGCTGCGATTACAAAGAGTAATATCCTAGGAGGCTTTCGAGGCGCTGGCTTGGTTCCGATCGACCCAGAGGTGGTGATATCGCAGCTTGACATACGGCTGCGCACCCCTACGCCACCTACCGTCGAGGACGGTCCCTGGCAGTCGCAAACACTAAGCAATACCCTAGAATTTGGGTCGCAATCAAAGCTAATTCAAGAGAGGATTCAACAACATGTAGATAGCTCGCCAACCTCAATGGTTGATGCCCTTGCAAAGTTTACTAAAGGCGCGGAGATAATGGCGCATTCTTTGGTGTTAATCACTAAGCGCAACGCTGAGCTTCAAGCCGCTAACGAGGCCGCCTCACGCCGTAAATCGTACAAAAGAAAGCGAGTACAGCATGAGGGAACCTTAACAGTTGAAGAAGGCATACAATTAACAGCGCTCAAGGAGTTTGGGGCGCGCAGTGATGGGAAGAAGACGAGGAAGAGGGCGCGCGCTGATGAGGGCGGCCAGCCTTTAAGGCGCTGTGGACGCTGCGGCGAGGCTAGGCACAACGCGCGCACGTGTAAGCTAGATGTAGAAATAGTTTCTAAATAATATCCTATACTATACATCACTATACAGCACTGTCAAGGACCGTAGTGTTGAAAAATTAAGATGGTTTTGGTAGGGGCTTGGCACAGTGTCCGACTCGCCCGTCTCCTACGTTACCTTAAAACGTTGCTTAAAAATGACTAATTTTATTGGAGCACCACCAAAATTAAAATGGTTTTCCCTTAGACGCTCTGCTAACGCTGCGCTTTTGCTTATGTAAGCAATCACTGATTGGCCAGCTTTGATTGGCCTGTGCGGAGCGTCTGATTCATGAGATAAACAGTTTGCAGTGTTTGCAACCGTGTGAGCATGAGACGCGTGTGCATATTCATTGTTGACGATGATTATGTTTATTGCTATTTGCGGTGAGCTTTCATTGTGATGCCGCTGATCGATTAGGAAGATTGGCAGTGTTTGAGATGATGGCTTGTGACGATCATATCATTACAATTCTGTTGTCCAGGGCAAGCGACACATTCCAAGCAGAGGTATCGCCGGCGGGATCGACTCACTGAAGACACCACGAGCGGCATCATTGACATGCACAGTGAAGGTAAGATAGCACGTCGAGCTGTCACGACTGGCTTCATCCCAGCCGAGGTAGCATTGTGAGACCTACTCTACTCCTCCATCTCGTCTCCGCTCTCGTCTTCGTCCTCATCGCTGTCTTCCTCGTCATCGTCGTCGTCATCTTCCTCCTCGTCGCCTTCCAGACCGTAGGATTCGTAGAAGTCGGCGAGGGTCTTGGTCTGGGGCTTGAAGCCGGCCTTCTCGAACTCCTTTTGCAGGTTCTGCGACTCGTTAGCGATCGTGAACCAATAGTGCAAATGCGTGTCCCACTCACCTCAGTCAGGATGCCACCACAAGTGACGACGACATCGACCTTCTCGGGCTCGAAAATGGCGGAGACGACCTCCTTCAGGGTGCGCCTGACATCCTTTTCGGTAATCTTGCGCACTTCGCGAAGGACCCAGTCTTGCCACTCCTTGTCGACGCCGCGAACGACGAGATCGATAAACGATGACTTGGCCGCATCGACTATGGTGTCCCGCTCGTCAACAAAACCCCTGACGATCGTCGAGATCGCGCCCTCCAGCGCCATCTCGTCCAACGACTTAGTACCGTCCGCAAGCTCCAGAATCAGCATCTTCGCTGCATCGAACGCCTTGAAGACATTCGGGCTATTGTACACCACAAACTTCAGCTTCCCAGTCTCTACATCACGGTAAAATGACGTGCCGTATGCAAGACCCGTACCGCGGATAGCAACCCACATCGGTCCCTCGACCGCTTCGAGAATCGCCAACGTGACCAGGAGGGGCGGTAGCTGTGGAGCATTGTATCCCTTGGGACCATTCGAAGTGAAGATGCCATATGATGTGTCGATGGGCATCGTGACAATGTAGTGTGCACCGCCCGGGTTGCGGCCGATGTCGGACAGGAGCTCGTTACGGTCATCGATAGGGTTGACGGTGGGGTTTGAGTCTGGCTTGATAGCGTCTGTCAAGTGCTTGAAGGTTGATACCGGGTTGTGCAGCGTCTCGAGGTTCGCTGTGACCAGGACACGCATGTTTGCGAAGACGAGAAGATGCTTCCGCAGGGCCTCGAGCTTGTCCATGACCTGTTGAGGGACCGTCTTCAACAACTTCAGGATCCGCTTCAGGTAGAGAGCCTTGACGAGCGTGGTCGTAGCGCGGACTGACGAGGTAGTGTCGTAGTGAATCATCTTGTCAATAGCAAGTGCCATGCCATTGCCGTCACGCTTCTCGTCTGGCACGTTTGCGAGCATCCTGATGACAGTGGCCTTGATTCTCTCCACGTCAAAGACCGAGTCCACGAGCAGTGTCTTGAGCCACTGGACAACGGTCTCAAACTTCTCTTCCTCTGCAACAAAGTGTATGTGCAGCATCTCGGAGTTGCCAATGTCGGTAGCCCTACCTAGAGTGTACTCGATGGTGTCTTGCTCGATCCTGGTTATGACCTCCTCAAACTCAATACGTTTCCCGTCCTTCACGACGGGTGTAGCGAAGAAGTTTGTGAGATAGATACCGAGCAGAGGCTTCAGATCTGTGGGTAGACTGGAAGTTCCGAGGGCCAAGCCAAAGTGCGCGAACGAAGTCGGGATATGCTCGAAGTGAATGAAGAGGGGCAGCCCGTTTTCGTCCTTGTCAATGATCTGTTGGATCTTGGTGTCTGCCGTTCCCAGCTTCTTCGCAAGCCCTGACCGTGCTGAAGTTGTTTCGAAGAAGTGGATCGATTCTGTACTGGGTATTTTGAAGCTTGCAATCAGCTCGTCTGGAATGGGCTTGTTGTTCTGGTCCTGAGCTTCCTTCAGCTTCTCTGCCAGCTTCTTGAGACCTTCCTCGCCGAGCTCCTCCTGCTGTGCTTTGACTCGTGCGACTTCTTCCGCCTTCATCTTCTCGTTCAGAGCAGCCGAAGGCTTGCCGAACAAGGTGACGTGGTTCGCGTCCGATATCCATTTCTTGGTGAAAGAGCGCCACTGGTCCTCGCTCCAACCGTCAAGCTCATCGAACACCTTCAGATCGGCCATGGTAATCTTCAGATCTGAGCCATCACGGTTTCCGAAGACGTGGTCTTTCACGATTGGCGTGTTCCAGTCTTCATTGCTGACCTCAGACGTGAATTTGGCCTGGCGCTTGAAGCGATGGAGGCAGTCCCGCAGATAGCTCAAGTCGAGAGGGCCGTCCACATGCTCCTTCAGGACCTCGAAGAAACGCTTCTCGGCAGCTTCCAGCTTCTCGGTGTCCACTGCGCTCAGAGTGAACCAGATGATCGAGTCGTAGTGATCTTTTATAAAGTAGTACACCTCACTGGCAAGATGCTCTTTCTCCACCAAGGTGTTGACAAGAACAGAAACGGACGAGCCAGCAAGGTATGTGAGTAGTGTGTTGACAGCTGTCTCGGCCAAGTCATCCGTTGAAGGCGGACCGAGGAAGGCAATCTGAACCTCACCGGTGGACTCGTCCTCTTCGGGAAACTCCAGTGTATCCACGATGGTTTTACTCAGCGGCGGCGTACGCTTTGATTCAACCCAAGGGCGCTTGAAGGGCGCATCGTAGGAGGGCACAGAATCAACAATGTCGTCTTCAAACTTGTCCAGGACATCAAGAAGATTAGCATGATCCACTTCACCGATGAGGATCAGGCGCATGTTCTTTGGCTGGTACATCTCTCGGTGGAACTCGCGGATGCGCTCAGCAGTCAGCACACGTAGGTTTTCCATCAGTCCACCGGTTTCTGAGCGGAACCCGTCACCTTCTGGGTACAGCAAGCGGCGCATGCGGAGATCCATCATGTCGCCTTGCAAGTTTTGCCGTGCTTGCATTTCAGCATAGACGACACCTGCATCCTCACCCTTGCCGTCAACATGGTGCACTTCAGTGTAGCACCCGGCGTCTGTGTTAGTGGGCAGGATCAGATGGTCCAGGTAGACTGGCAGGATCTGCGCAAAACTTTCCCAGCCGGCCGAGGACAGAGTGTAGACAGTCTCGGAGACATCTGTCCACGCATTGGTATCTGAGTACGAGCGGGTCGACAATTTATCCAATAAGCCTTTGTATGGATACTTGCGTCCTCCCATGAAAATCAGATGCTCAAGTGTATGCGCTTGACTTTGTCAGCAAGGTTCGAACAATCGATACGGCACACTCACGAGATCCCGAGTCATCGTGAATCTCTGTTGCGACAGCGAAGTAACCATAAACCTTGGGACCTTTTCGGTCGACTACTGTGACTCGCAGGCCTGTTCGCTGGGATTCGTACTGTGTGAAATTGGCATCTGCGTAATCGGCCTTGAAGTTCTGGATCTTCTTGAAATGCGATTCCTGCAACATGGACCCCATTCTTGCGTAACGTGCACTCTTGAAATCCTGGAAGGAGCCGAAGAGTTCAAGCGAAGAATTACAGTTCACGGTGTTGTTCGTGGTGCACAATTGTGGTTGGATGATTGCCCCCCTTTGTGCAGCGCCGAATTGGTGCTACTATTGTTGTCAATTAATCAGTGGGGAGATGACATCGACAGGAAAAGTTGAAAATAGGCGTATTGACTCCAGCGATGCTTGGTGGCACGAGTGCGCCCCCAACAGTGAAACACGAATACAGCGTGAAGCAACTCCAGTTGTGGTGATCAAGGGGTCTGACTTACATTAAGATGAAAAGAGTGGAAGAAAGGAACAACTTCAGGTGGATGCCGTGCAGATTGCTGTTCGGTTTGTTAGCCTCGTTTGTTTGTAAGAAGAACATGGCCCACATACGGTATCCTGTCTACTAGCTTCCAGTAACTATGCACTGAGAAAACGCCTCTATTGTAATGGAAAATGGCTTCTGACGGGGTGCTGTCTATTGGCGGGGCAGTGGTTCCGCCAGCTTTGCCCCACTATGTGAATTGAAGCTCTGCGCACGGGGCAACATCGACTGCTTGACCGCATTGCACAAGGAGGAACAGCGCACGTCACGCATCTTTCCGCCTCGACATGACATTCGAATGATCCCGCGACATGTCTTCGAATGTATCGGACGAGCAACTCGGCGACGAGATCCTCCAGTCTGCCGAACACGGGTCATACCCCCAGGATGGAGATGTGGCATCTGCGACAATACCGCCGAGCGCACTGCCTAAGCTGCTAGAAAAGGTTGGAAAGGCGAAGGAGGACGCCAAAGTACGCACAATCAGTGTCAATCGATGCCAAAAGCTGACTGTGACCTCAGAATGAAGTTCGCAAAGTCTCCCGCGAAGCTGCCTCTGACGTCGACGGGTGGATCTCTCAAGCCCGGAAGCTACAAGACGACATAAAGCGCTCCCAAGACACCGCGAAGGAGATTGTCCAGCATGCAGAAAAGGGCAAGGCCAACACAGCACACGTTCAGGATGCGGCAAGCAAGGTCAGCCTGTTGCACACCGAGATCGCATACAATGAGAAACTGGCACGGGTCATCGAACAGTTAAGAGACATCTCTACACTCTTAGACTCGGCACAGGACGCTGCCGTGCGAGGGCATGTCATGTACGCGATCGAAAGGCTGGAGGATGTGGATGGCGCGTTTAAGAGTCTAGGACCGTTTGGGTCCACAAGGGTGGCAGGAGTGCTGAAGAGCAAGGAATCGCAGATGAGGAAGGCTATTGTTGAGACCGTTACAGAGTCATGGAATGGACTTCTTTACGTGGATGCATCGAACAACAGAGTCTCGCTGAAAGATTCGATTGAAAGAGAATCTACAGTTGACATTACAGCGGTTGTTGAACAACTCACGAAGCTGGATCTCCTTGACGACTTCGTCACGCGCTTTAGTCGCGACTTTGACAAAGTCATTCTGTCGCGCCGCCTGGTAATTGGGAGAGACCAAGTCGTCACGGCCTTTGAGGTTCACGGCGATGACATCCAGCTTACAGGTCGCGTCAACGACGGGAGTGTCAAAGCCACCCTGGAAGACATCCACACAATCGCCGAGTACATCAGCACACGCCTACCTCCTTCCATCGCCATACCTCTCTCGTCTAAGCTGGTACCAATCACCACATCGCGTTTGATCTCGCATTACCTCCTGCCTGCGGTTCCAACATCCACCGATGGCGTCCAGCAGTTCCAAGAAACGTTATCGTACGTTCTAGGTCTTGTTGAGTACCTCGACGAACTCGGCTGGACTGGCCAGAACCGTCTGACAGAGTGGGTCGACAAGTCCGCTGAGATCTGGCTGGCGAGGCAGAAAGAGAATGCGATTGCGCAGGTGCAGAGACTGTTCCCGAAACAAGTCAAGATCAAGAAGACTGTGGAGAAGGTGGAAACACAAGTTATCTCGAAAGGCGATGCGTTACACCCTGCGCAGGACAGCCAGGACAATGATTGGGGTGCCGAGTGGGGGGATGAAGACGAGCCCAAGAAAGATGCAGGCACTGCACCGGATGTGGAAGAGGAAGACATGAGCGCATGGGGTATGGACGAGGAAGAACCTGATGGTGCAGCATTATCAGAGACCAAAGTGGAGGAAAAGAAGCCGTCAGAGGATGAAGACACAGAAGATTGGGGGAACGAGTGGGGCGAGGATGACGATGCGAAGTCAGCACCATCGCCGAAGGCTCACACGAAGTCGCCTCAACGCAGGACAAACGGACAGGCAGCACAGCAGGAGCCAACCACAGAGCAGCACGTCACTCTGAGAGAGACGTATACCGTGACCGCGATTCCCGACTTAATCATCGAGATCATACTGCAGGTTGTTGCAGATGTGGAAACCCTCAACTCCCCCGACCTCGTCAAGTCTGCCATCTCACCTGCTAGCGGAGGTTTGTTTGCTATACCCAGCTTGCTACTCGCGATGTACCGAGCTACTGCTTCCGTTCACTATTCTGCCGACATTGCGGGCAACATGCTCGTCTACAACGACTGCGAACGTCTCTCGGATCGCCTACGAGCTTTCATCCAAGAGCAGGCGGAGAGGGATCGTACCACGAACTTGCCACAACTGCTGCGACCTTCGGTACGGCTCACGCCAAAGATCGAGGCCGACATCAAGACAATGGACGGCTTCAGCAGGCGAGCCTACGGACGAGAGATGGAGTCGCAACGACAGATCATCAAGGATCATCTCGAGGATGCGCAAGGGTTCCAGGGATGCACCAACATCCCGTTTGCGACCGTGTGCGACGATGCCATTGCGACGACCATCGACCGAATTGGCGACGTGAAACGACAATGGCAAAACATTGTGTCTCAGAGAGTGCTCGTCCAGTCGCTTGGATCTCTCGTCAGCACGGCGTTCACCAAGTTCATCAACGATATCCTGGATATGTCAGACATTGCTGAGGATGAGTCGAGGAAGCTGCACAGCTATTGCACGTCTCTGGCGACCCTCAACCAGCACTTCCAATCACAAGACGAGAACGGGGAAACAAGGGACACTTCAAGCATGTATGTGCAGAACTGGTTCAGGCTGCAGTATCTGGGCGAGATCTTGGCGGGCAGTCTCGCAGATATCAAATACCTCTGGAACGAGAGCGAGTTGAAGCTGGAGATGACGGCTGAAGAAGTTGTAGGCCTGATCGAGGCCCTCTTTGCACCGAGCGACCTTCGGCGCAGGGCTATTGCAGAGATCAGAAGGACGAGTATGCACTAGATAGGCTGCACGCTTAGACACGATACCCACGAATTCCACGCCTTTTCCGCCGCCCCAAGCGTGATGTGCATCCAGGGCTGAAGCGGAGGCTTCTCGACGCCGAGTGGTTCACCGTTCCCCGCGCTAGCGGCTCCACTAGCCTATCGAAAAGTTGCCGGCCAAAATTTCCAGAGCTCCACGGCGACGGCAACAGCAAAACGCGCAACGACACCCACGATGGATTCTACCGCAGCAGAAACCAAGGTGCAGATTCGCCTCAGCACACGCAACCCCGGGTTGCAGATTGCCGAGGAGCCGACAGTGCTGTTGGTGCAGACATGTAAGTCTGTTCGCATTGCAGAAGTCAGAAAAGACAGACTGCCTGCACCCTTCACATGTCCACATTCGATCGCTAACACTCGCAGCCCTGAGCAGACACCAACTGTCCACCCTCGTGAACAATTTGCTGCACCGCGACGCGAACCGCATCCCCTTCGACATCTTGATCAACGGCCAGTTCCTGCGCTCCTCGATCGACGAGTTCCTCACAAAGAACGGCATCAACGCAGAAACCACATTAGACGTCGAGTACACACGAGCGCTGGTTCCGCCGCTGAATGTCACAAGCTTTGAGCACGACGACTGGGTGTCAGCTGTGGATGTCTTGTCGCAGTCCTCGCCCGCGGGCACATGGTCCAGCGGAAGCGTGCAGGGCGGACAGGAGAGGATCTTGAGTGCAAGTTACGACGGTCTGGTGCGAGTCTGGAATACCTCGGGCGACGTGTTGGCGACTTCAGAGGCGCCCAACAACGGCGGCAGGATAACGAGCCTGAAGACTGCGAAATGGCTGTCAGACAAGAAATTTGTGGCCGCGGGTCTGGACAACACCGTGCGGGTGTACAAGTACGACGACGATGCGCGCACCATCATGACCAGTCTCGAGCTGTTCAACCATAGATGGGCCGTTGAGGATGTGGCCGTCCACGGACCCTCGAACCGCATCTTGTCTGCCTCCTCCGACTCCACCATCTCCTTGTTCTCCAGCAACGCCAAAGAGAACCCCGTCGCACCCTCCAACTTCCTCCCCAACTCAACAGCAGCCTCCAACAAGCGCCAGAAGCTCTCGAAACCCGACCGCACAATCCCCGCCCGCGGTGCACTGGCAACCTTCACCGGCCATGCCGCACCCGTCTCCAGCGTAATCTTCAAACCCGACGACGCCACTGTCGCCTACTCCGCCTCGCACGACCACACTCTCAAGACCTGGGACTTCCCCACACAGTCCTGCGTCGACACGCGCACAACGGGCCACGCGCTGCTCTCGCTCTGCGCAATCCCCACGCGCAACCTCCTCGCAACCGGTACCTCGGCGCGCCACATCACGCTGGTCGATCCGCGCGTGTCCGCCACACAAATCAGCGTCATGACTCTGCGCGGCCACAAGAACGGCATCGTGTCGCTCGACACCGACGCAAACTCGGAACACAACATCGTCTCCGGCTCCCACGACGGCACGTGCCAGATCTGGGATCTGAGGAACGTCACTGCAGGCGCCCAGATCGGCGAGGGCATGACGGGTGAGAGCGTGTACACGATCAACCGGCAGGGACAGAGCGGGCCGGCCAAGAGCCACGGTGAGGGTGTCAAGGTGTTCAGCGTGAGGTGGGACAAGGAAGTCGGTATCGTGAGTGCGGGCGAGGACAAGAAGGTGCAGATCAACCGCGCGCTGGACTTGTAGTTGTGCGTACGTGGAGCAACGAGTGACGAGCAAAAGTATAGGCGTTCAGGCGCGTGTTGGATCTAGATACCACGTAGCTAAGAAAATCATCCTGTCTTCTGACTGGCAGCCCCTGGTGTCTTTCCTGTCAGACTGAGCCTTTGTTTTTCCCGTGAAACGCACGACCAACTCCACTATTGTAAATGCTCAACAAAACGGGTATCATGACTTTTGCACCCCTCTTCGACGCCTCTGATCACAAGACGAGATCCCGGTGGTTGATATGCGCAGTTCGTGCTCACACCCGCTCCTCTGCCTTACGCAAGCCCTGACAAGCTGCGTCGACAGCGGCAAAGCTCACAGCTGTCTTGCCCGGCGCAAGTATGCTCTTACAGCGCGGCGGACTCCGTAAGCCCACCCACACAATCTTAACACCCTCGCACTGACACTCTACACCAAATGCCCCGGCAGCAAGAAATTCGCAACCCCCTCTTTCACCGCATACTCATGCCCACAGCACCCACACACCAGCTTGCCCTCCTGTATGCACGTCTCCAGCAGCACGCGGTGCAGATCCTTGGCCGTCTGGCTCGGCTCCTCTTCCTGCGCGCCAGGCGCAGCGGGCGCCACAATCTCCCCTGCATTCGCGGCATTCTCGACGAGGTCGGCGGGCGAGGGCGGTGTCGGCGGCAGATCGGGCAGGCCCAGCTGCGGCGTGTTAGTAACGCGGTACACGCAGATATTGCGAATTGGGGGCGGGGACGCACCTCTTTGCAGATTGTGCGCAGCTCCTCCCACATCAGGCGCGGCAGGATGTTTTTCAGGAACGGCAGGTTGACGTCGGCTTCCTGGATCTCGAGTTCGGCATCGCGGGGGTGCAGTGGGAAGCTGGAGGCTTGTGTTTTGCAGGTTTTGATGGCGCAGGTGAGGAAGTTGAGGGTGAGGAGCTTCATTGCGGCGCGGGGACTGAGCCGTGGATTGCGAGGTTTGCCAGCTTGCGCGCGTCGAGTGATTTGAGGTGGGATGTCGCAGATAAATTTTGGGACATGCGGTGGGGGTATCTAGCGCTGCAGGGGTGTGGTTTAAGCTTAAATTTAGTGCGGTGGACGTCGTCGCTCTTTCCTTCCTTGCCTCAGCGGTCATCAAAAAACCATCAACTACACAAAAATTCTTGGTCGTCAAATTAGCCCACCTTCATTATAATTGTTGCTGGAAGATCAGGTGCACCCGGTCACTTATCGCCGAGCAGAAGGCTGATGCTAAAATAATCTTGGATTACAGCCTGCGGTCTCATGCTCAAATACATGTACCTCGAATGCTTTGCTAAGTACAATCTACCATACGTGACCCTTAGCTTGCTTGATGCTAATGACGTTGATATCCCGAAACATTAAAATGCCAATAAGCGCAATCCCCCAGATAGCAGTGCCGACGATCAGCAACCTTTTTTGGGCGTCGCTGTAGGCGTGCTGGATGGCAATACGGGTTGGCGAGCCGATTGGATACGACAGCTGAGTTGTCAGGTCGGCATAAATCATCAAGAAGTTCGGGAGGTCTTCAGCAGGCAGGTACTCCATCAGCTTCGTGGGTATGACATCCTGCCAGATGGCGGCTGCGATTGTGAAGCCAATTGCGCCGCCAATGCTGCCAAAGACTCCAAGAACAGCGATGCAGACTGCTACGTGCACATGCGAGGCCGCTGCTAGGATGGAGATTTCAGAGCAGATGACAATGGCTCCCTGCCCTACAGCCGCAAAGATGATGCACATGACCATGTAGCCAACGTTGTTGTCAGCGTGACGGAAGTGGATCATAAGCCCCAACCCGAGGACAGTGGTGGGAATGCCAAGGTAGAGTGTGATTGACTTGAAACGCCCGGTTCGATGAATAAGGTAGCCGACCGCGATGGCGCACAGCACGCCAACCACAGTGTAAGTCTGGATGACGTAGCTCGCATGCTCCACGTCAAGGCCCTTGACTACCTGCAGGAATGAGCTCAGATAACTGGACCAGAGCGAGTAGCTGAGAAACAGCGTAGTAGACAGAAGGCATGCTCCGAAGACTGTCCGGTCCAAAAGGAGAGAGTAGGGCATGAAAGTAATGGGAGCGAGAAACCTTTCCCACAGCACGAAGGCAATCATCAAGACGATGCCTATCACCAGCATGCTGATAACAAGTGGCGAGGACCAGCCTCGTCCTTGCATGGTGTAGAGATTGAAGGGGAGCAGGAAGAGAGCCACACCGGCGGAAAGGAGGAGGAGACCGACAGCATCGAATTCGCGGCAGTAGTGGAGGAAGGACTGCAGTGAATTACGGCCACTGTTGCGCTCTGGAATTAGCCCTAACCTCTTAGCCTTGATGAGGTTGTTCATCAAAATGCCAAACAGTGGAAGCGTCACTACGGGCAGTAGGATGGTGAACATTCCAAAGCACCAACGCCATCCCGGTCCGTTCAGGAAGCCTTGCGAAACAGGGCCGGCCAACCAGGTAGTGATCAGACTTGAGGAAGTGACCAGAGCCTGCATCAGACCTCGATTCTTCAGTTTCGTGGTATCGGCGACGAAAACTGATACCGAATATCCAACGCCGTTGATGCCGACCGTGTAGAAGACCATGGCAACAGCGTAAGCCTCGACACCATTGCAGGCAGCCATCATGATCAGGCCGACCACTGAAAGGCAGATGCAGAAAAGGTACCCTGCGGACGACCGAAGACATCGAGGATTTTGGCGAGAGTGAGGTTGGTGACACCGCCGATGACGCTGCTCAGGATGCTGACGGTCGGGGTGAGCGAGTGCAGCGCAAACGCGGATGTAATATACGGCGTCAGTGCGCCTGAGACGCCGCTAACCAACGTTTGGTAGAAGTAAATGATCCACAAGAAGATGTACGAGACGATGAGAGCATTCTTCGACCATGCCACCGTGGTGGCTTCGATGGCCTGGACACCATCCTGAGCGTTTGCGTCCGGGAGCTCGTCGGCGGGCACAGGTGTGGCTCCCGAGTGTTCGGAGGGGGTCACATTCGTTTTGGTATCCATTTTGGACTTGTCCAGTGGATTCGTGAGCATGATGAGTGCTGGCGCAGAAAGTGAAGTAAGTGTGTATATCAGCGAAGGACTGCAGGCTGTCGCAGAGCGGCAGCCAGCATGGTTCAAGTATGCTTTAGGGTTCACCGTGTTCAGATAATATGCGGCGCGTTGATGCTAGCTTGCCAAGTGAGCCACCTGTGCATGGCCAGACAATGTTTTGCTGATACAATTGCAATGCTCAGGGCTACTGCAATAAGACCGCGGCGAGGACGCTAAGTAAGCGCAACAACCATCGCAAACATGCTCTTCAGCACGGCACCGGACATGTAGTCATACAAACTTGCTCATATTGTACGCTTGCTAGATCTGGTGTAGTGTTCTCGGCTTCCTTCCAGCGCCTCGGTGTCACGCTAGTACAGTTCCTGCGACCGTGAAGTCTACCGCCACCAGCGGGCACTTGTGTAGCAAGGATCGAATCACATGCAGTCGGTCCCGAGTCTTGCCGCCATTTTACGTGCTCATGTACTGAGACTAGGTTTCCATCGAGTGCAGATAAGCGAGCTCAGCATTCATTGGTGAGGTTGAGAGTCTACACCGCATGCTCGAAAAGCGGGAAGTGTAGTATAGCTAGGATTTTCTTTTGCAGGAAAACTAGACAACCGATGATTCATCAGAACTTCAAAATGCTGCATACCGGGTAAGGAAGTCATTCACACTATTATACAGTTTACTACACAGTCCCCCAAAGAATGGGAAGCTTGTGATTATAGCCAGTTTGAAGTGGGAAATTGTACGCCTCTGTCCTTGTAGGACAGAGTTCAAGCAATCGCGGCCGAGAAATTAGAGTTTCATACTTAATGCCCGGTGCTCGTAGCTACGTCTACCAGCTCCGCATACTTGGTGAATATGTCGTCTCGCTCGAGCATATCCCTTTCCTCTGGATAGGTGCCCAGCACCAGCTCAATGCCGCCATCCTCTTTCATTGGGAAAATGCACAAGAAACGGAAGCGACCACTGCCTCGTTCAAGCTGCGGCCGCATAGTAAGTGGTGAGCCTTCGTTTGCGAACAAGGCATCGCCAAAGCTGATCTCGTTTGGCTGGAAAAGCATCATGTTTGAAATCATAGTATGCATGTGATCAACCCCCATGTTGGCAGTTGAGAAACTGCTATAGTCGGGCATTGATTGCAGGAGCGTGAAGGCATCATGCACGACCGAGGGAGTGATCCTCGCGGCAGCCTCACGAAGCAGCAAAGCAACGCGCCCGATACTCGTTTCCGGTGCGCTGAGCGTCTCCACTGACATATTGGCCCGGTTCAGGATGAGCATGCTACCCATGTATGTTGCTGGCAGCATTGACGAGAAGAATGGGCGGCCATCTGTCGGGAGCTCAAGGATAGACATGTCGTCAGGTGAAAATTGCTGTTGCTGGAGCTCTTTCGCAACGCGGTAGCGAGCCCTTACAGCGGATTGCCAGAAGAAAGCCTGCACGATGTCGCTGACAGACGTGATGGCGCCTTTGGTCTCCGGGTCGGCCATAACGTCTTGCTTGAGCTGTTGGACCTTTTCAGGCGGAATCAAGAACAAAGTTGTATCAAGCTTTCTCTCTATTGGTGGCAGTGGCCATATCGGGTGTAGAGGATAGATGGGTGGCTGTCCAAGTGGCCTTTCCCGAGGCAGCTTATCCGTCGCCGAGTCTTTCGCCACAACAGATTCCTGAGGAACAAACGGGAGGAAGCCCCAAGTGTCCGGGTCGACTTCATCTGCTGGTCGTTTGTATCCTTCCAGATCGTGGAGTACTTCAGGTAGGCTATGGTTGAAACTCTCTGCATCATACCAATCGAGCGTCGCGGACTTGTCGCCCTGCAGGTATCTGCAATTCTCACCCCACGCTTTGAGAGTGATGATGGCCCCAATGCCATCGAGACAACAGTGATTGAGATCCACGGCGAGGATGCAACCGCCCTCGGCAAAGTTCGCCTGTGCTACCAGGATGTCTGCGGGGAGCTGTGGGAAGGTATCTTGTGGGAGAACCAGCTCGTCTCTGAATGCTGAGGGCACGAAACCACCTTGGCGCAGCTGCTGGAAAGAAGGAAGTTGGTGCGAGAGATCTTTGTACACCAGGCGGTTGCGTGCGGGTGCAGACACGGGCGGGACTGCAACGCAAAGCTCGCCCTTGAAATAGCCAATCTCATCCTCAGAGCACTTCATCATCTTGCCACCAAGAGCCGGGATTAGCTCCATGGTCCGATTGAGGCCCTCTTGCAGATTCTTGAACGCTTCTTCAAAGGTAACACCTGCGTGAAGCGGAATATAGAAGACCAGTCCCATGTAGTGGTTTGGATTGACGTAATCGAACGCATTGAGACGGAACGATTGATGCGCTTTGCGTCGCGCAAGCATGCGTTGCATCATCGACCCCATCTCATCCTTGGACTTTTTGTCTGCTTTCCGCACTTCAGTCACTAACTGTGTAAGGGTAGCTGAGAACTTGCGAAGGGTCGGATTGGCGTAGAGATGGCGAGGTGCAAGCTGGTCTAATACGCCTTTTGTTGCTGCGCGAATGGACTTTATGACAGCAAAAACACTGATAGAGTCGAGGCCGAGCGAGAACAGATCATCATCAGGAGAGGCCAGCCGCGCTTCAGCACACGAAAAGGCGATAATGTTTCGGACGGACTGCAGGATTGACTCTGTCGAGGTGGTGTCGACGGTGAACTCTGTTTCATCGTTTCTCGAGTCATAGAATCGTTTGATGTAGTCGGCGTATAGCTTGAGGGTGGCTTGACGTTTGACAGTTCCCTTATCTGTGCGTAGAAAAGGATTTTCTGGGTCTGAGAAGGCGATGAAGTCACGCGAAAGCTGACCAGTGTGTAGGGACGTAGAGTTGGCCTTCTCTACTATTGCCCAGATGCTCTCCAGAAGCTCGTCGGATTTTGTTGTTGGGTCCTTCAGCTCAACAAGCAGGCCAGGCTGTGGGTTGTTGCTCCCGTAGATAAGACACCCTTTGATGGCTGGGTGAGTGGAAATAAAGGCTTCTGCTTCCAAAGGCAGTATCTTGTACCCATTAGAGAGGACGATCAAGTCGTCGTTGCGACCAATAAAGGACCAGAGATTCGGCTTCGTCGGATGCTGCATGTAAAGATCCTTGAAGTTGACCGAGTTTTCGTTTGGAAAGGTATGGAAGATGCCCTGGAACAAAGGTGCGTGCTCGTTGCGATGCACCCAATGTTCATATGTGCCAGGTTCCATCTGCTTGAACTCAAATCCGGAATACGGATGAAACGCAAACCAAAACCAGTCTGCTCGGGGCACAACGAGATTGCCGATGAACAGACCTTCTGTGGTGCCAGTCAAATTCAAAACTCGAATCACGTCATTCACCTTGCCGGCACTGATTCGGTTGACCGGTCCTGGGTGATGTTAGCAAAATTCTGACGAAGGTTGAAAAACGTGTATTTACCGCCAGATGCACAGATAAACTTTGATGATCTGAATTTCTCAAGAATCTCAGGAGTTTCGCCAAGTTCGTCGACGAGTGATGGGACCATACTCCAGATGTCGACGGTATTGGACTCAGCAAGCGTCTCAATTAATGCAAGGTTGGGAATGACGTCTGGAGGTCCCAAGACGCATTGCAAGCCAAACAAGGCTGGCATGAGTATGTCCATGATAATTCCTGCACCCTAGGGCCATATCATTAATGCGTGTCCATATCAGACATCTCTGGAAAATGACTTACGTGACACATGGGGAAAGACGAGTAGATCCGATCACCTGGCTTCCAGTTGGATGTCCAAGGCTCGAGGCCTCCATCACCTTCAGTAGGTGGAAGCAGTCGTACTGCATCCATTGTACCAATCAAGCCATGCGACCATGGGATAGGTTTCGGGACGCCGGTGGATCCAGATGTATGCAAGAAGCAGAACGGGTCGGTGGCAGCTTCTTCGAAGGTTTTGGTGTAGGCGAAAGGCTCAGTCGATTCTGCATGAAGAAGTTCATCGAGCAGAGGAAGCTCCAATAGTTTCATGGTCCTCGCCTGCATCGTTTCCATTACCAAAGGGACAGTGGCTACTTCCGTGGCCTTGACCCAGATATCGCATCCTGTAGCTTCTAAGACAGCCAAGGCCCCTTCTTTGTTATTTTTCGGTGAGAGAAATAGTGCAGCATAGCCGACCTTGACGCAGGCATAAGTCAGTAGAACGTGCCGGAGATCGTGCGGTCCAATATAGCCTATTGGCCGTATCGAGGCCGGTTTTCCAACCTGGCCGTGAAGCCACCAGGCCGTTTTGTCCACCGCTTTTGCGAAATCTCGAGCAGATATGTTCCTCATATCCAGCGAGGTTTCTGTAACCCTCGCCAAAGAAAACACGATTCGATCTGGATCGGTCACTGCCAGGTTGTCCATAATTTGGGGGATGAGCCTATGGCCGTATGCCGATGAATTTACAACATCTATGTAGAAGCTTTCATCCAGCTTGTCAGCTGAATTGCCCTCGGACGGAGTCCTTGATGTTTCGCCAAAGGATATGTCTGGCGATTGCGCATTCGGCGACGATATACCGCTATTTGATGATGCCATGCTAGGTGAAGAGTATCCGCTGAGGGTGCCGCTGAACCGCGCGCGTGGTTTGAGATAGCTTGCTGATGTCTCGCTGATACTCAAGGTGTTGCAGTCGTGTACCTTCTCCTTGTAATAACTGGGTTGATCGTTCTCGTGCACAAGCTCCAATCGAGGGTCATCTTGGAAGTCGCCCATAGGAGCACTGACCCATTCTCCGTTTGCTAGTAAAGCAACGCTGCAATGCCAGGGGGTTGTGTATCCTGTCTTCGTTTTCAGTAGGCTCACTGAAACTTTGTGCTCGCCGTATGATTCATGTATGGATAGTCGCAGGTGGTGAGGAAACGCATGTTTGACAGCCCCAGCAAAGGCCTGTTGCAGCGGTCAGTCACGTACAGTTGAGGACCGTCGTAAGGTATCGTGTTAAGACTCACCTGCCCACGGAGGAGCATCTGCTTTGCCAGATACTTCACATCCCTTTTGTATCCGTTGCTACTCAGATTCTTACTGAGCGTGAATATGTGTCTCAGGTCGGACTCCAGAAACTTGCGATAGCCCAGATACGTCAATTTGGTATCCGGATCACTGGCAATATGATGGTCTATATCCATGTCGGGATCCCCGTACTTATTGAGAAGTAGCCGCCGAAAGTTTGTGCAGTTGGCGACATAAGTGATTTCGCGTGGTTTTGTTTCTAGGGGCATCTCCAGAAGATCGCTCAAGCGAGAGAACGCAATGTTGTTGAACTTCTTTTCCCTAGCCATATTACGTAGGGCTTCTCCGTAAGCCCAGGTTTCGCGATCCGAAATCGATAGCAGGTCTGTGCAAAGTTGTTAGCCTTGTAATTCCGTCAAGAACATTGCTGTGGAGTTACCATTGTACGTGGTGCCGTCTGAGATAATAGTGATCCGGGCTCCAGGTTTATATATAGCCTTGATGCGCGCGCATAGAGTGTTTAACCTTTCAAGTGCCAGTTCCTCAGCTTTGTCGGGGAGAGCTCCAAGCACTTTGTACACCTTGTTGGCCGACTTGAACGGGAATGCTGGGAGACACATCTCAAGACGGCTCCCCTTCGACACGAAGTGACTGATGGTCGACAGGAATTTGGCTGCGCCTGCAGCTTGACGACTTTCCGAATCATCAAACTTGTTCAGAGCGTAATCCCTAATGATATCCAAGATTTCTGAGGGCGTGCTGTGTCCCTCTGTCGAAGGGACCAATGATGAGGCAGACTGTGTTTGCCCCATAGAGAGACCAAGCCCAACGGGTTGGCCGTCCATCGCAGGTATGGAGCTCATGTTGGGGCTTGTGGGTTCGGAGAAGTGGTTTTGGACCATGTGCTTCCTGGCGACGGCTTGCAAATGTTGATACAAGCCCACAGGCAGCCATAAATTAGTTCTGTAAGTGAAAGCAGCGCTTGGAATATGCGCAAGGTAAGAGCAAATATCGTATCCCAATACCTACTTAGGTATGATATGACCGATCTCACCGCCGAGAGCCCCATGCCGCCCACGGCCTTAACCTTACCGTGTTTGTAACATGACATGACCTAGAGTAAGCACGCCGCGCGGGCCTGATAGGTATCTGCTTGTCATCCAGTGGTCGGACGAACATAGCCCCGCGCCTCCCATCGATTACCGAGACATCTGTGTCGTGTTTCGATTGTCGAGAAGCCAAAGAACGCTAGCACAGAGGTTGCCGCTGATGTGAGTTTGAGGCTTGTTTGCGAGGAGTGAGAACGAGCCTCATGGATGTGACTTCTTGGGTCTTCTCTTTGATTAAGAATATAAATGTACACTCGGCCTTCTAAAAGGTTTTTGCGGCCCTTTGCAATGTACAAGGACCCTTACCGTGGCTTTGGTAATGAGAAAGAGCACCCGAAACTACCAAACCGGAGCTATTGTGAAACATGTCACGTCCCATTCAAGCGATGTTGCGAATACGATCTACCTGAGTGTGGTGATCTGCCCAGCCGCTGTTAAAACATGCGCATCTTGCCAAGCCGCCAAGCCAAAACTTGCCCTAATCCCTGCGCAACCAAGAGGCCGAAGCGAGCTGGCTGACGCCACGCTCCGTCCACGGGTGTGCGTCAATTCATGCACCATCCGGGGTCAAGACTAGCTTTATGGCATGCAGATGTAAGGATACTTTGGCTATCGTCGTACATACTATGTAAAGAAAAGGAAAGTGGTTGTCTTTTTATAGTTATCTAAAGAGATACGTGGACAACCTCGGTCTTGCAGCAGAAGTCGGTAATTTGTGAGAATGTCACCTCGATCTTGCAGCAAAGGTCGGTAATTTGTGAGAATGTCTCGACAGGATTAACAATTAATAATACCGCAAATGAGTGAGATACGGTAGGTCAGAATCAGATCCAGGACCTGGAAGATTGCAGACAGTGCTTTCGGAGTCAAATTTGTCTTTCGAAAGACTATAACGTAAAGCACCACCGAGCCGGCAACACCACCGAGCCGGCAACTTTTTCTTGGCATTGCGAACACCACGTACAAACAACAATGGCTCAACAACGCAAAGCTAAGCTACTCCAGCAAGAAGGCAGGATAGACCTCGCACTCCAGGCATACGAATTAGGTCAATTTAAGAGCGTGCATCTTGCTGCTCTAGCATACAACGTCCCACATCAACGGCTCTCTGATCGGCAGAACAAAATCACCTTCCGGCTGTCTGCTACGCCCAACGGCCGAAAGCTCTCTGCGACAGAAGAGCAAACGATCGTACGATACATCCTTGACCTTGATTCGCGTGGATTTGTCCCCCGGCTGTGTGAGGTGGCAGATATTGCAGATAAACTGTTGGCTGTACGTGGTTGGTTGGTTGGTTGGTATTCGATTTTCGTCCATAGGATGGGGATTAAGTCCACCATCACCGCCTCCCGAAGGGCATATAGGACGTGCTAAGCTATGGAATTACAGTGCTGACACACTACCTTAGAAAGCATTTCTTGCCTGCGCGGGTATTGCTACCATTTCAGAACTACAGCTCCCCTTCCAATTGGGGAGACTGAGCAGTGTGTGTACATTAGGGTGGGACCCTTGTGTGTGTTCAGAGGCATTTTAGTGCCGTGAGAGAAAGAAAAGGAAAGAGTAGGTAGGTGTGGAGAGCCGGTGCCCTGCCGAATCGAAGCCGTGGCTCTGCGCGAGGAGAGCCTTTGTACTAGGCTTGGCCATGCCTGTGTCTGAGGAGATAGGTGTAGTAGGTAGGCAGAGCCAGGCCTGTCCTTCTTCTTTATCCCCAAGGGTCGTGAAATCTAAGGCCATGCTGGCTGCCTTGTTTGCGTGTTGTGTCAGGTCTGGGACGCTGACAGTCGGTCTTCAGAGAGCTGAAAGCAGCTCTCATCGTTGTGGGTGTGGAGAGCCGGTGCTCTGTCGAATTGCGCCGTAGCTCTTCGCGTGGAGAGCCTTGCGGTAGGCCTGGCGATGCCCTTATACTGCAAGAACAAGGAGTGGCAAAACTGTCTCCTTGTCTTGGTGGTGGTTGTGGCCTTCGACCGAACGTGAAAATCTGAGTAGCGCACGAGCCATTTTGAAGAGAATTCAGCTCAGCGAAGAGCTGAAAGACAAAAGAGGGCAGCGCGCCTGCCACAACGCCTGCAGGGCTGTACGTGGTGGGACACCTATTGGCAAGAACTGGGCTGAGCGATTTGTGTCGCGTACGGAAGAACTCAAGATGGCTTTCAATCGCGCAAAGGACCGTCAGAGAATACTCCAGGAAGATCCAGAGGTTATCAGCGCGTGGTTCAAGCTCGTACAGGAGACAAAAGACAAGTATGGGGTCCTAGATGAGGACATCCACAACTTTGATGAGACCGGCTTCCAGATGGGAGTTATTGGCTCAATGAAGGTTGTTACAGGCTCAGAGAGGCGTACAAGACCAAACCTTATTCAGCCAGGCGATCGGGAGTGGGTTACAGTTATCCAGAGCATCTGCGCTGCTGGGTATGCTATCCCACCCTTCATTATCTACAAGGGGCGTGTCCACATCTCTGCCTGGTATGAGGAGACTAATATACCGTACGACTGGAAGCTCTCTGTCTCTGAGAACGGATGGACAAACAACGCGCTTGGTCTTGAGTGGTTGAAGCATTTTGACGTGCATACAAGAGCGCGTCAGAAGGGGTTGTACAGGCTGCTTATCTTGGACGGCCATGAGAGCCATCTCAACCAGAATTTTTTTTAAAGGACTACTGCCTGGAGAACAGAATCTTAACCCTCTGTATGCCTCCTCACTCATCACACATACTTCAGCCACTTGATGTGGTGTGTTTCTCACCGTTGAAACTGAAGTACTCCCAACGCGTACGAGCCTTGGCATCCAAACGCGTCTTCCACATTAACAAGGAAGGCTTCCTCCCAGCCTTTAGAGACGCGTTTTTCGACGTGTTTACGTACAATAACTGCAAGAAGGCCTTTCAGGCATCAGGACTAGTGCCTACTGATGCGCAGGTAGTCATTGATCGGCTTGAAGTGCGATTTCATACCCCTCCACCAGTACCTCTACTAGAAACACCATGGCAATCCCAAACACCAAGCAATACGTACGAATTTGGGTCGCAGTCAAAGCTTGTAAGCGAGCGCTTCGTACGGTCACCAACATCTGCTCAGGAAGGATTCTCAAAGCTAGTAAAAGGAGCTGAGGAGATGCTGCATGAAAATTTTCTTATTAAGGCTCGTGTACGAGAGCTTGAGGAGCAATTAGCAGAGGTTACTAAGCGCAAAGGGCGTAAAAGAAAGCAGATTCAGTATGGTGGGACAATAGAGTATGGTGCTGCAGCGTTGTCTGTAGCTGAGAGCGCAGCTGCAGCTCGTACGGTGTCAAAGAGAGCGCGCAGTGGTAGTGGTCAAGAAAGAGCCCAGCCAGGTCAACGGCACTGTGGCAACTGTGGAAAGACTGGGCACAACGCTCGTACGTGCCAAAAAGATGCAGAAGAAGATTCTGCATCTAATACAAGTGCGTCGTACGCGGGTTCTGCAGAGGGTAGTAAGTAATTGCTTGTTTTGTACATGGTGTTCGCAATGCCAAGGAAAAGTGTCCGGCTCGGTGGTGCTTTACGTTAACGTACTCCACGGGTGAGCGGATCATACGAGTGAGCGGATCACTCTGCCAAGACCACACCAAACCTCCACCTTACCACGCGATGCCTCAACAACAACACAGATCTAAGCCCTTTAAAGAAGCTGCTATACAGCTCGCGCTCCAGGCAATCAAAAAAGACGCGACGCTCACACTGCGACGCGCTGCAGCTATATATAACGCGCCTTACAGCACACTACATGCTCGATACACAGGACGAACTGCACAAGCCGATTGTACGCCAAAATCAAGGAACCTGGACCAGACTGAGGAGGACGTGGTCACTCAGCATATACTTGAGCTAGATGCCAGAGGGTTCGGCCCTCGGCTGGCTGCTGTGGCTAACATGGCTAATTCTTTGCGCAAAGAGCGCAATATGGGCCATGTTGGCGTAAACTGGGCCAGTACGTTCGTTAAGCGTCGCCCTGAGCTCAAAGTTAAGTTTAATCGCAAGTACGACTACAAGCGAGCCCTCTGTGAGGATCCAGAGATCATACAAGGCTGGTTCCGCCTTGTAGAGAATACCAAAGCCAAGTATGGCATCCAGGATGACGACACGTACAACTTTGATGAGACTCGCTTTATGATGGGCTAGATATCAACAGGAGCAGTTGTTACAGGCTCAGAGCGTCGAGGACGGCCAAAGGCAGTCCAGCAGGGCAATCGGGAGTGGACAACAGTCATACAGGGCATGAATGGCACTGGATGGGCCATTCCGCCCTTCATCATCTTCAAAGGCCAATACCACCTCTCTGCCTGGTACAAAGAGGACAATCTGCCTCAGGACTGGGTTATTGGAGTCTCTGAGAACGGATGGACTACTAACAAGCTTAGACTCCAGTGGTTAGAGCACTTTAATGCCCATACAAAGAGGCGCACCCGAGGAGGGTACCGGCTGCTCCTTATTAACGGCCATGAGAGCCACAACTCCCTTAACTTCCAACAATACTGCAAGGAAGCAAAGATTATCACACTGTGTATGCCTCCACACTCATCACACCTCTTGCAGCCACTTGATGTGGGTTGTTTTGCCCCTTTGAAGAAGGCGTATGGGCGCCAAGCTGAGGATCTCATGCGCAACAGAATCACGCATATCACTAAAACCAATTTCCTGCCATGCTTTATAGGCGCCTACAAGGAGTCATTTACTCCTAGCAATATCCAAGGAGGGTTCCGAGGCGCTGGATTGGTTCCCTTTGACCCAGAACGGGTCATAATGGGCCTTGATGTCCGCCTACGTACTCCACCGCTACCTACTGTGGAAGATGAGCCCTGGCAGTCCCAAACCCCAAACAATACCCTACAAATAGGGTCGCAATCAACGCTGGTTCGACAGAGGATTCAAAGGCATATGGGCAGCTCACCAACTTCAATGGTTGAGGCCTTTGAAAAGCTTGCCAAAGGCGCAGCTGTAGTAGCGCATAAGCTAGTGTTGGCCCAGAAGGAGAATGCTGAGCTTCGAGCGGCAAATGAGGCTGCATCACAACGTAAATCACACAAAAGAAAGCGGTTACAGCAGGAGGGAGTTCTAACAGCAGAGGAAGGCCTTCGGTTAACAACTCTGACAGAGTTTGGGGCGCGTGGTGATGGTAAGAAGGCAAGGAAGCGAGCAGGTGTTAAAGGGGGTGAGGCAACCCAAAGACGCTGTACACGGTGCCATGAGGTAGGGCATAACTCGCGCACGTGTAAAAAGCCTGTAGAAAGTGTTATTAAATAATATTATGTGCTGTACTACTGTATACAAGGCCAACGTGGGCCAATACAGGCTATGATAGGGTAGAGATTTGGTGTGGTCTTGGCAGAGTGATCCGCTCACTCGTATGATCCGCTCACCCGTGGAGTACGTTATTAGAAAACTTCTTAGATAAATTAGATAACGTACCTCACAAGCGAGCTGGCCACACAAGCGAGCTGGCCACCTGCGCCAAGACCCTACCAAAATCAGTACTGTACACGACCGTAGAGCACCGTCAAGGATAGTAATTAAGAATCGTAATAGGCTATTCTACTCAGAATCTACTAATACTTCTTGCTTACACGTACGTGCGTTATGCCCTGCCTCGCCGCAGCGTCCACAGCGTCGTTGGTTAGGCTCACCTGCCTCAACGCGCACCCTCTTCTTTGCCTTCTTCCCATCACTACGCGCCTCAAACTCCTTAAGGGTCGTCAGTCGTACGCCCTCCTCACTCGTTAAGATACCCTGCTGCTGTATACGCTTCCTTTTATGCGATCTACGCTTGAGAGGTGGTGCTTGCCCTAGAAGATGATGAAGGGTGGGATCGACCAGCCCATCGCATTGATCCCTTGGATCACTGTAGTCCACTCTCAATTGCCCTGCTGAACGCTCTTTGGCCGTCCTCGACGCTCAGAACTAGTGACTACTGCTCCAGTTGATATCATGCCCATCATGAAGCCAGCCTCGTCAAAGTTGTAGGTGTCGTCATCAAGGATACCATACTTAGCCTTCATGTTCTCTACAAGCCGAAACCAGCCTTGTATAATCTCAGGATCCTCGCAGAGAGCTCTCTTATAGTCATATTTGCGATTGAATTTGACCTTGAGCTCAGGGCGACGTTTGACAAAGTTTGCAGCCCAGTTCTGGCCAACAGGATCACGGTGACGCTCAGCCAGCAAAGAATCAGCCATATCCTTCACAGCAGCAAGCCGGGGCGGAAATCCTCGCGCGTCGAGGTCAAGGGTATGTTGAGTAACTACATCCTCCTCTGTCTTAAGGAGATTTATTGAGTTGGGCGTGCAATCGCGTCGATAAGGTGTTCCAGCAAGGCGATTACTGAGTGTTGCTCGAGAGACGTTGTAGATAGCTGCAGCACGTCTCTGGGATAGCGTCGCGTCGCGTTTGATAGCCTCAAGAGCAAGCTATAGTCGAGCATCTTTTGAAGGTAGTAGATTGTCTGGTTGTTGGCTCATCGCGATTATACTATGCGCAATAGTATGTTTGGTGGGGTCTTGGCGCAGGTGGCCAGCTCGCTTGTGAGGTACGTTAGCAAATAGCAGTCTTTACCTTCTCTATAAATTTTTAAATTAGAATTGCTGCTGTACTTCGTAATATCTTGTTGCTACTGCTATTCCTCTCTGCTGTTGATGACCTCATCTAAATGAGGGAAAACGAATTATTGCACCCCCTGTTGACACGGTGTCACGTTATGACGCACTCGTCGCCTAGCCCGTTCGCGTTGTCTCGCTATCGATAACGAAACTCCGCAGACCACCGAGGTCTTCCACATCCGTCAGTCGTGCGAGGTTCCACGTTCGTTCTGCTTAACCCGCACATTCCAGTACCAATATCTCACCCTAAAGCCGAAATTCACCATGGCGAAGCCCGAAAAACCCGAAGACGCCGGCAAAGAATGGGCTGGTCCCACCGCCTCAAAGTTCGACAAGTACGCCGACCCAGCGCTCCCACACGTCGGACAGCATCGCGCATTGGAGCAGGACTGACGGAGTGACGATAGCAAGGCGTACAGCGAGTACTTTGACCCGTGCCAGGAAGCTGCGGACAAGAGCATTCGCTGCTTGAAGCGCAATGGCGGGGAAAGGGCCATGTGCTCTGATTTCTTCCAGTGAGTGGCGCATGCTGCCTTCGAGCGACAGTGCTGATGGTGGGTAGGGCATACAAGGACTGCAAGAAGCAATGGGTTTGTTGGCCCTGACGATGCGGCACGCTGACTTGTGTGTGCGATGCGGTTACGGAGTTTTGCTGATGCTGTGTAGATGGAGGCTCGCAAGGAGGCGCGGAAGAACAAGTCTTGGTTCAGTTAGACAGGAGACGGGATGGTGGGTTGAGCGCAGGTGTATATCTCCACTCTGCATGCATTGGGTTGGCGTTTGGCGTCGCATATTTGAGGTGAAGAGGGGAATGCTGCTTGAACAGGTCGCAGGTAAGAAGGAGAACCAGGCCTCAAGATGCTACGAGGGAACGTAGCCATGATCTGGGGATCGCATTGTTGAGTTTGTGGGTCCTGCATGGAGCGCGATACGGTGGGCTGTATGGTACTGGAAACTGCATTGCATTGGTATGCCCTGCAGAATGTACTATCTGTGTAGACTAACTGCGAGAAATCCCCACTATGTATCATTGCTCGCTGAGTGCACTTCGAAACGGTGCCCGAAGCGCAGTGCTCTCTCGACCCATACACAATCAGACCTCTTACCGACTCTCAAGCTCGTCGCGAAGACCATCCGTGCGACCACTTCCCCGTAACGATAAGCACGGGAGGGTCGTTTGCACGCTCCTCCATCGTCTCATCGTGTCCGTGCTCCGCCTCAATCGCCTCACAGATGTTTTTCTCGTGTACTATGAGACTGGGTTGAATGACAGCCGGTTGCAGACGAGGTGCTGGAGAGAGACTCCCTCTTCTGTGAAGACCGTGGTAGCACGTTGGGTGCCGACCGACCTCGTCGAAGAAAGAAGCTAGAATGGCAGGATATTTGGTAAACAGAGGCCGAGCCAACATGTTCTATTCATGCATGAGGTGTTGTACACTGCATATAGTAAGTGTATGATACTACGTGGTTCAGTGACCAGTATGATGTGGGCAGTGCTCCCGTGTGGACATAGTGCCAAAAGGAATTGCGACGTGAATGCTGTGAAGGATCACAACAACACCTTGTAAGACCAGCACACTCACCCAAAAGACGCCGTCCCCGTCTCAGCCAGCAAGAAGAAAAAACTGCAAAAAAAGCAACCGACCTGCCTTTGGTCGTTTTTAATTCAGGCTCGCGCCCTCTGCCGTAGATATGAAGGTTGCTCGAAAACCAGTGGGGCCTTTTGCCTTTGAGAGCTATTCAGTCACCTAATATCGGTAGTATCACGACTCGAACTCACGACCTTCGCATCACGATGTGAATTGAAGAGGTGGTTGTGATGCCGCCAAGGGGTACTCCAGCCTTACTTGGATTGATGGGCAAGAGACCATGATTGGGGTATATATACTGAGACCATCTGGTTTGGAGCCATAGTATACCAGTTGTAGTATTTGGAGTGGTGATATTGTATTGCGGTGCCTGCGAAGTGAGTGTTGTTCGTAAGGTGAAGTTGTTTTCACCTCAGTCAATTTGACTTCGTCAGTGCGTTGTAGATTTTGCCGAGATGCCTGGCGTATAACGTGTGATTGTTTTCAGAGCCTCTCGGCCGTCTCTAATTCATCTAAAGTCCAACAGGGCCAACGAAATCTTGCGTCGTTTTGTTGGTGGTGACTCCTGGGACCTAAATTCGTCAGCAATACCCTTTGCACAGATAAGCCGGACAAACACGGCTGTTAAGACTTACCTAGTAGACCACAGCGTAGGGTTCCCAAGATGGGTCCAGATGCGGCGCATATTCAATACCATTTGTCCTCTCGTTGACCGGTCCATCAGTTCCGTAGATGTGAGATAGCCAAGCATATGTCATGTCCAGGCTGGCAGCCATACCGGAAGACGTCCAGATTTTTCCATCAACAACCCACCAGGCCTGTGGAACCCATTCGATGTTCTCACCGTGACCTGTGATCCATGCCCACCCACTCTTATTGGTTGTAGCCCGCTTACCGCTGAGGAGACCCGAGCGTGCCAGATGCGTGACACCAAAGGACACTCCGAGAACATACTCCGCCTGGTCAAAGCGGCAAACAAGGAACTCTTCGATCTCGGTATTATTATCAAGACTTGCGCGGACGACACCAGTGCTGCCTGGTACGATGATGACATCGAGAGCCGGAGACCAAAATCTGACCCCAGATGTGGCACAAGACGAGCGCTTACTGAACCCTTGATTGGCCCCTTTTCGTGTGAGATGACAGACAAGGTCATCTTGTAGAATGCTGACATCTGCACGACGAGAATGGGTAAGCAAAGACACAGGAACATTTCAAATCTGTATTGCTTACCGAGCTCAGGAATTCCATCGGACCCCAAACATCGAGTGGCTCGAATCCATCAAACACAACCTTTGAAGCTGTCAGCCGGTCTCATGATCTCGATTTCCGACTCCAATTGCCACAGACATATCCAATCGATAACGTCCTGCGTCGATTGAACGCGTGCTCGGTAGCATTTTGACCAAACACAAAAGGCACCAATGAAAGGTGCCAAAAAGAGAAGAGCCGTGAAATATGGATCGCGTTTACAAGCAAAATGGCTGGATATGCTCAAAACCTCCCAAGGAAACACCTCTCATAAAGAGTAAGATGTTGTCTGGCTCATTTCACGAGTGGTACAGGGCACATACTCCCTGTTCGCCTTCATGCACAAGGGCAGCACAGGCGAGCATCTTTGCTGCAACTTAATTGATCCCACTGAAAAGATCGTACTATGTGAGGGAATCGAGCAAAATGTGGCCTGATTCTCGTAAGGGTAGCTGAAATCAGGCAGCCAAGCCCTGGCCAAGACTGTGGTATGGCAAAGCTTACAGTGGCAGGCGCGCCCGGGGGAGACGAGAGATTGCAAGGCAACAGAGGAAATCCACTTACCTCAACCAATATTGACCGAAATGACCTTGGTTTGAGGACTTGAAAACATCAGATCAATTCACGATTCACTAAACACCATTGATAGCTTTAGTGGTAAATTGGGGCAGTTTACGTTAACTTCTGTGGGGCAACATAACCTTCTTCAGCCAGGCACGCTTTGCTGATATGGCTGCTCCAATAAGTGGGACATCAGGGTTGTCGATCGCATCAAACAAGTGCACGGCTCCTGGCCAGACGTGCAACTCGCATGTGGATGCACTCCGCCACATGTTCATGGCGTAGGTTACTGCAGGGTCTCGGAAAACCTCACACTCTGCAACGTCGATGTACGTCGGGGGAAGGTTTGACAGATTAACTGCCCGGGATGGCGCCTGGTATGCTGTGACCTTGTCGGTCCCGCAAGCATCTCCGAGGACATGGCTCCATGCACTACGGTTTGTAACTCCGTTCCACGGGACCCCATATTCGAACTGTCTGTCTGACACACTTTCGCAGCGGTCATCCAACATGGGTGATAGCAGCATCTGTGCTTTGATGGGCACTGTAGGCGACGTCCTGTCGCGCGCCATCAGGCACACCGCTGCGGCCAGAGCTGCACCCCCAGAAATTCCACACACGACTATCCCCGCTGGATCAATCCCCAGGCTTGATGCATTGCCAGACAACCAGACTAACCCGGTGAAGCAGTCCTCGGCTGGGCCAGGTGCACGGGTCTCTGGCGCGAGGCGATATTCTACCGAGACCAGGATACAGTCGATGTCCTCGAGCAGGGCCAGAACTGAAGGGACTTCACCGAACCGATCGCCAGACACCATCCCGCCACCGTGGATGAGATAGAGTGGTAGTCTCACTTACTTTAAATAACGATAGCAGGATCGTGTTGCCATCTGGACCAGTAATGGAGTGCTCCGTGTGTGTCCGGAAAGGCTCGGCCTCCAAGATTTTATCGGCATTGGTGACAAAAGCATCGTCGCTGACGCTTGCCTAGGTTCGAAGGAAGTCCACGTCCAGAAGCTCGGGAAGTGGGAACGTATCAATGAGAGGCCCAATGGCAGGATCAATGACTGGGCGTGGGACTGTGATACGGCTGTCGAGCTGCGCAGCCTGCGAGTATGGGTACGGATACGGCTTAGACTCGTTTGACATGGTGATTGTGAAGGGCCACTGATGCTGAGACTGTAGGTGTGCCGTGGACTTTCGCAAGCACTTGAATGACTCCTGCTAGTGAGCAACTGGGCCCTCGTGGTTGCATACATGCGCTAATATGCGTCAGTTATAAGTGCGGCTTAGTGCTCAAAGTGTATCTCACGCTAGTGGCACGGTATCTGGCATACCGTATGGCCGGTAGGTAGGATAGGCCCGTCCGGGACCCACCCGCTACCGTTAAATTCGCAAGCCTCGCTAACGCCATGGCGCCGGTATGCAACCTGAATCCGGCGACCAGACTTCTTGCATCAAACGTTGGGAGCAATCGTAATCCAGAAACATGCTATTCTATCCGCTATCCCCGTAGACGAAGACCTTCCTGAAGCCTACTTCGCCCGTCTCCCCTCCATCGATCACTAGGGAACAGCCTATGACACTGGGCGAAGAAGACCCTGAATTGGATAAAATTCTCCAAGAGCAGCACAACACCAACTTCAAGTTTGAATATGGCACCCGACCTTTCTGGCGCTTGCTCATCTTGCAAGACCCTGGCATCGACAACGAATTCATGGCTTCATTTGTTTTCCATCATGCAATCGGCGATGGCGTCGCTGGCGCAATCTTTCACAGAGACTTCCGATCTGCGCTTCAGACAATTTTGTTGTCATCGGTATCGCTAACCACACACGTAGCTGTGTCGAGTGAGACAACACTTCTTCCGCCTTTGGAAGAGCTGCATCCGCTGCCAATTGATGTATCTTCCGCAGATTCACGGACAGCAGGGCTCAAGGAATGGACGGGAAATCCTATACATGCTCCTTGTACAATCCGGTACCGGTCGCTGTACCTATCGCCGTCCCGCACGGAGCAGTTTGTACGAGTGTGCAAAGGGAACGGGCTGAGCTTGTCTCCAGTCCTGGCTGCCGTTATAGCCGGAGCTTTGTTCAAAATTCTACCTTCCAACGTTGAAGCTCTTACGGGTATTGTGCCAGTAAACCTGAGACCATGGCTGGACCTTCCTCGCGATGTTGCGGATGCTGCCATGGGAACCTTCATCGATGCCTTCAAGGTCCAGCTGCGCCGTTCCGACTACAGCCCAGACGATCGAAGCTCCTCTCGCATTCTGCCCGCAGCTCAGCACGTTGCCCAAAATATCAAAAGATATCTCACGGGAAACATTTCACCATCAGGAGAGCCTTACACTGCTGTGGCGATCTTCAAAACCATTCCGGATGTCTCTGCTGTGTTTAAGTCGACAATTGGAAATGATCGCGACGCTGCTTTCGAAGTATCAAACATAGGACAAGTTTCGAATTGTGCAGAGACAGAATCCGATTGTCAATGGCGTATGGGCAGAGTGACCTTCAGTCGCAGTTCCGTTATGTCCGGAAGTGCAGTAACCATGAGCATTGTCTCTGGTGGGGATGGGGCATTGACGATCGGTTTCAGCTGGAAAGAGGGCGTTGTTGAGGACAGCTTGGTCGAATTGCTAATTGGTGAAATCAAAGGCTATTCCGAGACCCTTGTGAACAATGGGACGGGTCCATAGCTATTATCAAAAGACAACACGATAACGTAAAGCACCACCGAGCCGGCAACTTTTCCTTGGCATTGCGAACACCATGTACAAAACAAGCAATTACTTACTACCCTCTGCAGAACCCGCGTACGACGCACTTGTATTAGATGCAGAATCTTCTTCTGCATCTTTTTGGCACGTACGAGCGTTGTGCCCAGTCTTTCCACAGTTGCCACAGTGCCGTTGACCTGGCTGGGCTCTTTCTTGACCACTACCACTGCGCGCTCTCTTTGACACCGTACGAGCTGCAGCTGCGCTCTCAGCTACAGACAACGCTGCAGCACCATACTCTATTGTCCCACCATACTGAATCTGCTTTCTTTTACGCCCTTTGCGCTTAGTAACCTCTGCTAATTGCTCCTCAAGCTCTCGTACACGAGCCTTAATAAGAAAATTTTCATGCAGCATCTCCTCAGCTCCTTTTACTAGCTTTGAGAATCCTTCCTGAGCAGATGTTGGTGACCGTACGAAGCGCTCGCTTACAAGCTTTGACTGCGACCCAAATTCGTACGTATTGCTTGGTGTTTGGGATTGCCATGGTGTTTCTAGTAGAGGTACTGGTGGAGGGGTATGAAATCGCACTTCAAGCCGATCAATGACTACCTGCGCATCAGTAGGCACTAGTCCTGATGCCTGAAAGGCCTTCTTGCAGTTATTGTACGTAAACACGTCGAAAAACGCGTCTCTAAAGGCTGGGAGGAAGCCTTCCTTGTTAATGTGGAAGACGCGTTTGGATGCCAAGGCTCGTACGCGTTGGGAGTACTTCAGTTTCAACGGTGAGAAACACACCACATCAAGTGGCTGAAGTATGTGTGATGAGTGAGGAGGCATACAGAGGGTTAAGATTCTGTTCTCCAGGCAGTAGTCCTTTAAAAAAAATTCTGGTTGAGATGGCTCTCATGGCCGTCCAAGATAAGCAGCCTGTACAACCCCTTCTGACGCGCTCTTGTATGCACGTCAAAATGCTTCAACCACTCAAGACCAAGCGCGTTGTTTGTCCATCCGTTCTCAGAGACAGAGAGCTTCCAGTCGTACGGTATATTAGTCTCCTCATACCAGGCAGAGATGTGGACACGCCCCTTGTAGATAATGAAGGGTGGGATAGCATACCCAGCAGCGCAGATGCTCTGGATAACTGTAACCCACTCCCGATCGCCTGGCTGAATAAGGTTTGGTCTTGTACGCCTCTCTGAGCCTGTAACAACCTTCATTGAGCCAATAACTCCCATCTGGAAGCCGGTCTCATCAAAGTTGTGGATGTCCTCATCTAGGACCCCATACTTGTCTTTTGTCTCCTGTACGAGCTTGAACCACGCGCTGATAACCTCTGGATCTTCCTGGAGTATTCTCTGACGGTCCTTTGCGCGATTGAAAGCCATCTTGAGTTCTTCCGTACGCGACACAAATCGCTCAGCCCAGTTCTTGCCAATAGGTGTCCCACCACGTACAGCCCTGCAGGCGTTGTGGCAGGCGCGCTGCCCTCTTTTGTCTTTCAGCTCTTCGCTGAGCTGAATTCTCTTCAAAATGGCTCGTGCGCTACTCAGATTTTCACGTTCGGTCGAAGGCCACAACCACCACCAAGACAAGGAGACAGTTTTGCCACTCCTTGTTCTTGCAGTATAAGGGCATCGCCAGGCCTACCGCAAGGCTCTCCACGCGAAGAGCTACGGCGCAATTCGACAGAGCACCGGCTCTCCACACCCACAACGATGAGAGCTGCTTTCAGCTCTCTGAAGACCGACTGTCAGCGTCCCAGACCTGACACAACACGCAAACAAGGCAGCCAGCATGGCCTTAGATTTCACGACCCTTGGGGATAAAGAAGAAGGACAGGCCTGGCTCTGCCTACCTACTACACCTATCTCCTCAGACACAGGCATGGCCAAGCCTAGTACAAAGGCTCTCCTCGCGCAGAGCCACGGCTTCGATTCGGCAGGGCACCGGCTCTCCACACCTACCTACTCTTTCCTTTTCTTTCTCTCACGGCACTAAAATGCCTCTGAACACACACAAGGGTCCCACCCTAATGTACACACACTGCTCAGTCTCCCCAATTGGAAGGGGAGCTGTAGTTCTGAAATGGTAGCAATACCCGCGCAGGCAAGAAATGCTTTCTAAGGTAGTGTGTCAGCACTGTAATTCCATAGCTTAGCACGTCCTATATGCCCTTCGGGAGGCGGTGATGGTGGACTTAATCCCCATCCTATGGACGAAAATCGAATACCAACCAACCAACCAACCACGTATAGCCAAGGGACTCACCCTGATGTACTCATACGGCTCAGTCTCTCCAACTGGAAGGGGAGCTGTAGCTTGAAATGGTAGCAATACCCGCGTACGCAAGAAATGCTTTCTAAGGTAGTGTAGCAGCACTGTAATTCCTTAGCTTAGCACGTCCTATATGCCCTTCGGGAGGCGGTGATGGTGGACTTAATCCCCATCCTATGGACGAAAATCGAATACCAACCAACCAACCAACCACGTATAGCCAACAGTTTATCTGCAATATCTGCCACCTCACACAGCCGGGGGCCAAATCCACGCGAATCAAGGTCGAGGATGTATCGTACGATCGTTTGCTCTTCTATCGCAGAAAGCTTTCGGCCGTTGGGTGGTGTTTCGCGTCGAAATGTGATTTTGTTCAGCCGATCAGAGAGCCTCTGGAAAGGTACCTTAAAGGCAGCAGCAGCGCTCCGTACGCTCTTGAATTGTCCTAAGGTATAGGCCTGAAGCGCAAGAACAATTCTGCCTTCTTGCTGGTTTAAAAAAGCCGTACGTTGTGGTTGCATACTTGTACAAGATATTTGCAATGCCAAGGAAAAGTGTCCGGCTCGGTGGTGCTTTACGTTATATTGTATTCTTGCAAAGTTACTGTTGTTGTTGCTCTTGTAGTTGATGACCTCATCTAACTGAGGGAAAACGAATTATTGCACCCCCTGTTGGCGTGGCGCTATTCAATAGAACGTCGCGAGTATTTACAAATAGAACGCCAAAATGATTGTATTTCATGAGCCACTTCAGCTCTGCACCCGTCTTACATAAAGCTTGCTCAAGAGTGTGGTATAGTGCAGCGTGACGCCAAACAATGCACAAGAAACAGAGATGCCCGTGTTGATGCCGCTGATAGACTGAAAGACCGCAACCATACCGTCGTGAAATGATGCGCCCGTTTTCGAGTAACCGTCCAAACACCAACCCTACCAAAGATCCAAAGAAAGGAAATGAGCTGTAATTTGCATATAGCAGCTCCAGAGTAGCTCATCAGATGAGCTGGCCAGTAGCCACAGGATTATTCGTCCTAATGTTGTTCTGCGCGGGCGGCCCAAATGCCGCCAATGGGCCAATATTACTACCCTGTCGTGCACGGTATGCATTGTTGCTGTACGCAGTCACCGGGGACGTAAAAGCCTGTGGTGCCGCTTGAACGCCGGGTGGCGTGGTGTTCATCATATTACGATTGCTCCTGCGTCGTCCTAGAGTCGGACCAGTAGAGACATCGTGGGCGGTGCCAGCAGAGTTGACTGAGCCCATAGACTCATTAGAGTTACTCCGAACATGCTGCGACACCCCCTGTGCTTGCGCCATGGGGGGCATGTTCCCGGCGTTGCTTGGCCGGCGGAATCCCGAGGAGAACGGATTGGTGCGAGCTGGCACATTGTTTGAAAGGCCAAGAGCCTGTTCCCTGTTGTTGCGGAGCTCTCGAGCACGAGCGGTCACATCGTCCTGTGTCAACCCAATCGGTACCCGCGCCATTGACTGGCCAGCCATTTGCCCATTCGGACCAGGTGAAGGAGGAGCCCGCAGAGCCCTAGTAGATGGCTGTGCACTGAGTCGACGGACCGAAGGCTGTGGGCGCAAACCAATTCGTGAAGCTTGGGTTCTCACAGTCGGGGCGGGGGCTGGGCTCTCACGGATGTTGGCGCGAGAACTAGTGGGCCTCAGTGTGGCTGTCGATGATTGCTCTCGAAGTCCCATGCGGGAGTTTCGGACTCTGATAGTCCGCGACACATACGCAGCCCACGGGTTGGCTGGACGAGGAGGCGCTGCAGATGCTGGAGCATGCAGGCCAGGGGGAGGGAAGCTTTGATAGACTGGCGAAAAGTTGGCGGATCCTCTGCGACCTGCTGCTGATGGAGGACGAGCGCTAACGCGACTTTGAGGACGATCGATCATGTCCATAGCTGCAACGGCGTGCGTGCGCACTGTGTGGTCGATGGAGTATTGCGAACTGGAGGCCGACGTGCCAGGCGTGAGGATAACAGAGTCGGTACTAGCCGAGCCCATCGAAGACGCGCGGTCGCCACGGAATGCGCTCTCCAGAACATGTGCGGGTGGCGAAGCAGGAGATACGGTACTTCGCCTATTTGGCGATGGCATGACACGTGTAGACAGACCAAAACTGGAGTTGTCCATGAGTGGGGTACGGAGTCGAGCTGGAGGTAGGAAGGGTGAGAAGGAAGCTGGAGCAGGGCTTTGACGATTGCGATTGGACGTAGGTGGCCGATTGAGTGGTGTGATAGAGCGAGATTCAATATCTATCAGATTCCCCCCCATTTGGTGCTGTTGCAACGCAGCTTGGTGTGCAGCGAACATCCAGCTGATTCGTGGATCGTATTCGCGACGTTGGGTGCGTGCGGCGCCACGACCAAGGCCAGCCTGCGAGTTATCTGAGTTGTCGTCTGTATCTGCCTCATTGACAGCATTGCTTCCTTGGGCAGAGAATCGGTTCGGCGCGTTCTGGGAGACTGGTCCACCGCGCATCATCTGTTGTGACCGGCGACTGCGGAGAGCGTGCATTGCCATGTCGAGATCGCCGTCTTGATCAGAGTCATCATCATCGGCTTCGCCATCCTCGTAGTGAACGTTCGCATTTGAGAGAACAGAGGATCTTCGTCGGAGGCCACGGGAGGCGTCGAGTGCTCGGAGGTTACCCACTCGCGAGGGGGGACGGATAGGGGCACTAGGCCGAGGACGATCTGCAGTAGGTGTTAGAGACCCGCCCATTCGGCTTCTGTCATTTGAATTCGCAAGCGGTTCCCACCCAACGGTCGTAGCTGCTCCATCGCTATCCCCATCTTCTTCGTCCATCTCGTCGTCATCTGTTTGACGCATCCAGCCCTCTTCCTGCAGCAGTGCTTGAGTATCCTCATCGAGCTCGTCGGTTGAAGCATCCGTGGAGGCTGATGAGGATGGCGCAACTACACGAGCGAATCGAGATCGAGAGCCGTTGGCCCTGTTCAAAACGTGATCTTGCGCTCGTGGTCTCTGCAGCGCCTGTGCTCGTGGTCTCTGCGCCTGTGCTTGCGGTCTCTGTCCGCGGCGTACAGGACCGACATCTTCCTCTTCGTCCTCTTCTTCGACCACACTTGAAATCGTCGAACTGGTCTCAGACTCCTCTACTACAGGCCGCGCTCTTGCTTGCACCTGTGGTCGGCTTGCTGCAGGTTGTGGTGTTTGGCCAGGTGTGGACGAAGCTCCACTGGCCGAAGTCGAAGACTCCAGAGCTTCGTCGTCGATGAAGTCGTTCATTTCAGAGTCTTCTTCGTCCTCATCTTCCTCCTCGACCGTGTCCATTTCGTCGCCGTAGACATCCGAGACGATGCTCTGTGAGTACGAGCGCCTGCTGCCGGCCTCGCTGTGAGACATGTGGCGGCGTGGCCCTGGGTTGTTGTGCTGGAGGAAACGGCGCATGACAAAACCAGCGCCGGGATCGCCAAGGTAGTCTTGCCAGCCGTCCATTGGGTCGCCAAAGCCCTCAAATTCGCCTTCTTCCAGTCCCATAGCCGCGTCGAGGTCGTCGGCATCCTGCTCAGACATCTCATCCATGTCACTGAAGCCCGTGAAGCTGTTGTCCCACGAGACCTCGCCCGTCTCGTCAAAGAGCAGGCCGCACTGCGTGCAGCCACCGTCCTCGAGCTCCCATGTGCAAATGGGACATCGATCGACGCCGTCCTCTTGGTCGCGGACGATGTGCAGTGAGGGGCGCAGCGGGTGTGCAGGCGCATTGAAAAGACCCTTGAACAGCCCGCCAGTGCGTTGGTCGGTATTGTCGCGGTCTTTTTGTATGGCGTTGGCGTCATCCTGTTGCCACTTCCTGTGCTCTTCGATGGTTTCGCCGATTGGTAGAAGGTCGGCGCGGCCGATGAACATGGCCGTCATATCTCTGATCTAGTTACACATTAGGCATCTCTGACGGTCCTGCTGGAGTGCAGCACCTACCACATAAGCGGGTGCAGGCAGATGCTGGACCACGACGCGGCAGTCGGGACAGGTCAGCTTCTGCCTATTCTGCTTGTTTTCGCTGAACCATGTGCAGAGACACTGCGTCGTGTTAGTCATCCACATGGGAGTGCAGCGGAGCGGGACGCCTCCTACCGTGTAGCAGTACGTGTGACCGCAGGCTATCGTGTACGGCTGGTACAGCAGGCGGTCGCAGACCTTGCACGTGAGATGCGAGCGCAGACTGTCAAACTCTGACTTCAGCGACTTCAGTTGCTGTGCCGTGTCAGCCCCTCTCTTTCTGTGCGGTGCATGTCCCGCGGCGAAGCCCACCTCGTCTGCTTTGCTCGGCCGCAGCTGCTCGTCGACCTTGGCCGCCATCTTCTGCTTGAGGCTGTTGCTGCTGGCCGCCCGCGCGGGTGTGTCCGCCTTTATATCGGCCTTGACGAGCCTGGAGGCCGAGCGGCTAGCCGTCGGCGTGTTGCCGTGCGAAGCTCGTGAGGTCGACGCCATGACCTCTGCCTTGGTGGGCGGGGTTGGCGAGGCGCGTGAACTGCTGCTGTCCATGGCGGGCGGTTTAGTTCAACGGCCCGCTCCAGCTAAGAAGTGAAGAGCGGCTGCAAAGTGCCCGCATGAGCCGCACGTCGTCACAGTCACGTTGCGTTGTCGATGGCAGTCGCGATGCATGCATGTGCTCCCATGAGTAGCCGCCCTAGCACCTGGCGCTGGAAGTGAGGCGAGCGGAGCGCTGTGTCCTCCCGCCGCGCCAATCCACACCCTCGCACTCATGACCAATCACTCCCTTCACTTTCTCAAAAATGCACGCCAATCACTTTGCTGCAACGCTGTACTTTCATCACAAGCGTCAATTCATCACTAATTTAACTTCACCCGCCGCTCAGAGGTTCTCCTTCTCGAGAGCAACAGTCCTGTTCTCCTGCACCCACACCTTTTCGCCCTCACTCTTGAAAGCCGGAGGAAACATGCCATTGATCTTCCACAACCTCCTCTCAGTCTCGTCAATGTGAAACTCCCAATCGTATCCTTTGTCGGCGACGTGCGGCTTGAGGGCGGCATCCACTGCATTGGCCGTCTTCTTGTAGACCTCGTCTTCGTTGGGAAGGGTCACGGCGATGTGTTCGATCGCGACTCGAATGAACGGCTTCTCTTTGCTCAGCTTCTTGCCGCCCACCCACATGGTGTTCCCAGACATCTTGATGAAATTGCTAACGACGTAGAAGGCAGGGAGGCCGGCCCTGGTATAGATCTTGGTGATGTCGGCGGCGAGGGCTTCTTTGGATGCATCGTCCTCGAAGGTGCCGTCAGGGTGGAATATCAGCCAGAGAGGCATTTTGATGGTGTCTTGAGGTTTTTCAGGAACAGATAAACGCCTTGAGTATGGGTTTGTTGGTTGATGATGTACAGCTAAGGTGTGCACTGCAGCCTTCTTATACTCCACTTCTTCGAACCGAGGAAGTACACCTAAACCACTTCCTTTTATGATTAGTAGTCAGGCAAGGTGATTCCTCAGACGTAAAGTGTGCTGATTACTATCCATTGAGGCGTGTGTACGCTACGAAAAAGCTGATTACTATTCCTCGACATCGCCAACTGAGTTCAGCATCTGGCGCTGCGCACAAATTTCACTAATCATCCCACCACCTTGATAGCTGAGCCTAAGCTTACCAAGCCATGCGCATAATCATTGTGTTTGTTTTGAATAAGAAGCGCACATCTGGGAAGAAGTCGAGCATACCACAATAGCAAAAGCTTTCACTTGACACCTCCAAACACCGCAGTTCACTTCCACCATGTCTCAACCCCTTGTCTTCATCACCGGCGCAACCGGCTTCATAGGCTCGCACGTCGTCAGCCAAAGCCTCGCAGCAGGCTACAGAGTCCGTCTCAGCGTTCGCAAAGAGTCACAGATCAGTACTCTACGCAAGCTGTTCTCTGAGCATACGGCCAACCTTGACTTCACCGTCATTCCAGACTTCGTCAGCCCAGACCGATTCAGCAAGGCGCTTGAAGACGTGACCTATGTCTTTCATCTCGCCTCTCCCATGCCAGGGAAGGGCTCCGACTTTCAAACAGATTATCTAGAGCCAGCGGTGCAGGGAACAATCGCACTTCTGGACGCTGCAAAAAATGCTGATACGATCAAGCGCACTGTCATTGTCTCTTCGGCGCTCGCCCTCCTCCCCCTGGGTGCCTTAGCTATCGGAAAGTTCACCGCTAAAGGTACGTTCTGATTATCTCACAAATTCCTGGCTCAGCCATGTCGAAACCAAATCTCACTCTGCCCCACAGAAGGACTCAACCCCTCCATCCCCATCGACCCGAACATGTCCTTCCCGGATGATCCAACGACAAGTAGCGGTCTCAAATACCACGCCTCGAAGATCCTCGCTCACCGCGCCACCCTCGAGTGGGCGTCCACTCACAACCCCTCCTTTAGCATCATCACGCTCCACCCATCATTCGTCTTCGGCCACAACATGACCCAAGCATCAGCTGACGCGCTCGACGGCACAAACGCCATGCTCTGGGGCTGTCTGCACTCGCCTAAGCCATTCATTCCAATGAGCGCCGTAGATGTCCGCAACGTTGCGTCCGCGCACCTGAAAGCTCTGGACGTCCAAACAGGGGTAAAGGGAGAGGTCGAAGAGTTCCTTCTCAGCGCTGGCCTAAAGGAGCACTGGACGTGGGACCAGGTCGCCGAGTTCGTGCGGTCAAAGTACCCGTCGTTCGATGTCAAGCTGGAGGGTCCGTTTGAGGAGCCGCCGCAGGTGGACACGCAGAGGGCGGAGAGTGTATTGGGCATGCAATGGAGGAGCATGGAGGATACGGTGGGGAGTTTTCTGGACCAGCAGATTGAGCTGCGGGCGCAGCTTTGAGATAGCAGATCAGACACTGCTCAGACTTGTATTTACACCTTTACCCTCGAAACAAACAACGACAGCGAGTCCTTCCAGTTTCTAAGACTATTTTCACTCCAACGCACGAACCAATATACACGCCCACTATGCCTTGCTCAGAAATTGCCCCCTCTCCTGCCACTTAGCCCCATACTTAAACACGCCCTCCAGATCCTTACCCTCGCGGCAAAATCTACAGCGACCTGAGAAGAAGTCTCCGTCTTTCATTTTGTAGCAGTTCACCTCTTTCGCCACGTCAGGCGCGGCATAACATTTGTGGTGTGCGTAGGCGTAGTAGTCGCACGCCTCCGCGGGCAGGCGGTGGCCACATCCTGTGTATATTTCGTGGCGCTTGGTGTTATTGGGATCGCACATGTGGGGGTTTGATTATGAATAAATGTTGGTAGTTTTTGTTACTGTGAGGATGGGTGAGGGGCAGGTTTTATAGGAAGTTTGGGTGGATGTGAAAACTACTAAGCCATATAGCTCCAAGGATTCTGTGAAAGTGTCGGTTGTCCACAGAGTGAATTCAAAGCCCGTCCATGAGCACGAATTCACTCTGGAGCGCACCTTGCAAAAGCCAATCCGCGTCTACTTTCCCCTCAACTACTTGAATTTCGCGCTATCTTTCCACTTGAGCCCATACTGATATGCGCCGTCAATATCCTTCTTGTCTGTGCAGAATCTACATAAGCCTGGGAAGTTCTCTCCCTCTTCCCACTCATAACAGTTCACATCCTTTGCGACATCAGCAGCAGCGAAGCACTTTCCGTGAGCGTGGGAGCAGTAGTCACACGCCTTCTTGGGCAGCTGGTGCTTGCATCCATCGTAGAATTCGTAGCAACGGAGATTCTTCGGATCGCACATTCTGGATAGTAAGTGGTGGAAATTGACCTTGTCACGGATTTTTGTTGCTGTTGCCGTGGTTGCTGTATGGCTCCAAGGTTGGGGTCGTGGCAAGATTTTGTATGAGCACTATGGTTTAGGGGGAGCGCATTGAATCTGGAGAGTGAAAACCGGTGAAGCCCTCGAGTGAATATGTATGTGAAAGCGCTCTTCCGCTAGTTTCATAGTTAGGTGACTTGAAGAACGCGGTCTCGATGTCACTTTGCCATTGAACAGCATGCCCAATTTTCTCGAACTCAGAATGTACTCAGATGTTGCTAAGCTAACATTCTTCTTGTGTTGTGAATCCAACCACAGCCGTATGCAACTGACATTGACCGGTTCTCAGTCACCACCTATGCTTAACAGTTTGGGCTTGTTTATAAGACTACCACATCTTCCTTTCTTCATCTTCAGAATCAGAACGTCAAAGAGCCACAAGGCCAACTCAGAGCCAGCTAACATTTCAACCGATAGCAACATGTGTCCACGCGACAACAAGTACATCTATTTCTCCAAGTGCTGCCCGGAAGTCCCATTAGGCCACACACTACCCGTCGGCGCTTGTAACAAATTCGCCCCCGGACTCAACATGTGCCTGTCTGACCCAATCAACGCAATAAAATTCGACCCTACAGCCATGGTATGCGCCGGAGTCGTGGAAGATGCTTGCAGTTTCTGCAAGGCCGGTAAAGATCTTGACGGAGCCTACCATTTTGGAGAACCCTGGGCAGAGCGAGAGAAGTATCGTACGGCACGGAAGTGAAATTTGCGAGAGTGGGTGTTTGAAGTTACTCTGGCTTTAAAAATGAAATTGGAATGAATGAAATAGCTTTACACTAGAAATATTGTCACCCAAGAAATTTAGTTCTAATATGAATAGAATTGGCAGGCAGCATTGAGTACCCATTAGAGATGGGTAGGATGAGGAACATTTGAACGGAGATGAGATTGCTTTAGTCACATGTGTCAGATATGCATAGAGTTTTGATTGGACCGTACTGATGTTATTTATTGGACTTTTCTACATGTATGGCACTTGGCCTATTAGGTAGTGGCACTCCTTGTCAATTCGAAATGGGATTGCGATCGTCTCCTTCGAAGCTGAACACGAATTTGACAGTCGCGGCTGTCAGGGATACTAGTTGTGGCTTTGAAGAGCAATGTACGGTACAAGCAAGTCGATGTGTACAAATTACCTCCAATGAACGGACAGAGATTGGGAAGGGGATGCGAGAGGGTCCAACCCTAATGCGCCAGTTGTTGAAGACTGGAATTCAAATCCAGCGTGATTTTTCCATACCAAAAGGAGCACCTACACTTTGCAATCTTGTGATCCAGATGCGAGGACAGGCGTTATTTGTTGTACGCGATGCTACAGAGGGACGTTGCGTGGAAAGGCGAATCCATTCTTGAGCGTGTCGAGACTTTTCACTCTCGTGGTAGAAGTCAAGGCGGGCGGCGCAGAGCGTGCCTCAAAAGCGTGTACGATGGACAGGCTTCGCGGGCGCGGCGCTGGATGCAGCAGTCTCTGACGGCTTGGTACTATGGTAGAGGACCCAGGTCAGCAAAGTCAAAGCAAGGAAGAGAGCCGAGGTGTATTACATTTCGCTAGCAATGAGCAAACGCGAGAATTACGAACAAATGAGTGATGAAGTGTCTAGGGTAGGGCTGGCGTATCAACTCAACGGAAGACACGGCTTCATCATGCTATGTGGTACCGTGTCCCAGCAATCACTTGCGTTGACGCTTGTTTGCTGCGTTGTGAGGCTGCTTCTTCCGTTTCGAGGGGTGGGACTGAGAAGGGTCGCTTGAAGCAGATGATACATACCCATTAACCTCCTTATCCAGCCTCATATACTCTTCTGCTGCGTCCTTGCCTCCACGGTTGAGCAGGAATGCCATGTAAAAGTGTGACAGTTGCTTCGATGCATCTGGTGAGACACGCCCCTTGGTGCGCATCAGGTCGTGCACCGCTTTGACGCGCTTGTGGGCCTCTTCCTGGTCAGAAGAAGGCTGTTCAATTTCGAATTGCAGGTACTTGTGCCAGAAGTCTCTCGAATCTAAGAACTTCTGGGACTTGTCTTTGAAAGCTTGACGAGCCTCATCGACGGCACCCTTACATTGCCACAGAATGCGTGCCTGTTCCGCGACCAATACGCCGCCGACCTGGCTGGTGCGTTGGCCAATGTATTCCTCAAGAACCTTGACGGCCTCTTCGTTACCCTCGTGCCTCCGCACAAGGCCGGCCAGGGAGATAATGGTCTCGACATGTTCCGGGGCCTGCTCGAGCATGGAAGTATGGATTTCACGGGCGATTGAAATGCGACCAAGCTTCTCTTCGAGACGTGCCCAATTGAGGCGAATGGTGGGGTCCTCAATAGGTACGAAGATGCAGCTGGCTCGCATGTAAATGATGCGAGTGTTCTCTTCCTTTCCTTGGGAGAACATCCATCGTGCGTATCGCAGCCAGAACTCATCGTAGAGCGCACAAGCAACCAGGCAACGCTCGTATAGGAATGACGTCCGTTCGAAGTCACCCTGTTTCTCCTCAAAGTCGAGATACTTGCGCCAATTCTCTAGCTCAGCATCTTCAAGCTCTGTGACGTGGAAGTATGCACGCTTGATGGCCTGCTCGAAGTTCCAGCGGTTTTGCACATCTTGCTGCGTGCGCGAGTACGATTCGTAGTAGTATGCGTGGATTTTTTCGCGAAGCTGTCGCTCAAGCTCAAGGGGAGCCTTCTCAGGGAATCCCTGGTTCTCCAACTGCATTGCATTTTTGATGGTCTCGAGTGTCTCAGGCTCGGCTAGGTCTTCGATCGGCCGTGTACCGATCAAGGCGGTAAACTTCTCGTAGTAGCGGGAGAATTGGTAAATGGGAAGAAGCAAGACGCGACTGTAGATCTTGGTAGCATTTGCAGGCTCCTGCACTCGCTCCTCGAACTCAATGTACTTGTCCCAGAAGGGATGGCTCTGGAAGTCGAGCCCAACGAAGTGAGCTCCTCGCTCAAAAAGCCTAAATTGTCAGCATTGCTTGGTCAAGTCAGGGAATGAGGAAGGGATTGTGCTTGCAAAGAGGATACGAAGTTCCCAGGTGGAGCCAGACCGCTGACTTCCAACCGTCTCGAGGGTGCGCAACGAACTCGACGCAATTCAATGGACGTGGTCAAGGACGAAGTGGCGCAAGGAGTGGCCTGAAGTGGCACTGGATCAGATCTACACGCGCATCGCCAACCCACAGGGTACTTGCTGCTGGCTATGGGCTGATTTGAGTCAGAACCGAGGAAGAAAGGCAGAACTTACTCTCGAATGATGTCGTTGTCATGACAAGTGTCCATCTTGAAAGTGCAGTAGTTGGCCCATAGATCAACAGATGTGGTAACAGCGCATACACCACGCTCATACACCATCTCAGCAGTCTCTGTGCCACCTATTGCGAATTCAAGATCTGCGTATTTCTTCCAATATCCGAAGAAGAGCGGGAACTTCTGAAGGAAGCAGTCGTATACATTGCGCACGAGCTCAATCGCGGAGGGACTCGAGTTGCGTGTGACGCCGCCCTCAAGCTCAGAGGCGCGAGTGACGATCGCCTCCCATCTTTCGAACTCATCTTCGTTCTCGACCTGTAGGCTGTCAGTATGCACTGCATTGGACGAATGTCATCGAACATACCACTGCGCCGAGGAGCTTCCTGATCTCAGGTGCAGCCTCCTCACCTGTGTACTCGACAAGCGCGATAGCTCCGCGCCCAGTGGGCAACATTTTCTTGTCTGATGTTTTTTGGGGCTGTGTCAAGGTTTTGGTCTGATGGATCAGCGTGCGACAGCCGAATAAATGTGGAAGTGTGAGGTGGTTGGTGTAGAGCAGGCGAGCTGCGATGAACCAAGGATTGGAAGCTGCGAGCGGAGCGGAGGTCCACTTTTGTTGGCCTTATCCTTGCCAGCACGTGATCGGAGCTTTAATGCGAACGTCAGTTCACTGGTAAACGTAGTAATGCGCGAAACGGAGAGTTGGACTTGAATCAGCCCTGAACGCACTTAACGCGTAGATCATGTATGTCTGCAATTATGCATGGTATGCGCACGTTTCTACTTATGTTTATTGATTCATTCAGGAAGTTTCATCCTTCCAAGTATTGCTGATGAACCGCCAAGACAGCGAGGAATCTAAACGACGAACCCACCGCTGTTCTTCTGCCTTGGCTCACTAGCCGCCTCGAACGTACCGTTGACCAATCTCCTTAATCCTTGTGCTGTGCTTCCCGCCGCAGCCCACGTTACGTTTGCACCCAGCTGCTTCAGGAAAGCTGTGGTCCCGTTGTTGAATGTGGGCTCAAAGCTGATCTGCGCTGGTACGAGCTGGTCGTGGATCCTTGGCTGGGCCAGCGCTTCAGCGGTTGTCATATTGCCGTCAAGGATGTGAATCAGGTTCTGGATGGTGCTAGTAATGATACGACTACCGCCTGCTGCGCCAATGGCGACGTAGAATGCGTTCGCGAGGGTAGAGTTGAGGTGCTCGACGATAACGGGGGAGATGGAAGATAGTGGGCGTTTGCCAGGACGGATGTAGTTCGCTGGACTTGGGATGTAGCCAAATGCGTTTGTGGTGTTGGGAATTGAGAAGTCGTTCATCTCATTGTTCATAATGACTCCCGTCTCTGGAACGACAAGCTTGCTGCCGAAAAGTAGGTTGACAGTGGTCGTAAGCGTAATAGCGAGACCATCCTTGTCGGCAGCCACAACATGCGAGGTGCCCGGTGTTTCGAGGGATTCGAGGCCCTTTGGATCATAGTAGGATACGTCGAAGGTTTGCGTGTCGCTGATCTTGGAGCGTACTTCGGCTGCTGTGGCGGCTGAGACCATGTCTTCTTGGTACTCATCGATACCTTTAAGATATAACGGATCGCCAAGCTCAGCGCGCATGCCGTAAGCGAATTTCATTGCTTCATCAAGGCGATGCGTAGTCAGGTTAATAGTAGCTGGGTCGCCAAAGCCAGAGTAGCCTTCTACAATCTTCAGGGCTGTGAGGGCTACTTCACCACCACTTGGAGCGCTGCAGGCTGTGAGCTTGTAGTCGTGGTATGTGATGGTTGATGGCTTGCGGATGGCGACTGTGTAGTTCTTTAGGTCTTCAAGAGTCATGGTGCCGTTCTTGGCTTGAAGAGCGTTGATTGTTGCCTCAGCAATGGGACCCTCATAAAACGCATCGGGGCCTTCGTTGGCAATGGTCTCAAGGGTCTTCGCATAGCGCTTCCGGGTGATGGTCTCGTTTAGTTGAACGATGCGACCATTGGGAGCAAAGTCGATGGCCCATTCCGGATCGTTAAGCAGAAAGTTGGTCGTTGCGTTCAAGCTTGCAGTTGCAGACTGGATGTAACTGATCAGGTCTTCGTTTACGCGCCATCCTTCGCGTGCAACCTTGGCTGCTGGCTTGAGGACTGCCGCCCAGGGCAGCTTACCGTACCTCTCGTGAAGATACTGTAAGCCGCGGACCTCACCAGGTACACCGGAAGCGAGACCACCTTTCAGGCTGGCATCCTCGTTATCCTTGTACATGTCTTCGAAAGCAGCAGCTGGTGCTGTCTCACGGAAATCGATGAATTCGTAGGTGCCGTTTGGTGCTCGTACAAGCATAAAACCTCCGCCTCCAAGGCCTGCATAATGTGAGTATCACAAAGACGCACATTCGACAGCGGAGCGTCTTCGTTGCGGCACTTACCAGAATGATACATGCCAATAACTCCCACACAAGCTACAGTGCCAACCATTGCATCCGCAGCATTGCCGCCCTGCTTCAGCAGCTTCACGCCAATGTGGCTGCAGACGTCGCTCTCCGAGGCCACAGCGCCCAATTCACCATGCCTGATCACTGGTGGTGTAGGATAACCTGAAGGAACCGGATTTCCAAGCACCGACTGTAGCGTCAACAAGCCAGTCAAGTACCGCGACAACATTGCTCCAGGCGCCATATTGATACTCTCGCGGCAGAAGGAATAGACTAGGTCGACAAGCAACGCCATGGGCGGCTTGACTTATACTGTAACTTAAGGCCGCAGCGACAGCCGGCCCTAATGCGTGTTGTAGGACCGTTTTGGTAAGGAGCTTATACGATTGAGGAAGCTGCCAAAATCTCCCCACTTTGGACAAGGTAGATCTGAAAACTGTACCACACACGCAACATTAGGAGGAATCGCGACATGGTGGCCGCGTAGCCCTTGCGCCGCCGTCTTTAATGATGATGCGCGTGTAGAGATAGGATGATGCCGATAAGAGATACGAAAGCCCGATAGGCGAATAGCCGAATTGACAAGTTGCTTGTCAAGCGGTTCATCAAAGAATGAACTCTTGGCAAACGCCGCCTCCGTCATTTGGGCAAAGGATGAGCCTGAAGGAAAGAGCGACGACAGTTTGGAAACAGCCAATATTTTTGCGCATAGCCTTCAAGGCGCATCCTCGTGAAATCGAAAGAAAGCCAAAAAAAATTCCAGCTCCACAAGAAATCTGAATTGAGGTGAAGCTGCATGAAACGTGACACCGCGACTTTGAGCGCGTCACGACTCGCCCACGCGTCTCCCAACCGCGAGTCTGCTACACCAATTCTACACATTCACCCAATGGCCCCCAAAAGCAGTCAACCACCCCCGAGCGCCTCTCAGAAAACCAAACAACAGTCGATATCAAGCTTCTTCACGCCGAAGCCATCTCAAACGCCGAAAGCAGCACCCAGACCAGCCCCGAAGCCTACGTCTCCAGTCGCCAATAACGCGACTCATGATGATCAGATCGAGGAAGCTTCACCCTTAGGATCTTCTCTACTGGGTCGAAAGCGAACAATTCCCGAGCTCAACGATGATGGAGAGTCTCCTAAACGCGTGCGAATCGCAGAAAGCGATGATGCGCGGCCATCACTCGGCCAGGCGACTGCAGCAAGTCTCAATACGCCAAAACCTGTGAAACTTACAGACCGGACATCAAAGTTTATATTCTCTTCTTCACCTCCGCCACGCGACGAGAATGAAGTAGCAGAGGAGGATGCCGTAGCAACACAACGAGAGAAGGAGAGACTACATGAGAAGTTTGTGAAGAAGCTTGGGCGTCCAGACAGCTTTGCAGAATTGCGCAGGAGGAACAAGACGCTGGCTGAGGAACAAGGCAATGGCGAGGGTGAAGGCGAGGATGAGGACGAGGAGCAGGAGGCTCCTAAGCCAGCAAAAGGAAAGAAAGGCGCAGCCACGAAGAAGTCAGCTTCGAAGTTGACACCGATGGACAAGCAATATCTGGAGATCAAGCGCAAACACCTCGATACTATCATCGTGATGGAGGTGGGTTACAAGTTCAAATTCTTCGGCGAGGACGCAAGGACAGCCTCGAAGGAGTTGGGCATTGTGTGCATACCAGGCAAATTCAGATATGACGAGCACCCTTCCGAGGCGCATCTAGACAGGTTTGCGTCCGCAAGCTTTCCGGTGCATCGACTACAGGTCCATGTCAAGCGGCTCGTCAAAGCAAATCACAAGGTTGGAGTGGTGCGGCAGATCGAGACAGCGGCGCTCAAGGCAGCCGGAGACAACAGGAACACGCCATTCGTACGGAAGCTTACAAATTTATACACAAAGGGGACGTATGTCGACGATGTGGAAGGGCTGGAGACTACCACCGAAAGTCCTGGTCCAGGTGCACAAGCCACCGGTTACCTACTCTGCATCTCCGAAACGAACGCCAACGGTTGGGGCACCGATGAAAAGGTACAGGTCGGCATTGTTGCAGTTCAGCCGGCGACCGGAGATATCATCTACGACGATTTTGAGGATGGCTTCATGCGAAGTGAGATTGAGACACGGCTGCTCCACATTGCACCGGCTGAGTTTCTTGTCGTGGGAGACCTGTCAAAGGCCACGGAAAAGCTCATACAGCACTTGTCAGCGAGCAAGACCAATGTGTTTGGGGATCGATCGCGTGTTGAGAGAGTGGAAAAACCAAAGACTATGGCTGCACAGGCATATGGCCATATTTCGAACTTCTATGCCGACAAAATGAAGTCCAATCAAGAAGATGGCTCGTCAAATCAGGGTGCAATCCTCGACAAAGTACACCAATTGTCAGAGCATGTTACTATCTGCTTGTCGGTAATGATCACTTATCTCAGCGAGTATGGGCTGGAGCACGTGTTCGATCTGACAAAATACTTTCAGCCTTTCAGCGCCAGATCATATATGCTTCTCACTGGCAATACACTGTCTAGTCTTGAGATCTATCAGAACCAGACAGACTACACTGCAAAAGGAAGCTTGTTTTGGACGATGGACCGGACGAAGACTCGCTTTGGACAGCGGCTGTTCAGAAAGTGGGTTGGTCGGCCATTGATTGACAAAGAGCGTCTGGAAGAGCGCATTGCAGCAGTCGAAGAGCTCAAGAACGGCGAGAACACTATACCTTTCGACAAGCTGAAGTTCCTGCTGGGCAGGATCAAGACTGACCTGGAGAAGGTGTTGATCAGGATATACTACAAAAAGTGCACGCGGCCTGAGCTTCTAGCTGCGCTGCAAACGCTTCAAGACATTTCTGGCCAGTACCTACAGGTCAAGACTACTGAACAGAGCGGCTTCACATCGACTCTGCTAAGTGAGGCGGTATCGAATATCCCCAAGATCTATGATGACCTCAACACGTTCCTTGAACAAATCAATGCCAGTGCCGCTAAGGCAGACGACAAGTATGGCTTCTTCCAAGAGGAGCACGAAGCTGAAGACATCAACGACTTGAAACTCAGCATCGCATCAGTTGAAGACGACCTCAATACACATCGCAAGGAAGCTGCCGCAAAGCTTGGAATAACGAAAGTCGACTACGTTACGGTTGCTGGCATCGAATACCTCATCGAGGTCAAACGCAAGTCACCGCAAGAAAAAAAGGTCCCTGCTTCATGGCAACAGATCTCTGCGACCAAGGCTACCCTGCGTTTTCACACACCTGAGGTCAAGCGCATGTGTCAGGAGCGCGGTCAGTATAAAGAGTCCCTGGCCGCGGCCTGCGATGCTGCATTTATGCGCCTACTGGACGATATTTCGGCGAAGTATCAGGAGCTTCGAGACTGCGTCCATTCTATTGCAACGCTCGATGCGCTCTTCTCGCTGGCCACTCTTGCTAATCAACCTGGTTACGTAAAGCCCACCTTCACAAGCAATATCGAGCTGAATATTTCTGGCGGTCGGCATCCCATGGTTGAACAACTGTTGTTGGACAGCTATGTGCCAAACGATCTGCACCTCTCGCACTCCGCTACACGTGCGTTGCTAGTCACTGGGCCAAACATGGGCGGCAAATCTTCATACGTGCGTTCTGCTGCTCTGATTGCCATCATGGGACAAATTGGGTCATACGTACCTGCCACAGAGGCACAGCTTGGCATGCTGGACGCTGTGTTCACACGTATGGGTGCTTTTGACAATATGCTGAAGGGCGAATCCACCTTCATGGTCGAACTCAATGAAACTTCCGACATTCTCAAGTCAGCAACGCCTCGTTCCCTGGTTATTCTAGACGAGCTGGGTCGTGGAACCAGTACGTTCGACGGTGTCGCTATCGCCGAGGCAGTCCTCGACTACGTGATCCGAGACGTACAGTGCTTGACGTTGTTCATCACTCACTACCAAAACTTGTCCAAGCTTCACTCGCGCTTCACCAATGATGAGCTGAAGAACGTGCACATGTCTTTCGAAGAGCGCGACGGCGGGAGAGAAGTTGTGTTCTTATACGAGGTTGCCGAGGGCACCAGTCACCGTTCTTATGGGCTCAACGTTGCACGACTGGCAAGGCTACCTGAGAAGGTCATCGATGTTGCCGGCGTCAAGAGCAGTGAGCTGGAAGACAGTATGGCGGCCTGTAAAACGGGTAACTTGTAAGTTTCTGTATCCTGCGATCGAGTTTGAGATTAACCCTGAACAGGTTCCGCCTTATGAAAGGTTTGATGAATGACGACTCTGAGCAAGTTCTTGATAAACTGATCGAGGGTATTGATCAGCTGTGATTGCTCTTGAAGACAGCATGCAGGTTTACATACTGTTCAGTGCGCGTGTATGACGGGGATACCAATATTTTAATAAGGCTAAATAATACCCACACCTTAAGCCTTGAATGCTGCGGCCGATCACCCATCTTCTTGAACGAACGCTTACTTTCATATGCTGCACTAACATTTGAGCCAACAACAGCAAGGCTCCGTTGCGCGAAGATCCCCACCAAGCACGCAATCCGATTCCGATAACGACCCGGCATTGGTCAGCTACCAGCAACCTCATTATAACGTACCATAATCCGGTACACCTTAGAGGAACTTCTTGGCCTAGACATGTCTAAATTAACGATTAGATCTTTAGCTATCATCGGAGCTGGCGCAGCTGGTACGTGTACACACAACACACTCAGAACACACCGCAGCTCTTAACTTTACAGGTGCCGCCGCCGCAGCAGCTTTCGATGCCGAAGATGCATTTGATATTATCCAAGTCTTCGAGCGCCGAGAGACTCCAGGCGGAACATGGTAAATACATCCATCATGCCATATTCCTCCCCGCGGACGCTGATCACAAAGCAGGATATATGACCCAGATCCGGCACCACCAGATCGAATTCGTCCTGGAATGAACCCGCCAGACATCGATCCTTCTTTGCAATTACCTGAAGGTATTCCAGCTGCGGTGGCACCGGTGAAGCAGCAGAGATTTGATAGAACGCCGATATACGAGGGCCTCACGTGAGCCTTGACCGCTTTAGCCTAACGGGTGTATCACTAACATTACCCAAGAACAAATGTTCCGGAGATCATCATGTCGTTGTCTGACGAACGATTCGCTTACGGCCCATTTGCACCACACTGGGTGCCGAAGCAATACATCCAGAATTACTTCGCCTCACACCATACTGACCGTTTCTTGGTGTTGAACACCACTGTTGAGGACGTTACTCGCGATTGTGAGAAATGGATCTTGACTTTGCGAAAGCACGACCCTGTACAAAAAGTCGACATATGGTGGTCTGAGCGATTCGATGCTCTCGTCATTGCCAACGGCCACTATTCCATCCCATACGTATGAACCGATCCATTTGATCACATCAGTACTTTACAAAAACTCACAGACTGCCCAGGTTCCGCAAGTTCAAGGCCTCGACGCCTATATCCAGCGTTTCCCGAACCGCATAACACATTCCAAATTCTACCGCTCCCCGACTCACTACCCCAACAAACGCGTCCTGGTCATCGGAAATTCCGCGTCCGGCCACGATATCACCACCCAGCTGGCCCAATCCGGCTCCGTTGCCCTCCCAGTCTACCAATCCCGGCGCTCCCGCGGCCGCTGGGACGGCTCATCGCCTCCGCCCGGTGTGGATTGGAAACCCATTGTCTCATCGTACGATGCCGAGTCTGGAAGCGTGCACTTTTGCGACGGGAGTGTCCTCCAAAACATAGATACAGTGATATACTGCACCGGGTACAAGCCCTCATTCCCGTTTTGGAATAGCAAAGCAAATGGAGGGCCGCTGTACGACTACGCAGACAACAAGCTTGTCGCCTTCTACCAGCACACATTCTCCACGCAGTTTCCGAGGAGCCTGGGAATCATCGGCTTGCCCCGCGTGCTTACCTTTCGCTCTTTTGAATACCAGGGTATTGCGCTCGCGCGGCTTTTCTGCGGGAGAGAAGCTAGGCCGCTACCGAACACGGAAGAAATGCGGACGTGGGAAAGAGCGAGGAAGGAGAAGTGCGGAGAGGAGGGTAGGCAGTTTCACACTATTCTCTGGGATGATGGAGAGACGATGGAGTGGTTCAGGTATTTGTATGAACTGGCTGGTCTGCCATTATTGGAGGGGAAGGGCAGGGTGCCGCCGGTGTTGGGCGAGAGGGAGAGGTGGGCCTACGATAATATTAAGAAGTACCCAGAGCCAGGCAAAGGGGGGAGGAAGTATGATATGAATGAGGCTGGACGGGACGTCATCGAAGGGAAAGAGAAGGACAGCGCGTGGTTCATCTAGGATGTCTCCGCTCTGATCAACCGACTGAGATGAGCTCCTTTCAAGAGATGACGCATCCCTTTTCGCACATTCTCCAACACAAGACAACATCTTCCAAGCTAGATCTTAAATTCTTGCATCAACTACAGTTCCGCAGCTCCCAGCGCGCAGATCACCAAAACGCCATGCACTTCTCCAATGGCGCAATTAGCCGAGCACGCCCGAAACCTCACTACACCACAGAGTCCTTCCATCCGACCAGCCTAGCTTATTCGTCGGAGCTAACCTGCAGATCTCACAATCCGCTCGGTGTTCCAAATTGCTTGACCCCGCAGCGTTTGGTGTTGCAGCACGCAATTCTTCCCGCATATGTCGCTGTGCACACTTCCGGGAATCGGCAGTCTGAATGTCTGGTGCAATCGCTCACCATCGTGGTGCGGAAGAGCTCCGAGGATGGTTATTAGTCTGCGCGGGACTGGGGTGGTGGGAAGGTGTGTTGGGCGAGGGGTATAAGGAGGTCGTGGGTCCAATGGGGCAATCGAGAGAAGCGTACAAGTGCCTGGTCTACGACACTACGAGCTCGTGATTCTTGACTTGGAAATGGCAGAAACGAATGGTTCAGAGGGCTACACACCCGCAGTACCGCATGAGCTAAATCAAGACCCGGACCGCGTGCTTTTCGCGTATGTTCACTTCGGTCTTCACCCGTACACCCACTGACCGCGACCCCAGCTACTGGGTCCCCAATGTCTCGGGCGGTCTTGTAATTTCCAAAATCCCACAGCGCACATCCTGGGATCTCAAGTCCAACACGCGCTACGCCCAGACCGCCGAGGCCGTCGGCTTCGAGTACGCCCTCACGCAGATCCGCTTTACTGCGTCGTACGGCGCAGCAAACCAGCACGAGTCTGTCACCTTCTCACAAGCCCTGCTGCACCAGACAGAAAGACTGAAACTCATTGCTGCGATCCTGCCCGGGCCGTGGAATCCGACCATTGCGGCGAAGCAGATTGCCTCGATTGACCACTATACGAATGGACGCATCGCTGTCAATATTGTGAGTGGATGGTTCAAGGGAGAGTTTACAGCCGTCGGACAGTGGTGGCTCGAGCATGCCGAGCGCTACAGACGCAGTCGCGAGTTCATCGAGGCGCTGAAGGGTATCTGGACAGCTGGCGACGAGGGGTTTACGTATGGCGGCGACTTCTATCAGTATCGACAGTACAAGTTGAGTCCGAAGCCTATCAAATGAGAGGGCAGGGAGCATCCAGAGATCTTCCAGGGCGGCAACAGCGATGATGCGAGGGACAATGGGGCGGAAGTGAGCGATTGGTATTTCATGAATGGGAACCAAATCCAAGATGTAAAGGAGAGGGCGAGTAAGGTGGGAAGGGAGCAGCATGTGCAGTTTGCGGTGAACAGCTTTGTCATCTTGCGCGACACGGAAGAAGAGGCCATCCAGGTGCTGAAAGAGATCCAGGGTAAGGCGGATACAGAAGCAGTCGAAGCGTTTCGCGATGCGGTGCAGCAGGCAGGCGCGAGTACGGGAAACAAAAAGGGCATGTGGGCGGATTCGAAGGTGGAGGATCTGGTGCAGTACAACGACGGTTTCAAGACGAAGCTGATCGGGACGAAGGAGCAGATTGCTGATCGCATTCTCCTACTGAAGAGCTTGGGTGTCAATTTGGTCCTGTCGGCGTTCCTGCACTACGAGGATGATATAGAGGCGTACGGGAGAGAGGTCTTGCCGCTGGTGAGGAAGCTGGAGGCGGAGGGCAGGGGCAAGGATGCCAAGGATGAGATCAGGAGGACTGGTGACATTTACAGAAAGTAGAGTATCGCGGGTATAGCGTTGGTTTCGTTTCAATTCCAGCAGTGCCTGGTCAAGAGTCCAGCCAATTCTCGACCCTTCCTCTTGAGTAGTGATTTGTTACTTGCGGCATGAGGGCATCCTCGATAGCCTTGAGGTTTTGCGGCGATTGTTCGGGCGCTTTGCCCTTGTGCGTTGGCACTTTCTGCTCAGCGCCCTTCGAGCCTGCCCACATGTTTCCTGCTGGGGCAGCAGCTGCTGATGGCCACTTCTCTTTTATAATGCGACCGCAGCTGAGGAGCGGGCCGCACATGATAGACGGATCGGTCGGATTGCAGAGCTTGTGAACTTCTCGCCGAGACTTGACGGTCACTGACTTTGCAGGACGTAAACACTCTGCAAGGACAGTATAGAGATAGTTTGTGGTGCAGGAGACCAAGTGGTACTGTGCCAATGGCTGGTCTGATCCGAGCTAATCCCCGCTGATTAAGACAGCTAAGTATGACGTCTGAGTGGTGAAGATCGCAACTTGTACATTGCGCTTTGAGGAGGTCAAAAAGCCCAATCTGGCATCTCGACGCTTCTTAGGTTCCCGTTCAATCAGTTCAAACCCTGCTTTACTGTTTTATATCGCGTGAGGCGGATATTGTCATATCTTGCGCACGCGCCAAGACCGAGCTTAGGTCCTGCAGCTCGGTGAAGTTCCCAAGCTGTCGATCACGACGACCACCACGTCCATCGCCCGACACAAGCACAATGCTCGCTAGAAGCGCTCTATGCCCCGCGAAGGCATTCGCCAACCGCTATCCTCCCGCAATTCTCGCGCCATGCTCGGCCGCCGCCGCTTCCTTCTCCACATGCACACGACCAAGCAAGCTCCAGCAGCAGTCGCAAACACCCTTCTTCACAGCCCGAGGCGCCACTCCTAGCAAATTCACCGTAAGAAATGCATCCACCAGCCCCGCACCAGCGGCCAAGCCTGCCGCGGGCGCGCCGGCCCTCACATGGAACGACTTCTTCGCTCTGCGCAGAACGCGCCGGAGGATTGGACAGGCCTCTTCTGGTGTCTCTGCGATTGGAGTGACGTACTATGGGCTCTCGTTTATGATCAACAACGGCTACGATGCCGTCCTCTCGGAGCAGCTCGGCGGTTTCGACCCCATGATGCTGATGGGACTGAGCACGCTGGGCATGTTGGCAGCTGGATGGCTCATAGGCCCCATCTTCGGCAACCAGGTCTTCAACTTGGCGTACAGAGGCGTTCTGCCTGAATTCACACGGGTGCGCCATCTTGGACTGCAGATGTAGAGAGCGTGGCACTGACAATCGCACAGAAAGACTCGGCCTTCTTCAACCGCATCAAGCGTCACCGCGTCGATCCCTCCGTCTCCTCCCTCGCGAACCCCCCGCCAGACTACTACGGCGAGAAGATTGGCAGCGTCGCCGGCTACAGGCGCTGGCTGAAGGACCAGCGTGCCTTCAACCTGAAGACGGGCAGACACCAGCGTGGACAGATCTAGGGCCCCGACCTCTGGACAGACGCAGCGCAGGTACACACAGACGGCAACGCCCACTACTTTTCTATTTATAACTGGTCGGCAGCGCTTCAGCATGTCGTAGCAATGGCCCCACGGCGCTTCACGGCCGATTTTCTTGTTGTTCATAAACATATCCAATGTCAAATGGCGAGCTATTGTACTTGTACACTGTAACTGTCAAGCGTTATCTCCCCTCCTGGGGCATAATTCTCTGCCATCTATTTTCCATCACGTTTCTTCTTTCCCAACGTAAGAGGCGCCTGAGACAATGGCCATCTCGTGACCGGCGAAGTCGTCGATACATTGGCCGTCCTGCTTTAGAACACTAGCGTCACTCGACCACAAACACTCCAAGTATCTCGTCAAAACAGCAGGTCAATCACACGCGTAGAAGCAGTGGTATCCATTCAACATCTATCCACAGTTCTGGCTAATATGCATCTTATAGAACTCCCACATCGCCGGCAACTCTGGATGCGCCTGCGCGTCAACCGAAACTAGTGCAGGTGCTACATCCCCATCCAGGCCGTCTTCGTCCAGGCAATCGGTCGGCTGGTTGGCAGTCTCCTGGACCGGCGGCGATGCTGTGTTCGCAGTTGGGTGAGCGCGCTTCTTCTGGGTGATGTGTGTCTTGTAGAACTCCCATGTTGCGGGTAATTCTGGATACGCTTCTGCGGCGACTGGAAATAGTGCTGGTGTTGCGTTCTGATCCGGTTCGTCTTTGTTCAGAACGGCTTCATCCAGAACTTCTTCATCCCGAAACTCTTCATCCTGAAACTCTTCGTCCCGAAACTCTTCATCCAGAACTTCTTCATCCAGAACTTCTTCATCCAGAACGTCTTCATCCAGAAACTCTTCATCCAGACACTCTTCATTCAGATCTTCATCCAGACACTCTTCATTCAGATCTTCATCCAGACACTCAATCGGCTGTTCGTCAGTCTCCCGGACCGCAGGTGCCGCCGCGTCCGCATCTGGCCAACCGAGCTCCTGGCTACACTCAACACAGCCCTGTGCGCAGTACTCAGTCGGAGTCTGATCTTCAAACACTCTAGCGCGCTCAGCCGGTGGTGAAGCCGCCTGCGGAGATACAAGCTCCCCATGCACCTTTTCGCTCCCGCGCTCACTCAGCGACTCTCCTACGACAGAGCCTTGGACGGCTTTGTACACCAGGACGGTTTCGGCATTGGTGTGGGTTTGCTGGTGGTGGTCAGCTGTGGTCCATGTACCTGTTCGGGGAGGGGTGTGGAGTCGAGATTGTAGCAGTGGGTCTTGTTCTATCCACGGCGTAGCGATGAGACAGTACGGGAGCTTTTCAACGCCATCCCACGGCCCTGAGCGCTTGGGAGGTGGGTGATCGACTCGCAAGGTCGGAGTCGGAGGCGTGAGAACGGGGATGCTCTGCATCTCAACCACACCACCTTCGCGCGCCTTCCGTGCCGCCTCCTCTCGCTCTACCTGCGCCCTCTCCATCTTTCCTTCCAACACACCCATCCGGCACTCATGTGCAATCCGCACCGGATCCGCGCGATACTCCGCCGTCTCCCCAAACACATACCCCACCCACGTCTCCCCACGCCGCTCCCCACAAACACACGCCCGCACCTTCCCGCGATGCGACAGCCCACAGCCCGGACACACGCGCATCGCGACCTTCTCCCCCGGCGCCACGCGCGCCACGACCGCCGACGTGCGACACGCGCCGCACAGGATGTGCGCGCACGACCCGCAGCGCAGGTGTGCGAAGGGGAAGGGCCCAGAGTGGTTCGCGAGAGGTGTTTCGAAGCCGCAGCAGCAGGCCCAGATGCCGTCGGCGGTGGTGAGAAGGTTGAGGTGCGGGTAGGGGGGTGTGGGTGTGGGTGTTGGGGAGGAAGGGGAGGAGGGGGTGGGAGGTGGGGGGACGCGTGTGGCGTTGGCGAGGGTGGTGAGGAGTTGTGCTGGGGTGAGGGGGGACTTTTTGAAGAGTTTGGTGAGTTGCATGGTTGTGGGGTGTGGGTTTGGACTTTGGGAGGAGGAAGGGAGTAGGTAGCATTTAAGTGAGGAGGGTTTGTGTGAAGACGGGATGGGATATTGTGCAAATCAACTGTTTTGTTGGAAATACAGGTCCACTGTCTTGGTGATGAGCGATGCGCATCTCATACAAGGTTGTGCACAACGCAGCACCGCGTCGAAAGACTACACCCAGTCCCCAACTGCGGTAACGCTCTACGCACAGTGCTCCCGCCTTCAACTTCACCATGTCTCACCGTGAGCTTGTCAAGCGTGCTTTTGAAAACTCAGCATAAACAGAGGCGAGCAAGTGAACTCTCCCGCTGATTCTCTCTGAGTGTGCTACCGCGTCTGACCATCTTCAGGAACGAAGCGAGCAACAACCGAGCTCACTATGACAGACATTCTCAGCCTCATTGACATTTTGCGGAGACGAACGTGGCAGAGAAAATTGAAGGCTTAGTCGAATTGTCCGAAATCGCCGTCACAACGACCTTCAATCATAAAATGCGTCTTACTCACGCTCGCCGCCCGCTCCCAAACTCGCACTCCTGATATACGGCTCCAGCGGAAACACCTGGTTCTCCGGCTCCAAATTCCCATACACCTTCTCCCACCTCTCCGCCAGCACACTCGGTGTCTCCCACGCGTTGTCCGGGTCCCGCAACCATAGCCTTAGCAGATGTCTCTGCTTTTCCTCCGTATTCGTGAACCCATTGCGCGCATGAAAAATGCTGAGATTGTTTGCGAACTGCACGTCACCCTTTTTGAAGTTAAGTGAGACGGCATGCTTCTCAGCAAGAAAGTGGAGAGTGTCGAGCGCTTCTGCTTGCGCCTCGCTGATGGGGGGAATATGAGGAGAGCGTGGAAGGCCTTGAAATCCGGTGAATGTGCGTCTGGCGTACTGGATGATGAGTCGCTCCGGAGATGTGGCAGTCGAAGGTTGGTGGTGAAGAAGGGGGCAGGAGATGTACGGTTTGGATTTATTGCCGAAGCTGGAGTCGCGTCAGTATGCGCGGAATAAAAATACGGTGTACTATGCGCTAAGTTGCTTACTTCTCTGCAGGCCACGGCTCTGCTAAAGTCCTGATGAGATCAGGTCGAGTGCATGCAAGTTCGTTGTACACACGCCAGCTGCTGCTCAGCTTACTTTCTCCGCCCTCGGCTGCTTCCTCCAGAGATAGCAAGGCGATAACGTCCCCTGAGTCTGTGTGGAAGACCTGCTTGTCCGCAGTGTATGCTGGTGCACCGATTCTGTTTGCATCGTAGATCTTGCTCAGGTCTTTGATGTGGTTGAGCACAACATCCGCTTGCTTTCCATCGTATTGGTTGTCCTGACGCCCGCGGATGGGTGCGACGTGAAATGCTATGCCGGCATACATTATAACATTCTCCTCTCTGGTGTGGGTAGACACAGGAAGACCACGGACGACCTTGAAACCGAAAGCGTGATGGATTTCGTGGGAGATGTCTCGCAGCTTGTCATGAAGCCCTTGTAAGGGAAATGTTGCTTGATTGATATAACCCAAGGGTTTTTCCAAGCTTTTGAAGTGCTCCAGCGCGCTTTTAATTTCGTCAAGGTCGGATGCGGTGAGCTCGTAGGTCCAATTGAAACGATCAGCAATATCTGCATTGTCCCAGACGAGGTCCGACTTGAGCTCTGCTGGGAACCCAGATGGCAGCGTCTTGTTAAGATTATCGCTCACTAGCCTTCGCTGCACACGTGCAAGGTACTTATCATGGTCAGGCATATAACAAATGTCTGGTTGGTGCGCGTGTGCGACCTTTGCGACAGCCATCTTGGATTGATATTGCCTTTGGTTGGTTGCCTGTAGCTTCAGTTTACCAGACCGTTCCATGCTGAGATAATTACCTTTATAGCTGTCAATGTTGGAAGTGGGGTAGCAGTTGACGTGATGCTGTGGAGCTGATTGCCGGTTCAGGAACGCTGACATAGCTGAATTCTGGGCTAGAATGGCGTGCTCCTGTCGCCGCGTGTCACCACGCATCTACTCCATTCTGTTTGAAAGATTATCTGTTACGGCGAAGACACAGTAGAAGCTATAGACAACATCAAACGCAGTAGACACTACACCTAGGTATTGATGGTCCTGTTGGAGTTGTCTTTGACTATTCTTCCAAGGTTCTGAAGGCATCGTTATCAAAAGCTGTCGGGACGTAAACGGTTCCGAAGTCATGCTGTGCTAGCTTTACGCAATGCTTAGTAAATTGAATTTATCTACTCTATCTCCCTGACAGAGTCTACTCTACCATGACATGAGGTCAAGGCATGCCTTGACTAAGTGGAACCGCTCATACACCTGTAGTTGATGCTTAGTACAGTGACGTCGCGATACTTGCTTTTGTCGCTTTTAGTTAGGGATGTAGGCGAGCTGAATTCAGTTAGGATCGTGCTGGTGCTGTACTAATGGGGTGCTAGGCTCGCTTTAGACGTGAGAGTCACGTTTTTGCCAAGTCTAATTAGTTCAATCTGCACGTGACTCTTAGGTCTCTTGACTTTACAAGTAGTGCGGTGACGTCGTGCGGTGACGTCATGATACCAGCGGTAACTTTGGTGTCCAAAATCAAAATGCTATGCTTTACCAATGTCAAGATCAGTTGCCCTGGAGATCTAAGCTCTATCCTTAACGTGTGTAGAGTTATTAGAAAGTACGCTAGAATAATCCCTGTATTTTGATTTTTGTTTAATAACTCTGGTGCGACTGATACAGGATCCTAGCGCTTCTATAGAATTGATCTTTACGTAGATGGAGCATAGTATTTCAAGTTTTAGACAATTCTATTATCTGGTTGTAGAGTTATTAAGGTGTAAAATTAAGTGACCGGCTCGCTTGGGTGACCGGCTCGCTTGTGGAGTACGTTAACTGAAACCTAAAATCTTGATCAAATACAATCGGGTGCCAAAAGTCTGTTCGCGTTGACGCATGGACCACCACAACCACATTTGATTACCAACTTCAAAGCAGTATAACTCTCTACTACATAGACCAAATAAGACAATTAGGGTTGCAAATTAATCGCATTACGCTTAGTATCTAGTCTGGTAGCCCTTTGCACGTCGCACAGCGTCTAGGCGTCGTGGCATAGACCTAATAAGGTGTTTGATCAGTGCGTCAGGTATAGCAGCCCATGCCTCAATCAACCCCAATTCGAACGCCTCCCACTCAGCTAGAGAGTCTCCCATATAGTCAAATTCAGGATGCAGCTCATGGAGCTTCTTTTTAAGTGCCCACCACATGTGTTCAATAGGGTTAAGGTCAGGTGAGTATGGTGGCCATTTGATCGTAGCAACACCATGAACCTCTAGCCACTCCTTCGAGACCTGGGAAGTGTGGATAGGTGCGTTATCCTGCATAAACCACTCGCCTGGCCTGTAGCTGTCCTGGAGACCTTCCTCAAGTGCTCGTATGTAGCTCTGAGCTGTGTATCCATTGCGTTTGGCTGATGTGTCGCGATTCATAATTACTAGACGACTACGCCTTGCTCGGCCACCTGGAGTCATCCATATTGAGCCCCATACCATACGAGCAGGTTGGCGAGCAGTGGTGACCTCCTCAACCATCTCGTGCGACCATTTATCCTCAGGTAGTCGCCATACCCAGGGCGTGTTGTGGCCAGATCCACGAGCAACGCTGCACTCGTCACTGAACCTGATAGTACGCCTCCCAAAATCAAACCCCAGCCATTCATTAGTAAGATTGAGGCGTTCCGCAGCTGTGTTCTTGTTGATTTTTGGCCTACGTCTCGCTCTGAACTTGCGGTATCCCTCGTCAGCCATTGCGCGCTGCACAGTACGCTTAGAAACGCTGGGGTAGGTAGTATTGGCGTCCCACAGTCCAGCCTCCTCCATAAGCTTGTGGTACTCAATACCTGGGTTTTTCCGAGCAATCCGTAGCAGCCGGCGATGGTCTCTACTAGTCAATGTAGGTGGCCGGCCTGTCCGAGGCTGCGTTGTGGTGCTGCAGCTGGTTGTCCATCGGAGTACTGTTTTCTGTACGCACCGCTGCGAGCAGTCCAGCGCGTCAGCAACTTCGCTTGTCGACACACCAGCCTCAACCTGGGCTAAGCAGTATATCCGTTGGGCTTCTGATAATTCACCTCCGCGCACTCGATTTGATGAAATTTTAGTGCTAAAAGCTCTCATATTGATGTAGTCGTGTGTAGTTGAAGAAGATACCCCTCTTTAGAGTTCGCGTTGTTGAAATGGTCTGTGCACACGCGCGAACAGACTAAAGTCCTAGTACAGTAACAAGTGCAGTAGGCCTGCGGTGCGGCATTCTCAGGAAAGTGGTGTTACCAGTTGGCCTGGGCCACAACCCACTCGAAGCCCCAGTACCAGTAACCGCTCCAATGACGAGCCGGCTTGGTGCCGTGATCAATGGCATGCCACCTGTCCCCTGAGGAAGTTATGGCTTCGCTGGCAGTATGGGTACAGCGCCGGTCGGCTTAGCGTTGTTGGGTCCAATTGCAATGCAGGTCGAATAAAGTGGCCAACTAGTCTCGAACAGATCTTTCTCAAACGTGGGAGCTTTGTTGACCTTGCCTGCGTTGAGATTCACGTTGATGCCCACGTCCGTGTTGATATTTATGCCAATAGTCTTTTGACTGCCACAAACACCTGTTGAGTCGACTATACCCAACATCGTCGCCTGGATGAACGGAAGCTGGGCATCTATCGAAGCTTGATAGCCCCATCCTGTTTAATGTCAGTAGGTAGATTGCCAATGATGAAGACCCTTCGACGGCTACTTACTGCCTAGCACTTCTACCTTGAGTTCGACTCCAAGTTCGTTCCAAGCGCGTACTTCACCACTGATCTCAGCACTAAAGGTCGGGTCAACTTTCTCAAAATCTGGCTGCCAACCGCTTATGATGTTCTCCTCTGGCTTGCCGAGCCTTACATCGATCTTGGCGTCATCCTTGATCGTAGCCTTAGCACCAACACTCAGTGTGGCTGTGCCAACAAGATCCGATGTTTCGACGTGAACACCCATGGTTATAAAGGGTCCAATCTCAAGGATACCCGTAATCTTGAGCGCTTGAACTGGGATCTCGATCTGAGGCTCCATGTTCCATAGAAAACTCTTGTCGAGCCTGCCGTCAGCATCAAGTCTCAGCGCCATGATAGCGTTGAGTCCTTGAGGGTGAACGGTAAGCTTTGCATCCGTCGGAATATTGAGAAAAGAAGTTTTGATAATTTCGAAGTCAGCGATAATACTTCCACCTGTCGTCAGGTCAACGTTGGCGCTGAGAGATAGGCCGGATGTTTCTTTCGAGTCCTTTGTGTAGTTGAAAAGGCTACGACTGAAGGTGCGAGAAATGTCCATCGGTCTACCCTCGTCTTGACGACGTGCCAAATGTGGATGAGTAACACTGGCTGTAGCAGGGTCAACGTATTCGTGGCCCAAGTTGAGCGTGAAGTCTTGTGCGATTTCGTCCCATGGCTTCTCTTCCGCGGTGATCTCGGCAGAAAGTTTTACATGGTCGAACTTGATTGAACTGACCAGGTAAGGAGACCGGTTATCGCCCTTGTAGCACATGTCTGGTCCCGTGACGAGAACGAAGTGGTTGACGTCTGCTTCGTCTATCCACTTCCAGGCTGACTTAGCATAGGACAAAGAATCTTTGTCGCTAAATTCCAGTATCATAGGCTGTCCGGGAGTGCCACAACTGATAGACTTCATCCGCTTTGCAAAGTTCTCAACCGGGAGAATGAACTCATTGTCGGTAGCAGCGGACATCGTGAAGTTTGCGACATAAATGTTATCGCCAGCTACGCTATGTCAGATTTGCGTGGAGATTATTATCAGAAATACATACCATAACCTCCCCAGAAGAAGGTCGAATACTTTTTCGGGTCGAAGGCGGCATGTCCGGATATCTCGCGCTTCTTAGATCCACCTTTCAAGAGGACAGCAGGGTCACTGATGGCTTGTAGCTCAATGGCAGGCTGGGCTTTTTTAGCGACTGCTCTCCTATGAAGATGATCTGGGCTGCCAATAGGTTTCATCTTCAAGGGTATTGGGGCCCGTTTAGCGGCCTGTCCAGAACCTGAGTCTGGAGGGTGGTTGGTTTCCCATGCTTCAAGATCAAGAGCACTGGCTTCCAGAACAAAAGCAGTGGCCAAAGCCAGCTTCAGGAGACTGCGTGGGTTAAAATACATTATGCAGAATGACAGATCGATCGTGTTGTAGATCTCTAATGAATGTGAGCCTCTCTAGGTCGTGTAGAGAGAGACGGACTGAATGTAATGAATGTGGGTGAAATTCAAAGAGTGTAGTGAAGAGAGTGTGATGAAAGCGTGAGCGATGGACTGGTGACACTGGTGGGCAACTTTCTATACTTATAGACAACAAATGCGACCTCATTTCAGACCTCCAGACCGTCAAGCTCGTAGAATCTCCGCCATCAACCGTTCACACGTCCGTACTATGAAGTGCATGAAGTCTTGGGAATAATGATCACCTTGGCAGCATCTGTAAGTAGGGGTAACTCCGCCATGTACGCGAGAAGCAGGCAAATCCCAGCTTCCATACCCAATCGGGACTTTTCGCCAAGATATACCCGAAGTAGGCTCTGCTCAAGCTCGGGAGCTGGCATGAATTCACAAAGACTTAAGTCTGGGAAAATTCCGCAACGAGCTGGGTAGATTTTAGCTATAAGGAGGCCAATAGCTAGGCCCAGAAATTCCGGTTGACCGTGGTTGTGAAGTGGGAGGGCTGCCGCTCACCCATTGATTACAACACTACCGGACCGCCTCACCGTCTTGTCAAACCTCGAGATGTTGTCAAACTTGCAACTTCAATCAAGACTACGCGCTTTGACTGTTAGGTATTCCGAAGCATTACGAAGAAGCTCGTTTTTTATAAGGACTCAAACAGCTAGTGCATGAATCATGATCGTTCCCTATCAAAGTGTATCTAGCAAATTTACTACAATAACACCTACAACACCTATTAAACGCTACAATTTTTTCTAGATATGTAGTATAAGCTTATTTAATATCTTATAATCAATTATACTAAAATAAGCGCTATTGCGTGCGCAGTTGCAGTGCGCGCTCCTCCTAAGGATTCATGGGGTGGCTCGTGCACCTCAGTTGGTTCCTCATACGGAGTAAAAAACGAGCTTCTTCGTAAACCCTAAGCTCGTGCTAGCCTTCGACAGGCCCACAATAATTTCCAGCAGCTGCGCTGCGAGAGCAACTCGTGTGTCTTTGAAATTTAGGTGCTACTTGTCAAGCCGACAGCTTCAACTTGGCCCGTAGCGCCGCTGTATTCGGGCGAAGCTGTCTGTAGACGCGACACTGAAATGATGCGGTCGAGACATCAATCTTCAATACGAGACCTCAGGCCTCCAAGCCACAATAGTACCGTCTGTCGGCGTCCATCGAAAGTCTGCATAGGCGCATCTTTCGTGGTCAAAAACACCTAAGTCTGCTCGTTCGCCTTAGAAATAAAAGCTGTGTTCACTGTTGAGACGACGTTCTTGTGGAGGGGGTTGCAAACTTTCCGTACGTAACGGCGCAACTGGTAGTGCCGCTCGGCCAGGTTGCGGCTCGACCCCTCTTCGACGACAGAGCACCTTGGACAAACTTCCTCAGCGCAACACAAAACTTCGGACGTCCTCAAACCAACAGCCTGATGCTGGCTTAGCCTCTTCTAACCAAGACCATCTCGCATATCAATTATGAAGTACCTGTGCAGCAGTGTAGACCGCAAGCGCCAATGCGTAGTGGAAAATGAGCGTCTGGCCACCCGTTTGTAAGAATTTGTGAACCCCTTCGCGCTCCTTCGCGGCCAAACACAATTGTTTCCCGAGAATCCGGAGAGTGCTTGTTTGATCGTGTGGGCTGCAACATCTGTTGAAGTTTGTTTTGCGGATTTGCCGACATGTAGCGAAAACGCCGTGCTGTACCCGCGCATGTATACCCTGTGTACACCCCAGCTGCTATCCCTGCTCTCATATTCCGCAGTCAACTCCGGGCCAAGTAACATGCTGTGCATCTCTTGCGCAGGTACACTCGGGGTTGGCCATGTAAGCAGTCCTGAGGTGTGGCGTTTCACCACCCCGAAGACCCACTCAACCTTACCACATGGGGCGGCCTGGTCGAGTGGTGGGTTCATGCGGCGAAGCACAGCACTCGAGAAGTTGAAATCGCTGTATAAGACTCGCATAGAAGCCTAGTAAAGTTACCGGCCCACGAATCTCATCCTCACGGTTTTGTTGAGCGCGTACCGTTGCATTCTCGTTCAACTTGAGCCTTACATCTTCACTCAGTCAACAAGATGCGTTCCTCCGCTGTCATTGCCCTCTTTGCAGGCTCAGTTGCCGCACAACCATCTGCGGTGCTGCTGAACCCGCTGCTGCCTGCAACCACTTTCACTGTGCTCGGATCCAGCTCGGGCACGACAACCTACGTCAACTCTTGTTCTGAGGGTGCGGGTATTCCTGTCTCCTACCTTTCCAGCGCAAACACAGGTAAGTTCCGGCTCAAGTTGGGTACTTTTACAGCGATACTGACTCTTCGCAGAAACATCAGGCTCCAAGACAACCTCTTCTGTTGTAAGCTCAGTAGCAGGAGATTTTGTCATGACGCCCATGTCGGCCCCATCGACCACCGCGGCCGCACGACTACGTCGCCAAGACAACTTCCTCGGTGTGTGCGAGACTATTACCATCAAGGAGGGCTCGTCGTCGATGGAGCTCCACATGCAGGACCCCACCGAAGGTATCTGGACAGTCGACATGAATTGTGCTTGGAAGGGTGAATTGACAGCCGCTGATCTTACTTGCACCGCTACTCAGAGCGGTTCTTTCGCAAAGGTCTTGGAAGCTGAAGGTGTCACTTCTACAACATTCGGGCCAAGCGACGCAGCAAGTGTACTACAGACCGTGAGTGTGGTCCATGCTACCTCCAACTCAGTGCCCAACTCAACACCTGCAACGGTGTCCGGGTCTCAGTCCTCGTCTGCTAAGGCCACAGCCTCTGGATCTGGCGCTCCTGAGGCCACTGGTGTTGCAGCTGGAGCCCCTCTATCCAATAGTGTGATGGCTTTGGTTGGTGGTGCTGCTGGTGTATTCGCTGCCGCGCTTGCCTTATAAGCGCTAGCTGGGTGAGATTTTTGTTCTGATGGGGCAACCAGCGACGGAGTGGTGTGGCGTGGTCACGGTTGTTAGCTCTTATTTCCGCAGGCACTGCATCCCGCTTCCTTTTCACCTGAGGTGATGGGGGTACGTCCTCTTGTCTTACTAAACACAATCAACGTGAGCTTACTACCGGTACTGTAGGATCTTCATCGGGTATCGAGTCGTAATCCATAGTCCTCAAATCATTCCCGCAGTGAGTTCAGTGGCTGCTTTGAAAGCATTCGGTTCGATGTTGTGGGCCCCTCCGCACTCGGCTCCGATCTGGGGTGTTGGGGTGGAGCCAACCATGAGTGTTGCCCAGATTTTCCTGGAGAACCATACAACGTCGCAGGCTTGCCAAGCGTTGGCATGTGACATACGTCATTTTCTCATGATGGAGCTATCTACATGCGGGTATAGGCGTGCCTATCAGGTGACGATGCTCCAATTACTGTTGAGCCGCATGCCGTTCACTGCCGCCGCAACATCAACAGACAGGGATCGCGGGGCCTCCGCAGGTGAAGGCCTCCAGCGTTCGGACCAAGTCTCTCCGCAATGTACCCCACTATAATGCTTGGTGAAGACTATATAACCTTTGCGCAAGAGCCCAGAGTCACCCAAAAGGCTTCGCTACGCAACCAAGTTTCCTGTCAACTTCTTGTCAATCGCTAAGCACACTGCTAAGCACAGCCAGCCATGGCTGACGCGAAGGAATTCGAGACTGTCAACGCAGGTCCACCTGCTTACAACGAGAAGATCGAGGACTCCACTGCGAAGCACAATGAATTTCCTGATGATACTGGTCGCCGACAGTCGGTCGCCCTCAACATCGTTGACAATCCGTTGAAGGTATGCACAATCATTGCATGCCCAGCATCAACGTGGGAAGCCAAGGGCCAATGACGCGCTAACTGTTTACAGCACAAGTCACACGAACAAACCGTCTCCGACGCACGAGAATGGGCTGAGGCTCATGGTATGCAAGAACATGCGTCCCTCTTTAGCAGGGCGGCCTTGGTCGCACGTGATCCGGAGCGATTCGAGCGCCTGGTCGAGCTGGAAGCAGAAGAGCGCGATGCCCTGATCTACGAGCGCGACCACAAGTGGCATGGCTCGAAGATGCTTTGGTACTCCATCTCGCTCTGCGCTGTCGGAGCTGCCACTCAGGGATGGGATCAGGTGAGGACTAACAGTGACCTGGAGATAGCTAACGTTACTAATATATAACCAGACTGGTTCGAATGGTGCAAACTTGTCATTTCCTCAGGAGTTCGGCATCGACGAAGGTGCGAAGAACGAGTGGATCGTTGGGCTTATCAACGCCATCATTTTCTTGACTGCCGGTCTCATCGGCGCCTTCATTGTAGACCCGCTCAACCATTACTTCGGCCGACGTGGTGAGATTTTCATTACCGCCTGCTGCCTTACTGCTACACCCATTGGATCCGGCTTCGCAAAGTCATGGCAAGGACTCTTTGCTGCACGCTTCGTCATGGGCATTGGTATCGGAGCCAAGAATGCTACAGTTCCCATTTACAGTGCAGAAATGGCACCAGCTCGCATTCGCGGTGCTCTTGTCATGTTCTGGCAGCTGTGGGTTGTGGCTGGCATCTTCCTCGGTTTCTGTGCCAACGTTATCGTGAAGGATACAGGAGCTATCGCCTGGCGCCTCCAACTCGGCTCTGCATTCATCCCATCGTTGATACTTGGTATCGGAATCTTTTTCTGTCCAGAAGTGAGTTACCTCCGCATGCTGCGCTGATGACGTGATTAACTCGTTGCAGTCCCCAAGATGGCTCATGAAGCACGGAAGACATGCCAAGGGCTTCCAGTCGATGGTCAAGCTACGCGCGCACAAGATCATCGCAGCCAGGGACTTTTACTACTCTAACGTCATCTACGCTGAGGAACTCCGCGTCGCTGGCGATTCCAATTACTTCACTCGTCTACGTGACTGCTTCACAGTCCCACGCATCCGCCGCGCTAATTACGGTGCGTCGACAGTCATGCTGGCCCAGCAGATGTGCGGCATCAACATCATTTCGTTTTACTCGTCTACCATCTTCCAGAACGTCGGCTACAGCGCAGAGCAAGCCCTCTACGCCTCCCTCGGCTATGGTGCCATTCAGGTCGTCTTTACTATTCCGACGCTCTTCCTCATCGACACCAAGGGACGTCGAACGCTCACCCTGATCACGTTCCCTCTGATGTGTGTGTTCCTGCTTGCTGCCGGTCTCTCCCTGCTGAAGACCGAAGGCACCAAAGGCGAGCGGATCGGACCCGTCGTTCTCTTCGTCTACCTCTTCACCATCATGTATTCGCTCGGTGAAGGACCCGTTGCCTTCCAGTATTCAGCGGAAGTCTTCCCAACAATCCACCGCGAGCAGGGTATGGCCTGGGCTGTCTGCATTAACAACACCTTCGCCGGTATTCTCAGCCTGACGTTCCCACGTATGCAAACGGTCATGACGCCGACGGGTGCCTTTGGCTTCTACGCTGGCTTGAATTTGATAGCATGGTTCATGATCTTCTGCTTTGTTCGCGAAACCAAGCAGTTGACATTGGAGGAGATTGACCGTAAGTTTCTCCACGGGATAGCAATGAACAAAAGTGCTAACTAGTACCGCAGAGGTCTTTTCAGTTCCAACCAAGCAGTTCCTTGGCTACGAGCTCAAGATCTGGCTCCCGTACTTCATCAAGCGCCACGTTCTTCGCAAGAAGATCGTCAAACCGCCGCCGATCATCGAGAAGGCTGGGAGCGTTGACTCTCTTCCCACGGCTTAGATTGTCTCGAGTTAGATTCGCAAGATGAACTCATGAGAACATATAGTTGCCTTGGTGTCTAGATCGTAAGACGTGGAAAGGCAGACTTGCTTAACGTAATGTCAGCCTCGCAGCGAAGGAATATGTAGTTCAAGGTGGAAGTACTATGATACCCATACGATGATGTAATACGGTCTTCGCACAGTACTGCTTATCAGGCTTCCCACTTTGCCGGACATCCGTTCTTGAACCCTTTTTGGTGATCAGCCGTTGAATGACTGCCTTGTGTCGCGACAGTCATGTGTTGCTGTTGGTGCTCTCATACATGAAGCAGATATTTTGGAATTCCGGGTTGTCTTGTCTTCGAGCATGCTTGAGTAGAAAGCACAGGTGCTGCTTGCCAACCGCGTGACAACTTCGCAGTCACTGATTAATTTATCATCCGCAACCCTGGTGCTGGTGACGGCGACGTTGGCCTGAAGATGCACCTATTCCGTTTCGATTGATGCTGTGTTGTGCCAAGATGCATTACATACCACAATCATCCTGGTTCCATTGTTACGCCCGGACCGGGCCACGATGATTGCACTTCTGTGGCTCTACCCGTACATACCTACCGTACAAAGGGTGGAAAAAAGTGGACTATCGCTCACGTGAAATTTCTTGGCCGAACACCAAAATCCGGCAGCATCATGAGAACACCCCCGGAAACAGCTGATTCACAGCGTTTTCAGCGCTACAAAAGGTATTTAAATTATGCAGTAAAGTTGTTGCTATAACCAGCCGCTTTGCAGGCGTTTGCAACGTCCCGAAAGTGATCAGGATGGAGCTGATGGGCCATATATTGCCTCATCGTCTCGTCTTGCCAGATTGACTGTACAAAGGCTACTGCATCAGCTTTGGCTTGTTTGGACGCGCTCTTCACCTCATAGTCCCCTAGGAAACCTTCTAGCCTGCCAAAACAGCGCTCAATTGGGTGTAGATCAGGTGAGTTGGGGGAATGCGGAGCGAAGCGGATGTCCTTCTCTTCAATTTTGGGTGCGCAGTACCTTAGGCCAAGTCCATGAAGGTAGACGTTATCCTGTACTAAGAATACTTGAGCACCAGAATTGCTGGCTCGTACGGCTTCGTAGTATGGAAAAAGGACGTCCTTAAGCACCCGCTCAGCGTACCAGATCCCGTTCATGCCTTTCCCACTTTTGTATATGAAGTCTTTATATTTGAAGAACTTAGCAGGTGTTACAGGGTTCTTAACGCCCTTGCGGATGGCTCCTCCCTTCACTCCAGCAGCTTTGTTAGCAGCCTTGGCAACCTTGTTATTGCGGGTGATATTTTGATTGATTTCACGCAGAGCACGCTCCTCTTGAGTACCAGCAACTTCAGCACGCGCCCTCTTATTGCCGATAAGCCTACGAGCCTTCTCATTTGCTCGGCGTACGCGTTCAAGTGTCTCCTCACGATCCTCATCCTCCTCTGCTACCCATACTAAACAAGGGCGTTTTGGGCTTGTGAGGGTTGTATCAGAGGATGTAGCAGCGCAGATCATGAGATTGAACGCAGGTGGACGGTATGGGAGGGCGTATTGATTGGCTGGGGCGCCACGAGGCCTCCAAACGTACTGCTTGCCACCACGATTGTTCCTGCCTCCGATAGATTTGCTAGTCTCGTCGTAGCAAACAAATATAAGCCGGGGAGCAAAGCGGTCGTACATAAAAAAGATCCAGGCACAGTAGCGCTCTCTGTTCCTAATATCATCGTCGTCAAGCTCAGGTTTCTTAGGCCGTACGCCCCTAACGATAGCGTAGTCGTGCTCTTGATCACGGTGATCGTGAGCAATATTGATCAGCGTTGGTTGGCTTACTGTGATCCCAACCTCTTGGAGGACGTGGCGGGTGGCATCTTCAATGTTGTAAGTGCCAAATTGTATGATAGCATCTCGTATACAAGCACTGAGAGTGCTGCCGTTGCGTACCTTTGGCTGGGCGCCAGAGGGGCCAATAGGAGTTGAGTTTACTGTAGCTAGGAGGTTAGTGAGCGAGGGCTCGAGTGAGGCCTCCGCACAGGCCTTTTTGACCTGGCTGAAGACCTTCTGAGGTGTTGAAATGCTCAATCCCATTGCTCCGGCGATGAACGCAAACTCAGTGCCGGAGAATTGGCGTAGGGCTACAATAGCACCTTTCTAAGCTTCTGTCAGGTTGCGGGAGTCTTTTGGGCGGCCTCCGGCGCGTTTAGGCGGCATGGTGAGTGTGAAGGGTGGGAAAAACAGTGTATACGAGCTGGTGATAGTCCTGGTGTTGAGTTACGAGCTCAGGCACGGGCCACAAGAGCTTATCGATAAAAACGCTAGCGTCTTGGCTACTCACGTGAGCGATAGTCCACTTTTTTCCACCCTTTGTAGAAATGAGTTCTTTTGGCCGAACGCTAGCAGGGTAATAGTGGGGAACAATGTTTAACGATCAAATAAGAGCCCCTGAAGAAGCAAAGACCACAACTCACGTAATCTGGGGCGGTCAAATCAGAGGGCTAGAGCGTAATCTAAAGTTATCTCGCCTGTTTTCCACGGTAGACAGACAGTCTGACACGCACTGCAGCCTAAACAAACGAGTGCATGTAACAAGGCAGAAGGAAAAAGCGAAGAGCGACGCACATTAGTCACCATGGCAAATAAGACTTTGCAAAAAGGAAGGCACTGACCTTGAGAACGCTGGTAGCCACGCATCAGCGCTTGGTTCGGGCCATGCACACAACGCCATGCGCGCTTCGCGTGCCAATCGGCTCACAGACCTTCACAGCCTAGAAAGCTGCGGAAATTTTGACAAAAAGAAAGCCCGACGTGGGGCTCGAACCCACAACCTTGAGATTAAGAGTCTCACGCGCTACCGATTGTGCCAGCCGGGCTGTTGTTGATGATACTATGTTGTTCAGCAAAATAAATGACCGTGGTCAAAGGTATCATGAGTTTACAGTATGCCACTGACCGGGCCACTGTAGGTCTCCGAGAAGACAGTCGGAGAGGCTCGGTTTGCACACTTATACTGATGGTGTCAGAGCCCGGCGAAGCTCGCCTAACCAACCCTGATTGCGGTACCATCTTCGATTGATGTGGCCGCCATCACGACCGCCGATACGTATCAAGGTAAAGAGCAACGACAAGCCGCAACATTGACGACAAATCGGCATGAAACAAAAAGCGAGGATGTACGAGAAACTGACATGGTCGTAATGGTTGTTGATTGACAGTTGCCGTTCCTGGTTGCAGCTCCAACGCGTCCGAGCTCCACTCCGATCACAAGCCGAGGTCCGTCACCAACGAGCAACGCCCTCGACCAAACACTCCAACCTCCACATCCTGCGCGCATTCCTCACGCCCTCACGCCCACGCGCATGATGGCCTCACCAACGCGCTTCACCTACCCCTTCGCCACCTCTCCCGACATAATCCGCTCGCACCAAAAAGACGCCTACTTCTCCGGCGTACTCCTCGGCCAACTGTCCACGCTCTTGCGCAAGCTCTATGGCGCACGCTTCGCGCACACATACATATCCGAGACACGCGTCGTCGGCGAAATCCTCTACCTCGCTCTCACCACCGCTATTGGGAATCGAACGTTGGGCGAGGAGTACTGCGACATCGTGCAAGTCGAGAGCGAGTCGGGAAGACTGCCAGCGTTGGGAAGAAGAGCAGGGTACATTCTGAGTTGCATATTGGGACCGTATCTTCTGGGCAAGGCCTTGCCGAAACTACGAAGGAGGGTGAGGGCGAAGCTTGAAGCGAACCTGAGGCGATATGGACGATCGCACATGAAAGCGCAGCAGGAGGGCGGGAAGCAGGTGGGAAGGCCGTTGGGGATGAGAGTGCAGAATTACATTCTTGAGAACCTTGACACGATTACAAGCCCATCGCCGGTTTACGCGCTGTCGTTGGCGACATTCTACTTCTCGGGGAGCTACTACCATCTGTCGAAGAGGATATGGGGGCTGCGGTACATCTTCACACGGCAGGTGCAAGAGACAGAGGCACGCATTGGGTACGAAGTCCTTGGTGTATTGCTGGTGCTGCAGATGGCAGTACAGGGTTACTTGCATCTACACAGCACCATGACGAGCGCAGACAGCAGCACCGTCCTGCCAGTCGGTACATCAGCCCTAGTCGGCGGCGGCGCAGAAGTCTCCCTCGACCCCAATGCGTACAGCGCAAACAACGCGTTGCTCTTCGATGCATCTACACCTCCCGTTGCCGCTTCTTCAGACTTGCAGAAATGGACGCACACTCCGGCAAACGATAAGCCCAAATACGAGCTCGAGAACGAGGAGACTATGGGCTGGATAGGAGGAGGCAACAGAAAGTGCACACTCTGCTTGGAAGAAATGAAGGATCCCAGCGTGACAACCTGCGGGCATGTCTTCTGCTGGACATGTATCGGCGATTGGGCGAGGGAGAAGCCGGAATGTCCGTTGTGCAGACAGAGTTGTTTGGTACAGCATGTCTTACCTTTGAGAGGTTGAGCATGCAGTGACCCATGAATTTACGTTCAAGCGTGTATGAGATACCCTGGAGGCGAGCAGACTTCGTGTAGTGCATCTAGCAAGCTTATGATATGATGTGTGCACCTCTTCTCATGCATCAAATTGCGCTATCGTGTTTGAAATCATGTTAAGCCCACGAACAGACTTTTTGTTTCAAATACAGCAGATGGGTGAAGAAACAAATGCCCAGACTGTTCGGTGCGGTCAATGTGTCCAACTCGTGTGGTGCTGAGCGTTCGTTACACACGTGTACGCTGGAGGTATCTAACACCTACAACGTCCAGAACTGACTTCGTATACAGCAGATCCTTTGGATAACCCCATAAACATGCCCAATTACAACGCCACTCCTAGCAATATGCCAGCCCCATCCCAAACGCCATAGTATGCATGCCCTTCTTTTCTTCACCTCGCAGCATTTGTGCCAGATTATCTAGAATGCATCTCGCTCTCGCGCGATTCTGTCCGCCTCGCCCTCGCTGACAATCTTTTTGCCGAGCCACTCGGTCTGGAAGCTGCTATTCAGTACATGCAGATCCTGAACAATGTCTTTGCAGCACCGGACAATGGCCTCCTTCGGCGTGATTGTGCCATCGGTCTGGACGCGGAGCTCGAAGGTTGCGAAGAGTGGGTGGGGGACTTTGTAGGCGGAGAAGACAATGTAATCATACTTGAGGAGACGCTGGGAGAGGAGGTTACCAAGTGTGTGGTCTTCCTTGTTGAACGTGAATATAGCGGTATTGGGCACACCTGAGCGCATCATTAGCAGATGTTGTAGAAAAGTGTACGTTAGCTTACGGGTCTCCTCCTTGTACTCGACCTTTTGCTGACCGTCGTCCAGCAGAAAGAGCTCGAACCTGTTCGGTATATCGTCAGGACTGAACTTCACTACGCTGATCTTGTGTCTGTTGGCGAAAAACAGAGATTCGTCGTCTCTCCATCCTGCGTCCTGACTGGCCCGTGGCATGCTCATAGTCCTGTTGTGTGGCTTTGTAGGACTTTGCGATGGGTTGGGTTCAGACGAAGTAGGGTGGTACGCCCCAGCTTCGACCGCACGAAGGCTGAGCCATACGTTCAGAGCGCCTAGTTTACTTCACATGAAGAAGTCGCGCGCTCTGAAAGCGCAGCAGGCGCATAGGGTAGCAGAATGCGCTTCGCACCGCAAGAGCGTTGCGCACTATTCGTGGACATTCTTCTTGTTCCCGAATCTATTGCCAACCGATTCTGTTCAGGAGGACCGACTGTTGTGCATTCAATTGAAGGAATTCTTGCGAACGTACCTGTCTGGCGCGTTCATTTTGTATAGTCTCTACTCTTGCTGTTTTCCAGACCGAAGGTGTTTGGAGGCGGCTTCTTTGCGTACTTTCGGAGTAGCGGCAGTTGAGGGTCTTCGATGGGGGCGGGCGGAAGGTGAAGTGGTGTAGAAGGTGGTAGTCAGTCGACAATGAAAGCGCGGAAGTGACATCTGGGGTCCGCACCTCACCGCCCCACCAGCCACTAAGAGTTTGCTTAGTCATGTCCGCTCCTCTAACGTGTTTTATCGGTAAGCTGGCCACATCACCATCCTGGCCACCCCACCAAGGCGCGTGCAGCGCGCCTCATACCATCCACCATGACACCACGCCAACGGCCTCCAAGGCCATCAAGAGAAGGCCGAATAGGCCTTGCTATTGCCTCCTATCGATCTAATTCTCTTCAGTCTCATCGCAAGCTTGCAAAGCTCTATAGCGTGCCAAGATCAACACTTGAGACGCGCCTTCAAGGTGTCCTCCCTAAGAACGCGACAACGCCTGTCAATCGCAAGCTACGCCCTGTCGAAGAGCAGTCGCTTGTTGAGTGGATCCTTGACCTTGATCGCCGTGGATTTCCTCCTCATATCATCGACGTACGACGAATGGCAGACGCAATACTTGCTGCGCGTGGCCACGATCCTCCTCCTAAGCCTGTAGGCAAGTGCTGGGTGACGCGCTTTGTCAAAGGCCAGCCACTCCTCCAGACAAAGTGGAATAGGAAATTCCACTCACAGCGCGCAAAATGCGAGGATCCCGTTAAGATTGGCGCGTGGTTTAAGCTTGTAGAGGACACGCGCCAGACCTGGGGAGTCTCCTACGAGGATACATACAACTTTGATGAGACTGGATTCATGATGGGAGTGGCTGCAACGTCAAAGGTTGTCACGAGCGCTGACACGATTGGTTGAGCGACTGTCGTACAGCCAGGCAATAGAGAGTGGGTAACAGCGATCGAGTGTATCAACGCGTCTGGCTGGTGTCTTCCACCCTTCATGATCTTGGCTGGCAAGCTCCACCAAGCTAGCTGGTATAAGGACCTTCCACCAGACTGGGCTATCGCCCTCAGCCATAATGGATGGACAGATGACACTATTGGCCTTGAGTGGGTAAAGCACTTCCACAGGCACACAGAGTCGCGCGCAGCAGGCGCGTATAGACTGCTCATCCTTGATGGGCATAGCAGCCACGCTACACCAGAGTTTGATCAATTCTGCAAGGATAACAAGATTATCACCCTGTGCATGCCTCCCCACACCTCACACATCCTCCAGCCTCTTGATGTTGGCTGCTACTCTCCTCTCAAAGTAGTATATGGACATGAGGTGTCTGATCTTGCGCGCCTTGGCGTCTTCCACGTTGACAAGCTTGACTTTCTATGGATATACCAGAAGATCAGGCCGACAGTTCTGTCAGAGCGCAATATCAAGGCTGGCTTTGAGGCGACTGGGCTCATCCCAGCTTGTCCAGATCGAGTCCTATCCAACCTTACTGTCGTCAGAACGCCGTCTCCACCAGGAACAGCAGGTGATAGATTAGGCCCTTGGACTGCAGGAACTCCACGTACAACTAGTCAGCTTGAGCAGCAAGCCCTTCTCGTACAACGACTCCTGCAGCGCCAATCTCAGAGTCCTACAAGTCAAGCAATTGCTCAGCTTGTCAAAGGCTGTCAGCTTGCAATGAACTCAGCGACAATCCTAGCTAAGGAGAACTCAAAGCTACGGGCTGCTAACGACCGCCAGCGACAAAAGTGTCAAGTACAACGACAGTATATAGCACGTGGAGGGGTGTTACAAAGCCAGGAAGGTCAGGCGCTGGTTATACAAGCTCAAATAGGTGTCCAACAAGGTGATGAAGCAGAGGCCCCGCAGGTGCGCAGAAGAGCACCACCAACGTGCAGCAAATGCCATGTACAAGGCCATAATAGGACTCAATGTAGACAGACTTAGTCTATCCTCTGTTAAGATTTTAGACAAATTGAATTTGTGGTTGTTGAGCTATCGCGCGCTGAGCTGCACGCGCCTTGGTAGGGTGGCCAGGATGGTGATGTGGCCAGCTTACCGATAAAACACGTTACCAACGATACAACCGTTCATGGTGATCTCATTTGCGCTATGCACATTTCTTGATTTCGATTTATTCAGTGGAAGCAGTCGTGACGAAGATAAATTAAGTGTTAAATCTCATGTACTCCAACCTGGTTTGTAAATCTGCTCCCTTCATGGACTTGACCTCCAGCTGTTAGTGCCTAGAAAATGTCACGATCCCTCGCGCAGTCACACCCGTTCGTAGCCCCTGCTCTTTCATTATCAGCCACGACTCTTTCTATGCATTCGCAGCATTAATGTCCTCCACGACCTGGAAGTCATCGTCTTCCTCGATGTTGGGCGCCTCCACGCCTCTACGCCCCACGTAGATGGACTCATGCCTCAACCTGCAGCCCTCTACAGTTGTCCGGTGCAAAGACAGGCACTCATGCTTGTCAAAACCCCACCCGATCTCACCGGCACGGACCGAGTGCAACTGAGCGAAGGCGGGGTTCGTCCTGCCCATCTCGCTGACGGGCATCTCTAGCTGTATGAATGCTCGTTTCCTTGCTGGTACCTTGGTGACGAACTCTTTCAGTGCCTCTTTGTTTGCAAAGCTGGCTGCTGGGTAGTTCTCACCGCTTTTGTAATTATAGTCGCTTGCTTTGTCCTCTGGTTGGGACCGGCGCACTCTTGTGATGAAGTAGTCATCGCCAGGTTGGAGGGGCGCTCCAGTTTCAAACTTAATCATAAACTGTTGGATCAAGCTTGCGTGCTGTTCCTGTAGAATACTGCGTAGCCGCTCGGGGAAGACCCGGAACTTGTCATCCATTACCACTGAGACCTCAAAAGCACAATCTTTCTTTTGGACCTCTGGGGTCTTCGAGGTTGGGGTACGCGGCCTCTTGGAGTCAATTGGCGTGTTAGGATCTGGTGCTGCTCGTTTCATCGTTGGCATATTGATCTATAACTGATTATTTTGAAGGCTCAGACAACGTGAAGAACGACTTGGCCTACGTGTTCTGACACCCTGATATTCGTTTGGCGTAAGCCTGCTGGAATGGGGAGTCTATAATGTTTGGTGTCGAGGGCGTTGGTCGAAAGAGCCTGATACAGGTTACGGGAGCAGTGATTCGGGTTATGATGTGCGATCCGGGAGGCTGTTGATCATATACAGTATTGAATGATGAAGTATGAGTGGTTGATAGAGTGATTGACTAGAAAGCTGGGAGAAGTACTATATAAGTAGAGAGGCTCGAGATCACCTGACCTGCCCTTGTACTGGCTTCGAAGATACAGGTAGGTGAGAGAGGATCTGCTACACAAACAATCGGTCCGCTAAAAGCGGGAATCACCGTAGCGTTCAGAAACTAGGCCTAGGTGAGAGACCGTCCATCGAACTCGAGTAGACGAAGCTTCGTACTGCTAACATTAAGTAGCCATATGAGTCTATTTCTAAGCCAATAGGTTAGGCGCCTGCTCAATCTTAATTCTCTTTGAACACCTACTGACCCGACATTTCTGGTTTGTCCTGGTTTCCAATTAGACTCCTGCGCCATTACTAGCTCACAGGCTCCATCACTATATCCACCACGTGAACAGAGAGATCTAGAACACCTTATGCGGTTCGTATTGGCTCAGACAGGGTTGTGTAATGCCTCGAATCGAAACCCCAGTCGACGTCGCGATCTTTCAGCAAGGGACAACGGCGGAAGCCGCGGTCGGTTGCTGAGATTCTCATCAATGTCCAGCTCGGTCCAATAAGCACTCATTGTCTCTCGTTTGCTATCCCTCTGAGCCTTAAACAATTCCATGGCGGCAACTTTTACTAGGCAGGCCCAACTGCTGCATCTTCCATCAAGCCCTTCTTGCGCATAGGGAGATCCACGCACTAGCTAGATTGCGTAGGCCGCATTCTAGGTGGTTGTAGCAAAGCCGCTTGATTCTATACCCTCATGTTGCTTCCGGATTTGAGAGAGAACAACAGAAGCCCGCTCGTACGAAAAGGAGTCGATCAACTCACTTGAATTCCAAATGCCTATTCAACAAGGAGAAGTAAGATGGGCTTCGCGGGTGAGACCTTGAGCCCCGGCTTCTGCTTCTAGCGCAGTAGCTAGGTTGCGAATGCCCTTCGATAGCACACTTTGCTGGGAAGACTGATGTACTTGCTGGCGTTGGTGTCAGTTCTCATTTCACGCCAAACTAGATGGGAACGACTACCTGAAGTCCTGTGATCATCTTGAGCATTTGAATTGGGTGATTTAAAAGCAGAACTGTACGCAATATGTATCAAAAATAATCGAGTGGTAGAAATTGCGTTATAACGGTTAGAAAACAAAGACATGGTTGCAATGGCTCGTTGTACTAGGTACTGTACTAGGACTGAGAGCTGTAGCCGTTATTGGAGCCTTCTGAAAATCGGACTTTTGAATCTTGGGGATGAGCTTACGATCTGGGCTTGTGAGGGAGGTGGCGTTCTCGACCCCTGAACGCGACCGAGAACGCGACCGGGAACGCGACCGCGACCGCGACACGCTGTCCTTGCCCTTTGAGCTACCAGCACCACGGAAGAGGCGCCCAAGAAATACCATCGAGCAAGGCGGACGCTACCGCAGGCCACTGTCACAGCCAGACCCATCAGCCGACGACTCCGATATCATCCCGATTGAAAGCAGCCAGCCCGACCCTCGAACCAGGAGGAGCGCCACGACCAACAAAGACCTGCTCGTCGCCTTGACCGACATCATTCGGCAACAGACTGAGACCATCAGAAACCTCGAACGCGAAACTAAAGAGATCAGAGAGAACCAACAGGCCATCATCGACCACAATGTCAAGCTTATCGACGAAGTCGCAGAGCTCAAAGCGCGCGTCGACGACCTCGTGGCAGCGGCAGCCTCGGGTGCGCGTTCCTGGGCCGCGGTGGCTGGTGCGAGCGTGCCTGGGGGGCCGAGCGCCACTTCCGGAACGCCACCGAGTCAGCCGCACGCTAGCAGACCTAACCTCGCTCCTAGCGACGTGCCCAACGTTACAGTAGACATCTCCAGAGCAGATGGCGAACATGGCAGAATGTCAGCGGGTACGGTCAGAGCAGCGGTGGAAAAGGAAATGCGCACGATGGAGAGTCACGGGAACTGGCGATGCCGGGCGGTCACCGCCGACCACGCCACCCAGAGCCGCATCAGGATCGCGTGTAGAGATGAAGACGAGCACGAGCTTGTCAAGAAAGCAGCAGAGAAGATCGGTGCAGGCTCGCGCGTGTTACGCGATGAGCTCTTCCCAGTCAAGGTCGACAACGTCAAGAGAACTGCAGTGCTAGACGAGAAGGACGAAATTAGGCCAGGAGCCGCGGAAGCTTTTGGCGGAGAGAATGGAACGACGGTTGCCAAGATCGCGTGGCTGAGTAAGAGGGATGTCCCAAAGGCGTATGGGTCTATGGTAGTGTACGTGACTAAGAAGAGCGATGCAAGGAGGCTCGTCGCAGAAGGCTACTTCCACGCTGGTGGAGAGTCTGGCACGACGAGCGCTTTCGAACACCGGCCACGGCCCGGGCAATGCTACAACTGCCAGGAGCTCGGCCACAAAGCGTACCAGTGCAGAAAGACGCAGAGATGCGGGCGATGCGCCAAAGACGGTCACCACCACAAGAGCTGCAGCGAAACAGTGATGAAGTGTGTGCTGTGCAGAGGACCGCACGAGTCGTTCAGCAGAAACTGTCGGATGCTCTACCCACCTCAGCATGAATAGAGCATTCCGCATGATCCAGCTCAATGTCAGAAAGCAAGGTGAAGTACACGACAGCCTGATGAACGACGAAGAGATGCAAGATGTGACAGTAATAGCCATCCAGGAGCCGCACGCGCGGAGAATGCAAGGCCGGCTGCTGACAACGCCTATGCTCCATCACAAGTGGACTAAGATGGTGCCGTCGACCTGGCGAGAGGGGAGGTGGCCGATACGGAGCATGCTGTGGGTGAGCAGAGAAGTGGAGGCGGAGCAGGTGCGGATTGAGTCGCCGGACTTGACAGCAGCGATCATCCGGCTGCGGGAGCGGCGAGTGTTGGTGGTGTCGGTGTACATACCAGGAGGAGACCCGCAGGCGCTGCGAGACGCATGCAACAAGCTAGACGAGGCGATTACGGAGGTGAGACGAAGGGCCGGCACAGTGGTGGACGTGGTGCTGGCTGGCGACTTCAACCAACACGACCAGCTGTGGGGAGGGGAGGACGTGACGATGGTCAGACAGGGCGAAGCAGACCCGATCATCGACCTGATGACAGAGCACGCACTCAGCAGTCTGCTCCCGCGCGGCACCAAGACGTGGCAAGGCGGAGACTACGAGACGACGATCGACTTGGTGCTAGCGTCGAGTGAGCTGACAGATGCAGTGACGAGATGCGCGATCTGTGCAACCGAACACGGCTCTGACCACCGGACGATCGAGACAGTCTTCGACAGCTCGGTGCCGGCGCCGTCGCAGCAGCAGCAGGAGCGGCTTCTACTCAAAAACGCACCGTGGAAAGCAATCAGGGACAGGATCTCCAGGACGCTTGGTGCGACGCAGCCAGTGGGCACGACGCAGCAGAGAACGGACAAACTGATGGCGGCGGTGCTGGAGGCGGTGCACGCACTGACTCCCAGAGCTAGGCCGTCACCGTACGCGAAGAGATGGTGGACGCAAGACTTGACACAGTTACGCCGCGTCTACACGCATTGGAGGAACCGAGCGAGAGCGGTGAGACGCTCAGGAGGTGCTAGGTCGGATCTGGAAGAGACGGCAAAGGGAGCGGCGAAGCAGTACCACGATGCCATTCGACAGCAGAAGAGAAAGCACTGGGATGACTTCCTGGCGGACAACGATAACATCTGGAACGCGGCTAAGTACCTGAAGGCGGGTAACGAGGCGTTTGGATCAGTCCCAGCACTTTGCAGAACGGACGGAACGACTACGACCGACCACGGGGAGCAAGCCGAAGAGCTGCTCAGCACTTTCTTCCCTCCGCTTCCCAGCCATATCGACGACGAAGGACACAGGCCGCAGCGAGCGCCTGTAGAAATGCTGACTATCACGCTCGAAGAGGTGGAACGGCAGCTGCACGCTGCAAAGTCATGGAAAGCACCTGGAGACGACGGACTGCCGGTCATAGTGTGGAAGCAGATCTGGCCGGTGGTCAAAGACCATGTTCTTGCGCTGTTTCGACAGTCGCTAGAAGAGGGATCGCTGCCCAGCCAATGGAGACATGCTAAGATCATCCCGCTCAAGAAGCCGGGCAAGGAAGACTACACCATTGCAAAAGCCTGGAGGCCGATCTCACTGCTTGCCACGCTGGGCAAAGTGCTGGAGTCGGTGGTGGCAGAGAGAATCTCGCACATGGTCGAGACGCACGGGTTGCTGCCCACCAACCACTTCGGAGCGCGCAAGCAGCGATCAGCGGAGCAAGCACTGGTGCTTCTCCAAGAACAAATCTACACCGCGTGGCGGGGCCGGCGAACTGTCAGCCTGATCAGCTTCGACGTCAAGGGAGCGTACAACGGAGTGTGCAAGGAAAGACTGCTGCAGAGGATGAAAGCGCGAGGCATACCAGAGAGGCTGTTGCGGTGGGTAGAGGCCTTCTGCTCACGGCGAACCGCATCGATCCAAGTCAACGGACAGGCGTCCGAGGTTCGAGAGCTGCCTCAGGCAGGTCTGCCACAAGGGTCGCCTCTGTCTCCTATTTTGTTTCTCTTTTTCAATGCGGACCTGGTGCAACGACGCATTGACACATACGGTGGTGCGATCGCGTTCGTGGATGACTTCACCGCGTGGATCACGGGCCCGACAGCGCAAAGCAACAGGGAGGGTATCGAAGCGATCATCAAAGACGCACTAGACTGGGAACGGAGAAGCGGGGCGACGTTCGAAGCAGAGAAGACGGCCGTTATCCACTTCACTCGCAAAGCATACAAGAGCGCCGCAGATCCTTTTGTCATCAAGGGGCAGAGCGTGTCGCCCAAGGACCACGTCAAGATACTCGGCGTGCTCATGGACGCCGGGCTCAAGTACCACAAGCACGTCGCAAGAGCAGCTGCAAAGGGGCTGGAGGCAGCACTGGAGCTCAGGAGGCTGAGAGGGCTCTCGCCCACGGTGGCACGGCAGCTGTTCACGGCGACGGTCGCGCCGACGGTAGACTACGCGTCAAACGTGTGGATGCACGCCTGCAAGGACAAACTCGCAAGGCCCATTAATAGAGTGCAGAGAGTAGGAGCACGAGCGATCGTAGGGACGTTCGTCACGGTGGCGACATGGGTGGCAGAGGCAGAGGCGCACATCTCGAGCGCGCAAGAGCGATTCTGGAAGCGAGCAGTCAAGCTGTGGACCGACATCCACGCGTTGCCTGAGACCAACCCACTGCGAAGAAACACGTCGCGCATGCGCAAGTTCAGGAGACAGTACCGCTCGCCGCTCTATCAGGTGGCAGAAGCGCTCAAGGACATAGAGATGGAGCAGATGGAGACAATCCGGCCATGCGTCTTGGCGCCATGGGAGAAGAGAGTGCAGGCGGTGACTGAGGATGCGGCGCAGAGGCTCGAGGCTAACTGGGCGGTACGCATTGCGGTAAGCAGTTCGTCGCGCAACGGGATAGTCGGGATGGGAGGTGCGATCAGGATACAGAACAACGAAACACGGTCGTTCTCTACTACACTAGGCAAGAGAGAGGAGCAGAACCCATACTCGGCAGAGCTGGCGGCAATGGCCGAGGCGCTGAGCAGGCTGCCAAAGCTCAGGTTTCGCAACATCGCACTGACAACAAGGAACAAAGCGGCTGTGCTCACGCTGAGAAGACCTCGGCAGCAGTCGGGCCAAAGCTACATCAGCCAGTTCTACAAGACCGTGCAGACGCTGAGAAGAGACGGTAACACGGTGACAGCGCTGTGGTTGCCTGCAAGCGAAGACTGCGAGCTCGCACACCTCGCCAAGCAGGAGGCAAAGACGTCAACAAGACCAAACGCCACGCCGCAGACACAGCTTCCTAGGATGCGATCGACTACCCACAACATTGCGCGTAAGCAAGGCAACGCCAAGAAGGTACCAGAAAAAGTAGGAAACTACTCTAAGCGAATTGACGCGGCACTGCCAGGGAAGCACACACGACAACTCTACGACCAGCTATCGCGGAAAGAGAGCAGCGTGCTCGCACAGCTCAGAACAGGCATGGCACAGCTGAACACGTATCTACATCGAATTAAAGCTTGCAACACAGACCAGTGTGGATGCGGGCAGGCGGCAGAGACAGTGGAGCACTTTTTGTTCCGATGCAGACGGTGGACAGCACAGCGAACAGAGATGCTGCAGTGCACGCAGACAGGCAGGGGAAACATGTCGCTCTACCTGGGCGGTAAAGCAGCGACAGACGACGCGAAGTGGGCGCCAGACATGGACGCAGTGCGAGCGACGATTCGATTCGCGATGGCGACAGGAAGACTTGACGCAAATTGATGTCTGACGACTGGATAAACCTTATCTACTAACACAAACTCATCAACAACCTTGTGCAGCATAGAGCAGACAGCGCTTCAGCTGCCGAAGATAGGACGCTGAACACTTGGAGAGTCTCTTGGAGATGCCGACTCTGAGCCAGTCTGCCACTAACAATACTAACCTACGAGCGCTTGATGAGAGACAGTAGATAGAGAACAAGCGACCTAGATATAGAGCAAGGGCTTTGATTCGAACAACAAGTGGCATGGAGAAGCGAGTCAAAGAAGACACAGGGGCTAGTGAGGCCGCGATGTAGCATAAGCAGAGTAGTAGCAGACCAGCGTTAGTAGCCCTTTCGGCTCGGCCGCCGGGCGTAAATAAATTGTGTGTACTAGGACTTTAGTCTGTTCGCGCGTGTGCACAGACCATTTCAACAACGCGAACTCTAAAGAGGGGTATCTTCTTCAACTACACACGACTACATCAATATGAGAGCTTTTAGCACTAAAATTTCATCAAATCGAGTGCGCGGAGGTGAATTATCAGAAGCCCAACGGATATACTGCTTAGCCCAGGTTGAGGCTGGTGTGTCGACAAGCGAAGTTGCTGACGCGCTGGACTGCTCGCAGCGGTGCGTACAGAAAACAGTACTCCGATGGACAACCAGCTGCAGCACCACAACGCAGCCTCGGACAGGCCGGCCACCTACATTGACTAGTAGAGACCATCGCCGGCTGCTACGGATTGCTCGGAAAAACCCAGGTATTGAGTACCACAAGCTTATGGAGGAGGCTGGACTGTGGGACGCCAATACTACCTACCCCAGCGTTTCTAAGCGTACTGTGCAGCGCGCAATGGCTGACGAGGGATACCGCAAGTTCAGAGCGAGACGTAGGCCAAAAATCAACAAGAACACAGCTGCGGAACGCCTCAATCTTACTAATGAATGGCTGGGGTTTGATTTTGGGAGGCGTACTATCAGGTTCAGTGACGAGTGCAGCGTTGCTCGTGGATCTGGCCACAACACGCCCTGGGTATGGCGACTACCTGAGGATAAATGGTCGCACGAGATGGTTGAGGAGGTCACCACTGCTCGCCAACCTGCTCGTATGGTATGGGGCTCAATATGGATGACTCCAGGTGGCCGAGCAAGGCGTAGTCGTCTAGTAATTATGAATCGCGACACATCAGCCAAACGCAATGGATACACAGCTCAGAGCTACATACGAGCACTTGAGGAAGGTCTCCAGGACAGCTACAGGCCAGGCGAGTGGTTTATGCAGGATAACGCACCTATCCACACTTCCCAGGTCTCGAAGGAGTGGCTAGAGGTTCATGGTGTTGCTACGATCAAATGGCCACCATACTCACCTGACCTTAACCCTATTGAACACATGTGGTGGGCACTTAAAAAGAAGCTCCATGAGCTGCATCCTGAATTTGACTATATGGGAGACTCTCTAGCTGAGTGGGAGGCGTTCGAATTGGGGTTGATTGAGGCATGGGCTGCTATACCTGACGCACTGATCAAACGCCTTATTAGGTCTATGTCACGACGCCTAGACGCTGTGCGACGTGCAAAGGGCTACCAGACTAGATACTAAGCGTAATGCGATTAATTTGCAACCCTAATTGTCTTATTTGGTCTATGTAGTAGAGAGTTATACTGCTTTGAAGTTGATAATCAAATGTGGTTGTGGTGGTCCATGCGTCAACGCGAACAGACTTTTGGCACCCGATTGTATGAATCATTAACCATGGGTCATACGAACGACTGGTAGCAATGTTTAGCGGTATCTATATCAGAGAGCATCTGAGTTGCTGCTGAAGGTGTACGTGTATCATGTTTGTGTTCTATAGCTTTGCCTTTGCCTTACCATCCTCCTCTTCTTGTGCCTTCACTTTCAGCAATCTTCTTAGGATCTTGCCGGAAATCGATTTCGGAATCTGGAGTTGATTTGTTAGAGAAGATTCCAATATTGAACGTATCAGGGCGCTGTTGACTTACCTCGTCAACGAAGCGTACACCTCCCCGTAGCTTCTTGTGATGTGCGACCTTCGCTCCCAGCCAGTCCACAATCTCCTTCGCTTCCTTCTCCCCCTTGCCTAGACCATCCTTAGGTACGATGTAAGCTCTTGGCAGCTCACTCGCCTGGTCCTTGTCATAAACGCCGATGACCGCTGCATCTTGAATGCTCGGATGCGACACAAGGATGCCCTCAAGCTCTGCAGGTGGCACCTGGAAGCCCTTGTACTTGATAAGCTCCTTGACGCGATCCGTGATAAAAAAGTTACAGTCCTTGTCTTGGTAACCAACATCACCTGTCTTGAAATAGCCGTCGGCAGTCAAGGCATTCGCCGTACCTTCAGGATTGTTAAGGTAACCCTTGAACACATTGGGCCCCTTAATCCAGAGTTCACCGACCTCACCTGTAGGCAGCTCCTTCTCCTCAGGAGACATGTACTTGGCTGTTTGGTATGGCAGCAGTCTACCCACAGAACCAATCGTCTTGTTCCAATCTTCCCAGGGTTGGGTGTGGGTAGTGGGACTTGTCTCTGAAAGACCGTATCCCTGTTTGATGGCTATCCCGAGCCTCTTGTTCACGGCATCTACCAGTTCCTTGGTCAGAGGAGCAGCTCCAGAATTCATCATGCGTATCGTGCTCAAGTCGTACTTCTCGACCACGGGGTGCTTGCCGAGGAGTAAAACAACAGGCGGGACGACGTAGGCGAAGGTAATCTTGAGATCCTGGATGAACCGACAGAAGTCCTCAAGGTCGAACCTGGGCATGACTACGAGCTGCAAACCGGAATAAATGACTTGGTGGATCATGCACGTAAGACCTAGTGTCGTCAGTATGGTTATTCACAAACAGGACACGGCCGCATACCGTAGATGTGGAAGAAAGGCAAGAAAGCCAAAAGCTTGTCTCCCTCACCCGTAGGTCCTCCAATAGGCTGCAGATTGCCTGCCTCCGCCGCCTTGATCATGAGGGTGTTCGAGACGATGTTGCGGTGGGTAAGCATGACACCCTTGGGGTGGCCAGTAGTCCCGGATGAGTACACCAAGAACGCAAGATCCTCTGCGGGGTTCTTTGCCTTTGTACGTCGCCACTTTGTCGAGCCTGCGGTGTTGACAATGCTGGTGAAGTGCTTCACTGTGTACGATGGATCCTTTTGGTCGCCCATGATGATTACTCTGTCAAGAGGGATGCCAACCTGCTTCGCTGCTGCTTGCGCATTCTTAATATGAGGCAGCTGGGTCACGATTGCCTTAGCACCTGAGTCCTTCAATTGGAAGGCAAGCTCCTCGACGGTATAGTTTGGGTTGGCAGGGCTCAGAACACCTCCAGCCCAATGGCAACCCCATGTTATCGCTGGTGTATCGATACAGTTGGGTGTGTAAAGCGCCAGGACATCATTCTTCTGCCAGTCCCAGAGACCCTTAAGACCTTTGCCAAATTCGATAGCCGTGTTCTTTACTTGAGCGTATGTATAGGACCGCTTGGTATACGGGTCGAAGTAGATAACTGAACCTGTTAGCAATATTCTCGAAGTAACCTACGGTCGCATGCTTACCTTTGTCGTCAGCGAAGCCCTTGTCTTTCCTTTCAAAGAGGAACGCCCAGAGGTCGACATCTGGGATGGGTGGACTCGGAAATTGGGATTCGAAAGGCATTTTGACAGCTGGAGCTTGTGGATGCCTGAATTAGGGAGGATTGAAGGGTAAATCAGAAAGAAGAGCAAGAAAGTCGGAGGACATTGCGGCAGTGACGCCAGTGACGCCAGACTCCGATGCGGAATGCCGTGTCGCGGCTAGCCGGGGCACAGAAAGGTGCGGAGTGACGCTCGAGAAGCCGGGGTCTTTAACCCCACAACCGCGGCTCTTTCTGCTTTCGTCGCTAGCGCGTCGTTTCGACCTCGGGAGGTCAACCCTCGCCAGCCCTATCGTCGCAACCGATCCCTTGGTAATTGTTGTATTGACACGGAACGTACTTGCTCATCCGAGACCGTATCTCTGTCCTTTGGTAGTGGGACTTTTCTTCTGATTGTTAGTCTTGCAACCCTACATCTACAACCAGAACTCGGAGAAATATACGTCACAATGCCTGGCTGGGAAGAAGCAACCGCGGTACAAAAAGTGTCTAACAACACGTATTCATGCATTCTGCACGACGATTGGAGCATCGGTAGTGGTATGTTTAGAATTATTCGAGAATTACACTGAAAATGGTTTGCTAAGTAATGCTGCAGTGCCGAATGGCGGCTACGTGACTGGCTGTGTTCTTGAGGTTGTCAAGACACACTTCCGCACATCTCTCGCAAAGCAGAATCAGCCCCACACAATCGCTCTGCATGTTGAGTTTCTGCGAAGGACCCAGGCTGGTCCAGCACTCTTCAAGGTCGAAGATGTCAAACTTGGCCGGCAGACGTCGATCGTGCACGTGAGCATGGAGCAGGATGGCCGTGAAGAGATTGTGGCATACGTAACAAACTCGAACATAACTGCAGAGGATGGCTTCACTTTCGACACACAGCACGAGCTTCTGCCGCCACCTCCTGCTGTTGATCTAACCAAGCTGGAGACAGACTCGGATCCAAATTGGAGGTGGTCAGAAGTTCCTTTCGCAAAGTTTCGCAAGGCGACAGCACAAGTCAAGTTCTTCCTCCCTCGAGCTGGCTCGGTGCGGCCGAACATCGTGGACGAATGGATCTGCTGGTCAAACGGAACAAACTTCACAGACACCTCCATTGGTTTCGTGGCAGACATGTTCCCTCAGATCCTTGAGAACCTCAAAAACTCAAACAAGGCATTCTGGTATCCGACATTACTACTAAATTTGGACATCAAGAAGGCGCTGCCGGCTGAAGGAGTGAAGTGGCTAAATGTCCGGGCAGAGTTGAAGCAGGTGAAGAATGGCAGGATGGATTTAGGGATCTGGGTGCGTGATGCAGCTGGCGAGTTGGTCGCTCTGAGCAATCATGTTGGGTTCGTGCTGGATGCTTCAAGAAACACGGCCGCGAGAAGGAAGCCAGACGCAAAGATATAGAGCGGAGCGCAGGTAGAGACACGTACGATCGTATTTCGCTGCTTCATAATATGTCTCAGTCATACATACATCAATTTACTTCGTACCAAAAAGTTTGACAGGCAAATCGTTGATGGTGTTCGATTCCACCGTCATGGTCTGGAAAAAGTTTGGAGTTCGCTCACATGACCTTTGCTTACAGCTAGCGCGCTTGGCGGCGCACCACGCCCACAGCCGAGCCCAAATTATCATCGCACTTTCTGAACTTGCAACTAACCATCGACAACAGCCACCATGCCGAAGGACGTCAAGCAGAAGTCTGGCATTATTGCCGGCATCAACGCTGGCCACAGTACGTCTCACCGTCCGCCGCGCACCGAAATCCACAATCCGACACCGCGGAAAATATCGAAGGAGACACACAATGGAGGCTAACGAAATACACAGAGGTCACTCCCAGGACTCCTGCCGCCAGGATCTCCAGGAGGAAGGGTTTCCTGTCCAAGCGCACTGCTTTCGTCAGGGAGATCACCCGTGAGGTCGCTGGGTACGTCTAAGCGCCATTGGAGGTGGAGGACGGTAAATTGCGCACACATGCAAAGCCTGCCGCCGCCTTCAGCAACACCACTGGAGGACTTGCACTAACATCTGGTCAGCCTTGCCCCGTACGAGAAGCGCGTTATCGAACTCCTCCGCAACTCCAAGGACAAGCGTGCCCGCCGTCTCGCGAAGAAGAGGGTACGTCTCCCCCACCACCCACCACTTTAGCCGACCGCCTACACACCACAATTCTCCAATGCAGACACATACTAACAGTATACAGCTCGGTACCTTCGGCCGTGCCAAGAGAAAGGTTGACGAGATGACCAAGGTCATCGCCGAGTCGAGGCGTGCGGGTCACTAAACGGGTTCATGATTTTCGGATGAAGCAAAGCATGGGCACCACTTTTCCGGTTCTTTCTGGGTGTTAGGTCTTTCTACTGGCGGATCGACTACGACTTCGAAACGATGGTCAATGTCACAACATACCAAGAAGATGACACATGATCGGAGTATGGCGACGGACAAACAAGCATGGTTCGCGTACCTAGCAGTGTCACAATCATGAAATGTGACGATCGGTTCACGCCAACGTCTTGGTGCATCTGGCTGTGATAGGTGAGCTAACCTACGTCCCACAGGACCCGGACTACACCTCCGGGTGTTTAGCATGGATGTCAAATTCCAACTCATGCCTTTTCCAATGGCTGAAGTATGGGCCGAGAAATGCTTATATTGAACGCGCCTTGCTTGAGATACTGAGGCTGCTTCTAGCCTGCTCTCCTTGTGGGTAAAGCTGGAAGCGGAGGCGCCTACATACCACTATTCCAGCCTGTCTTGTCACTACAATTCAACAATTCCCAGACATGCCGGTTCCAATCCATACCCGTTTCTTTTCAGCCTATGTGCCGTATATGCTCAACCACGCTGAGTCACTGACCACACGACAAGTCTTCTTCACAACCGACTTAACGATATATTTGTTAAATGACTTTTGCTATGAGCGTCAGGCCAACACTCGCCGCAATCTCACCCCTCCCATCTGTCCGCCACAACTCCATCCCCTCACCGAAACTTCTCCCTATCCGCCCACCCAGCCCCATACTTCCAAGCACCCTCAATATCCTTCTTCTCACTACAGAACCTACAAAGTTCATGATAAACCTTCCCATCGTCCCACCTATAGCAGTTCACATCCTTGGCCACATCTGGCGCTGCATAGCACTTGTGGTGGGCGTAAGAGTAGTAGTCGCACGCCTGCGCGGGGAGCTGGTGGCCACAGCGGTCGAAGATGGCGAAGTGTTTGGTGTTTTCAGGATCACACATTTAGAGTCTTTCAGTGTGCTTTATTGGACTGCTTGTATGTGTGTGCTGCTGGATGGGGTATGCAGGTGCTTTATAGGGTTCATATGTTGTGGTGGTGAAGAGTGAAGACTATGTGCGTGAATGCAGAGGTGACATGGCTGAGAGCAAACCTTGTGTTAATGTACAACATTGACTTCCCTATCTTAGGTTTCGTTAAACAGGCCTCATGTGAATGTTGTAACAGTACCATGTGCAGTATTAAGTTCCCTGTCTCTATGATTTGACTACGATAGCTCATCGACATTTGTCAAATGGCTGTGCAATATGCAAAGACAAAATAAAATCCCTCCGTCGTACTCCATCGCAATGCTTCTTTCGTACATGCTACTCTGCTTAATAGTTGTCTTACTTCCTCTTAAACAGCCCCTTCCCGAGAATATTCTTCAACTTGCTCTCCTTGTCTTCACTGCTCATCACCTTCCTCTTCCCTTCTGCAAAAGTCTGACCCTTAGGCTCGACCTTTTGATGCTCCCTCACTGGCTCATCAACCTTGAGTGTCTGCGCTTTGGCCTGCCACTCCTGGGCCAAAGCCTTCCTCGATGCTCTGACCTCTGCGCTCGCACCCTCCGCCCACTGAAACGTGATGAGTTCGTTGGTTGAGAAGCGCAAATCCTGAATCAATCGTTTCTGGTCTTTTGCAATAAGAACCAGACGCCCTGTTGGACCCGTGTACTTCAAGTCGAAAGGTTCGTTCTTCTTCTCAAGGAACGAGGTCACGAAATCGTATAGAATAGAGGCGGTGTCGGCTTTTGTAAGGTTCATTTGCACGAGTGACCCATCCGGGAGGCGAATACGCAGGGAGTGAGGCTTGTTGGTTGCGGCAGCAATTTTAGCCTGTCGCTCTTTTTCTTGCTCCTCGAGCTCTTTGTCGGATAGGAGACGCTGATTGCGTGTGCGGTTGGACAGTTGATTTTGGTGAATCTTAGCATGTTCCACTGTCGGTTGATAGTCGGCCTCATTGAAGGCATTGCGCGCTGCCTGAGGTGTCGACGAGGAGGATGCGGAGAAAACCTGAATGTTGCGGGGTTGATCTAAGGATGGTACGGGTTCTGTGAGTTGGGATGGGGATGAAGCTGGTACTTGGGTGGCTCTGGCGCTGCTGTCGATGTCGCCGCTGCCAGTGCTGCTGCTGGAGATGTGTTGATGGCATCCACGGACGCGTTATTTTGTTCAGACACGGCAGGTTCGGACACGAATTGCGCTACAGGCTGTGTGTCCACATCCATGGGCTCTGGGTGTGGCTCGTCGTTCTTAATCGTTTCTCCGGAAATTGTTGCCGTTGCTTCAAGCGCAGCAGTATCTGCACCTGGTACTGACCGCGCTTGAGCGGAGGTTGCAGCATGAGCGCCCTGAGCACCACTCGAAGCAGGTTCCTCTGTCTTGAAGTACTGTGATATCTGGGACATGGCCTCTTCCAAAGGTGTTCCGGTGTTCTTAAACGACAGCTTCAGCAGTGCTGATCCACTGTCGAAGCCAAGCTGACTGAGCGTCTGCTGTAACCCCACGAATGACGACTGCTCCCTATGGCCAGGCATGACTGTGATGACAGGCATCTCATAGCATAATCTCCCAGAGCCAGAGGCACCGCTCATCTCAGGAACAGCACGCTGCGTGAAGTTATAGTTCGCCCCATCGCCGCTCTCGAAGTAGCGAAGAATCTCCCACAGCGACGTATTGTTTGCGAACTTTTGCGTGAGGCGGGACTTGGGTAGCTGTAGTGCGACCGAAACAACGGTGGGCGATCGTGATGCTTGTACAAGCTCCAATCGTGCGCCTTGTGGTAGGTTTGCGAGCCGTATTTGCTGCGAGAGGGAGATGGGCTTGTTGTTGTACCTTAAGGGCCTGTCAGTCGCGGCGCTCATCAGCAACATATCTTGCACCTACTTTAGTGTGAACTGGTCCTTGCTAAGCCCAAACTTTTGGCATGCTTCGTCGCGCACTTCGGTCAAGTACTTTACAGGTGTCGTGGGGATCTTGACCGTTTTGGCGAACGAGTTGGTGACAACCACGTGAGACATTATGCTGGGCGGAAGAGTCTAAACAGGGCGTACGAAGCAAGCACTGCGACAGGGACGTTTGCGATCAGGGCGGCGCGCGAGTACCAGCAGTCCGCCTTGTGCGCTCTCCTAGTAGCGTCGCAGCGTTCGATAACAAGGAGAAGGTTGATGGCGTGGATGAGCTTAGCTTCGGCGAAGTTGAAGTATAGATTGCTGGGACCTGCCATAGGCTTGCTTTTTGCTGTATGTGCGAGTGGGCTCAGTACTGTGAGTGTATGGCGACAGTGATGCGAGGTGGTGAATGTTCTCGAATCCACTGCCGCCTACATCACCGAGCTCGCGGGGTCCAGCTACCGCCGACAGCCCCACTCTACCATCTTCCAGCCGCCGCGTCTGTACATGCAACAAACACCTCCACCTTCACACAGTCGCAAACATGTCCGGTAGCGTCGAGACATTGTCAGCGTCTCAGCTGAGCCAGCTGCTGTCTTCTTCGCGCATTGTCGTCATTAATTGTAGGTCACCGCACCCATAGCGTTGCCTGGGCGGGTTTGCTAATGTTTGTTGTGCAGTCTACAACGAGGACAACCAATCGAGCAAGGCCATTGCTCCGGTCTACGACCAGCTCGCACAGCAGCTCTCGAGGGCCAATAGAGTTACCTTTGCCAAAGTCAGCGTAAAGAAGCAGGCCCAGATCGCCGAGAGCTACAACGTCACGAACACCCCGTCCTTTATTATCTACAAGAACGGCCAGCAAATACGCAAGTTCAGCGGGTCGAACCCTCAATACCTGTCCGATGCGATCAAGAGCTTGGCAGCAGAGGCCGAGTCTGACGGTGGCTCTGGAGGGTTTGGAGAGGCAAGCTCAAGTGGCGGTGGCGCTTGGAGAGGCGCAGGACTGCCACGAGGATACACAGATTGCACAGATCAGGTGGATGTCCGAGGTCTGGACCTGCTCAACGCTGATAGCGACTTCGGCGATGTGCGCACGCTCTTTGAGACGTCCAAGCCCAGCTCACTGAGCAAGGGCAAGGCCAGCGCAGACACCAAGGACTGGGTAGAGAGCGATGTTGACAACCAGCTCATGCTCTACGTGCCTTTCACTTCAACGCTGAAGGTCCACACCATCCAAATTACCTCCAATCCACCGGTCGACGAAGACGAAGACGAAACTCCAGTCCGACCAAAGACGATTCACATCTGGACTAACCGTCAGCACAACCTGGGCTTCGAGGAAGCTGAGGACATTCCCTCTACGCAGACTATCGAGCTGAAGGACTCAGACTGGGACAAGGAGACGGGGACGGCGAAGCTCGAGCTACGATTCGTCAAGTTCCAGAACGTCTACAGCCTTGTGCTGTTTGTGCAGGACGGTGACGGTGACAGCGAGAAGACGCGCATAGACAGGATCCGCTTCATTGGTGAGAGTGGCGAGAAGAGGGATATTGGCAAGCTCGAGAAAATTGGAGACGACTCATGAGCAGAATTAGATGGTGTACGCATTTCGAATGCATGTGTCTCAAATAGAACTTAACGAGACCAATGATACCGAGCAAATGCTCGAGGCTATACTTGGATTAGTTCAACTTGCGCATGTGCGCTAGCATCTTGCACATGGACCACTAGAACGTGACAGCGTAAACGCGTTGCATGCGCAATTACACTGTCACGTCACTTCACATCAGATTCATCACTGCGCAAAGGTATGTTCGAGCCTTTTCCAGCGAAAGCGCCACTCTGTGTCATCCGACTCAGACGCCCCCGCAAAGTGTATACGATCGATGATGCAATATGTTCTCTCTTGGAGGTCATTGACGCCGTGTAGAACCATAGCCAGGCTCTGGAGCAAGAGGGGAAACTCTGTAATATGACCTCCGCCGCAAAGAAGAAATCAGAATCGACGCGGTCGTGAAGTTTTTGTAGGCCACAAGCGGGAGCGGGGTTTCGCCGGCTCCGGGCTCTAGCGTGAAAATTTGTGGTAAAGAAAACTGCGGATGGGCGGAGAGAGCTCTTGCTATGGCCGGAGATGAATACTTTTTTACATGATAGGAAGAGAATGATATCGCTTGCGGTAACTGATCTCATCATATTTACGATTCTGAGGCCTGTACCGAAGTTGAGAGCTTGATGTTTGGTGGGGGACGCGGCAACGGCGAGCGCAATGACAGCGCAGAATGAGGTTGTGTCCGCATGGCTGCGGTACAAACACGCAACAACACGATCCTGCGGTGTCGCCGAATGCACACTGTTGCATTGCAAGGAGTGCAGTCACTCGCGGAATGACGCTGTATCTGCAGTCGAGGGTACTGTGGCCGGCTCGACTGATGGAGGGCCAACTCTAATTGGCGAAACCATTCACAGCCCGTCGCCATCTTTGATACTGAACCTCAGCTGTGTGTGCGAGCAACGGTCGCCGCTCTCAAAGCCTCAATGCCTAAGCCAAATCGACTGGAAGCCGGGCGTTGCGAGTAGAGCTGTATACGCAGACTGCCTTGTCAAACACCGTACCAGCACTTTATCTGTGATGGACCACAACCACTTTTCATGATATACCAATATCACCGATACGGCTCTTCAACGGTTCCAACGGCTATAGCATGGAGCATGGCATCATAAGTATCAGACATCCCGGGCTCCTTGTATCTCAAACATTCTCTACGCTGTTTCAGCTTCATGTCGAATAATTTGGTGTATCGGCGAACGGCCTCTTTCGGTCTTGACAGTTCATGCGATGGAGACATGCCAACCACGCGACAAGGCACGGATATTGGATGCTGAGACAACTATAGCTGGTCGACAAGCAATCCACACGTATATGAGGTCCGACAGGTTTGTAGCTTGTCTCGTCCGTGTGTCGTTTGTCGTTCGGCCTGCTCTGGTCGACATTTTCTGACTTCGTGATGGTGTCGAGATTGAATGGCTTCAGCATCTCGAAGCGTCTGAAGTAGAAGCTGTGTTGCAGATTTCAGCGCCTACAGAAGTTCAGCCTCTGCGGCATCTTGAAACAAGCGCTCCACGCAGTCGTACAGCAGACTCCAACGATGGGGTAGGGACCGATATTATTGAAGCGGCATGCATGTCATCTGCGTGCGTGTACAGGCCGCACCTGGCTTCTTTGCTTGGGCCCTGTCCTCGCCTTGGGACCAGGAAACCATGACCTTTTTGCCACTTAGGCCTCGACTGTGGCCCCGACTGCAACATGATTGTGATCCTCAATTTCCACTACCTTCGTGCCCAAGATCTGCCGGATCGGCAACTTGCGCTGCCAGCACCTTTTTGACTCAAGCCGCCTTTGGCCGGCCCTCTCCCGATACCGCGGACCCTAAGGGTCTCGCCCCTCAGGCTTCTTGAAGGGTGCCGGTACATCGCCGACAGTAGTGAATTGCCATGACTCGAATGAACGTCCAACAACAAGCGGAGGAAGTCTTCCGCCAGCAGTAAAAGCCAAGACGGCCCGAAGCACATGATTCAATTATCATCACGACTTTCAAGACACATCCAACGTTGACAACTTGCGATGATATCCACTGTCTGGGACTGCACGGCTAATATTCTCCGTAGTGTCTCACGGTGTGCTTCAGTCTACTATTTGTGAAGGGCCCACTTCTGACCTACCAATAGCACTCAATCTCATGTGGCTGTGCGCTTGTTAATGCCTCTTTGACCAACTGAAGGGACCAACTAATTTGTAAGTTCGCCATTACGGCTCCAGGGCGGCCCTTCCGTTCCCACTTCCCGTCTCAGATTAGACGAGACACGTATCTCGATTTTTCGCTCGACCAGCAGGTTGATCAGGACAGCGTCTGAGCTGGTCACACGAAAAGGGTCTCCCTTGCCATTAATCATGCTGCTTGAAAACCTGAACAGTACGTGCACATTTCAACCTCGCATCATTGTGGAGAAGTCTTCGAGAAGGTCGACGCCAGGGTCCAGTCGTGCGGGTGCGACGCGGCTGGTAAACGAGCAAACGCCACGTTGGCCCTGCTCGAGCACAAAATTCGAATCTCGTTTCGATGGCCTTGCTCAGCACGGTGCTGCACCCCAGCTGCCGTTCCAGACTCCCCGGTACGAAGGCCAGCCACAGTCTGCGAGCTGCCTGTCTTGGTCGAGATACCGTTGTCAGTGCCTCTTCGGTAATAGCGAACACGCTGTCGTCGTTTCCAATCCCCGATGCGAACCCTCAATGCCTTGATGCCGAATAGTGGCATTGGGGAATCGGGACCTGCCAGACACGATGTCAGATGTGTCAATATCTTCGGCAACAAGCAGCAGAATGGCACAGATTGATTGTCGATTAAGAACCCTTCAGTATCAGGTCATCGAAAGACTTCTCCACACAAACTGTCACGCTGCAGGTACGATCACGCCGGTCGACAATCGAACCCTTCTTTCAACACCTAACGATGTTGGGCCCTCGGCATGGTCGGAAGCGACGCTTCGATATGACTGACACATGTTGGCCACCTGGCGTTGAGTGAGGCGGCTCATTAAGAGCACTTCCGGAAGACAGTCCAGCAGCGTGGGAAACCTTCCAGGAAAACTAAACGAAGATCAGGGTGCTCCGGGAACCTCGACAAATGATAGAGGGCGATCTTGTGGAGCAAAGTCAAGGGCTAAGGAAGCCATCAGCAGTTCCCCGGCGCCGACTTGGTGGTGAAGCCACGTCGCGCGACCGCCCACGGAACGCTCCAGCACAGTGCACGTCGGAGCTTCTTCCTGAATCGTGCCATCTTTCCTCAAGACCTGTTGAATCGTAAGAGAGCCCCGCTATGATGGACGTTCCAAAAATCCTACGTTATCACATGAAAAGGTAGGTGCGTCGCGGTGCAAAGCACGGAGGAGTGCACCCCACGAGGCTCTGAATGAGGGTCACGATAAGGCGGTCGTTGTTCAATGTTACAACCATTCTGTTCCTGCATCGTACCTGCATAGGCGGCGGCCTTCTCCATTCAAGCGGCGTAGGGAACTACCGTCATTGTGGGGTTCCAAAGGTCAGTGGAAGGCCATTGGACGATTCTAAGTCATACTACGCCGCCGTCACGCGCAGGCGAGCTCACTGGACGATGTGACACCACTGACATGGCTGTCATAAAGCGGCGAAAGCGCTAGGCTCTTCTGGGACGCAGCGGCGGAGCTTATGCAAGTGGTGGAAGATGTGCAAGCTGCATTAAATTGGCGCTATGTCTCGAAATAGCTGCTAGGCGAGGGAGGTGGCGATACACTGGAGCATGACATTTATCGAATGCTGACAGTTATACGAGCCTTACGCTGCACAAATCATGAAGCGTGGAGTGTGGGATTTGCTGCCCAAGGTAGCTATCGCTATCGATACCGGTACATGGCCGGCAGAGGCGTTCTAGGGATATGAGCATTTCGTAAAAGTACCTATAGTCCGTAAACTTGATGAGTACGTTTTGGACGATATACGAATTTGAGGTGATTTTGACTTTGTAATGCCGAACTGGAGCAACTCAACGGTTCTGGGCCTCAAAGAGGAAATCAAACAAGAAACAGCTTGCACATTGTACAACATAAGGTTCTCTGCTCATCTTATATTTTCGACTGTGGGCGACGGCCAGTGGTCAGACTGCGGGACGCTGCAAAGCTTCCCCGCGATCAACAGAATTGTCAAACAGCCTTGACGTCTGCCGACTGCAGCACTTCTGCATACGCGGTCGAGATCTAGCAGGCCGTCTGAAACACACGACTCTTGTCGATACCAACACTGCAAGACCGCGTGAGCAGCAACTTTGGGCTGCAGTCCCACCAACCAAACGGCTTTGGGTGTTCTTGCTAAGAAAACTGGCCGGCGGCGCGGTGCAGCTCGCGTTCTGCTATGTCGCACCATCGCTGCGTAGCCGTCCGTAGAGCTGCCGGGTCCAACAGCCCGTCGTCATCAAGCAAATCAGCTGCGGCGGGCGACTCCAACTTGCAGGCAGCACAACAGTGTTCCTGCGTCTCGAGTGGTTTTTTCAGCGCTGCACTACCGCACGCCTTCTGCTTTCGGAACGTAAACAACGCGCTCCACGACTCTCACTCACGTCCCGAGTGGAGATGCAGCGGGTGCGGTGAATATGCAATGCAATCACCTCGCATTTTTTCCATCGACCAGTGTCGGACCTCACAGGCGGCTGCAGATGCTCTGTCAGACTTGAGTCCGTTGCCTCTTGTGATAGCCCGTGGTGGCACCGCGGCGACAGCGTGCGATTCGGCATCGAAACGCTGCGCTCTCGTGTCACGGAGCCGCGGCGTCGTCATGTCACACCCTGCTGGAAGGACGCACGTTGTGTGGTGAGCGGCGATGTTTCAAAACAACCATACAGAGGCAAGACGTCAGCAGCAGCCGTCGCTCCACACCCTCCCGGTGGCCAAGTCCAGGAACCGGGTCCCGGCCAGCGGCCAGTTATCACTATCGATTGGGCGGACAGGCTGATCTGCCTCCGGCGCGACACGGCTGAATGGCAAATGGGAAGGCTTGAGGGCAACGTTGCGGCCAACGGGCCTCTGTCGTCGAACGAGACACGAAGGTCTCGCATCACCACGCCGCTCACCACCACCACTCAAGGCCTCGCCTTCACGGCGGTCTTTCCGGCAGCGGGGCTCAATGCTCAGCTCTGCCTGCCTTGCCATGTCTCTGCTGCCAGTCGGCGTGTGCGGCGCGCTTCACCGCAGTAGTATTATCGATACGCAACAGCGTGCACCTCCAGCCGCTCTGACCAACAAGCCAATGGCTGCACAAGTTGTGCCGGCGCTGTGCGTGCGTCTTCATTTCGCCTGTGCAGCTAATGCAGCCACACCAGGCCTTGCATTTGGCGACCAATTTTAGTGCATGAGTTATGCACTCCCACGAGTCGATAACCCTGCTCTTAAGCGCATGAGTCCGGCAGGGGTCAGTCCTGCATGGAGACCACCGCTATGGTTGGGCTTGTGGGGACGCTTGCGCTGCGCCCCGACTCCCTCCCACATCTGTAGTCAACCAATTCCGAGCGTCCGTCGGCCATCTTTTACTTTTCCAGTCCTGGTCGCTGTCTCGTCGCTCGCTGATCTAGGCTACTTATCCAGGCCTTCCCTTCCGTTCATTACCCTTTCCTTGTCCAAAAGGTTTATCAACCTCATCGCTTGTCTTTCTCTTTCCCCAGGACCTCTTCCTGGTCGTCCCTTTTTGGTCTACATTTGTACAGTCCTCCCGTCGATTGTGCATTGTAACCGTTCCTTCCTTTTGGATTATCCCAATCTACAACAACGCACGACCCCATGACATCTTCGCTCCAGTAGATCCACATATTAGTAGACAGCTTCATCATCTTGAAGTAGTCGTCCAGTCACTCCCTCGACCTCCCATTGCTATACAGCGCTTGACCATTTACACTCCGCTTAATATAACACCACTCCACCTCGCACCCAGGAACCAACCCCGAGACCCATCTTGCATCCAAACTATTCATCGACCAGCATCCAGTAGGTCCAGCAGTACTCACCAAGCATGTACCCCACTAACAGTGTGGTCAGGCATCACAACAATTGCAATGGAAGGCTCATACCACATGCACCCAATGCAAGCAACATCAGCACCATTCTTCTACTACAACCCAGACCCACAGGGCGAGAGGACCAGCCAGCACGGCCATTTCACACCTCAACCTGCCGGCCAGCAGACACTCCAGCTCCAGATGTACTACCAGAGGCCGTCATCCGCACACTCCCAGATGTCGTACCCTCAGACCGCATACGCCAACCAGATGATGACACCCGTTGCATCTCCCCAGCCAACGTACCAGAAGCCAGCCATCTTCGTGCAGCCCCAGGAGTCAGCATTCCTGCAGTCACTCGACACTGACTTCTATACGCCTGCTACGCCTCCTCTGTCATCTTGCGGTAGCAACATCAGCAGCCCACCCTCCACATACGACCTCCTGCCCACACCTGTAAATGCGTTATTTCCCGGAGAGGGCATGGAGGGCGTGAAGCAGGGTTGCGAAGGAGAGGTTTTCGCCGAGCTTCTGTCTGCCGGCATCGAGTGGAGGTCCGCTACCCCACCTATGACCCCAGGTAAGCAATGCTCACGTGTTCTAGTTGATGGGTGTTTGCAGACTGCGGACCTGCAGATCGAGACGCCCAATGCCATGTTTGTGGAAGAGATTGCTAACAGGGATTAGTCTACATCCAGCCTAGCCAGGGATCTTACCTGCTCTCTGCAACGTCTTGCCCATCTTTGTCTCCTTCACCTTCACCTCTGCCCCGCTCATTCTCTGTCGAGACTGAGAACAACTTCTGCAATCCAAGGGATCTTACTGTCTCTGCTTCTGAGCAGCTGACTCTCTGCCCTGTTGACGAGGAGCACAAGTTTGTGTTTAGGGGTGAGGTTGCCAAGGTTGACGAAGTTGAGTCTTTCACCTTCACTGGTCTGCCCACGTTCGAGCCCCTGTTCGAACTTGACTGCGAGGACGACTTCACTGGCCTTGTTGCCTTCCCCACTTCAGAGGTCCAGCCCCCGCCGGCAAGCGCCAGCGCACTGCTGCCTGCACCCCTGAGTCGGATTTCGTAAGCGACGAGAGCTTTACCGACTTCGAAGAGGACCTCAGCCTGCCCCTCGATCACACCGAGACGGAAGACGAGAACATGTCTGTTGCACCGAAGAAGCGAACTACCAAGAGGGCACTCTCTGAGCAGAGCGAGGCGGATTCAGACTACAGTAAGCAGCAAACATCCGATGATAACACTGCGTCTGGAGCATCAAGCCAACAGAATGCAGGTCAAGCCAACAACGACAACGCTGCCAACTCCAACTATGAAGACAACGCCACCGCATCTGTCGCTCCTTCCAGCCGTCGCGGCCGCAAGCAGTCGCTGACCGAGGACCCCTCCAAGACCTTCGTTTGCACCCTCTGCTCCCGCCGCTTCCGTCGTCAGGAACACCTCAAGCGCCACTACCGGTCTCTCCACACTCACGACAAGCCCTTCGAGTGCACCGACTGCGGTAAGAAGTTCTCTCGCAGCGACAACCTCTCTCAGCACCAGCGCACTCACGGCACTGGTGCCATGGTCATGGGTGTTCTTGACAGCTCGGAGCTTCAGCACGACATGTCTCAGCAACACCCTGGGTCATTCGACAACCAGGACCCTGCCATGATGGGCCGAATCCTCTACGACGCTGCTGCCACTATCTCCAGCTCAAGCTCTGACTCTTACTCTGACATGGAGCCATCGCCGCTGAAGATGCGCAGTAAGAGGAAGCGTGACGAGTAGAGGGTCCCTCCGGTCTCTCCTTCAACTTCTAACGAACCTTCATGACCCAGGCTCGATAGAAGGACTTCATCCATATCCAGGCGGCTGCTTGTCACCATCATGACCCGGCTAGACAGGCGGCACATGTTTATATTAGCGATTCGAGTGTCTTGACTTGACGTTGCGGCAAAAGTTTGTCTTCTCTTCTCACCTGTATTCTTTCACCACACTTTGGCAACTCGTCCGAGTTCGCCTCCAGGGTTTCAAACTTAGCATGGCACAACAGGATTTACATAGGGATATTTGGGGGATTCACACGGTTAGATTCGGTGTTCACATTTTGCGGTTTCCCACTTACGACGACATGAGCCATTCTTATCGGGCATCGTCGCCGCGCTCTTTCACATACCGAACCCCAGTTCAGCGTTCTTACCCTCGTTTTAATCGGCTGCCATCTGTGCAGGCCAAACGTTCTGAGAATATTCGATTCTTTCGATCTTGCTGTAATAGTTCGAGTTTCCCCTACCGCGCTGCATAGTTAGCTTTGCTCTGTTCGTAGGTTAGTGCTGGCACATTCGACTATACAAGATTTATCAAACTCAACTCAGTTCCATCGCTTGTGACCTTGTGATCTGTGGCTTGGGACGGCATGCTTTCCATAAAGCTTATTTTCGATCTTTGGTATACGCTAGCGTGCGATCACTTTAGCGAATCCCATGAACCAGACAATGACATATCACGACGTCCGGCGCTGAACCTCTTCCTTTTGATCTCTCCTTTATCACAGATTACAACAATGGCGTTGAACGTCATTGCGTTGATATCTGGCGGCAAGGACTCGTTCTTTTCCATCCTGCACTGCATAGCCAACGGCCACAATATCGTAGCCCTCGCCAACTTGCACCCCCCACCCACCGGCAGCGACAATGACGATATGAACAGTTACATGTACCAGACGGTGGGCCACGCCGTGATTCCGCTGTACGAGCAAGCCCTCGGCATACCCCTCTACCGGCAGGAAATCGCAGGAACAGCCGTCAATTCGGACAGAGACTACGCCTCACCACAGGCGCAGCAAGAGCAGGATGAAACCGAGGACCTCATGCCGCTGCTGCGGAAAGCTATGCTTGCTCACCCTGAGGCGAATGCCGTGTCTACCGGCGCCATCTTGAGCACGTATCAGCGCACGAGAGTCGAGTCTGTGGCGCTGAGACTCGGGCTTACGCCGCTGTCGTATCTGTGGCAGTACCCGCTGCTGCCGCCGTACTCGCAGTCGCAGTTGCTGCGCGATATGGCGGCGGTGGGGCAGGAGGCGATTATCATCAAGACGGCGTCGGGGGGGCTGGACGAGAGGATGTTGGGCTGGAATGTTGCGGCGCAGAGTACGATTACGAGGCTGCAGAAAGCTATGGCAAGGTTTGGAGAGGAGAGCAATGGTGCTGTGCTGGGGGAGGGCGGGGAGTTTGAGACGCTGGCCCTCGATGGGCCGAGGCCGCTTTGGAAGAAGAGGATTAGGATTGAGCCGGGGGCTGCGGGGGTGAGTGAGGGCGGGCAGTCGGTGCTGAAGATGAGAGCGAGTGAGCTGGAGGAGAAGAGAGAAGAGAGCGAGGATCGGTCTGAGGCACTGAGGATTCCGGAAATGTTCGACGATGAGTTTAAGAGGGTGTTGGAAGAGGAAGACAATGACACGCGGTCATTCATCTCAGACGACGCAACACTCCTGGACGGGCCTTTTGCTTCGGTAACATCATCCACATTCGACGAACTCCCGAGAAACGCATCCGCCGACACGCCCACCGTATTCACCTACTCCAACCTCTCTGACGCATCCCGCTCATCCGCATCCAGCAGCGCCTCGCCTTCGCACCAGCTCACCAAGATCCTCCTGCGACTCGACCACGTGCTCAAGCAATGGAACCTGTCCCGCGCCGGAATCAATCACTGCACGCTGCTGCTACGATCCATGTCCGACTTCACGCTCCTCAACCCCATCTACGGGCAGTACTTCTCCGGCGTGAACCCGCCCGCGCGCGTGACCATTGCAGTCGGCGACGCGATGCCCGAAGGCATCCATGTGATGCTCAGCATCATCATCGACAAGGACACCACAGACCGCAAGGGCAAGGTGGTCCGCTCCGTGTCGCGACAAGGCCTGCACGTCCAGGGACGAAGCTACTGGGCACCTGCGAACATTGGACCGTACAGCCAAGCCATCTCTGTGCGGCTGCCGCCCGACCCCAGTCTCCCGCACTCCGGCAGCGCAGAGGTTGTGTATGTTGCCGGGCAGATCCCGCTCATCCCCGCATCCATGGACGTGTACACGTCCGGCGGGTTCAAAGGTCAAGCCACGCTCTCCCTGCAGCACCTGTGGCGCATTGGGCGCGCAAAAGGCGTGCAATGGTGGACTGCAGCCGTAGCCTTCATCCCGGAGTGCTCGGAGCTAGACGAGAAGGTCAAAACCGCTCAAGCGGCATGGCGCGCCATCCACCAGCCATTACCCAAACGCTCCTCCACCTCCTCCTCCTCCGAAGACGACCCACCCACCGACCCCTGGGACCTTCTCAACACGCACACCCCCACCTTCAGCGACACCACCCCCCTCCCCCCGCTCCCCTCCCCCCCTCCCCGCCTCACCCGCCACCCTGCTTCGTCGCGCAAATCGCCTCCCTCCCGCTTGCCACCGCCCTAGAATGGAGCGCCACAGGCCTCACGCACGGCGCGACGCTCTCGTACTCTCCGCTCGCGCCGCTCAGCACAACGCACGCGCACGGCTCCCGCGCGCGGTTCCACACGCTCGAGCTGCGGACGCCCGCGGCGCTGCGGCTGCTCGGGCGCGCGGGCGTGCGCGCCTGGACGTGCGCGACGCTGTATGCGGGGCCTGCGTTTGGCGGGAGGGTGTTGGGCTGGGCCGGGTGGCGCGGCGTCCAGTGGGTGCCGTGTCGGAGGGTGTGGGGGGCGGATGGGAGGGAGTGTGCGGCGGTGCTGGTGGGGAGGTGGGATGGGGAGGGGGGTGTGGATGGGGGAGCTGGTTAGGGGGTTGAGGGTAAGGGGAGGGGGGTGAGGGATGCGTTGGTGAGGTGGTAGGTATGATTTCTGTTAGATGGAGACAAGTTCTGTCAGATGGGAATAAGTTCTTTCAGATGGAGAAGTTCTGTCAGCTGGAGACAAGTCAGTGTGCGTCATGAGAGCGTCATGAGATTTCGTGTGCGTGTGCGTGTTCGAGCTATTCTCAACTCGAAAAGTGTAGCAGGCTGTTGTCAGCGTCTCACTGCACTGAGACATGCGCGCAGAAGTTGGAACGCGGTTTGAATTCTCGTCTAGTCGACTGCGTAAATCGTGCAAACATGCTCATGGATATCCCACCTTTTCCCCAGCCCAAACGCCTTGAAATGCTGCTCTCCAGACCGTTATTCTTTCAACAGTGCTCTACTCGGTCCTCTCTGCAGGACCATGCTAAAACCGCTCCTTCATGCGGCCGGCGACGGTGCGCAGATTGCCGTAGACCTTGCTGGGGTTCTGGCCGAGGATCAGCGAGACAATGCTCTCGCGGGCGACGTGGATGTTCTTGAAGCCGCCGAGGATGTGGATCTTCTGGTCGGCCAGGACGACGCGGGTGCGGCTCGCGTTCTCAATGGCAAACTTGGTCTTGCCGTCCTTGCCGGCGATGCGGCCAATGGCGCGGCCCATGTGCTCGCCCTGCAGGGTCTTGACGTCCTTGATCTCAAACGTCTCAATGTACAGGTCATCGAGGCGCAGCAGGGCGATGGCATCGTCGACGTCGAAGCCCAGGGTGAAGGCCTTGACAAAGTCCTCGCCCTTTTGCAGGGCGTCGGTGGACGTGGTGAGCGACGAGGTGCGCAGCTCTACGGAGCGCGTCTTGATGTTCATGCGGACTTGCAGGTGCAGGTGCTCGACGAGGGGCGGCTGCAGGCAGCGGTCAGCAAGGGGCGGGCAGGCACAGCGAGGGGCGGGTAGCGCACGTAGATCTTGGGCCAGGCGCTCTTCAGCGGCGTCATGCGGTGTGGCGGGATGGGCACCTTGCGGGTCTCGCGGCGGAAGGCGAGCGGGATGCTCTTGGCGGGCGCAAACTGCGGACGGCCGCTCTCGTCGACCATGGCGACGTCGTCTGGGGCGGCGTGGTTGGCGTCGGGCAGGACGTCGTCGGCGGCGGCGTGCATGTCGATCAGGTCGGCGGTGGCGTCTGCGGGCTCGTCGGCGGGCAACGGGGTGGCCATGGCGACGTCGTGGGCGAGGTCGTCGGGGCGGCGCTGGAGGGCAGTCGGGGCGGGCATGGCTGTGGTGGTGCGAGGAGGAGGGAACGGGTATGCGAGGAGGCTGCGATAATTTGTGCAGGGTCCAGTGAAGTGCTACAGTCGGCGGCGGGGCCAGTATCGATAAGCGGCGCGCTCCAAAATTTCGTGAGGCGAGGGCGGGCTGGGTTCGCTAGCGGGCCTCGTCGCCCATCAAGATTGCTCTGCCTCGGACGCCGCATGCATGACGTGAAGCAGCGTGGATTGCATTTCTCCAACAGAAGCACCCGCCCCGACGCCGCCTGCACAGTCATGTGGTCGCTGCACCTACCATGACCCGACATGCAGCCCCTCCGCCCGCCGCCCTTCTGCGGTGCGCGCTTGCTCCCCAGCCGCTGAGGCAAAGCCCTCTTCCGCGCTTCAGCGTCGTCAGCCATGGCGCCCTGCTGCGAGGCACCGGCGCACACACACGACCGCCAGCACTGCGCTCGCCCTGCCACGGAACACGGCCGCCACCGCCGACAACCGCAGCCTCCACTCGCCCGTCGCCTGTCATCACGCTCTCCGCACCGTCGCCGCACCCGGCCCCCGTCCAGCAGAGCGTCACCGTCGTCGCCCTCGCTGCCTGGGCTAGACATGCCTCGACACGCTCCTACCGCGCCTTGCGAAGGTGCAGGACCGGTGACCGCCGCAACAAGAGCTCCGCCACAGAGGGCCCGCCCCAGCCTAGGCCATCCCAGGGCGCACCGCAGGCAGAGCTGTCGCCGAACCCCCAGAACGCGCCTGCCCCCTCGAAGCCTGCCGCTGCCCCCGCGCCCATACCCCTGCCGTCTGCGCCAGACGCGAAGCACGACGACCCGCACACGCTGCTCGACCGCCTGCCCCACGTCCCCCACCTCTACCGCCCGAGCAAGGCAGAGCTGCTGGCCGCCGCCTCGGGCTTCTGGTCGCGCATGAAGGTCCGCTTCAAGTGGCTCACCATCCGCAGCAACCGCAAGTTCAACGCCGACGAGATCTACGCCCTCTTCTCCTGGGTCCTGGCCGCCCACGTCGCCTGGGTCATCCTCGGCACAACCACCTTCTGCATGCTGACCGTCTTCCTCATCAACACCGCCTTCTCCCAGGAGACGCTCGCCAAGTGGATCGGAAACTACCTGACCCAGTCGTCCGGCATCAAGGTCGTCTTCGAGACCGCCGTCGTGCCCAAGTGGAAGGACGGCGTCATCTCCTTTCGCAAGGTCTTTGTCTCGCGCAGACCGGGCCAGGGCCGCGGAAAGGTCAGCAAGGGCTCGCAGACGTCGGCCGCCGCCGAGGCCGCCATTGCCCAGCAGGGCAAGGACGGCCCCGTCGAGGACCTGGTCGAGGAGGACACCAACTACACCCAGTTCGACGTCTCCATCGACACCGTCAACGTCACCCTCTCCTTCTCCAAGTGGTTCAACGGAAAGGGCATGCTCAAGGATGTCGAGATCAAGGGCATCCGCGGCGTTATCGACCGCACATCCGTGCACACAGTCGAAGGCGTCGACCCACGCTCCTACAAGCACGAGCACAACCCCGGCGACTTTGAGCTCGACTCCTTCAAGATGGAGGACCTGCTCGTCACCATCTACCAGCCCGACGGCTTCCGCCCCTTCCCCGTGAGCATCTACTCGTGCGACCTCCCTCAACTGCGCAAGCAATGGCTCTTCTACGACTTCCTCTCCGCCAACATGATGTCCGGCTCCTTTGACAACTCGCTCTTCACCATCCACCCGCGCCAGACACACAACTACACCGGCATGCAGCTCTCCGACGGTCGCGACACAGAAGACGGTGCCTCCTGGAAGAAGCACTCCCGCATCCGCATCGACGGCCTCAACATCGACCACCTGAACCGCGGCTACGACGGCCCCTTCTCCTGGATCCACGAGGGCAACGTGGACATTGTGTCTGATATTATGCTCCCCAACGACGACGACGAGTCTCTTGCCAAGGTCATGAGCGACATGTACGACCGCGTCGAGGCCACGGTCGCCCAGAATGGGCGCGCTGTCAAACACCACTTCTCCGACCACGCCGCCCACGGCTTCGAACACCACGATGACGACCACCACGACGAGGAGTCCAACGAGGAAGACAACCGCTATCTCATCATGGACTTGCGTGTCCACCTCAACGACGTCCGAGCCGCCGTGCCCATCTTCACGCGCGACATCTCGTACGTCAACAACGCCCTCGTCCGCCCCATCGTCGCCTACATCAACTCGAAGCGCACCTTTATCCCCGTAAACTGCCGCGTCGTCAAGAAAGTGAGCGAGTTCGACGGCAGCTGGTCACTCTACGACAGCGGCCTGATGGAGGAAGTGTCGCGCGAGGCAAGCTCCCCCCCCTCCCCTTCCACTCCCTTCCCAACGCTAACACACCGCAGATGTACGACGCATTCGCCCGCGACGTCCTCGACGACCGCACCGTGCGCAAGCGCAGAATCAAAAAAGTCGGCATCTGGACCCTCCAGCTCGCCGCCCAGGCCCTGTTCCTGGGCCTCGCCGGCAATATGGCGTAGCCCGATACGACGCGGTGGATATACCCCGCAGGAACTGTACGATGAATGTTTGTTACCTTTTTTTTTTTTTTTTTTTTTTTTTTTTGGCATGGCGCCTGGCGTTGAGGGGTTTGTGTGTGCGGTGGAAGGATCGCACACATGGCGGGTTTTTGAAATGGGTGGATTGTATTATTATGATGAGAGCATAGACGGGAGCACACAGATTAGATTCTAATGGTCTTGGGTCGTGCGTGTATATCAAGAGGATGTGTTTTTATAAAAATGTCTAATCAAGATTTTCTTCCCTAGTCTACTGAATCACAGAGCAGCTCTTGCAGGTTGCGGGAGCATTCCACTGTCCTTGCCAGCGAAGACCCAAACGCCATAACATCCATACATTTATCTTATCCATTGATTCACATCATGACCACTCCACCACGCCAATACACAGTATCATACACCCGCCCCAAAACCTCCCCCTCACATCTGCACCCGCCCCGTCCCCCCGCGCTCAATCTTATTCAACTTCCGCGCCGTCCCAATCTGCGACCTAGTATTCTGGCCCCGGACCGGCAGCCCCATGGCGTGCCGGCGCCCGCGGTACGTGCCCATATCCTTGAGGCGGCGGATATTCTCCTGGACTTCGCGGCGCGCGTCGTTTTCAATCTTCATCGTTGATAGCTCCGCGGTCAGGTCCATGACGGTCGACGCCTTGAGCGACCCGACTTTGGCCCACGGGTGGATGGAGAATCTCGCCAGCAGGCGCTTGGACACGCTGGGGCCGATGCCGAAGAAGGATTCGAGAGAGTGCTGCGCGTGTTAGGGATGTGGAAGGTGTGGGTGGGTGGGTGGTGGATTGGGGGGCACACTTTTACGAGGGTGGCTTCTGTGAAGCTGAAGCCGTTGATGAACACCTAAACTGTCAGCGCATCGCCTCAATCGTCTGGCGGACGGCGTACCATGGCGTTGACGGGCCGCGGGCTGCGCGTGCGTGGTGGGGATGTGTAGCTGGTGCTGCGCGAGGATCAGATGGTGAATCTCCAACTTGTCGGGCAAACTCCGGGAGAGGACTGCTAGGGCTCAGCTCCGGCGGTGGTGGTTTCACGCTAGCCGTTTGGCCAAGGGACCACGTCGCGGGAACAAAGTAAGACCTCTGTTCTTTCTAGGGACAAGACACTTTACTTCACCCCGCGCTTCCCCGTCTCTTTGTTGAAGAGGCTCGTTAGGCATTATGATTTCCCTTCAGAGGTTTCTCGTCTCTGTGCTGCTGATTCTGTCGGTTACTTTTGTCTTCTTTGCGCAGTCGGCGGAGGCGTCTAAGGGACCTAAGATCACCCACAAGGTATGTGCTGAGTTGTCCTGCTGCTGGAGGAGTTGCGATGGCGTCGCGGTGTTGTGGGCGTGTCAATTGGCAATAATTGCGGGCTGCACAGCTCCAATCGTGCTTCTTGTATTCAGGACTACGAGCTAACAACCGCAGGTCTACTTCGACATCACCCACGGCGATGAGGAGCTCGGCCGCATCACCATCGGCCTCTACGGCAAGACCGTCCCCAAGACCGCTGAGAACTTCCGTGCCCTTGCTACTGGCGAGAAGGGCTTCGGCTACGAGGGCTCTACTTTCCACCGCGTGATCAAGCAGTTCATGATTCAGGGAGGGTATGTCAATACCCATACACTTTGAGACGCCCAACTGACTTCCTCGCTGTGATTTTACAAAGGGCGATGGCACCGGTGGCAAGTCCATCTACGGCGCCAAGTTCCCTGACGAGAACTTCAAGCTCAAGCACACCCGCAAGGGTCTCTTGAGCATGGCCAACAGCGGCAAGGACACCAACGGTAGGGTATCTCAGCATTTAAGCACGGAGCAGACACTGACGACTTCAGGCTCCCAGTTCTTCATCACCACTGTCATCACCAGCTGGCTCGACGGCCGCCACGTTGTCTTCGGTGAGGTCCTCGAGGGATACGACATCGTCGAGAAGATTGAGAACGTGCCCAAGGGATCTGGCGACAAGCCCGTCAAGACGGTCAAGATCGCCAAGAGCGGAGAGCTCGAGGTGCCAGCGGAAGGTATTCACGCAGAACTCTAAGCCAGCACTGTAGCTGGCACATGCAGGAGAGCTGCTGATATTTCCTCGTTCAAGATTTGTACGGCTCAGCAGGCGATGATGGCACCGAACTCGACGTCACCGCCGACCAGACCACCGGCAATGTTGATGTCGCAACTACTCCTGCCACCAGCCAGGGCAGCAGGCTCCCCATCCCGTCCATGCCTGGTTCCGCACTCATGGAAGAAGGCCTGTCCTGGGGCCAGAAGCTCTTCTTCGTTGGCGCTATTGTCGCTGTTTGCGCTCTTTTTTTACGCTCGCGTGGAGGTGCCAGCACCTCAGGTGGGTTTAAACAGAAGAGCTTGGCTTAGATGAAATACGACGAAATGAAAGCATTCGTTACAGTACATACACATTACAGGCTTGTCATTTGCGTGTTCAAATTTTGGTGCTACCCTAGAAGCGCCGGGACATTCTCGTGTTCGGCGACAGGAATAAGCATGTGCTTACTTGCCCGGAGTAGCAGCGTCCACGGGTAGATCTGGCGGCTTCTCCCGTCACATGATCAGAGTCCAGCGTGCGCAAGTGATGCCTGCAACCGCCACTGCATGGCGCGACGATAATGAATTGTTTGACAACGTCGTCCTCTGCTGCAAGCCGGTGCGACACGTTGGACGGGTAGTGACGCAGCATGCCTGACTGTGACGTTCACCGCCCATTTTCACCGTCGCCACCTGCTAAGAGGCGAGTGCCCTAGCGGGCTTAGCGCAGCCGCCTTTGTTCAGGGCTTTCAAATTTATCAGTGCTGCCGTCCTTCTCCAACCCTCCACAAACTACAACCTTGTGTGTATTGCACGATTTCAACAACACAGTTTCTGTGAAGTCCCTCTTTTGGTCTTCACTCTCCTTTCATTCTCGTTTTTCAGGACTGAGGCGTTACCTCGTTCCTGCTCAGCGAGTTTCAGGCGCGTTTCTGCCTACGAGTCTACACGTTCGTCACCCAGACGTCCATCTGTTTTTGCCTGTCGCTCCCCGCCGAGCCAGTCGAAAAGCCACACTTGTCGTACTCCGCGACGCTTCACCACGACATTGAGTCCGATCAGCGATAATCGAAATCCAAACCTTCATCATGGCTGAACAACTCGACATGGGTCGTCTCAACCTGAACGACTCCCAGCACGCTCCTCAGCAGAATGGCTTCGGCCACCAGGAGCGCTCTGCCTACATCCCTCCTCACCTCCGCGGTCGTCCCGGTGGCGGTCCTCCTCCTATGGATGGCCCTCCTCCTATGAACGGCGGCGGTCCTCCCGGCGGCGCCTGGGCTCCTGGTCCTCAGCAGGGCGGGTACGTCGACACCACTCCTTCGAGTATACGTTTTTTTGCTAACAAACTCAGTCGCGGCTACGGCGGTCCCCCACCTCCCATGAACGGCGGTGGTGGTAACTGGGCAAGCGCTCCCAACTTCACCCCCCGAACAGGTAGAGATTCCCCCAATGACGCCGGCTGGGGCGCCAACCAACCCAGCAAGTTCGACCCAAATGCTTACGGCAAACCAGGTGGAGGCGGCGGTGGTGCTGCCCGTGGCTCTGGTGACGGACAGTGGAAGGATGGCAAGCACATCCCCGGTCCCTCCAACCCCCGTGTCGAGCGTGAGCTCTACGGTGTACCAAACGACCCCTCGAAGCAGCAGACCGGTATCAACTTCGAGAAGTATGATGACATCCCCGTTGAGGCCTCCGGCCAGGGTGTCCCCGAACCCGTTACTCGATTCACCAACCCCCCTCTCGACGAGCACCTGCTGAGCAACATCGAGCTCTCCGGCTACAAGGTCCCCACCCCAGTCCAGAAGTACTCGATCCCCATCGTCATGGGTGGTCGCGACTTGATGGCTTGTGCCCAGACTGGTTCTGGTAAGACTGGTGGTTTCCTGTTCCCCATTCTCGCGCAGGCCTTTAAGAACGGTCCTTCCGCAGCCCCCGCCACACAGAACGGTGGTTACGGTTACGGCCGCCAGCGCAAGGCCTACCCCACCTCTTTGATCCTGGCCCCCACCCGTGAGTTGGTGTCCCAGATCTTCGACGAGGCCCGCAAGTTTGCCTACCGCTCTTGGGTCCGTCCTTGCGTTGTCTACGGAGGCGCCGACATTGGCTCCCAGCTTCGCCAGATCGAGCGTGGCTGCGATCTCCTCGTCGCTACCCCCGGTCGTCTCGTCGATTTGATCGAGCGTGGCCGCATTTCTCTTCAGAACATCAAGTACCTTGTTCTTGACGAGGCTGATCGCATGCTGGACATGGGTTTCGAGCCTCAGATTCGCCGCATCGTCGAGGGTGAGGATATGCCTCCCACAGCTGGCCGCCAGACTCTCATGTTCTCGGCCACCTTCCCCCGTGACATCCAGATGCTCGCCCGCGATTTCCTCAAGGAATACATCTTCCTTTCGGTCGGTCGTGTTGGTTCCACTTCTGAGAACATTACTCAGAAGATCGAGTACGTCGAAGACATTGACAAGCGCTCTGTCCTCCTTGACATCCTCCACACCCACGGTGCTGGTCTGTCTCTGATCTTCGTTGAGACGAAGCGCATGGCCGACTCGCTCTCCGACTTCTTGATCAACCAGGGTTTCCCTGCCACATCCATTCACGGTGACCGCACCCAGCGTGAGCGTGAGAAGGCTCTTGAGATGTTCCGATCTGGACGTTGCCCCATTCTCGTCGCTACTGCTGTAGCTGCCAGAGGTATGTTGCCCTTTTTGTCTCTTCTCTTTCCACTTGTATACCTACAGTATTTCTCCACACCCGTGCTCCTGCACTGTTGTCGTCCTTCTCTACACGGAGGATTTATTTTGTTCTCGACAACATCCAAAGTCTTCTTCCACGTCGGCATACACTTCACTGGCTATTTACTGACTCTCCTGGATAGGTCTCGATATCCCGAACGTCACCCACGTCGTCAACTACGATCTCCCCACCGACATTGACGACTACGTTCACCGCATTGGTCGTACCGGTCGTGCAGGAAACACTGGTATTGCCACTGCTTTCTTCAACCGTGGCAACCGCGGAGTCGTTCGCGACCTCCTTGATCTGCTCAAGGAGGCTAACCAAGAGGTTCCTCAATTCCTCGAGTCCATCGCTCGTGAGGGCACTGGCTTCGGCGGCGGCGGCGGCCGTGGCGGTCGTGGCGGCGGCCGTGGCCGTGGCAACGCTGCTACCCGTGACGTTCGTCGCATGGGAGGTGGTGGTGGTGGCGGCGGCGGCGGCGGCTTCGGCGGCGGCGCCGGTGGCTGGGGCGGCCCTCCTCAGCAGGGTGGCTTCGGTGGCGGCTACGGCGGTGCTCCTAGCTACGGCGGCCCCCCACCCCCCATGAGCGGCGGCGGTGGTGGTGGCGCTGGTTTCGGTGGTGGTGGCTACGGCAACCCATCCGGTCCTGGCGGCAACTCCTGGTGGTAAATCTGCCATTCCTGCCGCACGACGATGCCTCTCTAGGACCGACCTTGATACCCTGGACCGTCGTGCCGCAACATTAGGCGGCCTGTTTTCGATTTCTTATTTGTTTTGAGCATCTCCCTGCGAGTCCTTCTCGGTTACTGCGAAACGACACGGATTCCGGAATCTCATACCCCAACCAGCATATAGACAGCGAGTGTTTACTGCGGATCTGCCTATTTTCGAGCTTCGCTGCATTACGATACCCTTGGACGACAGTGCGTCGAGCTCGAGCATAGATGGTAGAGCCATCCGCCTTCCCCCTGAAGGCAATGCATTACGAACATTTTATGTCTTCGCTCTTCTTGCAAAGCATGCTGCTTGGGGAGCCATAGATCTCGTTTTCCGGATACTCCATGCCGGCGACTTGTTTGTTATTTCATATGGAAAAGCGGTTCCTTTCCCCTGTCATACCCCACGGCGACACTTCTTCGTTGTCTCCCGTCGCATAGCCCTCAGCATGGAGGGCAACACGCGACATATTATGACGATGAAAAAGTTTTGCTGGTTAGTCTCGCACATAGATGGCGTTCTCGAGGGTCAACTACCCTTTTCTGATGAGCCTTGACGAAGAAGGCTTGAGCGAAGGAAATACCCCTAGATCTGTGGTGACGGCTATGACTTGGGCAAGGGAATCATCTAATAGCACAGTTTCGAGCAGATGATTAGCTAGATAGACTACCATGGGCTGAGACTCGCTTGGCCTGTGAATTCATGTGATTGTTCAAGAGTCTCGTGTCTGTTCTCCGTACTCTGTGAACGTGTGCAGCCTCAGTCGTTTCTCAACGGCCGGATCTGTCGCTGCACTACTTGAAACAAGTGGATTTCGTCAATGACCATTTGTGAAGCAGCTCTCGGTGACTTGACCGCCTCCAGGACTTATCTATTTTGACGTTGTTGGGGAAAATGCTATCTCCAGAATCTGGGTCTCACGTCATAGTCTGAGGCGTTCGTGATGCTTCCGCAATAGGTCGGCTTATTCAAAAGGGCTCTCTGTTAGCGCAAGAAGCTTTGGCTCGTGTCTGACGTTCCAAGGCTACTCAACGTTTCTGGCCCATGGCCCTGCGGTTCGCATTGGTCCATCCAGACACTTGTGATTGAGAGCTGGCGAGCGGCGAGCTGCGAGCTGCGAGCTGCAATCTGCGACGCGACTCGACTTGTCCTTGCCTCTTTTGAAACCTTGCACGACGGACGGCGATTGCGACCACAGCCATGGAAGCGAGCGCGCCTCCAGAACCTGACTCCAGGAACAGCTTGCGACACATCCTCGCTGCAGACCCCAGCATGGACGACATCAAGCCGTCGCCATCGCAGGCCAACACACCCGCCCCCGATGACAGCGAAGCTGCAGCCCCGTCGCAAGATGGCTCCAAGACAGCCACCGACCCTGATGCCACGCCACACTACACAGCGACGACCACAACAACGCGCCGCAATGCGAACGGCAGTGTGTCATCCGTCTACAGCGGGAACAAGATTAAGCATCTGAAAAAGGACGACGGCATACCGCTATGGCGCAGGGATATTCAGTACGACTTCTTGAAGCTCGTCTTCGAGGACGACACGCGCGCATTCACGAAACAGTCAGACAAGTCTGGCGGTCATACATTTGCAGACATCTACCTCGATGCGATGGCGAAGAGCAGCAAGTGCAGTAAGATCTTGAAGGACAAGCTGCTGACAGAGCGCCCGGCAGCCATCAACATGGCCATGGTGTGCTTGCTGGTGAACGTGGGGCGCATGAACACCACACTCAATTGTAAGACATGAGCGCTGCGCGTGCGTGTCACGAGTTAACCCGGTCCAGTCTTCCCCGAGATGCGCGCACAATTACGAACCTACCACTCCATCCCGTCCCTCCAAGCCCACCAGGACCCGAACGCCTACAAGCAGCTGCAGGATGCGCCGCGATTGAAGTCAATCCTCAAGGGTGCAACCGAAGACCAGGAGCAGCCTAGCACGATTGAAGAGATCATGTCAGCGCCTGTGCCACGAACGAACCCTGTCAACCTGATCTTCGTCCTGTCCCAATATGCGCCCAAGATCTCGGAACTGCACTTCTTCCCACCACGCGACTTCTTTGATCTCGTCATGCGGTCGAATTTGAGCAGTAGGAGTAGGGCGACCGCTTTTCTGTGGCTCATGTGGTGGTATCTCGAGAGCGACTTTTCCAAGAAGGCTGCGGAAGAGAACCCCTTTGGACCGGGACAATATGGCCCAGCAGATGACCCGGCGACGGCAGAGTTCCCCATCAAGTGCCCGCCGTTCGACTTCTTGACCCCTGAACAAGAGACAGCAGAGAATGTTGATACCACGGACGAGAAAAACTTTGGCGAAATCAAGCGCAAGGAGAGGATAGCTATACTGGCAAGCGACATGGCCCCCGTTGTGACGGGACCAAAGCGTACAAACAAAAAGGGTAAGTGGGGTTCTAGTCTGGCTCATTTCTCAGCACATGCTTGACGATTTCACCCTTTCCAAAATGCACAAGGCGATGGCTTCGATTTTGCCCTAGTAAATATGGAACAAATCCTGACCGTTCTTTAGTATTCAACCAGAACCCCGTCTTTTCTGTTGTGGCAGACGACGGCGCCTCGACACCTGGCAGAGATCGGCAATCTACACCAAACGGTACGCCATCACTCGACAAGCTTCTTTTCAGGGCACTGCTAACATTACAGGTTCTGTAAAAGGCCGTGGGAAGCTAGGAAAGTCGGTGATAGAGCGAGAATATCCTTCAGATACTGACCGCACACGCTCGGTCTCACCGCCTGCAAAAGCAACACCAAATATGCGTATCAACACACTTCTCAACGACGAGGCACCAATGTCCACACCAAGTTCTAACAAAGGCGCTGGCCGCAGTAATTGGGCCCGGAGCAAGACTGGTACAGGAGGACCGCGCAGCTTCCGCTCGAAGCTTGATGCGAATGCCTCCCAAGATGGCCAATCACCCTCTGGTAATGCATCAACGTTCACAGGACCTCATGGCTTCTACTTGCCCTTGAATGGCTCAGATCCGGCACACAAGCGCACACGACCCTTGACGCAACACCAACTAGCCGTTGAACAGTACCGCCGGCGACGTGTGGACGTGATACTCGATCGTGGCCTACGTGTGGAGTACAAGGCAGCTTCAAAGCGCCGTCGCAAAGCAAACCCCTTTATGCGCGCTTGGATTCGCTGCAAGGGCATGGCAGATGGCTACGACACCGACGAAGAAAGCACCACACCAGGACAGCACCCGCAAGACATGGAAGTTGGCACCAAGACCCCACCGCCCATGCCTGCCGGCCTTGTTCCCCTGGACTTCGGCGGCGAGGTCAACGACCATGGCGAGGAGAGCTACTACCGCGCCAAGATGCTAAGCAGAGCCTTGCGTCGCCTGGACCGCTGGGAGAACGGCAAGAGCGGCAGCAGCTCGCGCACAAGGGGCCAGCGGTATGCAGAAGAAATGGAGGACCGCAGTGACGACGACGACGAAGACATGGCGGATGTGGAAGAGATGGAGTTGAGGAGAGACATGGATACCGATGAAGAAGAGGAGGAAATGGACCGCTTCGATCCGACGCCTCATCTGCCACCGCTGTCGAGGGTTGGGGTCTAAGGTGCTTGCGCGTTTTGTTGGGATAAGCATCGGCGTATTGGCGTTAGCGGGCTTCGTGAACGGTCTCTGTGGATGTTTTGCCGCATTTAAGGCATCGTGGTCTGCTGTTGCGGCGGCTGGTGTAGCATAGCTTCACCGAGATATGAATGTCGCGCCCATGGGCATGGCGATACCTGACTACTACCAAGTAGTCGTATTTCAGACTGAAAGTGCTGGTATTTGGTCGTGCTGATTTGGTGCATGGGCCTCTTGCATCCCGCACCTTGCATCCCGCACTTCTCTTCTGGGCACAAGCATGGTCTGCTCGGACCACTCACTGCGTCTGGGACTCGCGAGGGTGTTTCTTGGTTGCATAGGGAAGAGAGAGGGAAGAGGGAAGAGGTGTGGGATTTGGTGGAGGGTTTGTGCATGGGTATGCAAGCTGATCCAGCGCCGTGCCTGTCCTAAAGCGTGGTCGTGCATGCATACCATCCATGGATAATAGCTTGTGTTCGCGGACTTGTAGCAGCTAGTCTCTCTCCATGGCAGCGACAGTACATCTCCGCAGGACGTACGCAATGAAGCATACACATACGCATACGCACACGCCAAAGAGGCTCATCTTGCCACCATCGCTGACCGGTGCCACACGAACCAAAGCACGTAGACCACGCACACGCAGAGACACAGCATTCGTTTGAGTTTGGAAAAGTCATCATATTCGAAGCGCGCAAGGCTGTATGTAAAAAAGCTACCCATCCGATTACCCCAATCGATGCATTACAACGTATACCTAAACCCGTCCAGGCCCTCAATCCGCTTCCCGCCAGCCTCCGCGCGCTTATTGGCACGCCAGAACTTGAGATTGAGCAGCAGCGAAATGACGACAATCAGGCCGGCGGCAATCATGCAAGCGACGATGCCGGGCACGTAACCGGGCTTGTCCTGGGTGCGGAAGACGGTGCCACCGATGATGCCGCCGATGCCGCCTGCGCCGACGAGGGTCGCAGAGCAGAGTGCGCGCTTCCACTGGCCGCGGATGTTGTTGGCTTGCCATGTTAGCACGGCGGGGACGTTGGCGTTGGCGGCCGCGGTCGCGAGGAAGACGCCTGTGTAGCGCACGCCGACGTTGGTGGCGAAGCCGATCATGGGGAGGCCGATCAGGGCTAGCACGCCGTTGGCGATGACCCACGGGCTGCGGAGATGGTATCTGTTGTAGGCATTAGTGAGAGTGCTTGTAAGATTGGCTGGAGGTGGTCACTTACTTGTCACCGAGGTAGGCGAAGCCCAGCATCACGAAGCCGGCGAAGATGTAAGGGGGCGCGATGAGACAGTTGGAAGCGGCAGTGCTGAAGCCCATGCCGTCCTTGAGAATGATGGGCAGGAAATAGGCGATGGCGTAGGTGATGGTGGTGGTGAGCATGAAGATGGCTGCGAATCCCCAGACCTTGAGATCAAGTGCGTTGCTGAGGTACTTCTTGATGTTGAATTCCTCTGGAAGCGCGTCGTGGCGATCCTTTTCGATACGGGCCACGATGAAGTCAACCTCGGACTTGTTGAGGAACTTCTTGCCCATGCCCTGCTTGTGAGCAAGCTCCGGAAAGTCGACGATGAAGTACCACCCAATGAATCCGATCATGACCGTGATGACACCCTGGAGGATGAAGATCCAACGCCAGCCGCTGAGCCCAGGGCCAAAGGAGACGGGAGTATTGGGCTTAGCCTTGGTGGGTCCGTGGTGGACACCAAGATATGGAGCAGCCTGCATACCGTGGCCCTGCAGGAGGGAAAAGAGGTAGCCGAGGATGCCAGAGAAGGCAGACGACAGCATACCTATGAGGTAGAAGAAAGTGTTGCGCTTCTGAAGCTCGAATCGCTGATACCAGCATGAAAGCAAGTATGCCGACCCCGGGAAGAAACCAGCCTCGAAGATACCGAGCAGGAGACGGAGAGGGATCAGAGTGTGCCACTCCTTGACGAATCCGAAGCCAATCATGACTGATCCCCAGAGGATGACGATTGTTGGAAGGAAGATGCGAGGACCCAGCTTGCGCAGGATGACGGTAGCAGGGGGCTGCAGAGCGACATATGTGATAAAGAACAGCAAGACGATGATGCTGTAGCGCTCGCCGGTGAGGGTAAGATCGGTACTCATGCCAGCAACCACGGCAACACCCAAGTTGGTCCTGTCCATCAAGGAGACGCAGTACATGAAGCCGAGAGTTGGGATCAAGCGCATATCGACCTTGCGGATGATCTTCCTCTGCTCTTCAGGGGTGAATGTGTTGATGCGATCATTGTTCAGCTTGGAATCCGCCGAGTCGACGCGCTCGATCTCGGTGACACGGCCCTTCTCTTCGTTGAGAGACATGGTGATGTTGGGGTCGTCGGAGTGACTGGGGGAGAAGAACGAGATGGATGAGGGGTTTCAAATGATGAGGTCGACTGATCCTAGCGAAAGAGGACAGAAGAGCTGTCGAACAGAAGCAAGGACGAGGCAGACAAGCCTCATATACCCAGACCCATTGCTCTTCCCCATCCTTCATTACCCCAGATCCGTTCCGACACCCACATAGTCTACCCCAGAATTTGCCCCTCCTACCCCGGGCTTCAGCGATAACATGAACTGACTAACTTCATGCGAGTTGTGCGCCCGATGCTATGGCATCGGATTGTCCGGTTTTGGTAATAGACGATGGGATTCGATGGGCCTGGTTTGGAGTTCCAAGCCTCCCAAGCATTAGCAAAAGCATTAGCAAAAGCATGTTGCGAATCTAGACCAACCTGACCGCTGTCCTTCCGACCATCATGATACCGTAAAAATGAGTGAGAGTGGCCGAACGCTAGCAGGGCACGGGAGGAAGCGGATCTGAATGATTGATTAGGCAAGAGCGATCTCCACCCAACGCACAGCTACGATAGGTCTCTCCACATTTTTGCCCATGCTAGCGTTCGGCTACTCTCACTCATTTCTACGGTAGCCACGTCACCCACGTGCGTGGCGTAGATCCGGGGTATTTCTGGGCCTCACGGGGCAAGCTAAGCACCATGAGCGCTGGAGTCTGGACTGCTAAGATGGATGCAGGAGTGCTAGTTGAAGTCTGTGGATGTTGTTAGCGTGGTGCAGATGGATCGTGGTTGAGCGATGCGCACTAGTCGGGTCTGGACCACGCCCACTGCGGTTTAAAGCAAGATGACAGACGTGATGCATCGCCAAGGTACCAACATCACCTCTAGCGACCGTGAGGACTGCCGCGATCGAGTGCCGCACAATGCATGCGGAGCTGATATAGGCGTACTGTACCCTCTATGTAGCCGTGACAGGCGATCGTAGCTAGGTAAAATCTCAAGTCGAAAGAGCAACAGAGAGATACGAAATGAGGTTAAAGCTGTAGACATCTGCATTGTCCAAAGGAGTCCATCGAAAAAGGTAGGCAGTTGCGTCCAGTAAAGATCCACGAAACACAGCCTTGGACGGTACTGAGGGGTTTTCGAAGACGCAGACAAGTCACGTGCAATCGTGTTTGCAAATACTCGAAACTCAAGTCGGCCCTGTTGCGACCAAGTCTCGATCACTCGGTTGCAAGCACACCGAGAATTGCCGTTGCAGACCGTGGTGGCTGCGCTGGTGTTGCTCTGCACCTGTGATGGCCATCGGAACTCGATCAATACCAAGCCTCTCTCATAGCCTGTATGCATACTCTCACGTATCTGAATCTATAGTCTGAGAAGCCGCTAGGCTGACTATTAGATGCCTGCACGCGTGCGTAGATAATGACGGCAATCTTACACATAGAAGTGGTGTGTTTACGCGCGTTGGATTTCTGAACATTACTCAGCTTTTGGTGATCAAGATTCCTTAATTTGCTCTGCACGCGATTGATGGGACTATCTGGCGAACATTGTACAAGACCGTCTCTTACGCTCACACGTTGTCTAGTGATTTGCTGAAACGATCGTTACAATGTCCAAGAGTTTCTCGACTTCCAGCCTTGACGCCGTGCATCCAACAACGCCCCACCCGCAAGCGTACTGAGTACTGACTGTCCTAGACAACTGCACCAACGCCCTGCCTCGGGTGGCGCGAAGACAAGACATCCACGATAATCACATGGCCCTATCTCCAGCAGCAGCGCTCCGCCGTCAACTTCTTGCGTGGCCGCGCATCAGGAAATGTTGCTGGAAAATGCGAGCCAAGAAACACTTCACAAAACCATCACAGAAGTGGGCATTGCAACAGATTGTGAACTTTGATTAGTTGAACTAGATAGAATCTCTTCGTATTTTCCACTTGATCCACCTCTGAAGCTGAAGAAATTAGGGTAGGAAGGAACGTCTGAAACTCCATGCCATGCTAACACCACTAACTGAAAACGCCAATACCATGCCTTGCTAAAGCAAAGGAGCGAAAAACCATCATAATCGTCATACCGAACCATACCCCTTTTCATGTCTGAACGGTCTACTCAATGGCAACCTTTCTCGTTTGAGGCGCGGTAGCCTTCGGCACCACAATGCTCAAAATGCCGTTCTTGAGGCTGGCCTTGACAGCGTCTTGATCAACGCGAGCAGGGAAAGCAAAGCTGCGGTGGAAGGAGCCCACCGAGCGCTCGCTAACCCAGTACTTGTGCTTGGGTGTATCGTGCCTTGTGACCTGTTGCTGTCCGGACTGAGTGGCGACCTGTGTGTCCTTGTCTGCGGACTCGGCAGACTCATCCTCGACGCGAGGCTGATGAGCCTTGTCATCCTTGGAGGATTCAATCCTCTTCTGCTCTTCGCCGCCGTCAATAGCTGCGGGACGCTGACCCTCTTCGCGGACATGTTCGTGCCGGCCGGAGATGGTCAGGGTGTTGTTGTCTGTCCATTCGATGTTCACGTTCTTCTGGTCGACACCTGGAAGCTCGCCATGGAGTTCGTAGGCATCCTTTGTCTCCTTGACGTCAAACTTGGGAGTGAATGAGCGGAGGCTATTGCTGAACTGGCGGTCGACGTCGCGGAATGCCTGACGGTCATATTCGTCAAAAAGGCGGAAGATGGGAGCGAACTCCTGAGTGAAGCGTGGGAAGAGAGACATTGTTGCTGGTGTATGTGTGAAGGTGCGTGTCGTTGGCTTGGTGATGCAGTTGAGTTGTTGTGGAACTTGGCGTATTGTTGTGCGCAGTGATTGCATAGAAGAGTTGATGATTGTTGTTCTGAAGATAGACTTGAGAGGGCTGACTGAGCTGTATATATACTCGAGAATCGAGTTTCGAGAACCATCGTGATGTTGCTCGACAGTGTTTCATACTGTCGTCAAGGTGGCGTGAGAGAAACATGAAGATGTTCGGAGATAGTTCGGGCGGTTTCTAGCGTCTTCGATACCGCGACATTCGACGATGCCAGCAACCCCGCCCTGTTCCCGTGATAGAACGCTACCCAAATATTGTTGTGCACTTCTGATGCTTCCAATCACACATTCGCACCCCGAAATGTAATCAGGCATGCATCCGGAGGGAGCCGTCTCGAACTTTCTGCCAAGAGTCACGTGATCTCAATGGAAGAACCTCAGGTGCATTGCGTTCATATAGGTGGCAGAATGGGTGGGTGGTCTTGCATTGGAACTTCGATCGAATGCAACTCAGTGCAGGTCACGAATCCCTGGATCCTGATAGGTTTCGAGCTGTCTGCGGCCCCTTCTGAGAAGGTACTCGATGGTGCCAAAGTCTTTCTTCCCAACGCCCTGATTCTTGTGGAACTCAGCTCTTCGACACGTTAGCATTGGCTCTATCTTATCGTGTGACAAGCATTCAGTACCTCGCAAACTCCCGGAAATGTGAACGCGTATCCTATGATCATTAGTCGCATGCACAAGGTGCGCAAGGCTGCATCGACGTACCGAAGGCTTCTCCCTCACAGCTCGTAGACATTTCCGGTAGAGAGATAACACATCTCTTTGCAGTCCTGATAGTCGCGCCATATCTGGTCAATTGATGTTGTTTGAAGCGTGACAGTCTGATGGTGATGAATGATGTCAGCATTTGACAGCCTCGGGCTCTGCCGAAGCTTGGGCCAAGCTTGGGCCACGAACCGTGCTTGACATTTTGACGACCCTTAAGCAGCGATTGACAAAGATCAAGACATAATCCATCGGGACTGTTGACTTTCTGGTAGTTGATGTGAATGGTGCGCTGCGTGACGATGGATCTCATTGGGCTGCAGGACAGCCACATGCAGACCCCTCAATGCCAACACAACGCGCAGCAGGATGAGGACAAAATCCGTCGCGTGACATTATTGTCCAGAGATCTCGACGCTGCGTATCTTCCGATGGGATTTTCTCATCATTTTCCATGCTAAAGTCACATCGAAGTAGTGTTGGAAGAAACGATAACGATCATTTTGACACAGTACATGTACATCGCTCTTGCGGCTTACAAAAGTGGGACAGACGGTGGAACGAAAATGCATATAGGTACACTGATCCAGCAGAGAGAGGGCATTTGAAGCAAGACAGAGAGAAACCCGGTGACCAGCGCTGTGCCTGCACTTTTCTGCTATGCCAACGGGTGTCTCGAAACGCGCGCCCAAGAATAGAAAGAGAAGGCTCATTCACGCCATGTTTACACGGGTGAAGAGTGCAAAAACGAAGCAAAAAACTGCCCGCAGCTCCTACCGAAACCATGAGCGACAGTAGATGGTAGAAATGGCTGTCATACACAGTCCTCTTGGACCATTGGCAACAGAATCTTTCACTAACGCTCTTCCTCCTTCCACGTACCCGTGGCTGCCCCATAGTATCCAGCATTATGTTGGTTGTTGTAAGGATCCCACTCCGAGTAAGGATGCGGCGGAGAGGGGCCAACGCCGCCCGTGAGAGTATCGCTCTCGCCGCCCGTGAGGGTATCGTTCTCGTCCGTCACTCCTGAGCAGTGCGACGGAGTATGACTTTCCGAGAAGCAGATCGAGGCGGTTGGAGTCCTAGGATAGTGTGTGTCGGTAGCGGTGGTATGAATTTGCTCGCTATATTCTGAGGCTATATTTGGGGAGGGTTCGCGGGTTCGTGTCGGGGTGCTTCTCTGTGTCCCTGGAAACTGAGCTGTCGATCTATCAGCGTACGTTCCTTGCGGCTATGAACAGGCTAAGAAAGAGCTGGAAGAATTAATGGAAATCGTGTTCACCTGAAAACGATGTGTTTACCAAGACTTGGGCCAAATGACTGTAAGTACGGTGGGTTGCTAACAGTTGCGCATCTACTAAATGAAATCCGCAGATGAAGAACAACGAAAGCACTCCACTTACTATCGAAATACCCATCATTGCGTCCGTACTTCTTTGAGCGTTGGCGCCTGATCTCATACATCCCTTGGAGCGAGACATAAGACCCTCCTTGAGGCGGCGTGTGTTCAGGCGTAAATGGGGAGCGCTGCTGTAAGCCTCTTTCGGGGCTGTGCTGCAGCTGGTAGTATTGTTGTGCGCGAGGCGTAGTCACACTAGGCTGCACTTCAGTAGCCTCGTCTTCGCTAACGTCGACACAGTGTGGATGAGAGCCTTTCCTGGAGGGAAACTGAGCACCGACATGATCGAAATAGGCAGTATTAGGTGCTACATGAGGTGCTGCCGCCATGTAACTGAAGCGACTGATTTCCGGCTCCGTTTCTTGGCTGATAATCCGGTTCATGGTCGCCATGTCAGCCTGGTCCGAAAAGGAAGACATGTTGCCTGGCTGGAGAGGCTGAGGCGCTGGGCGTACACGCCGGTGGTGAGTGAGACGGGAGGCGGGTGTGATGTGACCAAACTAGTGGTCCGTTGGGCAGTCAATGATCAAAGAACCATCCGGTTCTTTCGAGTAAGGCCAGTTGAAAATACAGTACCAGCTGAATAAATAAAAGAATATGATAAAAGGTAATGGACGGAGTGATCCAAGCACGGCGATACCGAGTCCACTTTATATCGACGCTGCCAGCAGCCCTCGAAAAGGAGGACTTCCGCGCAAACCACCCACTGTCGACTCAAGCGTACGTGCACCGAAGCAAGTTCGTTTCAAAAATATCGTTGCTCTTCGCACCGCCACTCTTGCCTTTGGCAACGATCGATTGGTTCAAGATATAATTGACCACGGGCAAAGATCCTGAACAGTCGGGGTCTGACTGCCAACGAATGTACAAGGCCAATCGTGCGACTTACCATCCAAGTGGATTCACGGGCCGCCGTTAGAGCCGCAAGGGAGCAAAGGTAGGCCGAGACCGTCTGGGATCATTGCGCCGTCTCCGTTGCATCGTCGCTTTTGCCTGGTCGTTCGCAGGTCGTCGAGGCTCGCTCTGATCACCAAGATTGGTCATTCTGTGGTTGGCTTTTTATTTTAAACTGCATTAGGGCTTACCTGCCGAATTCACATCACTTCCTGCTGTATCACACTACTGTAAGGGACATCCAGTTCATGAAACAGAGCTCTTTGTCCACGCAGGATCGGTAAGCGGCATGTCCTAGGAGGCAATGCGAGCAGCTGAAAGGCTCTCTTCTGTGAAGCAGGTTTGGTTGTCGCTGAAATAGGTGACTCTCCCGAGGCTGAGCTAAAGAATAGTGAAGCCAAGTGAGGTCTCGGTCGAGAAGTAAAGACTGACGTATACCTACGTGATGCCACTAGACTTCTCGCTTGGGACGTAAACCCTCCTCTGTATTGGCGTCGACGAACAAGACGTCAGTGTATTCATGCAAAGTTCGGGTTCGGTAGCTACTTTCGATTGTTCGTACATCGCGCTTCGGTAAACACTAACGATCGACCGGAGAGCGTAAGAGGGAGCACAGCACCGGTATGCAGGGTCTCCATCTCACCGGTCGCCCGTGAATTTCAAGCCCATCCTCGTGATTTAAGCCACATGCGAAGGAGCTGCATGCTTGTAATCTGCAGAATGCTCCGACAGTCAATCGTGGCTAGTTGTACTTATCTCGTATTACCATCCCCTGGATGAAAAGTTATGTGGAGTAGAAGGATAGTGACTCCTGGTTAGGGCACAAGTACTGACAAATAGGGTTTGAATGGTGTCGCATCCTTCGGCTCGGTAGCAGTTGAGTGTGTGTACGTGCGAGATGCACACAGTGTGTGGTCGAAAAGACGAAACCTAGGCATTGACCTGATGTAGAGTCGTCCGAAGGTTCAATGTATGCAAGGCGGCGGTAGCGAAGCTTTTGCCTAAAACGCGTCAGTGACCATTTGCCCGATCCAACGATCAATGATGGGGCGGGCACGTGTGGTATGGAAGGAACGTTGCGAAAAGCGGGGCATCTGCAGAGCGTAGACTCGGGGAGACCGACTATGCATGATGGCATAACAGCCCTCCTCAAAGCGAGCCCCATAGCGAATGGTATCCAAGTTAATGGGTCAACAAGGCCGGAAGCTTATGTAGGGGCGATCTGCGAGGCGACAACGTTCTGATGGTATAGTGTCTATGTGAGGTTATTGAGCTGCAATGTTACAATGTTGCAACGTGCGCGCTTGCGCCAATTCGTTTTTTGCAAGTTCGAGCAGATACGTGAGGTCAAACTTTTGATTTCGTGCTTGGTCGCACGTATGGTATATGATCGTCAATGTCGCACTTGAGCGCCGGTAACGCCGTGCCGTCCCAATGCCGCGTTTCGCGCGTGGATAGTCATGAAAAGAGAAAGAAGGCTCTACGAGCCATTGCGGAGCGATCTCCTCTTTGCGACGGCGGTAGCCAACTCTTCGAGCACCTTCTCGGTGTCCTCCCAATTGATGCAAGCGTCTGTGATTGAAACACCGTACTGCAGACCCTCCTTGCCTTCCTTGGGCACCTTCTGGTTGCCTACAGATCGGGTTAGCATGCGGCACAGCTGTGATTGTGGAGATGAACTCACCCTCATTAATGTTGCTCTCGATCATGACGCCCATGATGCCTGTCTCTCCAGCAGCGATCTGCTCGGCTAGGACGTGCGCAACCTTGGGCTGGTTCTTGTGGTTCTTCTCGGAGTTGCCGTGGCTGCAGTCGATCATCAACCGTGCGTTGAGGCCCTTCTTCTCCAGAGCCTCGCGCGACTCCTTGATGTCCTTCTCGTGGTAGTTTGTGCCCTTCTTTCCACCCCTTAGGATGACAAAGCAGTCATCATTACCAACAGTTCCGACAATGGCGACAACACCAGGCTTGGTGACGGAGAGGAAATGGTGAGGGTGCTTGACGGAGCCAATGGCATCCACAGCGACATCGAGGGTACCGTCTGTGCCGTTCTTGAAGCCCACAGGGAAGGACAGACCGGAGGCAAGCTCACGGTGGAGCTGGGACTCAGTTGTCCTGGCGCCAATGGCACCAACACTCAGCAGATCGGCCAAGAACTGAGGAGAGATGGTGTCGAGCATCTCACTCGCAAGAGGCATGCCCTTCTCAGTCAGGTCAACGAACAGCTGTCTTGAGACACGCAGACCCTTGTTGATCTTGAAGGTGTTGTCAATGTCCGGGTCGTTGATCAGACCCTTCCACCCAACTGTTGTGCGGGGCTTCTCCAAGTAGGAGCGCATGACGATGAGGAGGTCATCCTGGTACTTTTCCTTCAGCTGGACGAGGCGGTCGCAGTATTCGAGGGCGGCTTTGGGGTCGTGAATCGAGCAGGGACCAATGACTACGAGCAGTCTGCCGTTCTTGTCGCGGCCTTGGACGACCTCGACTGTCTCGTTGCGGCCCTTGAGGACGGTTTCTCTCGATTTCGCTGTTTGAGGAATCTCGCTCTGCAGAAGGTCGGGAGGTGTAAGGGGGTTGTAGCCGCGAATGCGCCAATCCTCTGAGTTTTCGGCATCGCCGACTGATTTGTTCTCAATGTAGAACTATGCGGCTTCGTTAGAAGTGCATTTGGTGGGGTAGTGGCGGGGAAACCGAGCAAGTGCGAATACTCACAGACATGACTGCTTAAAGCTACGCTGGCGGAAGAACTCTCGAGTGTGTGGTAGAGGAACAATTGCAAAAAGGATAAACTTTCTACTCCTGCGATCAGCCTCCCTTTACGTCGTCTGTAGGGCTCGCGGAGTCAAGCATGTGTTTATGACTGTCCGGCTTCGGCCGTGCTCTGATTCGTCCTTTGCGGGGCAAGGAGCGGTGAATTTTGGAAAGGACGGGCGCGACGCGTCTGGAACCACGAATCTCGATAATTGACAACACTCAACTTATATGGGCAATCCCTACCCCAACATGATGCAACGAGTTTAGCATCTTTCGACCCCAGCATCACTGCTTAAAAGCTCACAATTTCCTCAGGGCGGACGCAAAGGGAAGCAGCTACTGCTGCACCATGTACACAACGCACCTGCCGTTCTTTGGCTTCTACTTATGCATCGTATCCGTATTCACAAACCCATCACAGCTGCGTGAGCTGGTAAGGGCTTGCTCTCATGGAGTTGTGCTCAGTCGACGATTATTATTGAACAAATTGAAGCACAACACTAACTGACATGCAATTGTATGCGGTCATAGGAGCTGCTCCACCATCGACGTCATGGGTATGCCATAACGAAGTCCCATCACTATTGACAATAGCAATTGCATCGGCGCAGAACAACATACCCTTACTCTCATACCACGTGCTCCTCATATCACCTTCTGCGATTGCTTTATCTGCGAATTATTTAAGACACGCCACTCAGATTCATAACTTCACAATGGGCGGCCTCGATCTAGCATCCCTAGCCACCATCCCCATCAGCTACGCAACCTGTTCTCTCGGCAGCCCCAACTCACCCCCACCGCTCCTCGACCGCCTCAATGCCATCTCCAAAGCCGACTTCTCTGCCGTCGAGCTCTCCTTTCCCGATATCCTGTCCTACGGCCAGACACTTATGGGCCATGAAGTGCAAACCAAGAACTACAACGAGCTCGTCAAAGTCGCAGAAGCAATCAAGACGCAATGCGACAAGCGCAACCTGGGAATTATGATGCTGCAGCCATTTGCCAACTTCGAGGGCTGGATCAGGATCATGAAGGCGGCAGGCACGGATATGCTGCAGGTTGGATCTACAGACTTGAAGCTCGAGAAGCTGGACAAGAGTCGCATTGTGCCAGACTTGCGGGAGCTTGCGGACAAACTGAAGGAGCACGGTTTCCGCGTTGCGTACGAGAACTGGTGCTGGTCGACCCACGCGCCGGACTGGAAAGACGTCTGGAAGATCGTGCAGGAAGTCGACCGCCCGAATATTGGCTTATGTCTTGATACGTTCCAGACTGCTGGTGGCGAGTGGGCAGACCCGAGGACGGAGTCTGGCTTGTTGGAAGACGTGTCTAGGGACGAGCTGGAGAAGCGGTTCAAGAAGAGCCTCGAGGACGAAGTCTTTGATGGTGGCAAGGATGGCAATGCTGGGGAAGTGGACATTGTCGCCTATGCGCGTGCCGCAAAGAATGTACAGACAAGGCTATTGGCAGAGTGCGCTGGCGAAAAGATTCCGGATGATATGGCGACACGGTAAACTAATTGTTAGTCTGGTCCTGTAAGACATTGTGTCTCTTGGACTGCAAGACACGGAACGCTATATTATGGTACTTATTGAGAAAGAATGACTCTCTCAGTCATGGCATGTAAGTGTGTAGATTGGAGTCTGCTCTACTCAGGGGCTAAATACAGGATTATCGGTCACGTGGTGCTAGCCTGATTAGGACAGTGCAATTCCACTTTCCAACAGTACTGTAGGAATATTAAACACAATAACAGAACTTGTTAGAAAGGTATATGTACCAATCAACGCAGGGGCAAAGTGTGTTCAGTGTTCACATTTTGTCTCAACAGAACTGAACAAAGGCGGAATAAAACAACCACAGAGCAACAACGCCATCAAGTGACTCGGGAATACTGGATCTTCGCAGATTACTACCAATCAGGCTAATCAGCCACCGTAGTAGCAATCACGTTTGCCACAAGCACCAGCACCAACGTTCTCGTCGCCGTCAATCTGGTCTTCGTTGGACTATAGTCATGTTAGCGAACAAGTCAACACACCTGCCCAGGATAAGGACACCACAAAGACGGCTTCGGCTTCTTGCTCTGCCCCGTAGAAGTCGGCGCTGAGGTCAAGGACGTCTTCCCGCTCTTGGTCTCGGCGACAAGCGTTGTTTTCGGCTTGCCGCAGTACACACCGGGAACCGGGTATGGACAGCGGGGATCCGCAGAAATAATGGTGGTATGCACAGCACGATTGTTAGATGCCGATGTACTCGAAGTCTCCACTACCTGTGGGGGGTCTGATGTCGGCGAAGCATGTGGGGTTGTAGAGGACAGCGTAATTGTTTTCACTAAAGTTGACGTAATCTTAGATATGATAGTGGACTCCCTCGGCGATGATTGCGTTTGTATCGTTGGTGTTGACGGTGGCGATTGCGGCGCACTAGCCGTTACAGTGATGTGAATTGTAGAAGTTTGCGCATCTGTGGGTCCGAAGTACAAAGGGTCGAGTATACCGGCGACATCGAGAGCTGGCATGCTTGATCGTGTCTGGATTCGCCCTGGTTCGTCGCCCACGCTGCTATGGACACTCTGGAATGTTGCTGCCGTGGTGGTCATGGGGATGATGATGGCGGTGGATAATTGTTGGGTCGGCTGATCTGGAAGAGCTGTGAGAATCGATATCGCAAGAGTCAGAGTTGTGGCCGTTGAGGGTACGCTTGGATTGCTTTCTACTACGGACGTGGAAGCTGCCATGGAGCTGCTGCTTGACGTGTATAAGGTTGGCCAATGCATTGGCCACAAGGTATCCGACGTCGAAGTTGCTGTTATGATGATGTCGGATGCATGCAACGTAGTCCAGTGCATCGGCCATAGGCCATCCCAAGGGGTTGTTGTGGGGGTCGGCGGCGTTGGGGCAAAGGAGGAAGGTGAAGGTCCGGGCAGGCCAGATCCGTACTGAGCCCAGCCTTGTGTGGAAGTTGCGTTCATGGCGTAGTACGGAGCGTTGCTTCCAACGCTACTTGACTTTGGGTCATAAGTGGTGCTACTAGTTGTAGGATATATGAAACCAGTCATGTTATTTGTGGTAGCGACAGCTAACGGGCTCTCCGCATGGTCTTCGTGACGGGCGATGAGACTTCCCAGAGCTACTTGAGCAGTAGTGAAAGCGATTATTGTGCACTTATTCATCTTGGTTTGTGAGAATGGTTCGCGTGGTATGTTGTGTTGACGTGAGTTGTATCAATGTTGATGAGATGTTCTGAGAGCTTTGACCTTGTGAGTCGGGAAGGAATGGGAGAAACCTCTACATGGTGTGCGAATACGGCTAATTGTCGATACCCTGTTATTTCATAAGGTCTATTGAAGCACAATGAAAGCTTTTTCAAGTTGGTGAAGTACTTTTTCTGCCCGCGTGTGAACAATGTTTGACCAAAATGTGCTCGCTACGTGTGGTCTTTGAGAAGCGTGCGCCTCCTCCACTCTCAACTTCCCGGGTTTGTTGCCATGTTTTCTAGATATTTGAAAGGGTATAAGTACAAACCTTGACTAGACTTAGCCTCGAGTCGACATCGTTCACTGTGAGCATGGCACTGTATCGAGGCACCTACCGCATGAAGCCCCCATCCGATTCCTCACTGTCCACCTCCTCATGCTGCTCCTTCTGCAGGGTCTCCGACTCTTGACTTCATGTTGGCGGGCATCCATCTTTATCAAAGGAAGCAACGGTATACCAGCTGACAGCTTCTCCGTTGTCAGATCCTGGCGCTGGCCAGATAGCACCGTCTCCGTGGAAGCACTCGGCACGTCATAATGAGGGTGTATTCACTCTAGTGGCAGAGTGATTTTCGCGGAGTCCAAAGATATCGCTTAATAGGTTTGATTTTGGCCTGCACGCTGTTCTTGATCCTGCGAGTGTACGAGCCACTTTTGGAAGAAGAGGCGCATGGAAAGACAACAGTTCGGGAGTAGGGAGTTCGAATGCGATGATGGTGATCCTGGAGGCAGTCGATAGGTTTGTGCTTCTGACTCGAGATCCGGAGTTGGAGATGCATTCTGAATGTTCGTGGTTGGAGCGTAGAGTCTGTAGATTTCTGATTTCAGCTGTTTGCTTTGTGTAAACTGTTGAGGTGGTCAAGGTGTGTTGATCGTTGTACTCTCTGAGAAATCGCAAGTATTGGAGTTTGGTCGACATGGTTGTGAACCAAAGTTCTTTCAACAGGAACCAAGTTCCGAAGACCGACTACAAGCTGCCCAATCATGCTGTGAAGACACCCAACTCACCGCGTGGCAGCAAAAATTGATGCAGTTGATGCCATCGGCCTCGAGCGTCGGATACCTACCCAACAATTTCGAGCCAGGATACAGCAGAATCCACCAGCTCGATTCGCCAGTATATCTTCTCGACGCTTTTCAGCGTCGCACCATTCGCTACCAAACCACCAAGAGCCTTGTGAAAGGGTCAAATCCTTCGTGAGTCTGGCGCTGTTTTCTGGACGCGAGACGTTGCGCAATCATGCTTTACAGTACCGAGGTCTTCATGGCATACTCGTCCACGTGGACTCGCATGAAATGCTTTAACTCTCCTCAATCATGAGCCAGCCTGATCACGTGCATTCATGCAGTACCTCCCGAAGCTGTTCATACGGTGGTGGCTGAGTATTTTTCCTTCAGAATCCGGATTTGCCTGACCTCACCTATGGGTCTCGGAGTCCATCACCTCAGCCTTTTACGCTACAGGCCCACTCTCATGCTGAGGACTGGGCATTTGTTTGTGTGGTGTGTATGGATCCACAATGACCGGTCAGGCGTGCAGCCTCGCCAATGGTGTCCGTGTCAGGCTAGGGTCGTTGTGTCAAAGTCAGCGTCAAAGGGACAATGATGAGGACAGTCAACGGAGTGGTTTCACATAAGTTACTAGATATTCCATTGATGCTCCACGCTGCACCATCATGACAACGCATGCGTACCCAGAGTGTAATCAATAAGACTGTGTGCGGGTATATCAACAAAGACCGTGAGATCGAAATGGAACAGGGATCTCGACGAAGGCTGGCGCCGAAACATGAGGGTCATTAATCGTCAGCCTGAGATGCAGGTCATGCAACGTATTTTTCGTGCGCGCATTAGGCGCCGGACGGAGCGGCGTCAAATCGGCCGTAACACATGGATGTGGAAGTGAACAGTGAAGATGTACAATCATGCCAAAAGCGGATCCGAGCTGGGAACATAGAGCTCAAGGACAACAAAATAGGGTCAAAGGGAGTCGAGCCGGTGCAATGCGTGATCATGGCATCCAGAAAGACAGCAGGAACTGACCAACGATTCGTGACGTGTACCTGGTCTGGTTGTCAGACGAGATACTAACTGCTCGCCTGTGCTGGAGATAATCAGCTGTTTGATGTTAGTAACGATATGTGCGAATGACGGGAGTATGATTTACTGTTCTCTCTCACCAACTGTGCGGCTTGACGAACAAAATTGACGCTCGACTCATCGCCAAAGCCAACCTCTTTCTCCCAATTACGGTCTGGATTGAGCAGTGGGTTATGCTTGCGATTGTACTTCCATCGAAAAATTTGCTGAATGAAGTGCATCTGGGCGTCGATGTCTCGGTTGGCGTGATCTGCGTGATTTTGCGCATCACGCTCGTCGAGTCCTTCTGTATTGGATTTTGTTGTTTGCACAAGGTGAATTGTTTTCTGCTGGTCCTCTAAGGCCATGCACATGCCCACGACAGTGACAAATGCAGCCAACCACTTCTCGCAGCCTTTGGAGGATTTGAAAATCTGCTGGAGCTTATTCAGAAGTGCGTTCTGGATCGATCGCTGAACCCGCGAGAAAAAGTACTTGAGCTGACGGTTGGTCATGCGTGGCGACGTGTACGTTTCGTTTCGACCGTTGAAAGAATGCATACGCGACAAAGTGGCGTATTTAGTCTCGGGCGCGATAGTGAGAGTGTGTGACATGATGAAAGTAACGACGATGAGTCGATACACATCGCGGAAAAGTTTTGCTTCGTCATCGTTCTTTGGCTTGACTCTGGTCATCAATCTGAACAGCTTCTGTTGGAAGTCATTGTCATCTTCCATCCAGCATAGCTCGCCGAATGCATCTAAGTGGTTATCGACGATATCGCTAACATAGTTCTCATACTTCTTCTCTTCGTTGTAGTTGATGTGCACCATTCCTAGGGGTGGACTTTGCTTCTGGTGCATGACTCGCTTGTTGGAGCCAGGATGTGTTCGGTACTGGAGTTGCACCAGTAATGCGTCTCCTTTAGGAACAAATTCGTAGACCTTGACCGGAATACGGGGCATATGATCCTGACCGCAGGTTATCATGACTGTGAGTTCGACGTTGTTCCATTGATGAATGTGTTGAGCCACGAATTGCGTGAGGAAGGAATCTTCGTGCATCTGCGTAATAAGATGAGGAAGGAAGGAAGCGGCCAGATCGACGAGCTTGATGCGCGAGCATCCCAGCCCGCAATCGGCATTCGGGCGTTGAGAGCGTTTCAGGCACCTCTCACAGGTATCTCCAGGCCCACACTTGTCTCGTTGAAGCACACAATGCCAACAGGCTACGATCTTCCGCATATTATGCGCTGACTCTGCGACTAACGGATCTAGATGAGTTCCAAGTGCCCGTCCTCCAGACTTGCTCAGATTCTTTGAGGTTGAGGACTCTCGTCTGGACATCTCTGGCTCGGGGGAAGCATCAAACGAGATTTCCGGCACAGGCCTAGCAGGCGAGGCACTCCCTCTTTCGGATGAGTGGGAGTGAAAGAATGTTGGGTTCGGATGTTGTGCCGGCAAAGCATCAAACATCTCAGAATCTGAGTGTTGATGCGACATTTTACCCTCAGAGCTTCCAGGACTGGGTGCTGAGGCTTGTGGGCTGATGGCGGTCCGGTAAAAGGCCTGCGAGTATTGCCCAACGGAGGAATTTGTTGGCGATGATGGGTTGTAGGGATTTGTGTTTATGTAGTTGTCCTTGATGAGGACTGATGATGCATCGTAGTTGATGAAATTTGACTGAACCGGTGATTGTAGAGCACCATTGAAGCGCAATTCCACCGGACTTTGCAAACTGGATCCTTGTGACATGCGATGCTGTGATCGCTGAGCAGTTTCTTGAGCAGTGAAGCCGAACATGTACTCCTGGGGAGGCACCATGGGCTCGCTTGGGGACATGAGGTAGTCAGGGTCTGTATAGTTTGCAGTCCATGAGTTCACATCATCGTTTAGAAACTCGGTATATAAGGACGGCTCAGTCATAGGGTCAACCATAACATGCCCAGTTCGAGGAACCATAGCGAACCTGGAAGGCCCCATGCCATTCCATGATTCATGATGCTGTTGTTGAGCATATGGCTGCAGTTGGGTAGTGGGGTTCTGGTTGTAGAAAGCATTTGAGGTCTGTGCTGCCATCATGTTATGTTGCTGTTGATTTGGCATGTTGAACTGTGGCTGGTACCGTTGGGCTGCCATTGTGGTACTGAGAGCCTCCTGCAGTGCTATGTTTGTTAGCGACTACACCAGAAGCTTCTCGGCAAAATTACCTTGATCGCTTATAAAGTTATGTGGCGTGAAGAACATATTTGGAGCCACAGCCGGGACATTGTTGTGCGAGGTTTGGGTCGACACGATGTTGGCGTCTTGGTGATAGAATCGCCCAATGTCCGAGTCGAGCATCTCCACTTCAAAAGAATCATTATCCGGTGTCCTTACAGACGTCGGGGAGTTTGAGAAGCTACCATGGTCCCAAAACGATTGATCTGGTAGCTGTTCCTGTGAAGGGATTGGCTGCTGTGAAGGATTGCGGCTCAACGGCGGCGGCGTGGTGAATAGAGGCCCAGGAGAGTAACCGCCAGGAGAGAGGCCAGAATGATTAATCAGGGAGTCTGTAGGTGTTTTGGAGCGACGGGTACCATCTTGCGCGAGCTGAAATGCATATGGTTCGCAAAAAACTTGCTGTGGCTGGTATGGGTACTGCGGAGGGAAAGTGGACATGATGCGCAAAGGAACACTATGGGCGCCTGAGCTGGATCAGAGGACCCTCGAGCCCTTTGCCCTTAGCTTCTGAGTCGTCTTGCAAAAGGATGCGCCAACACTCGATCTTCGGGCTGGTGGCCTAAAAGGAGAATGTCGAAAGATTGAACGGCTTGCGATGCTTCAAAACAGGCAAGTTGGACAGGCACCAGGCGACGACACACGGGATGGTCCGAGCAAGAAAAGGGACGTATAGCATGAGTCGAGGGAGGACGCGCAAGAAGAATCAGTTCAACGCGGCTGAGAATGAGGAGTGAAGACACAATCAGACTGGCAATCTTGAGCGCATCTTACGGTGCCCCACGAGGACCGGTGAAGAGGCATGGCGCGCAATGCAGCTATTGGCCTAGCCGCAGCCCATCTGCATAGCACCCGGGTCGCACCAAACCGCAATTGACGCTCGCGCTGTGCTCCACAAAGAAGTTTGACATCGAGAATCCCAGGACGCAACTCACCATCGTAGGCCGGACTCGCGCTTGTCATGGCGCTCTTCGCGCCGTGGTAAGGCTGTGATTCCGAAACGTATCGTTCGAGCGCTACGATACCTTGACAGCAGCCTGAGGCCTCAGAAATTGTGCCGAGCTGCACTACGCCACGCTCGCTAAACCAAGCTTCACCAAAAAGCGGTGTTCACAACGCAAATTGGGAGTCGCACAGCTGCTGATGGGCGGGATGAGTGCAGAGTGTTCAGTATTTGCGGCTCTGTCGCATTCACCGGCTGACATGCACAGCCAGCTCTTGCTGCAGGTGGGAATGATGGTGACCACTCCTCGAGGAGCTGGAGCAAATGGTTTGCTCCAGTGATCTGCGACAGGTTTCCCCTTGTCGGTCAGTGGACGCCCGCATCATGGCAGCAATCCAGACGCTGTCAAGTGCCAGCGCACAGCTGCAAGACGCATCTGCGATTTGATGTGGTTCTCACGCGTGTTGACGGCCCATGAGGAATGAGGATTCTGTAAGAGCGTTCGAATTGCCGGCATTCGGAGATGCTGAAGCCGTGCTCAAGGTTTACTGAATGTGACAAGGGATCCCAGGTTGGAGAGCTGCAGAGAGCGGATGGTGGCTTTTGAAAGGCTGTGCTCTGACTGCCCCTTTGCAGGAACGCCTTGCTGAAAGCCAGATATAACACAATCTGAATCAAGAAATTTTCAGCGTCCATATCGATTTTGGATCATCGCCAGGGTTTGTGACTGTTTCAAATGCCGGAAACTGCGCTCTGTAGACGAACGGCAGTCCCGATTGGGATGTTCATTCCGAGCGGCTCCACTAAAACAGGGTCTCGACCAATTGATGGCTACGTCTGCTGTGTCATCTGTTCGGAGTTGCGATGTACTCCACTGTCGGAGTAAATTACGGAGTCGTGAGAACGCAAAGGTGGTTGCAGGCTTCTTCAACAACAGAACTTATCGTACCTATTGCCATTGCGCTCGGTTAGACTCGGACAGGTCTTAGACATGTCAAGGGAGCTCAGAAGGAACGGAAAGCCCAGAAGGTATGTCCATACTCCGAGACTTCCAGCCACAAGCTTACCCAGATCCCAGTTGCGAACCGTGCAGGATCTCCAAGATCCGGTGCGACCATGCAACGCCGACATGCCAAAAGTGTCAAACGCGGGGCATCACGGATCAAGTGAGCAGCATAGATCGCTACCGCCAACGTGCAGCATGTTGACCACGAAAGTGTTTCTACCATCCAAATCCCATGACAAAGCCGGCTGGGACTCCACGCAAAAAGCCTGAGCCTCGTCGTCGAAAGCTCAGTGGACATCTTGGAGGCTCAGAGAGGCTTGCCCCGCTGACTTTGAGCCCCCAACCCTGAGGAACGATCTCGTCAATTCGTGGCCAACACCACCTGAGACCACAGCCAGAGCAGGAGGTACTAACCCCCCTCAAGATTCAAGTCGAGGTTTCTTCCTCGGCTCGACGAGCTATGCCAGTGTATTCGTCGAACAGCAGCCTCTGCCTGACAGCGTGCATGAGCAGCCATCAGAAAGAACGAGTAGAACGCCATCCGTTTCCGATAGAACAGTGCTAGGAAGTCGCCATTGTCAGATTGGTATAGGTCACTCGATTGTGACCAAGCTTCTGCCTATATCGTTCTTCGAGAAGTCGTTCAATATGTACTTTGAGCAACAGAAAGCATCTGCCTTGATTGGTCCACTTGTCATTTCTGCTCTTCCGCAATTGAGGTTGGATCTGGAACAGCTCTCGAATACCGACAATGACGCAGTTGCCATGTATGCAGAGATGACAAGGAATACTGCACGACCGATGCGAGTGCCTGCCACGATGCGCCCATCAGAATTTCACACACTCTTCACAGGCAAGAACTTACGCTGGGAAACTCTAGGGCTCATTCTAGCAATCGTATGCTCCAACGCGCAATTCACCTCACCCCACGACCCAATATTCACGCTAGACGACGGAACAAGACTTGACAGAGACGAACTGATCGAAGACATGATTCATGCATCGAACGACTGCATACACCTCTGCCAGATACACGGGGCTGTCAATGACATTATGGTATGGCTCATCTACACCAACATGCTTATAATTAGTAATTTCTATGGAGACAACTGTGCGTTTGTTTCTTAACGTCTCAAAATCAAATATCAATGTGCTGATGCTCCACAGATCACGGCACTTGGCGACGACTAGGTGATAGTGTCTCGGCTCTCTATGCCGCTGGAATGCACTGTGAGGGAGGGTACACCGAGAGGGAAATCACAGAACCACTGTTCCTGCGTGAGTCGAGAAGAAGAGTATACTCAGCTGTGTACCGAATCGACAAGACACTGGCCATTTTTTTCGGCCGGCCTCCGATGATAGGATGGAGATACAGCGACCGAAAGCAATTACTTGACGTCAGCGACGACGTTATTGTTTCCGAACATGCTGAAGTCATCAACAAAGCACTGTCGAGGCTAGACGGCAACGGCTGGAATACTGATGGCCACATACATCCCTCAACGTGCATTAGACTGCGGTGTCAGCATGCAGTCTTCAAGGAACGTTTGCTAGAGCAGTCTTTGTCTGGGGAGAAAGACAGCGATGTGGCCCACAACATGAGGTTCGTTACAGTTCTAGTCACACTCCACCATAAACTCACAAAGCTAGAACAATATCAGCAGAGTGTACCCAATTCTGGGAAGGGCTTCCAGTGCACCTGCGTTATGAAATGTATGATGAAGACTCTGCATGGCATCGGCTCGGCGCAGGAATAACCGTCCGACTGATCTCCGCCTACCTCGAATACTTGCACACACACTTCCAAACCCAACGCCTCCTACAGCGACAAACACAACAAGCCCTCCCAGCCCTACTCGACGTGTCTCTCAAGCTTCTCTCAACCGCTCTCGTTTTCACCAAACCGCTCAATGGCGCCTACGAAACCCGGCGCCACTTTGCAACAGTCATCATGTTCTATTGTTTCCCCGCCGCCGGCGTCCTCGCTCTCGAACTGCGCAAATCCACAATCGAAGGCGTGCCGCTCCCCGACACCGTCTTTCGTGCAGACGTGATCCGCAACCTCTCCGTGCTTACCTCCTCCTTGGAATGGCTCATTCTCCCAGGTGACGGGAACCACAAGCTCTGCACCGAGCTCAACAAGATGCTCGCGCTGGTATTGGATGAGGTGCTCAACTACGAGCCGCCGGTGACAGGGAGTAACTTGGGGAGTGAAGTTATGCCACCGGTCACGGGGCCGGGGTTCTTTGACATTCCAATGCTCGATGGTATGGAGCCTATTCCGACGCAGGCGGAGGACTTTCTTACTTGGTTGGATGGCGCGGCATGGAATAATACTCAGGACTTGTTTTGAATGACGACATCGGGATACGCGGTGCTGCAAGATGACAACTTAACAGTTAAAACGTCAGGGATAAGCATGCGATTTGAAAGAAGATTTTTATCTTCTCGTTCAGCATCATTTTTACTACCACACTCTCGACATGGTCTGCATGTCCATATTAGGACTACACGCCAGGACCCAAAAGCAAATCCAAAACCACTTCACCCATTCTACCCCAGTGTCGAGTAATAACTCGCCCTAGCCTCATTCCTAACCTTCCGTTCCTCCGTTGTCAGACCATCCCTTCCTGACGGTCCCTTCGTACTCGTGACGGGCAGGCTACTTGATTTCACTACTTGAGAGTTAATGCACCGCCAGTTGCTGCATGATTATGTTACGCACGTTTTCGAGTGAACACCTCTACTAGATGCTTCTTCACTGTCGAGCTTGTGCTCTTGATAGACGACGCGTCTGAGGGGGCGTAGGCTGGAGGCGCGGTATGTGTTGATGATGTGGTTGATTTGCGGCCTGTAGAGGCGCCGGTGTTTGATGCGGTTGAAGAGGACATTGTTGTGTAGGGTTTGAAATTTCCAGATGATAGCTTGGTAATCAGCGTCTGGAAGGGGATACTGAAGAAGTAGAGAGTGGTGAGATCTGTGAAGAAGAGGCAACGAGCTTTTGCTTTGAGCTTGAAGCTGTCTTGTAGATTGTTCTGTATGGTACTTATCCTCACGCCCGTTTCTTGACCTTTTATGTATCTACCTTTTCCAATTTCTTGCTCAATGATCCCACAGATGACACCCTCGAAACAGGCACTGCTTGCTAAGGCCGCCTTCGGAATGACTCTTCTTCGTAGGTTCCAAGGTTGCGGTTGGGCGGCCTTCATTGTCGCCAATGAACGTCGACGCTGCATCACCAGTTCTTCTGGTCAAACACCCGTTCAGGCAAAGTTGCGAGCACCGTAACACGTCAACCCACATTGTAAACGGCAATTGCCATGATTTCGCTATATATTTCTCCGGAAAGTCTAGCCAAAGAGGAGAGCAGATGTGTTGGGCTGGGGTTGTGACTGGTCAATGTCGTAAAACTGGTGGTTCGGTAAGCATAATTGCTCGGAGTGGGGAGTCAATACCGCTAGTGTGGAATTGCGAGGCTATTCCGACATGAAGGGCGTAAGGTGAGTCAGCAGTGCTTCTGTAAGCTTAGGTATTGTTGCCTAGAAATTCTGTTTGGGACATTGAGGTTGTTTGTTGGATAGACTTGTGAACCGCGATAGGCCTGGCTGCGGACTTGCTGATGGGATTTATTCCGATACTCATCCCATCATCGTCAATTCGCGTGTGAGACATACTGCATGGCGATCCTTCAGGCAGACACAATTAGCGTTGACAACGCAATCAACTATCAACTTCCTGGGCAGCAGACACGGTGCTTCGTTGTTGCTCAGCCGTACCGTTGCAGATGACTCGTGGGTAGCTCAATTGTGTATGCAGGTTTGACTGTAGTGTAGTCAGAAGGGCGGTGACTATCACCAAGGTCTGTTACGTCAAAAGTCAATGTGGAGTAGCTGAGGAAGTAAAGTGGCTAATAACGCTCGCTTTGGCGTGCTTGAAGGGATATGGTGGTCTGCATTCCTCGTCTCCCTTTCGCTTGCTTCCATTCCCTGCAGATTTTGAGTCCGTGCAAAAATTGTACATCTCAACTCTCGGAACAGATCATCGAAGACTTCATTCAACGGTACAGCTGCATTCTGACATGCGGTCAGTCGATGAAGAGCAAGATACAGGTTATTTCTGGTGTTAAGGCTGGTGAGTGGGGCGCCGTTGTGCCACAGCAAGCTTCAGAAGATCTCCGCAAGGAACGGCAAAGCTAGCCGAGAGGTGCCGACAAGAAGTCGTGTCACTGCCCTGCCGTACTTGTAGTGAAATGCCGTTGCAGAGCGGCTGTGCAAAAAGACATGAATGTCAGCCAGACTTTATGAAGAAGATTGTGCCATCAACCTTGGAAGGCTCAAGGTGTGGCATTCCCCGCACGCGAGAGCCAAGTGGCTGAAATGGTCTGAAACCGACGCGTTCTACGTCATTGCATGACGATCAAGCCACACGAAACGGCACGACGGCACTTGGACAGCCTCAATGCAGCGAATCCATGTGCAGCATGTGGAGTTCAATTGGCTGTTCTGGGCTCTAGAAGCTTGTCAGTGCCCGCAAGCCTACGTCAATTGTACCATAGTAAACACTGGATGATGAATCCCCAAGCTTCTGCGGGTCCAACCTGCATTTCACGTTGCGCACCTGCTCCGACCTTGTTCGTGCTTGCAGGTTTACGAACGACCAGCTGACAACTTCATAACTGCCCGTAAAATGAGCAATTTGACTGAGCGCGCGACTTGACGAATCTCTCCCACGACTCAATCGGCATTGCACGATAGCCGCATCCACCGACAACTCCAACACCCGCCATGTCTGGCGTCGAGGACATTGAAGGCGCGCACCGGTTGCACAAGCCGCTGTACACCGCTCGCAACCCTATACCAACCGTACAGAAATACCGCGAAGAGAAGCAAAGACGACAGGAGGAGTACGGGGCTCCAGAGCCAGACGCAGACGACCAAGATGGACGAAGCAAGCGCGACCGAATCGGCGATGCATACGATGCATTCACACACGGAGCGTCAGACCACATGGAGCGTAATCAACCATACGATGCAGAGAACAAGAATCTGGTGCGGGAACGGGAGGAGGCACACGATCATGCGGGAAAGACGGTGACCGCGAACAATAGGCAGCTGCCACAAGACATGGACTCTCAGACACCGGCAGAAGACACTACTGAAGGTATCATGACTGAGCAGGACCCCAAGAAGGCGCGGAAGAATATGAAGAAGTTCAGCGCCGACGGCACGGAACGAGAAGTCACAGACCCCGTCACACATCTTCCGGTCGTTGTCCACGACTTCACTGGCAAAGATCTCAAGGGTACCGCAGAGAACGATCCACCATCAGGGATAGAACCGAAGACTAGAACTGGAACCGACGGTCTTGAGAAGACAGATGAAATGCTCGAGGATGATCGCCGTGATGGACAGAACTCGCACAAAGCTATGGAGGTCTTGTTTCCTCCGCCCAAGTTTGACAACACACGAGAAGAGATCACAAGAGTCTACAGAAGAGCTGTGGAAGTTGGGCTAGTGATCATTGCCATTGGTTGGCTTGGCGTGAGGGTGCTGTTCTGGTTCACACGAGGCACATCAGGCTGGGCCAAGCAGTTCTTTCATCTCATCGAGCTAGCTATGTCAGCGGGCATTGCAGTAGGCATGGTCCTCTTCATGAGGCAATGGACAGACAACAAGATTAAGAACGTATGGGATGTCGAAGTGTGGCAAGCAGAGCGACAGCAAGGACGGAAGTTGGCAAAGAGTGAAACCGCAGAGAGTACGCAATGGCTCAATTCGCTGGTCGCATCGATATGGCCCCTGATTAACCCTGACCTATTCACCAGCATCTCAGACACACTCGAGGATGTCATGCAAGCCTCCTTGCCGAGCATGGTGCGTATGGTTGCAGTCGAAGACGTCGGACAGGGGAGCGAAGCACTTCGCATTTTGGGCATAAGATGGTTACCGACAGGCGCGGCCGCAAGATCTGTGAACGCCGAAGGAGAGTTGAAGACTGCCAAAGAGGAGAAAGGAGACAGAACCGTTACCGATAACGGCGAAACTGGAGATGAAAAACCTCAGGATAGCATGGAGGCTGAAGAAGGCGACTTTGTCAACATGGAAATTGCATTTGCATATCGTCCCGCAACTGGGCATGGCATCAAGTCGCGCGCGAACCATGCCCATCTCTATCTTGCATTCTACCTCCCTGGCAAGATCAAGCTACGTAAGTGACAAACTCCTCTTGCACCAATGCGTCTGCTCACACATCGTAGCTGTTTGGGTAGAACTCTCTGGTATCGTAGGCGTTGTCCGCATACGACTGCAGCTTTGTCCTGACCCTCCGTTCTTCTCGCTCTGCACAATGTCCTTCCTAGGCCAACCGAAGGTGAATCTCTCTTGCGTACCGCTTATCAAGAAGGGCCCCAACCTTATGGACGTGCCGCTCATCTCCAGTTTCGTCCAATCGTCCATGGATGCCGCGCTTGCGGAGTACGTGGCACCCAAATCACTTACCATCAACCTGAAGGACATGATGATGGGCGACGACTTCAAGAAAGACACAGTCGCTCAAGGAATATTGGTCGTCAGAATTCACCACGCATTCGATTTCAAGGAAGGCGATGCAGGTCTTGGGCCTCTGAAGAAGGGTTCTGCGGATCCTTACGTAACTGTGGGATGGGCCAAATTTGGCAAGCCAATGTGGTCAACCCGAATCTTGCAGAATAATATGGAGCCGTACTGGGACGAGGAATGTTACATCCTGGTCACACCTGATGAGCTAAATGTGGATGAGCGCTTGAGAATACAGCTCTGGGACTCCGATCGAACGACTGCCGATGACGACCTTGGTCGTATCGAACTGGCTCTCAAGGATATTATGAAGGGCCCCAAAACCAACGGCAAGATGCATGATCGCGAAGATGGCTTCAAAGCTCTCAAGGCTGGCGAAGGCATGCCTGGCAAGCTTGCCTGGAGTCTAGGATACTACTCGAAGACCAGGATCACGGACGACCAGCTGGAAGAACAAAAGGAAGAACCTGAGATCAACACTATTGATCAACTCAAGAAGAAATCGTACGAAATGGCAGAGGAAAAGCTGCGCGAGGCAAGCGCAGATCACGCACCCGAGGTGGAGCAACAGAAAAAGGAGGAGTTCCAGTCGCGTCAAGACCAGCTCATTATTGCGTCTGCACCCGCGCAGGATTACCCATCTGGCATTCTCAGCGTTCAGATCCATCAAATCACGGGACTGGAGCTAGAGTCAATGAACAAGAAGAAGTCAGATAAAACCGGCCAAGCCAGCGATGAAGAGGAGGAAGGCGACCATTTGCCATCAGCATACTGTACCATCATCCTTAACCATAAAAAGGTCTTCAAAACTCGCACAAAGCCAAAGAACTCAAAGCCTTTCTTTAACGCTGGCTGCGAGCGCTTCATCCGAGACGTCTGGAACACTGAGGTTCATATTTCGGTCCGCGATGCTCGTGTACATGAGGATGATGCCCTGCTTGGCATCATCTACCTTCCTTTGGAGAAAGTGTTCAAGGAGCGAAGTCAGGTCAACTCCATCTATCCACTAGCTGGGGGTGTTGGCTACGGGCGTGCTCGTGTCTCCATGGTCTTCCGCAGCTTACAGGTTCAATTGCCACGAGAGCTGCTGGGTTGGGAGTACGGCACGCTCGAAATCAAACCTACCGTCAAAGCCATCGACTTGCCCAAGGACTTGGCGCCCCTCAGGATGAAGATTAGTACCAACCTCGGACGAGGCAAACTGCACTCCCGAGGTAGGGACGGCAAGGTCAGGCAGCATGAAGATGGCGGCACCATGTGGAGATCACGAGGGGAACGACCTATCCGCCTGCCAGTGAAGCAGCGTTACGCATCACCACTTATCGTAGAACTCCGTCAGGACGCCACACTACGAGATCACAGCCCGGCCTTCTGCATCCTGTGGCTGAAGAACATCTGCGACAACGAGGAACAGACTGTTCGCCTGGATGTCTGGAAGGGCGATCTCAAGCGCGCCAAACACAACGTACTTGACTCGTACGGCGAGAAAGTTGGCCAGATCGAAATGACACTAACCTTCTGGTCCGGACTTTCAGGCTACCACGAAGACTACGCTAAAGGCGACAAGCACCTTCTCAACGTAATGGAAGTCCTCGACGTCTGCAACGACCAGGAGTACTCCGACTGGGACGAGACCAACGACTCTGGGGCCCCCAACATCCAGTCATCTAACTCCGATGACGATTCATCATCATCAGACTCCGACTCTGACTCCGACGGCGAGGCGCAATCAACGATGGAGAAAATCACCCCCAACTTCCTGCAGAAACACAAGAAGACCGACTCAAAGCTTAGTGAGGACGGAAAGCGGAGCACCGTGGATCAAATCAAGGACTACACACAGCACAACAAACAACTGCATAGGAAGAAGAGGGGGATGATGCAGTGGAAGGGGCCTAGGACGGTAGCGTGGATGAAACATACTGCAGATCGTGGGAAGAACAAGGTTAAGGAGCTTGTACACCACAAGGAGAGGGGTGCTGGTGGCGGGATAGAGACAGAAGCGTAGAAGCGGTCTATCGTGCTGTATGGCAGGAGAGGCATATTAGCGTTATCAGGGCTTATGTAATGATCGCTATCATTTGAGTGACTCTCGTCCGAACGAAATAATCGGAAATAGCCAATCAGGCGCGAAGCATTGCAATTGCCAACAGTGCAACGTGCAAGTAAATTTATTATTTTTAGAGTACAAATAAGGTAGAGACGGTATTAGAGGATATATCTGTCTAATTAAATTTCTTAAATATTGTATTGGGGGCAAGATATCACTCCCCAAAGCGATTCCTTATATCCGACTTTCACGTTCGGACGAGAGAGTGATTAAGGTCTTTGATGTCAAAGCTCTCATGGCCCAATCATTGTCGACGTATTATGAAGTAGAGCAAATAGCATGGTTGACTCGTGTGTCGATATTAGCGCGTAATCACGACGTCACATGAGAGCGCGTGCAGCCTCGGGAAGAACAATGCCTAGTAAACTTTGCGCGTCCAGATAAAATACACGGAGCACGTCATGTACTCCCGAGCGTGGGCTCAACCACTCTTCATTAGCTTGTTTACCGTACTTTAGTTACATTTGGAAATGACTGCAATGGCCGCACCGCAGCCTTTCTCACGACAGCACACATGGTCGACGTCACGAAATTTGCTGAACCTCGACTGCAGCGCAGACTTGAAGTCGTACCGACGGAATCTTGGCCCCGGTGTCCAAGCTCTGTGTTTTGAGAAGACGAGCGAGACGATACGAGCGCAACTAGACGATCATCGAACCTTCTTGCTGCGGCATCGACTGGGCGGACAGGCTTCTGGATTCCCCAGCCCTGTCCCACGCCTCGAAGTCCCACAGTCGCATGCTGCGCCCAACAACGATGCTGTCCCACCGCGAGTGACGGCATCTAACGGCAACTATCATACTGCATCTCATCCGCTGCCGCTTCAGATCCTTTCGCAACCGCATGCGCCATTACAGACGTCACCCGCTCGTCCTCAACGTCCAGTGCCAGGGGACATACACACCTACCCAATCGACCTTCGACAGGCTTTGGAGAATTGTAGTCAGTACGGAGATGGCTTTGTAGAAGGAGGTCATGTTTACGAGGTCATCGAGCGCGTAGACAGGGACATGCCAACCACGGTAGACGTGGTTGGCGCGTACGAGAGCCTGCAGGACGCGAACATGAAGGTTGCCGAGGTCCTTCTCTCTGAGGGCTACTACGAGTCAGCAGGTGGCGAGGTCACATATGAAGTTGGGGACTTTGGAGATCTCAGGTGTGACCTCTACACAGATGGATCCACAGGAGGATCGACAGAGATCTACGTCAGAAGAGCTTCTTCCAGGCGAGTCCAAAAAGCGAAAAGACGATGAGTTCTGTATCAGCTGTACGCATTACACCTTTTTTGATACACATATCTCTACGCGAAGTTCTGCCACCGCCACTGCGAGGCCGAAAGCAACTGTATTCACACCTTCTTTGTTCCCTTTTGGCTACCTCCTAGGCCCATACCAAGCACGAAGGCCAGTCTCAGGATAATTGGGCCAACTATCGATACTATTGTCACCCAATCATATGGTCTCCAATTACCCGGCGAGAACATCTCCTTGGTGCCCATCTCTGCCCAGATCGAATATATATGCCCAGCGTCGCACAATGCCATTCCGAAGAGCAGCACTTTCCAGATCCGCAGATCGTGGACTATCCTCAGCGTGACAGCCTGATTAAACGCGAACAGCAAGTACGTTGCAGCGAGCTGGTCGTATACGATCTGTGACTTGGGACTCCATGCGGCAGTTATGGGCATGTAATCGTGGTAGACCTCTGGTGTGCACCAAAGATACCTGGCGCCATTCAACGCCATTGTGGGCTCAAGCCAGAGGAGCCAGACGCGGTAGAAGAGCGGGATGTTTGGGGGGCGTCATTGCGCTCTACCTGAATTGGTCGGATTTTCGTAATGAGTACGCTAGGTCGTGGGAAATATGCTGGTGATTGGCGACAACTACAAAGGGTCTTGTCTCAGCGTGACGGCAAGGCTGAAGATGAAGCATGTGCTTGATGAATTATGTATACGACGTGGAACTGGAGGACGAGTGCAAACTGATGTATGAGCGCGAAAAGCCTTTGCATGCAAGGGAGACCACTCAGGCGTCCGGATGATATCAGCACCATATTGATCGGTAAATGTCACGTTCGGAAGATACGAGCATACCTACTTCCTAATGCGAATACACTTGCCTTAATGAGAATGCGGGATCTGGATTTACAAAGTTAGCCATACAACACTCGCAGATAGATTGGATTAATGCTATTGTACAAACACCAACATAGCTCTTCTCACCATGCCCATTCGCCACCAAGCCGCTCATCTCCGACTCGGGCGCGACACGGTTCTTTTCACTGCTGTGCACGACCATTGGTGGGAACGCAATCCCTGCGTTCGATGGCAAGCAGCAAACTTTCTTATTCGGGAAGTCAATCCACGGCTTCAGGCGGAAATAGTTCCCACCCAATCGCTCACACATGCGAAAAGTCATGCGGAGTAGCATGGTGGCGCAGGGGGTTGTTCCTGGTACTCTGTGCTGCATGCAAACATTGGCAGTGTTGCACCCATATTGTCTGCCCAGAGCACGTTCTTGCGGCTTGTTCGCTTTCATTGCGACTTCACGGTTATTTGCAGGATAATACCAGGGTATGAGCACGACTTCACCCGCAAGGCCGTACCGCAGACGTTCAGGTCACGTCATGGCAAAGTGCTGGTCTTGCAAGCTGGTTCGGTTCTGCCAGGTCAGCACAAGTTTGACGTCGGGCCTCAGGTGATCTTAATTGCCGATAATTCGCTTTTTGCGAACAATTCACGGTTAGTCTGTCAGGGATTTGACAGCTTGACGTTGGCAGTTGTATGACTTGCCCTGAGCCACATTTGACGCTCAGGGTCCACAACTTCTACGCCCTCAGCAGACCAGAGTCCGCAGGTAAGACGAGAAGAGGTAAACAAGCTGACATATGGGTACTAAGGGCAGGGCCTGTAAGCAGAATTTGCTCGCTGCACGTTAACATCGACAATCTCGCAGAACATCGGATTGTCAGAAAATGCCATCGCGATGCCCCACCAAGTCGGCTTAGCCAAGCTGGGCACAGCGCTGGCTTCCCCACGTGCGAGAGGCTCAAGTTGAGCCCAGCAAGAACGGAAGCTCTCGGCGACTATGGTAGGATCCAAGGTCCGTTGCAGCGCGAGCAGAGCTGCAAATGCAAGTGCAACGGCCTAACATGTGATTGGACCGGGAGCTGCACAGCACGCCCAACTGGTGCCCATTTCACCTGTCACATCAAGCACAGCCGTCGTTGGACATGATAGCTTGCTTTGTTACACGTAAAAGTGATGCGAGTGTGATGTCCAATTCGAACAGTTCGCAGAGCAATGTTATTTGTACGAAATCACTCGGCGGTGCCATGTGACGTCAGAGCGTCGTGGGGTGCTCCAATGTTTTCTCGCAGGTCCCCATGCTTGTGAGCAACCACGTTTTGTTGACGACGCCCCTGCTCAACAGCACTCGCATTCGCTCAGCAAAACCAAGGAAGTTCTCTTCCGCCCGCTAAGCGCAGCCTCGTTTGTTTGTAACTACTTAAGTTGTAGGTCATGTCCTGCCGCGCGCTCCTTCGCCGCGACTACGTGCCGGGCGAATGTTCCAGGGTTGACGATACCCACAGAATCATCGAATTTGCGGCACATACTTACTCACCTCAACCTATAACCGCGACACCGCCTTTTGCAGCTTTACCTCGAACTCCTCGCATCTATCCATACGCGCATGTTGCCTGCTTATAGCCTGAATATATAGACGGTCACTACACCAACAATCCCGCAACAGAGGCTGCGGCGCCTACTTCTCGCCCACCATGACGACCTTCGTGGTGTCATTGTAAGCTCACCACACACAGTGCGCAGGGATTAAACTGACGAAGCAGATTTCTTCCCTATACAGTAGACTTTCATGATTCGAAATCAGCAGCGAGCCTGAATCAAGCTGCTAAAGCTGCCCCACCATCGCTCATCGACACGGGGAGACAATCGTCGAAAAACAGTCTCCAGGACGCGCAACAACCACCCAGCGTCCTTAAGCGGGCAACCCCCTCGCACATCAATCTGCCTAAGACGCCCCTAGCTCTGCTCGAGCAGGACGACTTCTTCTCTCCTGCGCAACCGAGCGCAGCGACTCACTTCCCAAAGCCGCAAGACCCCCGAAGTCTTGTACGCAGTGACGCACACATCCCCGAGTGGGGTGGCAGCGGCCTTTTCTTCAACCAGCCACAATCCAGAGCCGATCCTGCGCCACCAGACACAATTCTCGAGTATGCAAAGGCACAAGAGCGGGCACAGATCCTGAAGGAGCGCCAGAAGGGCCCACAGCACGGTGAGAAGCCCGCAGACCCTCGCTGGGCTACCGAGTACAAGGTCGTACCTGCTGTACAGGGCAACGGTGGCTTGACCAATGCTGTCCGCGCGGCTGTCGACAACAAATGCTTGAAGGACGTGCTAGCGGTCGGTCTGATTGGATTCCCTACAGACAGCATCAACGAGGAGAAGAAGACCGAGATCTATGAGAAGTTGGAGGAAGAGCACGAAGCCCTCACAGTCTACGTCAGCGACAAGGACTTCGATGGCCATTACGCACATTTCTGCAAGACTATCCTTTGGCCAGTCTTCCACTATGTCATTCCTGACCACCCCAAGAGCAAAGCCTTCCTCGACCACTCGTGGGTGTTCTACGTCAAGGTTTGCCAGGCCTTCGCCGACAAGGTTGTCAAGAATTACAAGCGTGGCGATATCATTTGGGTACACGACTACCACCTCTGTCTCGTTCCCCAGATGATCCGTCAGAAGCTGCCAGATGCGCAAATCGGCTTCTTCTTACACACCGCTTTCCCTTCGTCAGAAGTGTTCCGTTGCCTCGCTGCACGAAAGGAGCTGCTTGAGGGTATGCTGGGTTCCAACTTGGTCGCATTCCAGACCCCAGAGTACGCACACCACTTCCTTCAGACTTGCAGTCGCATTCTCTCTGTCGAAGCCACCGAGGAGGGTGTCCAGCTCGAGACCCGCTTCGTCAACGTCTGGTCAACGCCCATTGGCATTGATCCTCGAGCGCTCGCCCTTGCGCGCGAAGAGCCACAAGTCCTCGAGTGGATACAAACAATGACAAAGCGATACGAAGGCAAGAAGGTTATTGTCGCACGTGATAAGCTCGACAGCATCCGTGGTGTGCGCCAGAAGCTTTTGTCGTACGAGCTGTTCTTGAACAAGAACCCACGGTGGAGAGACAAGGTTGTTCTGATTCAAGTGGCTACCTCGACCACTGAGGATCCTGAGCTCGCTGCAACGGTCTCCGAGATCGTCACCCGTATTGACGCGGTACACTCGACTCTCACCCACAACCCGCTGGTCTTCCTCAGACAAGATATTGCTTTCTCGCAGTACCTCGCTTTGCTTTCCATCGCCGATGCTCTTGCCATCACTTCTCTTCGCGAAGGCATGAACCTCACATGTCACGAGTTTGTCATCTGTCAGGACGGTAGAGCCAGCAAAAAGAAGCACGCTCCTGTCATCCTCAGCGAGTTCACGGGAAGTGCATCAATCTTCGACGGTGCTGAGCTGGCCGTCAACCCTTGGGACTACGGCGGTATCGCAGAAGCATTCAAGCGTGCCCTGGAGATGTCCGAAGAAGAGAAGGAGAAACGCTATGCCAAACTGCGCAACCAGGTGATGCATCACACCGGTGACTACTGGGTCAGCAACCTCAGCGAGTATCTCGCCAAGGTCCACGAGGAACAGTTCCGCCGCGATACCATGTCAATTCCGCGTCTGTCATCCAGCAAGCTTGCCAGTGCCTACGAGCAGTCATCGAGACGCCTCTTCCTCCTCGACTACGAGGGTACGCTGGCTTCGTATGGTTCGGTCAATAGCACGGTCCTCACCAACACGGAGCGTGTCATTGACGTTCTTCGTGAATTGTCCGCCGACAAGAAGAACGCAGTCTACGTCATGAGCGGTCGCACTGTACCAGAGACTGAGCTGTTGTTCGATCGTCTGCCCAACCTTGGGATAATTGCTGAAAATGGCTGCTTCCTCCGCGAGCCCAACTCCGACGAGTGGATTCAATTCCCCAACGAAGAGAAGACGATCAAGTGGAAGGACTCGGTTAAGCCTATCCTCCAGTACTATCTGGAGCGTGTTGAGGGCAGCCGCGTCGAAGAGCGCCATTGCTCGCTCCTCTTCCGCTACGACAAGGCCAGCGATCCAGATGCATCCACGCGCCACGCTGGTGACTGCGCGAACCACATCAACGACGCGTGTGAGCAGCAGCGTGTCAAGGCTGTCCCCACGCGTGACTATGTAATCATCGAGCCTGTTGACTTTGACAAGGCTACTGCCGCACAGCACATCCTGTACAAGTACGAAGTGTCCGCGGGGCCTGACTTCCTGTTTGTCGCTGGCAACGATCGCGACGACGAGGTCGTGTTCAAGTGGGCCAAGAAGCTCAAGGAGGATCACACCGTACCAAACGTGCAGACAGTGACTGTCGGCGACAGAAACTCGGTTGCTCTGTCGACCTTGCCTAACGGCACCACTGGTAAGTCGCGGTTCGATCATGTCCAACGGACTCTGCTAACACATGGACAGGTCTTCTCGGTGTGATGAACAAGCTTGCCAAGCTCCAGTCGTAGAGTGGCATGGAGCGGTGTCTTGCTGCCATGGCCCTGGCAAGTGCAGATGTGCCACCGCAGTGTGCTTTTACACCTGCGACGCGCAAAGACTCGATCCTCTCGTGATTGCAATTAGTGCCTGGATCAGCACGTCATAGACCGCGCAGCATGGTAGAAAGGAGGGAGGGCTTGGGTATGAGTTAACGACGTGATGACGACCATGGCCGATTCGAGCGACTCAGCGTGCATGGAGAGGAGTTTGACGGGTTTCGAATGTCCTAGATGAATACCACACTTATCATTCTTCCTGTAACTGTTTTGACCATCTCATTTCCTGCACATTATTCATTTCATCCTCCCTGCCCTTCGCTCCCTCTTCCAGACACCCAATACCCGTCACGAGCGCCACGTACCACCAGCCCGTCCCGCTATCCAGGGCGTCCCACGTGGCTTATGCACTCTACTATTGAGACCAGGTACGCATACCGGGTGCCGACACTTCCTTTCCAGCATCACCAACGCAGTCATCAACGCAGTTATCAACGCAGTTATCAACGCAGTCACCAACGCAGGTGTTTCCCGACGTTCAACGAAGCAAACAAACCATCCCCACACAACCAAAGACAGCACGCCACAGCATCTCGCACAACAGCACCAGAAACCAGAAACTTGTGTGCCTCACACAACACAGCGATGCGCAAATAAAGTGCTGTGTTTGTCGGGGCTCACTCGCCTGTCTGTACAATGTTTGCAGTTCGTGCGCACGCCGAGCAGCTGAGGCAGTCGCTGTAGCAGAGACACAATGGGCATTTCAGCCGCACTGCTGGGCCGGTGGGTGGGCGGCGTTTCTGCAGAGTACGATGGTACCTACTGCAAGACGCGGGGTGGTGTGCGCGGTGGCTACGGTGGCTAGGGGGGTCACATGGCGAGGGAGGGGAGTGTGTGAGAGGGATGGTAGCTCTTTTTTATTTTATTTTTTTACTTTTGTGGCGGCGGGAGATGGCGTGAATACGCAGGCTGATAGACTTTGGGTGTTGAAGGGGGAGGGTGGTGATTGGCGGGTATTTCGCCAGCGGTGTGTCTGGGGGGGTTTGATTAAGTTGAACAAGGTCTGGGGGTGGATTAGAGTTTGGAGTGCACTTTTCTATCTCTGGCTGAACGGTGTGAAGGTCGAGTGTGCTCGTCTGCAGTGAGCCGGCCGTTTCAACGCACTGCTGCACCGCGCGGGTTCCCAGGGGACAGGGACGGGTGGAGTTGTGATTCAGCGCGTAAACACTCGAGGCTGTCAGGCGGCCGGCCAATGGCGGGCGGGCGCATGAGGCAGTCCTATCTCCGAGGTGTTTCTGTGCCTGAGTCATGGGCTCGTGGGCCAGCAGCATGCTCGATATTGTGCCGTCGCTCTGTGTGCTGATGAGGCCGGGCTCTGGCCAACAGATGCGCTGCAGAGGGCAGCTCTGCCTGTCAGCGAGGCATAGCGTGCACGCTGAGGGAGGCCTATGCAGGGTGCTAGGGAATAGCTGCCGGTGCGGTATTGTTGGCGCGGGGCCAATCAGAAGGCGGCATGGCGGTGCAGCGCCTCGGACAGCGAAACGACAGGCAGGCTTGTCCACACGGTTTCACGTCAGCTCGCCCGGCTGGATGCAGGAACCCACGGGCAGATTGGGTGGCGGCGTGTGGAATGCTCTGCTGGAGGCGTAAGGTTGAATTAAAGATGCGCTGCGTCGCTAGATTCGGCGGCCTGGTCGCCTCCCTGGGCGCGTAGGCCGGCGAATGAAGGTGGGCACAGCTGGGGGCAGGCAGCTGACTACGCAGGCTCAGTGGTCGACGTGCTTGCTGGTGGGCAGACGTGCTCTGCTGGGGGCCGGCCACGACGCTGCTGGCCTGCTGGACTGCTGGACTGCTGGACTGCTGGACTGCTGGACTGCTGGCGCGCTGGACTGAACCGTGTCGCTGGCACTGCTGGACTGACGCGCTTGGCCGCCCGCCTGGCAGAGACAGTTGTAGTCGCGGAACACCTCAGCGGCTCCACCCTGCGCTGGTCTGCTGCACTCTCGCCGTTGGGCATAGGGCTCATCCCGGTCGCCCGCCTAGCCTCGTTTGAGACGAGCGCTCCATGGACGCAGCCATGCTCCAGCACGCCCAGCAGGCACCTGGGGCTCTGCCCGCGCACGCCGCTCCCGCACACCTGCCGTCTGCGAACTCGTCGCTGGCCGCCTCGATCCGCAGCCTTTGCGACCCAGCTGCCCATAGCGACGAGCCCCGATCGCCGCGCGAGCGCCTCGAGGCCCTGCTGGAGGAGGAGAAGACGTTCCAGCGCCCGCCTGTCTCGACGGCCCTCGACGCCCACCGCCCGGCCCTCGACAAGACGCTCGACAAGACACCCGACAAGACGCTCGACAAGACACCCAACAAGACGCTCGACAAGACTTCCCACCGCCTGCCCCCCGCTGGGCATGCGCCGCAGCAGCGACACGCCTCCTCGCCCTCGCTGCCCGGCCCCTCGCCCTCGCCCTCGCCCGCCATGCCTCCCCCCTCGCGGCCCTTCCGCCCCGACGCGAAGCCCACCGCCCCGCCGCGCAACCTCTCCATAGACTCGGCCGCCTCCGTCGCCTCGAGTGCCTCGGCCGCCCCGCGACCCCCCGCCGCCCATACCTCCCGCCCGTCCCAGGACGTGAGCACCGCCCACCCGCCCGACATGGCCGCCCTCCTCGCCGCCGCCGGCTCGCCCGAGGCCGCCCTGCTGGCCATGTGGAAGGAGAAGCAGAGCCAGGCCAGCCACAACCAGCAGCTCTGGCGCCTGGTCGAGAAGCAGCGCGCCATGGTCATCGGCCTGCAAAAGGACCTCGAGCGCGCCCTCAAGGACAAGGACCGCTACCGCAAGAAGATGAAGGCCTATGCCGACCAGGCCCCGCCAGTCCCGGGCGCACTGCAGCGCTCTGACACGTTCGACTCTGTCATGGGATGCGAGCACAGCGAATCACCCGCCCCCAGCGAGAGGCCCGAGGAACCTGCCAAACCACCCGAGCCCGCCCCCGTCGAGCACAACAAGCCGCCCCAGACACACCCCCAGTACGCCACCCAGCTGTACCCCGAGTCGCAGCTGGCCACGTCACCCTCACATTCCTCGGTTGCCTCGCCCACCGCCTCGAGCGTCAACTCGGCCATCAACTCGCCCACAGACTACTCCGTCAAGCCTCTCGTCCTCGCCAAAAAAGGGCTGGGCCTGAGCGCCGTGCTGCACGAGAACACGCTCGACTCGCAGCTCACCAATCCGCCGCCACGGCCCGTGACCCCACCGAAACTCGACGCCGCTCCGTCGCCTGTGCCCAACCGCACCACCCTGCAGCCACAGCTCGCAGTCACGCAGCCAACACCAGAGCTTCGCGGCGGCAGCTTCAGCTCTCCGCCCCGCAAGCCGGCCCAGCCTCTGCGCAAAGCCCCACCTGCGCCCCTGAACTTGGTCAAACCAGTTACCACCAGCGCTCACCTGCACCAAGCGAGCCACGACGACGATGACGATGACGACTACGACGACACACTCGAGGTGCACGAGATCCCCATCGTCGCAGAACGGGGCCGACGAAAGACCCGTGAAGACGACGACCGTGCACGCGATGCCGTAGCAATCAAGGACGAAGAAGCGAGAAGCAAGTCGGCCAAGAAGAAGAGTGAAAGCAAGTCGGCCAAGAAGAAGAGTGAAAGCAAGGGCAAATCCAAATCGACCCCCGTGGAAGCATCAGAGGGTGGCTCTGTGCCTCAAATGGCTGCGACGCCTCGCCAATTCAGCCTTTTCCAGGCCGGTCTGCCGCTATCACCACGCCATCCTCCAGCTGGCTCTTTGAACGCCATGCTCAGCCCAACCAACTCGGAGAGCTCGATGATGGCCAACAGAAGCGTGGGGTCCTTTGCTTCACCACTCCTGAGCCCTGGTCTGCCCACGAGTCCACGTCCTGGAGACAGACCTCCTGGGTCACCGTTGCCAAGACATCCCAAACAGGCAATGGCATCTCCACCCATGTCACCCACCACGGCCACGCAACCTGCACTGCGGTCCCTGCAACAGCCGGGCCCACTTCCGCCAAATACGCCTCAATCATACCAGTCGCCTCCCGGAAACCAAGCCGAGAAACCTGCGCCTGCGAAGAGGAGTCCAGATTTGTTGACGGTACCTAACGCGCAGCCAAGCCCCGACTCCACATCAAGCAGTCCGACACTGAATGATGTGCCGGATGCGGAGCACGTATACCGAGGGCTCGTTTCGGACCAGTACCCGGGACTATTGCTTCCGCCAAACGCACTGCCTTCGATTGAAGTCAAGGTGTTTTCGTCGCGTCTTCGCCCGTCTCGATTGAGTATCTTAGCCCCCAGGCCACATGAGGAAGATCCTGTCTTCATTCTCGCCATATCCGCCCGATCAAACAACAAGCAATTGTGGCGTCTGGAGAAGAACATCGCCTCTCTTCCAGCCCTTGACGCGCAACTGAGATCTCTGTCCGATTTTCAGGGCAGGCTCCCTGACCGCATTCTCTTCAGCGGTCATGCTCCCGCCAAGATTGACGCGCGCAGGGTCGCTTTGATCCAGTACTTTGATACCATGCTTGAAATGCCCCTGAGCGAGCAGGCAGCTTTGACAGTCTGTGATTACTTCTCTACTGACGTTATTGGCGCGCAGACCGGCGATAGGCTAACGCCTGAGCCAACGCTAGCTCCCGCTGTCGCTGTGCCGCGTACCAAAGGAAACAAAGAAGGCTACCTTACGAAGCGGGGTAAGAACTTCGGCGGTTGGAAAGCCCGATACTTCGTCTTGGAGGGGTCCGAGTTCAGGTACTACGAAGTCGAAGGGGGCGCCCACTTGGGGACTATCAAGCTCCTCAATGCTCAGATCGGAAAGCAGTCGCAACAGCAGTCCAACCATTCGCCGCAACGACGAGAAGATGGCGAAGACAACCAATACCGGCACGCGTTTTTGATTTTAGAGCCAAAGCGGAAAGACTCTGCCAGCTTAGTGCGACATGTTCTTTGTGCCGAAAACGATGAAGAACGAGACGCTTGGGTCGATGCTCTTTTGCAGCACGTAGACTATCACGACGAGGCCTCACCTGTTGAGGCTAAACTGTCCATCCCAGCACGGCTACAGAAGCCACAAAATAAAGGCTCAGACCGCTCACTGAGCCGTGACAGCCCAGACGTGGACCAACAGACCGACAAACTACAGAGCCTCAGTTACGACGACACTGTGGCAGCCGAAGCTCCGGTTCGCGGCCCCAATCACCGAGATGCAATGGGCAGCAAAGCGTCAAGAGGATCACCCAAAAACGCTTCCTTCTCCCAGGACGGTATCGGTCATTTCCCTGCAATCTCAGCTCCGAGCAATGCTACCCCCATTCAGAACGCAGAGAACTGGGGTAATAGGCTCGCCGCTGGTCCTACGGCTGTAAAAGATAAGAAGCGCAGCATCTTCGGCTTCAGAGGGCGCGGCGGCTACTCAGATCTTGCGCCGATACAAGTGATCAATACACCCCTACCAAACGTATCAGAGTCTCGGGGACTGCCACCGAATCGCAATATCTTCGGCATGACACTGCAAGAAGCTGTAGAGTTCTCACAGCCTCTCGCTCTTGGCGTTCAGCTTCCGTCGGTTGTGTATCGCTGCTTGGAGTATCTTAAAGAAAAGAAAGCAATCAGGGAGGAGGGCATTTTCCGGCTCAGTGGCTCTAACATAGTCATCAAGGGTCTGCGCGACAGATTCAACAGCGAAGGCGACGTCCCGCTTGTGGAAGGGCCGTACACCGATGTGCATGCGGTCGCCTCCCTTCTCAAACTGTACCTGCGAGAGTTGCCGGCTTCCATTCTGACGCGCGAACTTCATCTTGACTTTCTCAAAGTTCTTGGTAAGCTGCAAGCGCATCCACTTCTCAATCCAGCTAACATCTATAGACATGGACGAGCGCAGCAAGAAGATCCAGAGCTTTAACGTTCTGGTGCATAAGCTCCCCATTGCTAACTTCGAGCTACTGCGCCATCTATCATCTTTCCTGATCGAGGTTGTCGACAACTCCAGTTCGAATAAGATGACCGTCCGGAACGTTGGCATTGTGTTCGCACCCACGCTGAACATTCCAGCCCCGCTTATTGCTTTCTTCTTGACCGACTATGCGGACATTTTTGGTTCCGCTCTGGATGAGGCGAGTTCTCCTATTCACGAGATCCGTGCCAACACAACACACCTGGGGGATGACGCTATCCGTTCCCCGCGTCGACAGATGTTCTCAGACTTGCCCACGCCGGCCTACAATGAGACCACGTTCCAGCAACGCTTTGATAGACGACCCCCACAATTTCAGGATTCTGCTCCAGCACCACCCCCTCCACAGCAGGCGCAGCAGCAGCAGCAAGAGAGAGGTCGCAACGGTACCTACGACTCTGGATTTATTCCCATGCGACCGAGTTATGATGCCCCGCAGTATGAGCAGGCTTACCAAGCTGGCGAGGGATATGGAAGTCTCAACAGTGCCGTTCAGGGCAACTCTCGGGAGCAACGACAGCGTCGACGTGAAAGCGGCATGCTCCTCATGAACATGGGCGGTCAACGACAAGGATCGCATGGATCCAGCGGATCCAGCAACCAACGACATCGTGAAGATGCTCGCGCAAACCCGCTCATGGTCCGCGAGGAGACGGCGTTCGAATGAATCATCTATCGCACGATCTACTAAACTCTGTTTAATTTCTGAACCCTAATCCGCGGACCCGGGACTGGATCTATGGGCTCTGGCATCGATCATTATTAGTTCGCTTGTTTACTGGCTGCCAGTAAATGAGACAGATCAATCATCACTTGGCGTTATTGGGACATATGGCTTTAGCGTGCTTCAAACCTACTTCGCATACCCGCTTGCTCATCGCAGGCACTTTTTTACACCACCTTTAGCGGTCTGGTTGTGGCTTTGGCCGTTCAGGGAGCTCGGCACTTGCTGGGTTCCCAGGCCCCTATTTAGTTTGGCGCATGCTGGAATACACGACGAATTGGTTTTTCTTCTTGTTGTTCGGTCTTTCAAGCTTGACAGCAGGAGGCTGCATGATATAGCTCCTCCAATACTACCCTTACTTTCACAAAGTGCACTCTTGATACAGCAATTCATTTGTCGATTGAAGTAATAAGATGGCTGTGTATTTATTGACGTATGCTCCAGCGCGGACTTGGGTGTGCTGGAGGTCGAGGCTCTTAAGCACCCCCATTGGGATAGCGCGACGCGACTTTCCACGGACGCGACTTCCTCCCACCTCGCGACAGCAGCCGAACAAGTCAGGTTTCGACATACGCAGACCCAAACAGCACCTCGCCCCTTCCCACCTGTCCCCTCATTACACACTGTATCCGAAATGGAGGGCAATATGCTAAGAGGTGCTCCTTTGTAAGTCGTCCTCCGCAGCTTCCATCGCACCCTCTGACAGCCACAGCGGGGATGCGCCGTCCATACCAAGTCGAACCGAGTCGCAGTACAACCCCCTACACACCTTCGAACTCCCAAAGGGCACCGAGAAGAACTACGCACACCAATATGCCGACATGTACTTTTTACGGCTGGCGCAATTAAAGAAGGCTGTGAAGCAGAAGGCACATGCAGCTTGGGACGATTTCGAACTGGGAGGAGACAAGCCTTCTTTCGTCGAACGTGTGCTGGACGTACGGCAAGGCGAGCTGTGCTGGATTGTTGGCACCGTCTACATGGAGATGGCGCTTAAACCCAACGTGCTGGACGACATTTCAAAGGAGCACTGGATCGCCGCCCCGCCGCCCCGCGAGACGTACGTATCGGGCGGCCAAGACGAGATGATGCTGGAGGATGAGTCTGGTCGCTTGCGTGTTACTGGCGATAGCCTGAACTCGACCTACGTCACCGGCTGTGTGCTTGCGGCGCTGGGGACAGAACAAGCGGACGGCACATTTCAGGTCATTGCCACACAATATGCAGATCTCCCACGGCAACCCCAGCGTTGGGAACGCGACGACGCAGCTCTCACACTTGCGAAGAAGCCAAAACCGAAGCGAGAAAAAGCAGGGAAGCTGGCAATCATCTCAGGACTGGACATCACAGGGACAGACGATGACGAGTTGACCCTCGATCTCCTACTTGAATATCTCACAGGCGAAGCGACAGGATCTCCAACACAAGCTGCCGCCAGCTCAATATCGCGCCTCATAATCGCTGGCGACTCGTTATCACAGGCAAGCCCCATCCTATCACGAGAGGACTTCGCCGAGAGGAAGAGCAAGAAGCACGCCTACGGCTACGACGCCTCATCCTACAACGCCTCACCCGCCGAACGCCTCGACGAATTCCTGTCCGATCTGCTCCCCAGCCTCCCCATCACTCTCCTACCTGGCGCAAACGATCCCGCCAACGTTGCACTACCCCAGCAACCCCTCCACCCGGCCCTCTTCCCCAAGAGCAGACTCTACGCCGAACCCCCCGCCAAAACAAACGAAACAATACACGGCCTAGACACAGTGACGAACCCATGGGACGGCGACATAGAAGGATACCGCGTGCTAGGCGCCGGCGGGCAGACGGTCGCCGACCTCCTCAAATACGTGGATGACGTCGACGCGCTCGAAGTCATGGAGATGATGCTCCGGTGGCGCTGCATTGCTCCCACCGCCCCGGATACGCTGTGGTGCTATCCATTTCAGGACGACGATCCGCTGCTGGTCAAGGAGTGTCCGCATGTGTATTTCGCAGGCTGCCAGGACAGATTTGGGAAGAAGATTGTTGAGGGCCCGGCGGGGCAGCAGGTCCTGCTCATTAGCGTGCCGCGGTTCAGGGAAAGTGGACAGATTGTGCTCCTAGATTTAGAGACGAACGAGGTGGAGGTTGTGGAGATTGGCGTGGTGCAGCCAGGCGCGTGAGCGTCCTCTGTCACGACGCTCGATGCATGATACCCATGTCTCTGTGCAGACGATACTGGAATATGGAATGCATAGCAACCTCCAGTTTTGTTCCCCTCTAGCCGTGCGTTAGACGGCATCATCTCACCACCACGGCTTTAGGCCCCGGCGTCTTCTCCCATCGAACGCCTGGTATCCGTTGACTGCGCCTCCGGGCTCAGTGTTCAATGTCATGCCATGGCCGCACCCAACACCCCCAAGGTCTTGCAGGAAGGCGAGGAAATGGCACCGAGGAATAGCAGATATTCAGTCTCAGACACGCCGGGAAGGGTCTGGCGTGGAGATAGACTTGGGGGCAGGGTGGTTGGTGGTGAGGATGGTGTTGTATCTGCTTTGGAGGTTTGGTCGATATTGTGCCTTGCTTTTCAGACTCCAAATCATGAACCGAAAAAACCCGCAGGCGCCCCTTCTAAGGTTCCTCCTCAGGCGCGACGTCGCATCCTCTTTGCTTTTCACTATCTTTCGATGATTCAGGGCTTAGCAAAGGCTATATGATGGATTTAGCTACTTGAACGAGATGTGCAGGGCTCGAGTTGCGCAAGGAGTCCGACGTTGCCTGAGCGCTGGTGCAGGTAGGATTTCGTCCTGACACCACATGCGACCGGGGATGCCTCAGCCCCTCAGCCTTTCCCCAATTTTGGCCCCATGCATGCGCGCCTTAACATGTCCCAGCGCGAGGCTATATGATGGACCGTCCCGTACCGTTGCTTTTCTCGATTCAGTGCGTCTTCCTTTTTTGAACCACAGCAATGACTACAGATTATGTCCCGCCAAAGTCAATGTCGACCTCCGCGGACACGGGGCGTCAAGGCTTAGCTAGCGGTAATGCTAGATTTCTCGACATGCCCGCGGAAGAAGATACCAAAAAGAGAGCAATACCACACTCGAGTGCGTATGGCGACACATACATCAATGGAACATGTTACGACAGAGACGCTCCACAACCATGGGAACTGCCAGACTCGTAAGTCGAAGCTGCCGCTATAGGATCTCATGACATGTGTATATGTGCTGATCGATGCTAGCCGCAACATGCCATACCTGACCCACGTAAAACTACTCTCAAAATCTTGGCCAGCATTGCGGCATCTAGCAGATTTCATGGAAGTGGGTACCTCCCCGTTGCAGTGGAGGTACCTAAAGTTGAAGAAAAACCAAGAAGAGCGCAACTCACGCCTCAAGAAAACGGAGGTTACTTTCATAGAGTATCAGCCAGAAACGGCGCCGCTTCCAGAACGCATCACTTCAGCCGTCGACCTCAAGGCTAAGCTAGACTCGTTAACACATGAAGCTGGCCAAACACCGCCCCTTCGATTATTCATCGTCGAAGATCTGTCGCAAGCGGTCATTGAGGCACTTGGTTCTAGATTTGACATTGATCCTCTTTTCTTTCGAGAGCAGATCGAAGACTATGTGTGGCACAACACCCGCGATCCCTGGGCAACGCCACCAAGTCTGACATCCAGTATCAAACAGCGCTCGTGGTTCCGGCTACGAAACATGAGACTTCGATACCACGACACAAAGCAGTCGTACGAAGATGCGACGTGGGAAGCCAATAAATGGAACGTGTTGCGGCGTCCAGACAATGATAACAACAACTGGGCCCACAAAGACGAACCAGAAGCTGTAGTGTCAATTATGCGCACCCGAACGACAATATGGATAGGAAAGGATAGAAGCTGTGGTGACGGCACTGTTGGAATCGTTCTTCTTGACCCTACCTTACCAAAAGGCAAGCCACTCTGGCACGATCGATCGAATTGGCTTCCTACCACGAGCATGGAGGCTTCTCCTCCTCCGATAGAGCTCTCAAGATCGTGGTATGAAGACATCGTGCAGATGACGACCGTGTACCCATGGTTCAAGGCCGCATCTGGTCACAAGATCGAACCACAGGTTCTTGCAAATCCAACTCTGTACACAATCTGCGCCGAATGGCTCATTGTCTGCGACTATGTCAAGACGCGACTCAGTCAGATCGAATGGGAGGTCGAGATACCAGACGTCTTTCGTCATCAAGACGATACTCGTACAAAGAGTGAAGTCATTGCTGCGTCTTTGCAGCGGCTACACATATGGCGACGCCATATTCCTGTGTTCCGGGACATGGTTACTGAAGCGCTAGAACAGGCGCTGCCAGCTGCAGCGCGACTCATCTCTAATACTCCGCATGGCCACAAAGAGGCAGCTCAAGCGTTTGAAGACGTCAGGCCTGACTTCGATCGTGTTCTGAAAGCGCTTGAAGAGCTTCAATCCCACGTTGATCGTCTGACCGACATCGTTACTTCAGAGATCACACTCAATGACTCAAAACAAAGCATAGAGGACAACCATAACTTGACACGTCTGACGTGGCTAGCAACCACCTTCATCCCACTCAGCTTCGTTTCTGCTTTCTTCAGTATGAACGAGGATGTAGCCGCACTCAAATACACTTACGGCTGGTTCTTTCTGGCTGCCATACCGTTCACGGCACTGTGCTTATGTGTTGCACGATTGGTGGGTGGTGGAGCCTGGGGCAAAAAGGTGATGAGGAAAGAGCTATCGAAGAAGGGCAGTTCATTTTATAGTAAAGTAAAGTTCAAGTAAGGACACCGAAGTCACGCCTCTAAAAAGCATATACATATTCCTCTCTTCTCCGTATTATATCTACAAGCTCAAGCGGACTCTGCTCGAGGAAGAAGCCACAGCGCGACATGAACTGCAACACCCATCGCAACAAAAGCCACCGTGTCTCCATCATTTGATCATCCAAGTCCAGAACCCCTTCGCTGCGGCAATACTTGGAAGGTCTATCAGACGGTAGAAGATCTCCGAAGCTAGTGCGACCAAGGACGAGCAGACAGCAAAGCTCGCCAATGAGTTTAGCTCGCTTCTCACGCCAGCATCATCCATGAACAGCCAAAGTTTTACGCCGATAGTGTATATGATGATGGACTGCATGAAGAAGACACCTTTAATCATGTTAGTAGCGCATGAGGGATATTGGATGTCACTTACTGAAGCTCCTTCTTCCCAGCGCAACAAACGCTTTGTTTCGCAGTATCCTCTGTGGCATCTCGTACGTCTCGATTAGAAGCATCGTCCCGAGCATGATTAAGTAGTTATCGACTCTGGCCAATGGCTGATCTAGATCTTGCTCTTCATTGAGGATGCCTTCGGTGTACAAGCCGGTATGTCCATGGAGCTCGTTGTTGCGCATACTAGGCTTCCAAGAGATAAACAAGAACTGGAGGATGATGCCGGTGAGGATGAAAGCCACATACAAAGGCCAAATCGGTACTCGGTACTTTCCAGACTTGAACCCAGTCCTCGACTTAACCCGGAAATCCATGTTGAGCACAGCATCAGTGATGAGGAGGCCTGTTACACTGTACCACGCCCAACTCTGCACCCAGAACGCTGTCAGGATGAACACGAACAGTGCCTTGAGACGCCAAGATGCGCGTGTGTACGGCATAATGATCATGGTCATGTACACTGTGTAGCTCTGCTGGAACAGCACGGACACAATCCACAGAGTACCGGACGGGAAAGCACGAGTCGCGGCCTGGTAACTGAACTGCTTGTTCACCCAGAAGATTTCGAACAGGGAGTTGAAAAACACCAGAAAGTTGCGCATGTGCATTGGTGTCTCAGTGGAGACATTGCCCGTGCGAGCGAAGAAGTCGGTCATGTATGCCGTGTCAGCCGCATTGAACGCCGCCACTGCAACTGAAAATGCAACAAAGGTCGGCAGCCATAGTCTGACGCTGCGGCGGAAGACGCTAGACGCGCACACCTCGCGGGTGGTGTTGCTGAGGTATGGTAGAGCGATTGTGCGGGCTGAGAGGAAGATGATCCATGAGTAGATCAGAGACTCGTTGCAGAAGATGACCGAGAAGGATTTGCGGATAATCATCTGGTAGAGTGGCCCATGTACGTTCTTGGAGTCTGGGACTGCCGCGGGGAGGAAGACTTGGAAGAAGACGAACAAGAATGACTGAAGAACAAATATGCCGCGCAATCCGATGAGATAGTCCTGCGAAGCAATCCGCGTCGACGATAGCGAACTCTTCGAGAACAAGACTGAAGTCAAAGGCGCGGGCAGAAACTGCGACTTCATGGTGAACAAGTGACTTTGAATGGCAGGCACTGCTCAGTCTCGACCAGAAAGACGACTTTCTTGACCACCAGAACGCTAAGACTGTTGCGTACATCGTACGGCCAGTCTACTTAGAAGGCACCAAAACACGTGTTGCTTGCCGCCCCAATCTTCCGTGGGAGACCCGAGATCAACGCCTTGGTAGCCGGAAGCTTGACAGGGCTTCGCAGTGGTCACTATCGCACAGCATTCCATACCTACGCACCGTGTTCCAAATTCGGCCAACAGACTCAGCTACTACCCGAGAGTAGAGTACAAGTTGGATATGCGCCAAGGCGAACTGAGCATGTCGCGTTCCAGGACGCGTCGTCCTGCTTGAGATGGGGCACAGAAGCTTGGTGTTCCTAGCGCATGCCGGGAATTGACAGAGACTGGACGACTTTCCCGGTCGAGCTATCTATCACATCTGTGTTATCTTGTCGACAGGAAGATCAAAGCCTCCTTTTGTAATTGCCGTGACCGAGCGTTCTTGATGGCCTTGGCGACACATTCAATTTCTCTTTAATTCTTTACTTCAGACTCAGATTCTTCCTTGTAGCGCTTGCCAATGTTACAAGTCATTTTGTATGCTGAATTGAATTGATTGGTGCGGACCCCTGTCGATACTGAAACTGTGCTACAGCGGAACAAGATACCTGCATGCTATGGATTACCGGTAGGCTTTGATAGCAATCCCAATTTGCAGATCTTGGTGTGTTCAGGGGTGTGTTCAGGGGTGCATAAGCCACCGAAAGGCACTTACTTCTAGCGAAGAAGCAAACAATGGCCCGCATAGACTAATGCGTCCGGGGATGCTACCGTCAGCCAACAAAAAGTAGCTCCGAAGCCTTGTGGGTCTCTTACTTTCCCACTTCAAGATCAACGTTCATCCGCCGGGTGAGGCTCTGTGAGACTAAGTAAGCTAGTGCTGTCAGGAGCTTTGATCCAGCTAGGCGAAAGTAATGTCAATCTCGACTAATCTGGTGGAGAAGAAGACGATTGACATCAAAAAATGCCGAACGTGGTATGAGAAGCAGAGAGGCAATTGTCTTTGCACCGGTATTCCTGTCAAATCGAGAGGTCGAAGATAGGGAACCAGGCGTGAGGCCGTGACTCGAGGTACAGTATCAATGTTGGCATAGTGCCGCATTACACCGAGCGCGCAAGATGAGTGTACACAGCAGTCGGAAAATTGGTTGAGAATTATGTGCATGTGATATTCTGATACTGGTATACCCACTACCACTATGCAGACGTCCTCAGTGTTTCTACTGGAGGACAGCACCGAAAATAAGTTACATGAAGGGGCAAAGGTGCCAATGGCGTACAATCTAGATACTAGTTCCTGGCTGTTGGGTTCCAAGAGCTGTACTTGACGATCTGTCGGGCATGACCATATAGTCCAATAGTCGCAGACAGTACCAAATAAAATGGATATGTGATGGAGAACAGAATTATCATCCTTCTCGAGATAAACTCGGACTTGACCTGATTGGTGATCCAAAGAGTGGCTATCAGGCACACCACACTGTTGTGGATTGCATTAGCGTTGTTTATAAACTTGAAACATAGGAACGCTGTACTTACCTGATGATGAACAGCCATTGTGACACAGGGTACTGGAAATAGACCAGCTTCCACAGCTCCTCGCCCGATGAAGGAAATTTGACAATCACGAATGAGAGCACGAGACACGTGTATTGCGTGACCAGGTAGTACGAAGCTTCGCGAATAAGCAGAAGCGAGAGGACGCCAAACCTGGCTGTGAAATCTCGCTCCACGCCTTCGTGAAGTGGATCTTGAACACCGTTGTAAATCATCTTGGCGTGTCGCATGGAAGCTTGTGCCCAGCCTTGGGCCCATCGAAGACGCTGCTTCCAGAATGCGCTGATCGTTGTGGGTGCAAGTTCGTATGATGTGACATTGAGGTCGTGTACGGTCTTACAACCGCGGGAGAACGCTCGTAATGCAGAGTCGATATCCTCAGTCAACATGGAGCCGTCCATCTTCATGTCTCGGAGAAGTGATGTGCGCCAGTAGCCATTGGAGCCACAGAAGAGACCGAAGCCCCACATTGTGGATCGTCCTGGGTGAGACACAGCGTAGATTTTATCGAACTCCACAGCAATCATACTGGTGAGGAATGTGTCGGTAGAGTTGAACACGATACATCGGCCTTGGACAATGTCAACATCTGTCTCAGCCATGAAGCGTTCAGCGGCCCAACGAGGACCATTTGGATGCGGATAGTGGTCGCAGTCGTAAATTGCAATAACATCAGAGCCGGTGTCCAAGGTGAGAAAGTAGTTCAAGTTGTCTGCTTTCGAGGTTGAGTTGGGTGCTTTGATGATCCTGGCATGTGGGTACCTCAAGGGCAGTCCGTAGAGCTCAGATTCCAGTGGTTCGATAGACACCGGTGTGTTATAAAGGATATTGATCCGGATCTTATCTTGGGGATAATCCAGTTGCTCCAAGGCATAGATGGCACGATCCATGATTATGTCCTTTTCGTTCGGAAGGTATGCGACGATTATAAGGTCCAGTACGGGCAGCTTGCTATGGGCTGTTGGAAACAGCCAACCCTTCTCTTCTGCCTGCGTGACAATCTTCCTCGCTTCGCGGCAGGGCGTGATACTCATGAAGGCTTCGAGGACAGTTGCTCCGGCAATGTAAAAGTTCGTGCACATGTAGATGAACCAAAACACAGCAATCAAGCCCTCGCTGCAGTACATGTACATGCATGTTGAGAACACAAAGTAGGATGCAACGAGGCAAAACGGTGTCCATTCTGAGATGAACGAAGACACTCTCTCAGCTGTTCGACTCATCTTCTTGGCCTGCTGCCCTGTGGGACTGACCGGCGCAACCTCGCCAATATCAACGGTGAAGTCCTTGGTATCTGACATGATAGGCTTCGAGGCAGTTGCTCAGCAACGTACGAGAGGGCGGAGATAAATCCAAGTGAAACGTCAGTGAAAAAGAGTGGTGACTGTGGCGAGGTGTTGAGATCCAGCAGCCAGTCTAGGTGGTTTGATCAAGAAGTACAAAGGCTAGTATAGGGCAATGCGTGTTGGTAGCGAGTGCGATAAAGAATCCAGAAATGATTGATTGACAATGGAAAGAGAAACGAGTACCAAAGCCGAAGGAGTCCCGATGGAAGCGATCGACTGTAGTCACCATTTGTCTTCACGTTAGTCTTGTCGTTGCAATGCCCGAGCTGTGCCAGAGCTGAAAGTGGATCTCGTCATGAGCTTTGCAAGACACCCTTGTCTATCTTGCGGATGCGAGAATGCAAGATCTTCAATGGACCTTGGCAATACAGAGCCATGCTGTCGGTGGGGTGCGTCCTTGGGAGAACATCCGGGTGTAATCCTCATCCGCCATCTGCTGGGTTCTGTCCCCTGAAATCTGCTGCAGTGTTAGGTACTGGTGCTCCTAGATGCCCAGAAAAAGCCTGCAGGTAGTACAGCTCTCTCATTACCCCGACGGTGGTGCGACATTGTGCACAGTGAATGGATGACGCTCAGTCGGTAAGCACACGTTCCTAGTGGCAATGAGTATCAGTGCGGCTAGATGTCGAGGTGCAGGGTCAAGAAGGCTGGCTCAACAAATTGTTCGATGATGTGCAAAGAGAATTGATCCGTGCAGGGTGCTGCTGCAGCACACTCACACCCTCGCTAGTACCTGGCGCTAATGCCAAATTGCCCCACTCATCGACAATCGTTACTTCTTCTACCTCCCGATGGCTAACAGCTCCACACGTCCACGCAACGTCCATTTAGTAACTGTCGTGTCCAGTGTAACCATGAGTGGGAATTGCCAAGGAAGCTTGCAAATGCCCACCTCGGCGGTTGGATGCAGCCGGCGACATGTATTGCGGCCTTCTGATCCTGGCCTCATTGCATGGGCTGCACTCTGCTTCTGATAGGTATGGCGTTCCATACCGATAGATTGTTGATCATTCGAAGGCTCCTACGGATAACTCGGCTCCTCCTGTCTCCCTGAAGCCGTCTTCGACCCAGAGTCCATTCGTCATTGTACAGTTGCACTGCCGCTACCATCATACTCTCTTCCTCCATTTTTCAGACCAGGAGAAGTCCATGCATGGAGCACTTTTTTCTCACTGATTACGCAATACCACCTGCTTCCAGCCCCTTCTGCGTCCCTACGCTCGTTCACCACCATGTTGTCCTTCTTCCCCCTTGTCCTGGTCGTTCTGTACGCTCTGCCTACAACCAGTGAAGTCGCCAGCGGCAACGGAAACTGCACGTGTGGCTTCTATGATGGAAACACTGAGTCGCTTTTTACAGACTCTATCATTGTGTACTTCAATGAGACAAATGATCTTCCTTCCGAATTCATAGCCGAGCAGTACACCAACAAGTACGAGAAGGACTGGAATGCCGTTTATCGCCAAGGTGCTGATCCAGCGAACCTCCGGCCCAGCAACGATTCCCTTCAGCTTTATGTGCAGCCATCGACTGATGATCACATCGTACAAGGAGCTGGGCTTCGCACAGCGAGACGCGATATAAAACATGGCTCCTTCCGCACACTCATCAAGTCACCAAGACGCACGTTTGCTGGTTCCGCAATGTCAATGATGTGGCAATTCAACGAGACCGAGGTCGCAGAGCTTAGTGTCATGAACACGAACGACGCATCTGAAGCCTGGATAGGCACCTTTATTAGTGGAGAATTCACCACACGTGATCTTGGCGTGAACTACACACAGCTTCTCGAACAACCTGCTGCGGATCGTAACTATACGACTTTGGGAGGAGGTCTCAGCAACGGCGGTGTCAATCCCTGGGACTTCACGGAGTATCGCATGGACTGGACGGCAGACTACATCAACTTCTATATCGGAGGCAACCTTACCCGCCAAATTCTTCACAAGAACAACAAAGGCATACCATCGGTGCCTGCACCTATATATCTCAAGCATTGGTCTACCGGCAATCGCTTCTCGATGAAGGGTCCACCTGGTCGGCCATCAGTGGCTGAGGTCGGCTGGACTCGCATGTTCTTCAACTCCTCTTCAACTACTGAAGATACTCATGAGGACTTCGTCGCTAGATGTTCAGTTGCTGATGCGTGCTCCATGGATGATAGCACTCTGCGTGGCTCAACCGCTTACACTGATGAGGCGACGCAGAAATGGCGACAAGACCCACATAAAAGCATCAAGCGCATGCCTGCGCTCTGGATTTCGATAGGGTGTCTGGCGTTATCCACTGTTCTCCTCATTCATACATTCGTCCGCCGCATGACGCAGCCAAAGGCTTCGGGTCATGGAGCTCCTTCAGCTCCTACGCAGCCTTCAGTGGTATCGCACGACACAAAGGCTGTATCGCCTGACGTTATTGAACTTCGTTCGAGCTCAAGTGACAAGAAGTCGCCGACATCGAGCCGACCGACATCATCTAAGTACGAGTTAGACGACCTCGCAATCGAAACAATCGGACCCAGTACTGGAACGTCAATAATTGGGGGTACAACACCTCTCGGGCCCTCAAGGGCTAACTCCGTACGCTTCGATAGTAATGCGACGACACCGCACATGATATCTCCATACAATAGCACATACGATCTTGCGCGAGAGGGACTACCCACTCTTAGCGAGAGCAATCTCTCTACATCTGGAAACGGGCCTTCAACTACTACGGTCAAGGGCTACAGAGGCTATACGAACAATATGGCTTCCGAAGTGACAATAGCTGTACCCCATAGCTCACAACAGATGACCGACAAGATTCAAATGGAAACCGTCACCGAATCAGCGTTGCCAGCTCCTCGAATGAGAGCACAGCCCCCCTCGCCACGGGAGCGCATTGATTACTTAGCCGGTCTTGTGGCCCTGTGCGCCATCGTTGTCACTATTATGCACTTTGGTCTCACATTCGTTCCCGCCATTGTCATTCCAGGCGCACCTCAACACGCCAGATCGGAATACTGGGCGCAGAAAATTGTCGCTCCCTTCATTCTGAATCAGATGTGGCTGGGTGTGTTCTTCACGACTTCTGTGCGTTTCTTAACTGCTTCCTACTTGAGAAAGGGAAAACTCGAGGATGTTGCCAAGGCTGCAGTGCGCCGCACACCTCGTCTCATGATCCCTGTTGCAACTATTGCTCTGCTGGAATACTTCCTCATCGACGTCGGTGCTACCAAGTTCCTTCGCTACATTCCTTCTTTGACCTGGTCGACCTGGCCATACGTCACACGCTATGAGAACTTCGGCCAGTACATCTCTGAGATCCTTGAGCTGATCTACCTGATTCCAAATGCGGTGCCTCAGATCACTTTTAACTACTGCACTGGTGTACTCTGGACCATTGCAGTTCAGCTTCAGGGCTCTTGGCTTGTCTTGCTTGGTGCGATTGTCGTTCGAGAGATGAAGACGGCCTGGAAGCGCATGGCGTTCTACATGTTTTGCATGGTCAACCACTGGTATGCTCGATCCTGGGGTACCTACCTTTGGCTTGGTCTGTTGCTCGCAGATCTCGATGTCACTTACAAGTACAAGAAGTGGCTGTACGCACGTCCAGGAACCTACTATCCACTACTCACATGTGCCTGGCTATGTGTTGCAGTGGGTTTCGCAGTCAATTTGCTTCCGAATTGGATGGAATTCAATTTTGCAACTGCAGAACACGACATCCATCCTGATGAGGCGACCGGTGAACCGCTCCTGAACACGGATAATGCCGGGTACCCACCCTACTACTCGCCCCGTCTGAACGGTCTTCTCTTTGCAGGTGGCATGCAAGCTATTGTTGAACTCTCGACTTGCGTGCAGTGGTTGCTTTCCACACCGCCTCTACTCGTTCTCTTTCCCCACATCTTCACCATCTATTTACTCCACGGTCTAGTCTTCTGGAGCTGGGGAAGTTGGCTCCTAGTCTTCCTTGCAGAACGTGGCTTCTCTTATGGCATCAACGTCGCCATCGTTGGTGTGACGTCTTATGCTGTCCTTTTCCTCTCTTTACCGATCGTTACACCCGTCATCGAAGCACTCGGCAAGGATATCACTGCTTTGGTCTGGATGAATGCTCAAGAGAAGAGTCCGCCGCGTCGCAAGACCCTGTTCCCATTCCCAGATGACCTCTTCCAAGGGCGAGAGGTCAATGGTGAAGCAAAAGGCGATGTTGAGGCAAATCCAAGTAACCGCAGTTCGGGATTCGTACGCAACAGCGTGTCCATTTTCTCTGGAAAGGGTGACGAGAAAGGGGAGGTGTATGATGTCACCCCTACGAGGAGTGAAAGGGACTGGATGGAGAAGCCTACCAAGGATGATGTACGTAGCTAATTGTGCGAAGTTTTCTTCGATTGCTGTGTTGGAAGGCGTCCATTGCTAGGCTTTTGTGATAGATATGAACACCTGATCTGAACTTTTGATTGATCTTTTTGTAGGTTTTGGATTTGTAGACACTAGGAGTTCTGACCGCGCATCTTTTCGTTCTGAGACCTGTACGTGGCCATGCTGTACCTCACTCACCATCAACATATCTCAGTGCCTCTTTTCAGCCCAAAATTCTAAGAACCTGCTCACAGTCCTTATTTCCCATAAGTGTGCCTCCCTGATGTAAGCCGGCTCAGCACTAACATCTTTGATACCATAGCTATCCCAATGATGACCCGCCCCAGCAATCAAGTAACTTGGGTGCTCATCACTACTAATTCTCGGCTTCGGTGCCAGATCTGAATGATAGCATAGATCAAGCCAGACATCCGTGCTGCCATCGATGAGCGCGAGATTGTCGGCCTTGATGTTCCAGCCACCGTACTTGTTGTAGTAGTGCAGTTCAGGAGACTTGGGAATACTGTTGCTTTGACCGGGAGGGAAAGCCCAAGTGCACCATTGTTGTGTATAAGGAATTTGAAGGACGCGGGAAATTAGAGAGGGTCCCGACTTGGGGGCCACTTGGTAGGCGCCGGACTCGGAGCAGGTCGAGTAGAGATAAGAACGGGAGGCGCTGTTTGAGGGATCGGCGTAGAAGGTTTGGTTCTGGGTACCGAAACAGCCGGAGTCTGTACTGTCGATTCTGCCACTTTCGCAGGTTGGGAGGAGTACTTTCTTCACGTAGTCGGAGTATCCGCCTAGGCCTGTCCACGGCTTTCCATTGGAGTACTTGGATAGTGCGGTATCGACGCTGCTAATGTTCTTCGGAGGGTCGATATTCGTGACATTGGAGCAGAAGTTCCAGAAGTCGTTGGAGCCGTATGTCTCGTTCCAATTAAGCTCTTGCCAGGTGTTGGTTGGATAGTTCATCGGCCCACCAATGGGGAACGCAATGGTCATGGCGAAATCTCCAAGGCTTTTCAATGCACCAAGACCAAAGATCTCCTTGAGTTGCTGGATTCCTTGCTTGTTACCAGACTGAACGAGAGCATCAATCTTGTCGACGATGTTGACGATGCGTGACACGCAGTCTGATGGACCGTACTTCATAATTGGGTCGTACCATTGAGGGTATGCGAGCAGAGCTTGAGTGGTGGCACTGCTACCAATACCACCAGCGAAGATGGAGTTGTAGGTCTTCATGGTAAAAGCCGTGTGTGCACCGGCCAGAGAACCGCCGTACATAATCCACGGAACTTCTGGTCCGCTTAGACTGTTGTTTACTCCAGGAAAGGTAGCATGCTGTCTGAAGTAGGCATTGTCGGCAATGGCTGGCAAACATTAGAAGATACACCAAATGGCAATGAGGATTCACTTACTCTGTTCAGTGGTCAAGAATCTCAGTTCGTCTGTTGTACTGGTATTGTAGGGGTAACTCTGTCCGTAGTATCGGTTTTCAAGAATTACACCAAGACCATTGAACTTCTCCATCAGGATTTGAATAACTACGCGAGTTAATCTTGTGATGGAAAGGCAATGTCGAAGATGCGCACTCACTTCCAGTTTGTAGGTTTGAAAATCGACTCTCTCCACTCGTTTCTCCGCCGATGTACAAGAACACTGGTCCTCCGGGTTTGTAGTAAGACGAGTCAAAGAAGTAGCGTTGCTTGAAAGTATCTTTTGTATGAGGCTCATAGCGACTAGAGTTTTGGAAATGGTCGATCTGTATTGGTTTAGAAAATTTGCAGTCAATAATTGAGTCAAATGCATACAGGCTGCTCAATTGTATGAGCTGCGTAAGCTGGTGCAGCGGCAGACGCTCTCTTCTCCCGCCATTGAGAAGAAGCCGGGGTCGCAGACGCAAGGGCTGCTAAAGCACAGAGCAATACTGAGATCTTCATCGTAGATTCGAAAGTATTTCGGTTCTCACGTACAGAATAGTTGAAGAGGGATGCACACAGCTTATAAGATGCACCTCAAATCCCAGCTTCCGAGCTTCCAGAATGCTATCACAGCTGTCGCTTGCGTCATGTTCATCTGTACCGTTAAAGGTGGGGCAAAAGGGAGCGAGCGATGCCTCATTAGGCAGGTTGTCGTAAAGCTTGACCGAGCTTGGCAGTGCTTATCGCGGCTTGTCAACCGCTTTTGAAAGTGTGCCTTGCATGTTGCCAGGCCAGTGTTCTGATGGTCGGACTTATAGAGAGTGAGGTGACACCGATGGGACCCCGTCCTGTGGGCATAAGGTGTCCAACTAACGACACCAGGTAACTAGTGGGATCCACTAAGAATCGGAAGCGAGGTATACCCAAGATCAAGTATCAGAAGAGCTCAGAAGATGGGGAAAGGCACAAAAGTGAGAAGACAAAAGTCAAGTGCGAGTTGTGTCGGAAAGAAAATATTGCCTCCCATGTTTTCCGAAGCGCATTTCGCTGGTCTCTCGGATCGATTCAACCTCAATTCGGGAAGGTGGGAATGTTTGGTCCCGTGGGGAGCTAACTGTGTTACACAATATAGAGATTGTTTTTCTGTATTTCTTATTTTCCAAGGACCTGAGGTATGTTCAGTTGGTGTCGCAAAGTTAAAACGTAACTCAATGTTTACCTTGTTGAGCGCAGCCTGTCCCATCAAACCCGCATTCGTAACCGCATTGCTCAGATTACCATGCACACGCATGAAGTTCACAGCCTCAAGCTTCAGCCCCTTCTTCTCGATGAGCTTCTGGGCATTGAAGCCCCAACGGTCCTTTAGGTCCTGAAGATCGCTCTGCTTCCCTGAGATTGCGGCCACATAAGGCTGTTGCAACTCCTGTAGGTCTTCCGGCGTGATATTGACCTGACCAGATCTGCTAGCTACAATGAATACATAGCGGTGAGCACGAGAGTAGAGGTAGTTTGGCAGAGGCGCTGGGCCTAGGTATGGCGAGATCTCGTTCCCTTGTGAGATATTGAGCGAGCCATCTGAGCCAGTAGAGATGTTGCTGACGAGCCAGTGTCGCACTTGACCGAAGTAGGTGTCGTCATTCATCATGAGGTCCTGCAATTCATGTGAGTTGGAGGCTTCTGACACGTTGGACAATCAATTTACAGGATCGGTCATGATGAGAACTAAGTCCTTGAGTGGCTCGGTTGGCTGCAACGTCAGGTCAGTGTGTGTTACATCAAGAGGGACGCGAACGTCTTTACCGCAGGACTCAGCAACAGCTTTGGCTGAGGTTGGGTCTGGTCACGGTTGAGCTCCTCAGCAGGCCTATCCAACTTCGTCTCAGGCCACGAGACTATCAACTCGTAGGACATGTCGGCATCGCTAGTCAAGACATCTGGGGTGACTTTGTGCTCTGAAAAGAGCGCGCTGTTCCGGACTGTCGACATTTTTACGACTGCAGTTCGTTTGGGTGGGTGAACTTTATGTATTTGAGGTTCTGAGCTGGGGCATATGTAACCGTTCGGGGTGCTGGCAGCCTAGGCTGATATACGAATGAAGCCCGCCCAGCTTAAAGATAGGTCATGTTTACGTGAACGCATCATCTGTTCCAATTTGGGAAGCATGGCCTGTTTTCGAAGCCCTGTATGGTATTGATATGCAAGGTCGTTGGAAGCTGCGGAGCATTCGTTCGAATGACGTTCGAATGAAATGCTCGTTGCAACGGCCATCACCACTCCTTCCGAATAGTAGTGCCCGCTCTTTATTAAGCCTCTGCTTACTACTCGAGCGGTTCTTCGTGACGGGACTGATAGTGCTGGACGTGTGTGCTCGCTTGGAAAGCCTCCAGGCTTCGTTGCATTCAATGCGCCGACAACACCACAACGCACCACAGGACGCGACCGATTCGTGTTTGATGATTGAGCTCAAAAGAAATGTGCAACATCGTTCTGTGCAACATCGTTCTGTGCAAACTAGGGGTCAGCAGCAAGGCCTAACGTGTTTCACCACCTTCCCGGCCACACCACCATCCCGTCCACCCCACCAAAACCGGCTCCATTTGGCGTGCAATTACTCCACAACCACGCAGTCAAATTTAGTGAGGATTGCAAGCAAGATAGATTAGATAGCTCTACATTGAGTCCTGTTGTGGCCTTGCACGTGGCATTTGCTACACGTTGGTGGTGCTCGCTGACGTCGTGGGGCAGCGTTAACCTGGGCCTCCTCTTCAACCACATTATTAGCCTGTAATATCAACAATTGAGCTTCCTCAACCTGTAGAGCTCCCCCACGTGCTATATACTGTCTACGCCTTTGACGTTTATGTTGTTGACGTTGATTTGAGGCACGTAGCTTAGCATTCTCTTGAGTTAGGATTGTTGCTGACTGCATTGCAAGCTGACAACCCTTAACAAGCTGAGATATAGCTTGACTAGTTGGACTCTGTGACTGTCGCTGAAGGAGGTCTTGCACAAGACGAGCCTGCTTCTGTAATTGATTAACTGTATGTGGTGTCTCTGCTGTCCATTCGTTATCTGTAGGTGTCTTTGGTGGTGATGGTGTCCTGACTACTACAGTCAGATTAGATAGGACACGCTCTGGACTATGTGGGATAAGTCCTGTCGCCTGGAAACCAGCCTTGATATTCTGCTCTGACAGTGTTGTCAGCCTGACCTGTGGGTATATCCTTAGGAATTCAGGCTTGTCAACGTGGAAGACTCTTTGGCGGGCAAGCTCTGCTACCTGGTGTCCATACGCTGTCTTAAGAGGAGAGAAGCAGCCAACGTCAAGTGGCTGAAGAAGGTGTGAGGTGTGAGGAGGCATACAGAGAGTAATAATCAGGTTGTCTGCACAGTACTGATCAAACTCAGGTGTAGCATGGCTGCTGTGACCATCAAGGATAAGGAGCCGACGAGCCCCTGACGAGCGAGTCTGTGTATGTCTGTTGAAGTGCTTTATCCAGTCAAGACCTAGCTCATCTGTTGTCCAGCCGTTGTCGCTGACTGCAAGAGTCCAGGTAAGTGGTAGGTCCTTATACCAGCTAGCTTGGTGGAGCTTCCCTGATAGTATAATAAACGGTGGGATAGACCAACCTGACGCGTTGATACACTCAATCGTCGTCACCCACTCGCGATTGCCTGGCTGAATAACAGTAGCACGACCAACTGTGTCAGAGCTAGTGACGACCTTAGACGTTGAGGCGACACCCATCATAAACCCAGTCTCATCAAAGTTGTAGATGTCCTCATCAGGTATCCCATACATGACGCGTGTCTCCTCTACTAGCCTAAACCATGCGCCAATCCTAATAGGATCCTCACAGCGAGCACGCTGTGAATGGAATTTCCTATTCCACTTGGTCTTGAGTGTAGGCTGGGTGTTGACAAATCGTGACACCCAGTTCTTGCCGACAGGTGGTGGAGGTGGATTTTGGCCGCGGCTAGCGAGTAGAGTGTCCGCCATACGTCGCACGTCAATAATCTGGGGGGGAAAGCCACGTCGGTCAAGGTCTAGGATCCAGTCTACAAGAGACTGCTCCTCATTTGTCTGTAGCTTTCGCTGGTGGAGGTGGGCAACAGCTTTTGGCTGTGAGCCGGAGAGGCGGTCGCGGAGCGTTGTTCGTGGAACATTGTAGAGGTTTGAAGCCCTGCGTTGAGACTTGACGCGTCTATCTTGATAGGCCTGTGCAGCAAGTAGAAGTCTGCCTTCTTTTTGAGGCAATTGAGGCTGTGGTTGTTGAGTCATTGGGGTTGACGTGGGCGCGACGCGTAGGATTTTGGTGGGGTGGACGGGATGGTGGTGTGGCCGGGAAGGTGGTGAAACACGTTAGCACGATTGTTGTAACGTGCACGGTCACCGTATGCGCGCCCGCGCCGTGTGCGCGAACATCAAAATAACGCCAGTTTTCAACGCGCCACCACTCCACCAATATGGACCCTGTTCAAGCTGCGATCGAAGATTATGAATCGCAAGAACCTGGAGAACAATCAGTACAAGCGGTAGCAGATAATCATGGCGTGTGGCGGTCTACCATGCAGAGGAGAATGGATGGCCAAACAGTCCCACGGACAGAGCACACAGCCAACACTCGAAAGCTCAGCCTACAGCAGGAGGATGAGCTTGTCCTGTATATTGAGAGTCTTACTGCTCGTCGTCTTCCACCCACAAGAGCTATGATCCAAAATTTTGCCTCTGAGATAGCGCGCGAGCGAGTCTCAGAGCGCTGGGTTTCACGCTTCTTGATCCGACACAACAACAGCCTTACACCTCAATGGACCGACGCCATGGACAGGGATCGCCACCAGGCTGATTCAGGACACAGATACAAGGCTTTCTTTGAAGAGATATATGATCAGATAGCCAGGCATGAGATTGAGCCCCGACAATCATACAATATGGATGAGAAAGGCTTCCTTCTTGGAAGGATTGGGAAGTCAAAGAGGATCTTCAGCAAGGCCTTGTGGGAGCAAGGGGGGATACAGAAAAACATGCAAGATGGAAGCAGAGAGTGGATAACTACTGTAGCTTGCATATGTGCTGATGGAACTGCTATCCCTCCAGTCCTCATCTTTGCCTCAAGAAACTCTACTCTTCAATCTACCTGGGTGAAGGATATCAAGGCCACAAAGCACTCAGCTCATATTGGATCATCACCTACTGGATGGAGTAATGATGAGATGGGCTTAGATTGGCTCAAGAATGTATTTGATCGATATACAAGGGAGAAAGCTCGAGGTTCCTGGAGGATGCTTATCCTTGATGGCCATAGCAGTCACCTTACCTCTACTTTTATCGCCTACTGCTTCGAGAACAAGATCCTCTTGATCATATATCCACCTCACGCTACCCATACCCTCCAGCCACTTGATGTGGTCATGTTTCGGTCCCTTTCCTTCAACTATAAGGAAGTTCTCTCTACCCAGGTTCAGGACAGCCAAGGACTCCTGCCAGTAAAGAAAATGGATTTCTTTTTGATGTTTTGGACTGCCTGGACTGTCTCATTCACCAAAGAAAATATATTACAGGCATTCAAGTCAACTGGGGTGTGGCCAATGGACCCAGAGCCAGTCCTCAAAAAGTTCCCTCCACCAACAACAGATAACAAAGAAGATCCAGAATTTGAACAGTTTGAGAAAGTACTCTGTTGGAAAGACCTCCAAAGGTTGTTTAACAAAGTTGTGCCGGATAAGTCTACTAAAGAAGCAAAGACTCTGTCTTCATCTCTCCACTATCTCTCTACCCAATTTGCACTCATATTAGCTGAGAACACAGGACTAAGAGCCTCTCTTCAAGGCAAAAAGAAACACAAGGTCAAAGGCCAAGTCCTCTCCCATTTGACAAACAACAGCGGGTCTTTGACTCTGTCTCCAGCAACAGTAGAAAAGGCTCTTGAGGCTTTGGCACAGAAAGACCGAGAAGCAGAGGAAGAACTAGCTAGAAAAGCCAGATCAAAGGCTGCAAGGCAGGCAGCCAAAGAGAACAAGTTTGCCCTGCAAGCAGTAGCAGCTGATAAGAGGAAGGCAGACAAAGAGAAGAGGGAGAAGGAGAAGGAAGAGCGGGCCCAAAAGATAGCTCAAAGGAAGAGAGAGAGAGAAGAAGCTAGGTCTATCCCAGCACCCCCAAAGAAGAGGAAACAGGCCTCAAAGCCAGCATCAAACAGGCCCTCCAAGAAGCAGGCAATCAGACAACCAGGTGGCGGTGCATTGGGTGTGGGAGGTGGAGGTGTGGGCTCAGAAGCAACACTGGTATCCCCACCCAAAGTCACCAAAAGTGGGCGCAACATCAGCCTTCCAAGTAAATTTAGAATATAACTTTGTCGCATTGATCCTGTGAGCCACCTCTGAGAGTTGCATGTAATTTGGCCCAGTGGTGGTGGAGAAACAATTCACTGGAGTTGGGTCATGGATTTGGTGTTCCCGCGCACACGGCGCGGGCGCGCATACGGTGACCGTGCACGTTATGGATGGGCAAGGTTGCAGATGACAATGAGGTTCGCACGCATTGCGGTTTCTGCGCCGTCAGTGTCAGAATCCGCCCCGTAATCTACACCTAATTGAGAGCTTCCTATTTAGGCAACTCACTCAAAACCCCCCCTCTGGAGCACCACCACGCATTGGACGATGATTCATGCAGTCTCTGTCTAGCCTTAGATGGAGTTCAAGGCAAAGTCTTGTGTTAGCAAGCGCTGTGCTTTCCTTACGCAGCGGTGACGCCTTCCCTTTCTATACGCCATACGTGGAATTGGGGAGATATCGATGTGTTATCGCATCGAACACAGGTATAGCCACCATCAAAGCAGAATCAGACATAGCGATAGATGCCAAGCTTCTCCAGTATGGTGACGACTTCAAAGTCGCACCGCATGTGCAGATACCTACTGATGGTACCCACATCATCGGCTCTTTGGAGGTGGACGAGTCAATACTCACTAGCGAAAAGACCTGCAGAGGAATGCATCGGCTTTTCTGTTATTGCAGAGTAAATTAACAGTTCGGGTATGCTTAGTGTTTGCCTGACGCGTCCACCTGGGGACAACACCATCGCCACCATTGCAGGCATGGTGGACAAAGTGGTATTGCTATGCATTTCCTGTCAGGAAGTAAAGATGAAGCAGTACAGTCTGTAGCATGTTAGCTTACTATATGCAGAACTACAGATGCACCCGTTGCTTCCCTGCCGACATATCATCTTACATCGAGGCCAACCCAGCCCTTCCCAAGTCACCGAAGCAGCTTGATTGAGTTTTCGTGTTTAGTGGGGACGGCAACAACGGTGCAGTCGCACTTTCGCAGGCCACTGTTGGGATGAGCATGTCGAGCAGTACTAATATACATCGCACACTACAGGATTTTTCTTAAGCATTCTTTTCTATCAAGTATCTGGACACTTCTCGCAATAAGCAGGAATACAATGCATAGTTTGGCATTCAACTATGGTTGAAGCTTCGTCTAAAACATTGCAGTCTTGCTTGTTGCGGGCGCATTCCTAACCACCTGAATAAGATATGCGGGGCTGGGAGCAATGGTCAGCGTGCTAGCAATGATTGTTACTACGAATCTGCTGAGATATTGGAGAGTCCTACCAAAGCTTCCTGGCTGGCGCTGGTCACCTGAGAGTCGCATGACCATAATTTATGATCTCACCGTAGTTCAACTCCTTGAGGTCCCCCGGCCTGGAACATCCACTCTCATTTACTCGGAACTCGATGCCGCGTTTTTGAGTCCGTGTGCTCCATGCTGCATTTCACAATTTCGCCGCCACGAATGACACTGGGGTCCTCCAGGCTGTAGTGCGTATCTTTAGTTCCCAAGGATTGATGGTTTCGATCTTACACTTGTCGAAACGTGATTCTGCCTTATATGTAGTCCGAGTCCAGCCTTGTGAATTATATGTCGTGGACTTTCAAGATCGTAAAGACGAAGAAGGCTTCTAGCATGCTCGGCTATCCACGAGATCAATCAAGTCAGCGAAGACATCTGCTGTAACGTATAGCACACCAAAACCACTTCATACGCACCTCGCACTCAACTTGATGTTCTCAGTTATCTAGCGCCCTAGAAATCGAACGATGTCAGACGCCGAGGCGCTACACATCCTGGGCACCCTTGCTTCCACCTACCTCGTTAACGTTAACCCCAACACCAACAAACGTTCCCAACGAAGCGTAGCCTTGCGCAGCCTAGTCGCTGCAAACTAAGTCGCATCTTCCACGTTTAGCTAGCGAGCCTTAGTGCTGTGTTCGATGCACCTGAAACCTGCAGTTTTGGGATGTACACTTACACTAACCATGCTTGCCAAGCTTTAGGTAAGCGTGCAAGTGCAATTGGGAAGACAAGATAATCTTGACATTTTCGTATAAGATGCAACCGTAGCAGCTTATCAAACACTTGAGGTATACATGTAACAAGAAGAGCAGATGGCATTGTTGCGCGAACAGGTCATAAGATTGCTGCGGGAACAAGTTTCAGTAACCACTGTACATGTCTTATTCCATTGGAAGAGGTATCGGTGAAAAAATTGCATTACGGAAATGGAGTTGAAGCTATTCACATACCCCGCATCTAGTCTCCATCCGCAACGAACCACGATGCGATTCTGTTCTTGCCAGCAAGGCCAACCAGCATCAAGTATAACAACTTACGCGATGACAGCATATCCGGCACACAAACACACTCCTTTCAGTACAGAGCACCTGTTTTCGAACACCAACATCAAGAATAGAACTGAACTTGCAGCAAGCGCAATGGGCTCGAACGGCGTGAAGTGCAAACTCATATCTCGATCGACGCCCCAACCAATGAGCACGATGAGAGGTGTAACGAACAGTGCAATCTGGATAGCTGAGCCGATTGATACTGCGAATGCGAGGTCAATTTGCTTGCGTGACGCAAACACGATACCGGAGACCAGCTCGGCGGCGTTGCCAACGATGGGCAGGATAATAAGACCGACCATGGTTTTGGAGATGGGAGAGTGGGTAACAAAGTGGTCGACGCGAGAGACGAGATTCTCGCTGCAGATCGATATGAGTCCGGTTGATATCATAAGCATCATGACTGGTATTTTCTTCTGAACCCATACCGAGGCGAGCATGAGCTTTGCTGCCATTGCGATCTTTCCGAGTACCAAGACGGCCGACGCCGGAACAGATGGTTCCTGTCCAGCAGTGTTAAATGAGTCATAGCTCTTGGAATCGCTCAGACTCAATAGAGGAGGTGAAGCCAGAGGCTCACGTGGATAAGACAAGCTCCGGTGGTGCGTGTTTGGCCCTTCAAGCTCGACTGAGTGCCTCAAGTCAGGGTCTCCGGATCATCAAGCTGGATGAGCGGCTTGTAAGCATATTTCGCCGACCTGACCTGGGTCCATACGTAGATAAAGTAGACGACGATCAGGACAACCGACATTGCTCGGCTCAAGTTCGTCATTTTGTGTGTGGTCGCTAGATCCTCTTTTCTGAGCTTCACGGTCGACTAAATATATTTATCAGACACTTTACAATTGCAGCTTGGCATTTGGCTTACAGGAACAAGCAGAGTTACTGTCGTCAGGCAAAGTAAACCAGCTGCTACTCTTGTGGCCAGTACGTTGTACACTTGTCCTCGTTCTCGACCCTCACCCGTCAAAATAGCAAGCCCAAGCACAAGCAGTATGTTGACAACAATGGATCCTATGAGCGAAGTCCGAACGATGACATATTGCCGATGCACTAATGCCTGACTGCTGCTGTCAATACTGACAGAACAAGTCTTTCCGACCGACTTACATAAAGATGACCAGTTCGGTCAGGTTGCCCATCGTTACATTAACCAAGGCGCCAGTTGTCTCACCCATGAAGCTTGCCACGCTGTCCGTAGCCTGGCATAATACCTCAGCAAGCGGTACGATGGCGAAACAGTTGAACACGAATACTGCCGAGTCATTGAAACCGATGTATGGAGCAGCAAGACCAATAGGCACAAAGACCAGCATGAGACGACTCCAGTATTCGGTTAGAAACCTTCCAGCAGCTGTAAATATCTTGACGCTTTGTGAAGGACCAGTGTCATGAGGAGTAGGGACGGGAAACGACGTGTAAGGTGTGGAAGCTGCCCTGTGTGCCTTGAGGCCGTCAGGGAATCTATTGTGTCTCAAAGAGAACAGTGATCGACTTACTAGGTGTGGTGAACGCGCATTCACCGGTCTTGCGTCAAAGATGCAATATCCCTCTTTCGGTAGCGTGTCGGCTGTAGCGTCAGAGCGCCCATTGTATGTCCACTTGTGAGGACCCGGATTCGAGGATGCGTCGCTGCATATGTCAGTAGTATATAGTCCCGATTCATTCATTCTGGTTACAGCGTCAACTGATACACGCGCGCAAGGAAAGTCGTTTGATTATAGAACTTTTGTAGAGGGACGCATGCCGTCGTAGGCATACATTTGCCCAGAGACCATTGAGTCGATACCGTCGCTCATCACCAGAAGTCCGTCAGGCATTCGCTTCGAGCTCGAACTAGACAGTACGGGCAAGCCGGAGTGGTAGACCTTGCCTACCTCAGCCTTCGCGATGTATCTTGCGCGATTTTTGGTATCCAGCAAGCAGATTTGTTTCATCTGTTACACAACGAGTATGTGGAGGTGGGCGTCAAAATGAGCCGCGCATTAGACCTTTTGCGGAGCATTCCACCTCGCCATCTGGATGCCAACTTGACCACTCAGCATTCTTTAGCCAACATCTGCAACAACGCCCACTCTTGACAAGAGTGAAGAGTCGCGTCTAGAGAGGCGGAATATTTCTACGTCTGCCCAGGTGGAGATTGCGGCACGCTGGCGGTAGACGAAAAATCCCTCAATGTCGTGGCTGAAAAGGAGACCCATCACATGCCGCGGTTGAAAGCGTATCAAATTCGCCATGAGATGTTCCGGGGCCTTATTTCGTCCGGGCTGGCAGCGACCACTCGCACATCGTGGAGAACATTGGCCGTAATGCTGGAGGAGCCTGGGAGGAGGATACCCAGAGACTCAAAGCACACGAGGTCGTACAGAACACAGGTTCGATGTTCAAACATCGCCACGGTTTCCCAAGAAGCCAAGAACCCTACACCTCTATGTCAAGTCGTGTATATTGATACAAGCAGCGACAGAGATCGGGTGGGTGGTGAAGTGGAGGGACTGTGAGCCCCTTGCGACTTTACGAAGCCTAGCAATCCCATTCCTCGATCCCTGCTCAAATTTCAGAGGGACCCCACATGTTCGTGAAGTCAATGGCGCTTCGCTCGTGTTGAGAACTCCCACGATGCTCGATGTGGGATTAGTGAGGAGGTTGGTGAATGATGACGCAAATTGTAGCGCGGGCCCGTGCGCCTTTGAGCAATCATCTCTCCTTCCCTTAGCGGTTAAGCACTGTAAACAACACATCACCGAAATCGTCGCAGCAATGAATCCGCCACGACATGGTAGTATTGAGGGACAGCAATTGTGATGTTGCGTGTATCTCTGCCTCATTCGGCCACACATGCAATTGCTACACGACAGTTTTGGCGATCACTTCTCGTATAAGCTAACATAGCGAAGCGCTCACTTGATCACAGATAACCCTCGCGTGCGAAGAGTCTCTTACTTTGTTCCTCGCTCTCGTCACGAAGCTCGTTCAAGGTGACTGATGCATTCGGAGTCCACAGAACTTTAACCTTGCTTAGGGCTCCTAACAGATATTCCTGAGATCAATGTGACGCCCCGTCCTCCACCGTGCATGGATAGAGCTCCCTAATTCTCTCACCTCCGGACATCTGACCACAGCGCTTTTGAAAAGCACAAGGCTAACTTGCTCTAGCCCGTGGACAATGTCGTGGAGGTCTGTGGCTACGAGAGAGTTCGCCGAGGTCGTGGCATATTCTGATGCTGTTCAAAAAACCATAGCAAGAGATCAAGTCCTGTGCAGGGAAGCAAATCAGCTGCCGTTGAGTTCACAAATCAACCGGACACAAATCTGGAAGACCACAACAAGTGGTGTAATCCACTGAATCCGAAATGTCTTGGAATTCTCACCAGCCACTTGCCCGTTCACCTCTGGTTCAGCGTAAAGTCTCCTTCATTTCAGCAAAATCGGCCACGCAGCCGATGCCAGCTCCGTTTGATACCAAATTTCTTCACCGCGCTTCATCTTCCGAACACTACCTTCGCCCATATTTACCTACTGACCACCAGACAGTGTACAGCGAGCGACAGCTACACAATCACCATGACCGACGACACCGGCACGACATGTGCTGTCTGCAGCAAGCCTACCACTAATAAGTGCCTTGGCTGCAGGACGCAGGTTTTCTGCAACAAGGGCTGTCAAAAAAAGGGTTGACCGGCCCACAAGAGCATCTGCAAGGAAGCTCAGCTGGAGAAGACGCTGGCGCGTGTGGCAGAAGTTGTCCATGAAGCGTATCTCACCTTCCGCGAGAACACGTGGGGCTTCCCAATCATCCGGGTCGATGATAAAGAAGACGCTTTGATAATCTACACCGGCAGCCCATGGGACAACCCGCAGTGGTTCCGCGAATTCCCACACGCCGTCGTGCCTCCTAACAGGCGCGCGAAACTCGGTGTCCTGACGGCGTGGACGTGCGACGAGCCGTACGCGTTCCTGCATACTTTGATTGTGAAGCTTCTGCAGGGTATGTCCTTCTCCAAAAACCGCATTATTCTTCCAGCTCACGCCACACAGGGCTCAGCATCGACACGCAGGAGATCAGCGTCCTGCTCCGCCAAATCCCGCGCAAAACGGTGGCAATCCACATGACCACGCTCCAGCCGCAGTCCAACTGGCCCGCGTACCAACACAAGGTGCTGCGGCTGACGTCGCGCAAGAGCCGCGCGCAGTGGGTCATGGACTTTGCGGGCGGCCAGTACGGCATCGAACAGGCACTGCACACATGGGCGCACTACAAAGCCGCCTTCGTCGACAAGATCGTCGGCGTATACCACGTCGGCGCACACAAGTGCATAGTTGACGAGATCGGCAAGATGGCAGGCCTACCATCCCTTTCGCACGGCCTAGTGGGCAAGGCGGCTGCTGAGCTCGACAAAGCCCTCAGCACGTGGGAGTCGGAGCACCACCCACTCTCCGCCATGGGAGGTCTTGCGGACGCCGAATTTGCGCGGCAGAAGACCAGCCTGCTGCGTGTGCTCAGCGACGCAGTGCGCACGTTCATCGCGACGAGCGACTTCACGGCTGAGGTGCGGAGCGCCAAGGCGTGCAACTCGCTGGTGGTGGGAGAGATGTTGAAGGCGAAGACCATGCAGATGGACCGCGCGTTGAACCTGATGGAGCAGCCGCAGTCGGTTGAGCCTGGTCTGACGGACTTTCGGCGTGATAGGTTCGGTCCGGGGTATGTGTACAAGGAGGGCGATGAGTATCTGCCTGGAGCCAATGCAGTGGTGATTGAGCCACGGGGCGGAAAATCTACGGGGACCGTGCACGTTGTCTTGTGAAAGCGAGGTGTGGTCTTGTTTCTCCTCGCGGAGATGGGTTGAGGTCGGTATTAGGGGTGGTGTGAGAAGGAATGAGCCCAAAGCGTGAGAATACGGACTCCGCACTCGATACTCACATAGCTCCAAACCCATGCAACGCACACAGCAGCACCCAACTCTTCCTCACCACCCATGAAGTCTTGAACTGAATTTAAAAACCCCACATCACCACCTCCCCTTCCCTTCCCAGCCCATCCACCCACACTCTTAAAACCATCACTCAACATCCATAGCCTCCCCCTCCACCCCCGCACCGCCCCTCTTCCTCTCCCTCTCCCTCTCCTTCCTGCGCCGCCGCCGCAGCGCCTCGCCGCCGACCCTCTTCGCCTCGGGCCGCGGGCCGCGGAATGCGCGGATCGTCATGCCCTTGCGCTCCGCTGTGACGAGCTGGCGCTCCGCTGTGACGGGCTGCGGCTCTGTGGTGATCATCTTGGCTTGCTCTTTGGCGAGGCGGCGGGCTTGCATTTTGGCGAGGTTTTGGCGCTGCCGTTTTGCTGGGGGGTTAGGTGGGATTGAGAGGGGAAGGTGGAGTGGGAGGGGTGTAAGAAATGGAGGACGTACACATCTTCACCCCCGAAGTGGGCTGGTCGATTTGCATTTCCTTATCCTTGTCCGCATCAACATCAACAAGTTTAGCATCTACCGCGCGTCAGCATCACATCCTCAACCCAATCTTCCATAAACATAACAAACACCACAAAAAAAACATACCTCTCACCCCCTCCCCCTCATCCCCAAACGCCGCGCCCAGCGCATCCCCCAACGCATCCGCAAACGCGCCAAACTGCCGCCTCTCCTTGCGCTTCTGCGTCTTGCTGAGCCCCGCGCGCGTCGGCGACAGGCTGTGCCGGCTGGCGTCGGAGCGGTCGGCGTCGCTGTCCGAGTCGCCGGGCGCGGGGTCGCGGAAGGTGGAGGGGAGGGTAGTGGTGGACATGGGGTGTGGGTTTTGGGGAGTTTGGGGGGGAGGGGGTTTGGTGGTGGTGGTGAGAAGGAATGATGGGCCGAGGAAGGTATGATTTGTTGGGTTTGTTGGGTTGTTTGGTTTGGTAGGTTTGGAGTGTGGTTATATACCTATTCTGACTAAAAAATTATTTGGTGTTGCAAGTGAAGGAACAAACAGCCGAAGAAGCTCCAAGGACTCTGATTCGTCCACCTCTCGACCATTCCCACGACGTCCAAACCGCAATTGCCATGCGCAGCATATATGCACATGCACTCCCCCCCAGAAACCACAAAACTCGAAAATCAACAAGTTGCGAGTGAGGAACAAGGCCAAGTCTCTGATTCGTTGATTCCTCTACCATTATCAATACGCTCCCCCCGCTTGCTCTGCGCAGTCGCGTGCATGCGTGCCATCTACCCTCTACCTCTGTTTTCGCGCGGTGTGAACATCAAAGAACAATGCTATGCAGAATGGGGCGCCAGCTCGGCGCAAATATGGATGGAGAAGTGAAACAAGATGGAGCCAAAGCGCGACAATGATTGCATGCATTGTACAGAGGCGCGCAAAAAAATAACAGGATAACATGATATGTCAAGGAAATTCGTAAGTCGTAAGTTGCATGTGCAGACGCTCTTCACTCCAGGGCTCGACCGCCCGTCCCAATGCGCCCAACCCCAACGCCAAAGCCAAAGCCCAGTCTACGGTCCGATCCGCAACGCCGTTGCAAGCAAAGCCCAGAGGCGCTATGAATCCATGTCGTCGTCGACGAAGAAGCCCCAGAAGGTCACCTCCTCGTTCTCGCGCCCGCGCAGACGGCCGCCGTAGACGTGGGCGCACATTTCGATGGGGACCTCGAGCTTGAGGCAACCGTGGCCGAGGAAGGTGAAGAGCAGCCACGAGTCGAAGGCGGGGAAGGCGCCATTATCGTCGGGGTTGCGGCTCAGGATGCCCCTGTTCTGCAGCGAGGGGGCGGTGGGCATGCGGAAGGTGTGGTAGGGGAGGGTCTCGTCGGAGTCGGCGACGAAGAAGGAGGTGTTGAGGGCGAGCTCGACGGTGACGCGGGCGGGGCGGTTGTCGGCAGGGTGGCAAGGGTGGCGGGGGTGGTGGTTGTGGAAGCGCAGGGTGCCGAAGCGCAGGTCGGTGGGCTGGCCGAGCAGGTCGAACAGCTCGGTCGAGTAGAGGCGGAAATAGCCGGTGTGGATGGCGAGGGCGTCGTCGGGGGGGCGGGGCAGCGGTGCAGCTGGTCCTCGACGCGCTTGCCCTCGGACTCGGCGGCGTGCAAGGAGCGGCGGATGTGCTTGCGGGTGTACTTGTCGCTGAGGTCGCCGATGGCCAGGCGGCAGGCCTCGCGGCGGATGGCGTCGCGGGCGGGGTGGGCGAAGGGCGCGGCGGGGGGCTCGAGGGAGCGCAGCAGGCCGCGCTCAAAGTCGCGCACGAGCTGCTCGAACTCGCGCATGACGCGGGCCAGGGGCGAGGGGTCGGCGTCGTGGGGCTTGGGGTCGCGGGCAGGCGAGTCTCGCTCGAGCATGGCCATGGGCGGGGGGAGGGAAGCGTGGGCAACGGGCAACGGGCAACGGGCAACGGGCAACGGGCAGCTGGCACCTCGCAACGGGCAGCTCGCACTGGCAGCAGCTCGCACTCGCAGCTGGTGCTCTGGGCAGCGCGGCGAGTCCAGCGTCCGGCGGTCTCGTGGGCGGCGTGGGCGGCTTGGGCGGGCGGCAGGCGGTAAACAAACACGGCGGCCGTTAGTCGTAGCAGGCAGAGTTTACACAGGCACTCGGTCCGCGCAAGGCTGGCATCGAAGCGAGAGCAGAATGGACAAAGAGACAAGAGACATGGCTCGCCGTGAGCGACCGACCGAGATTTTGCTGTCCAGCGCGGCGGGATCGCATGCACGCCAAGGGCAGTGGTCGTGCATCCAAAGCCCACGCCCACCCTGCCAGCCGGCCTGCAGCCAGCACTCCCCCGGCCAATCACCGCCGCGCCTGCACGCCCGCCCTTCACCACCGCCAGGCCGACAGCCTCTGCCCGCGCGACACCTGAGCCGGCTGCTTCAGGTGGGCGGCACGCCCTCGACGCGCCGGCGCTTGCTCGACGCTTGACAGTCGATGCTTGACAGTCGATTCGATGCTCGACACATACCATAGTAGTCGACGCTCCACTCGCAGCCATGCCAATACCGCTGCGCATCGCTGGCCGCACCGCATCATGCATCCCTCGCCGCCGCCTGTGCCGGTGCTCCGTCCAAGGAGGGGCAGACCTGATGGCTGGGTCGACAAATTCGCTCGGAGAACAGCGACCAGCAACAGAGGTGCCTCTTTGGGCCATGAACCACTCCGCCGGGTCGCCGCCCCACCCCCTGTGCCCCATTCGCCCACCGCCACCAGCCCAGTCGCCTCCAAACCGGCCCGTGTCCTGGTCGGTCCGAAGGGCAAGCTGCCTCGAACGCGTCCTCGAGTCCTCGTAGTTGTGCCTGTGCCTGTGCCCGCTCAGCTCTGAAGACATGCGCAGACTCCATCAGCGCGGCTCGGGGACCGTGTAACACCCCATCGTATGCGTGCGACCGACGCTGCTCAGGCCCGCGCCGTCACCGCTACTCCATGCCCAAACCACATAGCTCCAGTCGGCACCGCCGTGGAACCCACCCGGCATCCACGCCACGGTACCTGCACTCCGAGGCCTCAACCCAGCCTGCCCGGCAGCCAGCGACTCTGATGTAGATGATCGCTGCCACGTCGAGTGCAGGTTCGCATGAACAAGTGGTCGTGCAGAACGCTGCCGCTTCCAGAACGCTGCAGCGTCCCCAACGCCAGCAGCGTGTGCAGCGTCAACCACGCTCCTCGACCTCATAAAGGGAGCGTCACGAACAGGTGTCATCCGTTGGTGTCATCCTGCTCGCTCCCATACGAGCCTGCAGCCCTTGATCCATACATGTACCACCCCAAACGCACTTCACTTGTCAGCCTGCTCTCCGTTGTCTGCGGCCACCCCACAACCCCCGACTGCGATCGGTGGAAATGCCATAATAGTTGTTGCCTCATTCTCCCGCCGCGCTGCGCCGATTCGCAGGGTCCTCCAAGTGTCTTGCACGCGTGTTTTTTGTGGTGGGTGTGGTGCTCGAATGATGGTCTGGTAGGTGGACGAGGTACCCTTGTTCTGGCTCGGTTTGGGGAAACGCGGCAACACGCGTGGAATGAGTGGTGCAGAGCGGCGGATATAGCTACACGGTGAGTAGGATGTTGGTAATTGCTTTGAATCAGTTCATGGAGAATTACTACGCACAATTATATATCTACTTCAGCACTACTAATCATGCCTAATAGCCTGTTCACTCGAGCACATCCATCCAGCGCCCAAGGCATCCACTTATATAAACCCTTCCTTCCTTCCTTCCTTCCCTCCCTTCCCTTCCTGACCACGCAATAAGACAAATAATACTACGCACCAGCACACTCCCAGTGCTCGACACCCACAACACACATCACACCACACCTACACATCGACCCACCTCCTACCATCCCCTCCCAACACCCCGCAGAACACACTCCGCAGAACCCATCCGTCCCAGCCGTGTGCCGCGACGCCGCCAGTCAAGCGAAGTGCACGAGTCCGTGGAAACGCAGGTGTGCAGATACTTCGACCCCGTGGTGCCGGTGCGTACGCGGCAGGCCGGGGGTTAGGTTGTGCAGCTATATATGGGACGATAAAGGGTGTGCATCTACACAAGCAAGCAAAAGATGAGAGCGGGGGACGTATGGTGTGGTAGAATGGGAGATTGGTGTCGAAACGAGAAGTGGTTGACGTGTGGGTACTGTACAGCGGCGAGGGGAGAGGGGTGATGATGTTAGTAGGTCCTGTCCACTACGGGGGTGAAGTGGAATTCATATTCTGAACACTGTTTCATATTCCATCGTATCGTACTACAAAACACTCGGCTGAACAGAATACGTGCGCGTATGGCTTCTCACAATGTATTATCCGGGGTATCATCCGACCAGCTAACTCCTTATTTCCATCATATAACATTTCCTACCCATCGTATGTTTCGTGAATCGTTGCTCATATCTTACACATGCCTCTATAATGTGATAGCGATGCAAACCACTCGCTGCTATCCTATGTCGAGACGCCTCATTCCACCGTCTTGGCTTGCCTCCGCTGCGCCTTCAGACTCTTCGACGTATCGCACAACGCCTTCAGCAGCTCCTGTTGTTTGTTTGCAAGATTTTCGAATGCGTCTGCATGTTCTACACGCTGTCGTTCGAGCAGTAGGTCCAGCACTCGCTCCCCATCGTCAGCAAATGCTTCTGTAATGTCGGTCACGGCCGTCTCGTTGTCGACGATGTGGCGCACGACCCGTTTCGAAGTACGCAGCAGCTGCTCATAGAGTGCTCGCTGGTGCGGTTCAAGAGCAGCTTCCCATTCAAGCTCGTCTGCACGCGATGTTGGAGGTGATGGCTCTGGCTCTTCTTCCGATGCATCAGAGGCGTCACAAACGCTCGACGAGTCCGGGATAGGGGGAGATGATCTGAAGCGAAGGTCTGAAACCTTCACGGCATACTGATCAGAAAACCCCACTTCCTCTTCTACAAGCGTAGTATCGCCATCCAGATTATCGTCACCTTTGACTTGAGCTGGCGGGTAGGGTAAAGTATCCTCGACTGCTTCGCAGGGAGCAAATATGATGGAGTCGTCCGCTTGCGCCCGGTGGCTCACGACATCAGACGCTCCACGACGATCATGACTAGCGTCTGTAGGGATGTTGAGCCTGGACCTTTTAGAGGGGTTCGGCTCCATTCTCGCGTCGTGAGAACCGCTCTGTGATGCGTGCGCGTTCCTTGCAGTTTCGAATGTAAGCGAATGCGCCGACTCGATGTGGGACGTTGCTGAGGCTCCTTTGCGTGACTCTGGCTCCTTTGCAGATGGGTCCTTGAAATCTCTGAGACGTGCAGGTGAACCTTGCATGCGTGATTGGATGTAGTGTTTTGTGCGGTGCTTGAACAGGCTCGGGCTGTCTCTCAGTAGTGGTTGGCTCGCAGATTTGATGTTCAGCTCGAGTGCATCAATGTCTTCGTTCACAAGCTCGGCGGACATAGAGCAAGACTCCCCAGGTCTGGATTCAGGGTCATTGTTCGTGGCGCTCTCATCAGTGAATCGACGCATCAAGGAAGTCACCTTCTGGCCCTGGCGACGTTGTTTGAATGGGTCGCTTCTTGCGAGTTCCATGTCTCCTATCCGCTTCTCCCGGTGAATTTCATCGCAATCAGCGTGCCCAGATATGGCTGTAGACTCGGCGTGTGGCGAGTCAGGGACTCGTTTGGTATTGCTGGATAATATCTCGGTATCTGCTGGCGTGTAGTGAAGGCCGAAGTCCTCATCATGGATTGCCTGACTGCGTGGTGTTGACGAGGAAATGTGGACAGGGAAACCGTCACGGTTCGTGTGCGTCTCCATCGGCGTTTGTGATTTGGGTGAAGGTCGGACAGCTGGAGCTCTTGGCTTACCAGGCGTTGACGCGGGCTGACCTGGCTTCTTAAAAGCCGGAGCAGCTGCTTTGCTAGGGCTTTTCGACTTGACCAATTCTCCGATGAGTGAGCGCCGTGCAGAGTTTTCGTTTCGGACATTCTGTTGCGCACTTGACTGCTTCATGGGTTCTCGGGCTCGGGGTGGCTTTGTCTGCACGCTATCCTGCGCTTTCGCTTTCGGCTTCCTCGCCGTTGTGCTGGCCGTGCCAGATCCAGACGCGTCGCTATGCTTGATTTGTGTCTTCTTCTTGGGCCGGCTTTCCTCACCAGAATCACTAGAGCCCCTCTTTCGCTTGGTAGTTTTTGGCTTCGCTCTCGACGCCGCCGCAGGAACAAACTCATCGTCGTCTTCAATTTTGGCTTTGCGCCGGCCCCGAGACTTCCTTCCGTTATTGGGACCTGTAGGGATGTGCGCAGGTACTTTTGATTTGAGATCATATTCATCTTGTGATGACTCTTCGTTCTCGTCCCCGTCCTCGTCTTCATAGACAACAGGATTTTTCTTCGTAGATGATCGGCTTTTTGTAACCTTGGACCTGCCTGGCGGCAACTGCTTCAGCTGTGTGACCTTCTGCTTTATAGCATCAGAGATTCTTGGCAACTTCCCTTTGCCTTTGTTTTGACTCGCACGTTGTGTTGAGGATACTTCTCCTGAACGCTGGTCGGGCGATTCATCCACGATGCCGATTGTGGGCGGATCGGAATTGTCATGGTCATCTTCCTGATGGTTGGGCAGACGCGAAGGATCGATACGTTCCACAGGTGAATGAGGCAGGTCCTCAGGATGATTGCTTGACGCGGAAGAATCGGCGGACTCAGGTGTTGACGTAGTGTGAGTCAGGTTCTTTCGGGCATCATGGACGCCAACCTCAAACTCATCAGCATCTTCCTGGCGTAGGAACGAAACTTTGAATTCGGAAGCTGTGCGATTCGATGAGTTCAGACAGTAAGTCACAGGTTCAGCCCCTAAGGTCATGATCAGGGTGTACATCTTGTGTCCTGACCGACCTTCCTGGCTTTCGTGGGGAGAGTCTTGCTGTAAGCTCGTTTCCTTGACGTGACTGATCGGTATGTCGAGGAATTGGACTTTGGTAAGCGTAGAATCGGATACGATGATTGTCAGCATGTTCTTCTCGAGAACGGCAACCGCGGATTTGCCAGTCCATTGGAACCCATCATTGGCACAAAAAGACATCGGAAACAGTATGAGTGGGTCGGTGTTGAGGTTGACAAGAGCGAGACTCCCCAGAGTATCCAGATACGTCTGAAATTGGCCCATCCACTGCTCATTGGAATCTCTCGGAAAGTTCGGCGCGCTGTGCAGCACCTTCTCTGACTCCCAGAAGTCTATGAAGTCGATGCCTGCTTCGAGTCCTTGTCGTACAATTAAACCGGCGATGATCCTGCGTTCCTCACTCTCCTCTTGGTCGAGAATGATGGCACCAAGTCGAGATGGCCCATGTGATAGCTTCTTCAGACGCTGAACAACACTTGCAGACGCGCGCAGCATGCCTGCAAGCGCAATTCCAGCCCATCTTCGTCGACCGTTCGAATAGCTCTTGTTGCAAAACGCGTCCAAATATCGGTGCGCGACGTCAGGCAGGCCTGTTCCAGTGTAGCAGCCAGCCGCGATTAGGTCGACTAAACGTAACTGCGATTCATTGTTGTCGGGGCCCAAAAGCTGGGCGTCGAAGGCCAGCGAGGACATCGCAGTGGCTGGGAAGCTCGCTAAACGGAAACAGATGGCATTCAAATAAGGCAAAGAAAGAGACACGCTTATTATAAACGGGGAAGAGACCGAACGAAAGGAACAAGCGTGAACTGTTGTGGGAAATTAACGCTGCGGGCAGGCGCGAACTGAAGAGGTGGAAATTGAAAACGCGTCGAGCAGTTGGCGTTTGACGTCAATCTCGATCGAAAAGCGCGAAAGTCGCGCGTCCAGCTCACCGCAATGCACACCGCACCTTCCTCGCCTGAAAAGCGAGCAAACAACACCAAAACTCGCGTCTGAACGAGGTGGATCTAGAGGAATACACAGAAATTTTAAAGATTGTTAGACGACCTACGGTACTCGCGTTGATGGCTACGACGTGGAGGCGGGGCGGCTTCAGCCAAGCTGCTGGATTGCGGAATGACAAGCCCATTGTTTGCAGCGCGTCATTCACGGCGTTGCAACGACTGCGATAATTGCGACTTTTGAACATTTTGTCTGGAGCAATTTCCGACGCAGATGAAGAGGTGGGACATACATGATGCATACTGAAAGCTGCTGTGAAATATACACCGTACACTAGGGCGCTTTGACAGTCCACAGCCCTGTCCTGCTGCAGCTCTCGTCAGAACGAAATAATCGGAAACAGCCAATCAGGCGCGAAGCATTACAATCGCCAATAGTGCAACGTGCAAGTAAATTTATTATTTTTAGGGTACAAATAAGGTAGAGACAGTATTAGAGGATATATCTGTCTAATTAAATTTCTTAAATATTGTATTGGGGGCAAGATATCACTCCCCAAAGCGATTCCTTATATCCGACTTTCACGTTCAGACGAGAGTGCAGTCAGCACTTCCCCACCAAGCCCGCATCTCCTGACAGCCCACCCACGACGACAGCAAGGCTCGACGACAGACTTCCCGTTAAGGCTGCTACTGCCCGTGCCGCACAAGACGCAGCTCCTTTGCCTTCGCTTTCGCTTAAGAGCGCCGTTGCTGGACCAAGCCGAGGTGGATTTAAGGCAAGCCACAAGACGCATGTACGGACGTAACTTGAACTTGGTCAGGCGGGTACGGAACTGATGTCTCCCCATCCTTCCGTGCTGCGGGCGTGCATCCCACCGCTGGCCCCAAGGCCTCAGGTTTTCAGGCGATTGGTGCGATGACTACCCGTAATGTTGGAGACATGTGAGAGGATATTTCTGCAGCCTTAATATCTCTTGATATCTTCTGTAATCGCAAACACCCTTGGATACTCTCTTTGACCTTGCAAGCATTGTCTGAGTGACAAAATGGCTTCGGAGCCACCCGAAAGACCTGTTGGGGTCGCCTCAAGCGTGCCCAGTATCGGTCCAGCAAGGCTGAATATCATTATCTGCGGACTGTGGTTCTGCCTGTTCATATCCGCCTTGGACACAACAATAGTAACGACCGCTCTCATCAAGATCTCCAGCGGCTTCAATGGGCTGGAACAAGCAGCATGGCTGATCACTACGTATCTCTTGACTTATAACAGCGAGTATCACCACTGTGACCCTGTATTTGTACATGCTAACACCGATCAGGCTTCCTCATGATCACAGCAAAGCTCAGTGATGTATGGGGTCTGAAGACTGTTTTGCTGACGTGCGGAGCCATATTCCTCGTCTTCTCGATGGCGTGCGGAGCAGCTCAGACAATGACACAGCTGTACGTCTCCGATCCCCCATACGAGCGTCCATTGTCCCACACTTGCCCAGATTCGACAGAGTACCTTGGAGATAGAAAACCGTGCTGACTCCCCAGGATCGTGTTCCGAGCATTCCAAGGCATCGGAGGTTCAGGTCTCTACTCCCTAACCTTCGTATCAATCCTAAAGCTCATCGTCCCGGAGAAAATCGCCTTCTACTCCGGTATAATCAGCTCTGTGTTCACCATGTCCAATCTCCTCGGCCCCCTACTCGGCGGCATAATCGCAGACCGGACGACATGGCGCTGGATATTCTTCATAAAGTATGACTCCTTAGCACGGCCTGGATATTTCTGCTAACATACGGACCAGTGGACCCATATGTGCTGTGGCGATGGTGTTGCTCTTCTTCTCTTTGCCCAGTTTGAAAGACGGAAAGTCGAACGCTGAGCGCGTCCGCAGTCTTGATGGCATTGGAGGCGTCCTGTCGGTGTGCTGGCCTATCCCATTGATCTTTGCATTGCAAGAAGCTGGTGTTTCTCACCCATGGGACAGCGGTGTGATTATCGGTACGCTTGTGGCTGGCATTGTATTGTTCTTCTTGTTTGGGTTTTATGAGACCTGGGTGACGTACTGGACTAAGACAGATCCCATCTTCCCAATCCGCTTTTTATGGAACCCGTCCATGGCGCTGCTTTTGTTGTGAGTACGCTCACTTACAGTGCGAATTCCCCTACTGACGTGGATCAGGAGCATGTTCCTCCTCGGAATGCCATTCTACGTGATTTTCGTGCAGCTGCCCCAGCGCTTCCAAACCGTCAACTTCACCACCGCCGAACGCGCAGGCATTCTGCTGCTCCCCTGCACACTAGTCTCGCCCGTCGGAGCCATGGCCGCCGGTCTCGTTGCCAAAAAAAGTCGCGACAGAGTACGTTCTCATCTTGTCCGCGGCCATCGTATGCGTCGGCATAGGCCTTATGGGCAGTCTGCCAACATCCTCGCACCTCTGGCCTGGCATCTACGGCTACGAAATCATCGTAGGCCTAGGCCTGGGTCTCGCGAGTCCTCCGTACTTCATGCTGCTTGCAACGTCCATTGCTGAGAGACATCTCGGTCGGCACTGGTGCTCTGAATATGATGCAGACATTGGGTGACTGCGTCGCAGTGGCTATTTGCACAGCCGTGCATCGCGAGTATACCGCCGACAGGCTGAAAGAGTTTCTCGAGCCGGGTCAGATAGCCGCAGTACAGACATCGAGTGCGGCGCTTGCACAGATGCCTGAAAGGCTGAAGAACGAAGTTGCAGGCATTTTTGGCGCGAGCTACAATCGCCAGTTCCTGATCATGTTGGCGTTCACCTGTCTGAATTTGGTGGTCACAGTGCTGCTGGCGCTGGTGAGGAAGCGGATGGGCGTGTTTGGCATGATGGCGGAGCGGAGGGAGGAGAATGAGTTCTTCCAGGGTGCAGGGAAGACAGCAGACGAAGAAAGGCAGCCAGCAAAGGATGGCGAGGAGGTAATGTCTGGTGTTCAGGCTGCAGATTCGGCGAACGATTCGGACGAGATCCTGGCTGTGCAAGATGTATCCGACAAAGGGAAGGTATGATGGAAAATCGCACCCTCGAATGTGAAGCACGCTTGGCTTGTATCTTCTGTCAGGCATCGAGCACGCTGTACTTCTCCAGAGCCATGTGCATTGGTGTCCAATCCAGGAAAAGTCAAGACACCGATCTTGGAGACCGGGTACCCTGGAGCAAATGGTGATCACCCAATCGACCCGAACCTACAACACTAAAGATTAAACAAACCACGAAAACAGAAAGTCAAGTCGCATCGCAGCCCAGGGCCTAAAATTCCGGAAGATTACCTGACGGAAGGCTTGGCTAGCTTCTCTTTCTGCGGACCGCGATACACAAATTCGAGCAAGGGCTGTACCCAATGCGCTTGCGTCGATTATTAACGTGCAGACACACGCTCTCGGACTGTTACTTGTTTTTGTTGTGGGATATAGGTCTGTGCTGTGATTGCATGTGCCAGCACGATTGCGCTAGGTGGGCGGGCAGCTACAAGGGGGGTGCCTGAGCGGACTGACATTTGCACTGAGCATCTAGTGATCTTTTACAAGGCAAAAGCCCTGGTGCGGCAAATTCGTATTGTCAGCCCGCTCAGGCACCCCCCTTGTACTGCAGGCGCATTAGTGTTGAGAGTGGATCCTGAGAAATTCGGCAACCGCGATGGAGACGGCTTGGAAGTCCGATGAATGTATCTGAGAGATTGTCGAGCGGCAGTAAAGATTGATGGACTTGTTTGTTTGTTGTGTTTTTTTTGGTGCAATTGGGAAAACTGCATGGAATTCGCGAACGATGTGGTGAGTTGCGACGGATCTCGACATCGACGCTCCTGCAACAATCAACGTATTGTATCAACCAATGTTCATTGAAGGTATCTGAACTCATTACCACGGCTCCTTCTACTACGATCTTGCGTGATCGAAGGAAACCCCATTAACAGAACCCGATTTGGTACACACAGACATTATACAGGTGTATGGCTCTTGCCAGTCCACGTTTGGTATCCAATGCTTTCGTCTTTGCTTGCCTCGACTCTTCCTGTCCACATCAACCTCCGCTTCTCCTCGACTCGGGGGTATCTTATGCTCTGTTGCCGCCGACCTGGATGGTGTTAGAGAAAGTCCGGGGGATGGGGGTTGCGAGTGACGTACGCGCTTGGAGATGAAAACACCAATCAGCAAAACGGCGACGAGGAAGACAATGACAAGAACGACAATGACACCGGGCTCACGCTGGGCCCAGTTGTCACGCTTGGCCAGCTGAGCCATGGCGTACTCGCTGCGAGCAGCAATGAGGGTCGAGATAGCGGCCATTGTGAATGTGTGGAGTTCTACAGCGACGTCAGTCAGACAGGCCCGGTACGGAGTGCTTTGCAGCAGCTATGCATCGCGGTTGCAAGCAATTGAACAGTGGAAGCAAAAGTGCGAATCGGCCGAGTATTGTTCCGGTTGGGGCCGCGGCCAATGCGCCAAAACAATCACGAAGCTCTCGCGTCAGGATGCAAGCTCCAGCAGCTCCCACGCGCCAATTGGTCCAGAAGAAGAGGTATCGAGCATACCTTTTGGTTGAGACGGTCCTCTGTCGAAGCGGTGTTGAGTCCTGAGGATATTGAAGCTCTCGAAGCTATTGGTAGGCGAGGAAGCTGGTCAGCGGATCTCCACAGAACGTCGCGACAGAGGTGATCGTGGACTCGACGGAAGAGAAGACAGGGCATCAAAGACAAAGAGCCTCAAGAAATTAAGGCCGCTATCCGCTTTTAAATGCGGTGGCTCGCCGAAAATTTCTGCACTATGAGGCATTTGTTTGGTTCCTGTTTGGCTGCCCGGGCCCGGCGGAAGTCCGGTAATAAGCTTGCATGGGGCAGGCGATCGCCTGGACAACGAAAATGTGGACTTACTCTGGGTCGTGAGATGGACTCTGCGGAGAGGTTGAAGATGGAATTGGGTGGGTGCAGAGTGAAGAGAGGAGCGTCGCAGCAGCAGCGTGAGGAGAAGAGGTTGGGGCCTGGCAACCTTAACGCAATCGAGAGCTAGGCTTACCGGAGAAGGGAAAGACACTAGGCTCGGCCAATGGCGCGCGAGGTGAAGACGTGGGTTCGTGGGTTCAAGACGATCGCGGCCGCTCTCGAAACGCCTGCGACTTCACCAAGGCTCTTGGAGGTGCATTGGGGCTCAATCTAGTTAATTGACGATGGCTAGCTCCAACGCGTCCGGTCCCGTCGTTGCATCCTCACTTCGACCTCAACCTCTCCACGTTCGCGCTGTGGGGAGCTTGCAGCTGCTCTCCGCAGAGGTTGGATTGCGATGCTGCAGCCGCCGCTGACGCTACCGTCCAGCTCGCCATGGGATCCATGCATCGATCTGCAGCCGCTTCTGTGCGTGAGCAGAGCAACAATTATGTCATCGAGCGCGGGCTGCTTATCTGCGCTGCATCAGCGCCCACAGACCCCCCGAGACTCGCACGAGGGCAGCAGCGGTCGTGGGGCGCGAGGACAAACCGCGACCAGGGCCCAAAATGCCTCATTTCACCAGATGCGAGCCTTTCGATAGCGCGAACGCTACCGAAGCCGCTATGAGACGGGAAAATGTGCGTGGGATGGCGTCTCAGCGTGCAGCCAGGATCTCCACCAAGCTTTGCAGCCCCAGATTCACCAGAGGCTTGGCGCGGTCGCAGCATGTTGGCGGCTGATTGCGGGCTCGACGTGGCCGCGCTTGAGCGTCTGTCTGCATCCATTACCTACCGAATGCGATGCTAGCAACCCGTAGTCTGTATGGCGAGTGGGCAGCTCCACGTCACCCACGACCTGCTTGCTGCGTCGGCGCCCGCATCCGGCGCCCTCATTAGGATAACTGGAGACCACGGCTAAGTTACCTATCATAGCAAGCCGAGGCTGCGCACTACCGTCGAGGCAAACAGTGGACATCCTAACAAGAGCCTCACTCACCGCCAGGGTAGCAGCAGGTGCGGCTAACCGATGTCGGCAGTGTTGCCGTGGTGTTCGTGTTCACCGTGTGCACACCTCAACACAATTCTATGCAGTCTGGGCACGGTGCCTGCCAGCTTTCTGCACTGCAAGCACGGTGATTGAAGCCGAAGACGTTTCACAGCGACTTCACACATCAACCTTCCAGGGTCTCATCTCATCATTATAGTTCTTTGTTCCTAACCTTTGATGCAAGCAAGCGGACCGCAAGTCTAGTCTCCGCACAGCCGCACAACCCCAGATTTTCGAAGGTTTGGGTATCCGCAAACTAATAAGTGCCCTGACGATCTCCACGCATGTTCTTCAGCTCCTCAGTTCCTCCATATCCTCACTTGCTTGTCCGCGCCTCCACTGCCCACTTTGTCGCCGTCCGGGCTCCAGTCCAGCGCAAAGACCTGGTCTTTGTGGCCCGGGAGGTCCTCCTTCAGCTTTCCTGTCCTCATATCCCAGACCTTCAGCGTCGTGTCCTTGCTGCAGCTGGCGAGCAGTCTGCTGTCTGCGGAGAAGCTAGCCATGTACACGGGTCCGACGTGCGCTCGCAAAGTGTTGAGGAATTTTCCATCTCGGGCTGACCAGAGCTTGACGTGGTTATCCCACGCTGCAGATGCGAGAAGCTGGCCATCTGGCGAAAAGACGACCTGGTTGATCTGCTTCTGATGTCCCGTCATCCTAGTGACCGGCTTTGGGCTGGTCAAGGGAGTCCACAGGATCAGTGTGCAATCCTCTGAAGCTGTCGCCAGGCGCTCCACGATCTCGCCACTGATTGTGGCAGCCTTTTCGAAGCGTGCTTTCGCCTTTGCAACCTTCTCCTCCTGTGTCGACGGTACCTTTCGTGTGTGGCCGTGGTATGCAGTGCGCAAGACGAAATCGGTCGAGAGGGCGAGGTGGTTGACCCAATGTGCGTGACCTGAGAGGGTGCTGAGCAGTTGGCCAGTGGCAGCATTCCAGACCTTGATCGTCTTGTCGTGGGATGAGGTGTATATGCGCCCAGTGCCGCCCCATTTCACACATGTCACACTGCCCTTGTGTCCTGCCAGAGCGAAGTCGATCTTGCCGCCGACAGCATCCCACACTCGAACCAGACCGTCCTTTGACGAAGATGCCACCCTAGGTCGCCCTGGCTCTTGCAGGTGATATGGCTCCCAACAAAGCGACGTAATGAAGTTGGTGTGGCCCTTCAGCGCACCGCCAACCTGCTTTCCTGTCTCAGGATCCCATATCCTGACTTCATTGTCGTAACCTCCAGATGCCAACAATGAGCCGTCCGGTGAATAGCTGACAGCAAGCACCCACCTTGTGTGGCCCTTCATGGTGTGCACCGGTGTTCCAGTGTCGCAGTCCCATATCCTCACTGTCTTATCTCCGCTTCCACTGGCCATGCGCCCTGAGTTCAGTGGTGAGAATTGTACCGCTAAGATGTTGTCTCCGTGCCCAGAAACCGCTGCAGCGCATCTCGACACAGCCTTCACCCTGAACACAGCTTGCGGAGCATACTGGAGCACTATCTCCGTTTCGGCTGAGGCTTTCCCTGACTTCATCAATGCATTGTACAAATCTTCCTTGTCGCCAAGCGCTTCTGTGGCCTCGTCGTGGAAGAATCGGTACGGGACTTGGTCGTCGGCTTGGTCTTTGAGCTCGTTGAGGAGGATCTCGAGGTTCTTGGTGGTCGCTTGCGAAAGGGGAACAGTGAGGACGGGGAGATTGTCACTTTCGCCTGTGGCCTGGTCTACAAAGCGTACTCGTACGGTGCCGTCGGGGATTGTGGTGTCGACATCCTGCTGTTCACGCGTGAACTCGACCTGCGCGCGCTTCTGCCGTTTCGAGGGGGGTGGGTATTGTGTCGCCATGTTGAAATTAAGTTGTCTTTCAAAAGACTGGACTCGGTCTCGGCGGATTAAATCTCTCTTTCGAAAGTTGCTGCAAACACAGCCAAACCCCACTGCACTTTTTTCTTGAATGCTTATCGATTAGGATCGCGCTAGTGACGCGCTTGCGCCTTCCCGGCCGGCGAGCGACCACGAACGCGTTCTTGCATCTGCACTTCTCCGGCAAAGAGCAACCTCAGATAACGAGGGTCTCGGCGTCAACGCCTGATCAACAACTAACCTTACACAGCACTGACTATCATGAGTCGCCCTTGGAGACCCTCCACCTCTTACATGTCAGCTTCTAGTTCCTACGGCTATGGTGACTATAACACCACCACAACCTCTCGCCCCAGGACCCGGCCAGGCACAGGTAGACGTTCCACTGCTCGACCGAGGACCGGTGCTTCGACCATTGCTAGGGTCGAATCACAACATGTGGTTTGCGCCGTCGCTGAGTCTCGTGGGATTTCACCCACAGTTGGCTTGGCCTTCGTCAATCTCGACACCGCCGAGGCTGTGCTTTGCCAGATCAACGACAGCCAGACCTACATTCGATCTATCCACAAACTAAAAGTGTATGTGCCTTCAGAGATACTTATTGTAGCAACAGCATCCAGCCCAAAATCAAAGCTGTTCTCGATCATTGAAGAGAATCTTGAGGACATCGGCAGCAAACTCACCTTGCTTGATCGTCGCTACTGGGCTGATTCCACTGGCTACGAGTATCTCCAGACTCTTGCATTCAAAGAGGACGTCGAAGCTATCAAGATCTCGGTCCAAGGCAACTACTACGCTATTTGCTGCATTGCAGCGGTCAGTAGCCTGTCGGCCAGCGTGATCAACAACTGAAACCCTGCAGGCACTCAAGTACATCGAGCTGGGGCTAAAGCTGCAGTTCTCGTACCACTCTCTGAGGATGAGGTATGAGCCCTCGGAAGGGTCCATGATGATCGACGTGTCCACCATCTCCTCGCTTGAGCTCGTGCAGAACCGTCAGAACTCGAAGTCAAAAGACTGTCTGTTTGGACTCCTTAATGAGACCCTGACGGCGATGGGAGCGCGCCTTCTCAGAAACAACATATTGCAGCCGCTCACTGATCCTGAAGTGCTCAATACTAGGTACCTTGCCGTGGACGAGCTCACTACTAAGGAAGAGACGTTCTTTGCTACACGAGCTGGTTTGCCACCCGCGTCAAATTTGATTGCGTGCCTCTGACTGCAATAGCTCTGAAGAATATCCTGGACGGCGATAGGATCTTGACTGCTGTACGCAAGGAACATGTGAGGCGACCAATTGACTAACTTTTGTAGCTCATCATCCAACCAGTCAAGCAGACCCTACAGACGACTGAGCAAGCCATCAATCAAGTGATCATGTTGAAGCAGTTCGTGTCTACCGTGAAGCCGGTTTTCGAGGCTCTCACTGGGGCAAGGTCGAGCATGCTGAACAATATTCGCGAGGTCACGGTGCAAAAACTTCATCTTGCTCGCTTACTGACATTCACAGCTCTGTGCTCCGGAAAACATATCACCGATCCAGGACCTTATTGACGAAGTGATCAATAAGGACACTACTTACGCGAAGCAGCCTCTCGAGCTTCGCAATCAGCGCACGTATGCTGTGAAGTCCGGCGTCAATGGCCTGCTTGATGTTGCACGGACAACCTACAAGGAGGCCACAGAGGATGCGTACCAGCACTGCACCGAACTCAGCCGTTAGCGTTCTCCTGGGTGCTCGGTTCACATTTCTGACGTGGTGCAGAGGAGTATGATATTCAGCTTGACCTTAAGTATGAAAACGCTCGTCAGTTCTATATCAAGATACCTTCGGCGGAGCTCGACGGCAGAGCGCTTCCCCAGGTTTTCACAAATGTTGTTCGCCGCAAGAACAATATCGAATGCCAGACCCTTGAGCTAATGAAACGCAATCAGAAGGTAGTCGTGCGTTGAGACATTCAAGATGGTCTGCTAATTGCCACAGATCAACATCTCACACCAAGAAGTGGTTCTGATGAGTACGTTCACAACTGGATTTGATCTTATACCGAGCTAACAATTTTGCAGGTGATCGAGCCGTTGATGCACTCATCGACGCAGCTCGCGGCCACATGTCCGTCATGTTCAAGATCTGCGAAGCTGTCGCATTATTGGACATGATTGCTGCTTTCGCGCATCTTGTGACTGTGAACGACTACACTCGACCTCAGCTCACAGATACTCTGGCCATTAAATCCGGAAGACATCCAATCAAAGAGAAGATCATGCAGAACAAGTTTGTGCCGAATGATGTTTATGCCACACAACAGACGCGTTTCCAAATCATTACTGGTTGCAACATGAGCGGAAAGAGCACCTATATTCGCACTGTTGCTTTGATGTCGATCATGGCTCAGATCGGGTCTTTGTGCGTTGCCCAAGTGATCTTGAACGGCTGAACGTACTAATAATGTGCAGCGTGCCTGCGTCGTATGCTTCCTTCCCCATTCTGCACCAGCTCTTCGCCCGGCTGGGACTGGACGACAATATCGAAACGAATGTGTCTACGTTCGCCACTGAGATGAGGGAGATTGCCTTTATCTTACGCAATATTGATCGACGCAGCATGACGATTGTTGATGAGCTGGGTCGCGGTACAAGCACGAGAGATGGTCTCGCTATCGCCCTGGCTATCGCAGAAGCCCTCGTCTCTAGCAAGGCTCTCGTTTGGTTTGCGACCCATTTCAAAGACCTTGCCACCATCATGCATGAGCGTGCTGGTGTACTCAACCTTCATCTAGCTGTTGATATAGAGCATGAGAAGAGCATGACGATGTTGTACAAGATCTCTCAAGGCGCCGTCAAGGAGTCGCACTATGGGTTGACTCTTGCTCGAGTCGTCCCATTTCCTCCAGGAGTAGTCGATCGTGCCACAGCTGTTGCTCAGAAGCTCGAGCGCCGTATGCTTCGCAAGAAGAAGACTTCAGAAATTGTTCTCAAGGAGAAGCGGCGCAAGCTCATTCTCAACCTCAAAGAGCATCTTTTGCAGGCACAGTCAGGTGTACTAGAAGGCGAGGTACTCTCGGCATGGCTCAAGGAACTGCAGAAGGAGTTCGTCAACCGCATGACAGCGCTTGAAGCTGAGGCTGCTAGTGTGGGTCAGGAAACAGATGACGAAGATGAAGATGATGAGGTGGAAGAGGAGAGTGTGCTGGATGAACAGCAGCGGCCTACAACGTCTGCTAGTCAACCCTCGGTCGTGAGCCTATCGTCCCGGATGACGTCGACCACGCCCGAGTCTGACGGTCAGTCCATGTTTGAATTTTCGACTGTTCGAGCAGTGTCCGACAACGGGCGTTAGGTGTAGTTTGCCAAGCGCCTTATTGATGCAGATGTTCGATGTTGAGTCTTGTATTACACACAAGATCGCGCTGAAATGCATGCAGCCCTCATAAAAATGCGTTTGCACTTTCCAACAGCCCTCTCGCCCCGTCTCTAACCTCCCTCACAATCTCCCCGCTCCTTTGACCTCCTTCACCAACCCCACCGCACTCCCCGCATACGTACACAGCCGTGCCTGCTCCCCCCAGCCCTCATCTCCCCTCTTCAAATCCTCCTCATACATCTTCTTATTTTCCTCGACGTCCATTCCCGCCAGCGCATCCGTATACGTCTTATTAATGATCCCGCGCCCATTGTGCGTCTCCGCCCACCCCGTCGTCCCACGACACTGATCCCAAACCTTGGTCCGCACCGTCGTCTGCCCGCCGTCACTCGCGCGGAGCACCTCATCCCGATACCCCTTCGAAACCACCGCTTCCGGCGCAGCCAAAAACCTCGTCCCCATAACCACCCCCGCAGCACCCAACACCAACGCCGCAGCCGCCCCGCGCTTCTCCGCTATCCCCCCGCCGCCACCAGCAGCGGCATCTCCCCCTCCCCAAAATCCACAACAAGCGCATCCCGCACCTCCGGCAGCAACGCCAACAGCCCCGCTCCCCTCGCCAGCCCATGGCCCCCCGCATCCGTGCCCTGCACAACCAGCACATCGGGCCTGCACGCCCTGGCCACGTCTCTCGCCTCGCCCACACTCCCCACCTGCACCCACACGCGGGTGTGCGGACTCGCATCCCGCGCGGCAGCGGCCCAGCGCACGAGGTCGGCCGCGCTCGCCGGCGCGAAGAACCACACGGCGGCCGGCCTGTAGGCGGCGAGCGTGGCGGCGAAGGGGCCGAGTTCCGCACCCCAGTTTATCACACCCACGCCGATGGGCAGCGTGCTGTGGGCGCTTGGCAGCGGCGCGGATTGCGCCAGGAGGGAGGTGGCGGCAAGCAGGTGCGTGGTGAGGGAGGTGGTGCTTGTGCCGGCGCCGATGAAGCCTAGGCCGCCTGTGGGGTGTGAGGGGTGTTTGTGTGCATAGTCATGTTGGTGGGGGGTGTGGGTGTGTGTCTTCGTGTCTTCTTATTCATATCCATCTTGAACAAATCTTGATGTTGAACCCACACACACCACTCACCCAACACCACACAACCAAAAACCAAAAAAGAAAAACAACCTACCAGCCCTCGAAACCCCAACCGCCAGCTCCGCAAGCGCAATGCGCCGCATCGGCGCGCCAACCACAAGGGGCGTCTGAATCCACGGATACTCCGCCTTGAGTCTGTCGCTCTGGTGCATCTTGTCTTGCGTGTAGGCTGTCCCTGAGGCGCGGAATAATGATGATGATGATGATGATGATGATGATGATACGAGTGCGGTGAATACGATTATTCGGATCAGACGCTATAGTTAGGGTGTGAATATGCGGTATAAATACGAAAAGATGGTTTGGTCGATTCGATTCGATTCGCTTCGATTCCCCTCCCGGACTTGTGGAGTTGATGTTGGATGTTGGATGTTGGATGTTGGTCGGGATATATATCCTCGGGTCCGGGGTTCGTCATAGGAACATGTCCTCGGCTCGCGGGCGTGTACTTCGTAGTGTAAGCGTGCGACCAACGTTTCCTCCGCCATACCAAGGACAAGGAACAGCACAAAAGAGGGATTGTGTTTAAAAAGTATTACTGTTCAGTTCGTTGATGTGCGTGCAAATTATTAACATGTACTAGGGCCAAAAGTCTAATCCGCCAGTCAGTCGTGTGCCTGCCTGTGTGTAGAAACGAAGTCGGAGGCAACTTCATAAATGTTCATGAGCGCCAATGCTCTTGCGTAACCCATTGTGCATTTACAACTCACCGTTCCTCCTCTCCCACTCGACGGTGCCAGGCGCCAGCGGCCTGGAGAACAGACTCGAGTAATCTGTGCCAACAATGTCCTTGCTGCCGCCCACGTTCCTGAGCTTGAACTCCCTCACAAACGCAACAAGGATGGTCTGCAGCTGCAGGTACGCAAACTGCTCACCAATACACCTGTGACGTCCGGCGCCAAAGGGAAGGTAGGGCGAGTTGGTTCCCTTGGAGATGACACCCCAGCCGTAGTCGATTGTGTCCTCGCCACCCGCAGTCGCCTCCTCCTCTTCGTAGTTGTTGTTGCCAGCGTCCCAGCGATGCGGGTCCCATACATCGGCGTTAACAAAGTGCGAGTCGAGCTGAGCAGAGAATCCAGGGGAAGACATAAGCGTGTGCGAGGTAGGAATAACGTAGTTGGTACCGTCGGCCACAAGTGGCTGCTTGACCTTGCGCATGATGGAGTGGATCGGCGCATGAAGGCGGAGCGTTTCCTTAACGACCTGCGCGTGCAGGGACAATTTCGGGAGATCCTCGTAAGTGAGCGGCGGGAGGTCCTTTCCGAGAGCCGACTTCTGCTCTTCAAGGAGCTCGTCGATCAGGTGAGGGTTTTGAGCGAGACGCAGGATAATCCAGGCAATGGTGGAAGACGAAGAGTGCTGGCCAGCCATTAGGAGGGCAATCATGATACCAGCGATCTCGTGCTCGGGGATCTGAGTGCCGTCCTTGTACTTGCAATCCAACAAATGCCAGATCATGTCGTGCTCGCCCTCCTTCCTGGCTTCGCCGTTCCTCCTCCTGCGAACAATGTCCGAGTAGAGCTTGATCATCGTCTCACGCGCGTTGTCACGCGCGCGGTTGTGGGGCAGAGGGGCCCAAGACAGCATGAAGTTGATGGGCGAGAAACCCATGTCAAGATCGTGGTACAGCTCGGCGAACCTGGAATCGAACGAGTTGCGGATCTCCTGGCCCTGCAGCGAGCGGGACGCGGTGTAGATGGTGAGCTCGGCCATGACCTTGGTCACGTCGAAGGTGCCCTTCTGGCCCTTGAAAGCCTTGTGGCGCTTGACAAAGTTCTCGACCTCTTCGGTGATGACGGTAACGTAGGAGCGGAGGGCGTCTTGGGTGAGGCCGAACTTGACGAACTGGATTGTGTCAACGGGGTGAGGAAGAGATAGAAAGGAATATGCGCACCTTCTTCTGCTCCATCAGCTTCGAGTTGGGGCAGTCGTAGACGACATCCTTGCCAAAGACGGGAGTGGTGAGCGGGCTGTAGATCTCCTCGGCGTTGACGTCCTTGAGCTTTCCGTTGAGGATGAAGTTGTTGCCCTTGGTGTCGAGGCAGACGGTCATCTTGCGACCCAGGAGGATAAAGGTAAAGACATTGCCGTACTACTACTGGTCAGCCTTGGTGCATGGCCACCACGCGCGCAACATACCTTCTTCTGCTGAGCGAAGAAGAACTTGTACGGGTCAATGCCGTACGTGATTGTGCTGCCAATCACGGGGAAGAGGTGGAAGACGAGCGGCGGCTCATTGGGGTTCTTGAGCAGCAGTTGCTGCAGGACGTTGAGGACGACGGCGAGCACGAGGAAGGATGCGAAACCGGCGGCGACGGTGACGGGGGTGGACGAGTTGGCCGTGAAGTTGCCAATCGGCCCAGAGATATCGGCGAGGACACCCATACTGCGCGACAAAGGACTGCGAAGGCGTGGGAGAGCGTCGTTGTCGTAGGGGGCGGCTGTAAGATATATTTCCTAGCGGTTGAGGCCCGCTTTTGCCAATCAAAGATCGCGCCTGCCGCAGCTGGGGTCCGCTTGCTTGGCAGGGACAGGCTGCGGATCTGTGCTCGCCCGTCAAGGAGAAGATCGGGCCACAAACTGACGACACGCGCCAACACGCCACCACCCGTCGTAAACAGCCTCACCTCATTGGCCGACAATTCTGTCTGCAAAGAGCATCCCAAAGTGGACTGCACACGTTTGTTATACTGGCGAGCAAAGCCCATTTAATTACTCCGCTAAACACCTGCGATGCGGCTGTATCACCGTCTTGACCGCTGAGCCGGACCCATTTTTTTTACATGCTTCGACGCCGGCCTACCAGAACACTCAAAGTACGCGAAACACAGCCCTCGATAACGTACAGCTCCCATGCAACTGACCACCTCTACAACCACGATCCATGCTCATGCGTCGTCGAATAGAGTCTGATCGCCTTTGCCTCCCATCTCAGCAAACTCTCGGGGGTCTCGCTTGTCGGCCGGTCGCTCCTCGATGATGTCCGTTTCCTTGAGCATCTTGGAACCACCCTTTTGTGTGCCGTTCTTCTCGTACACCTTCAGTGGCTCTTGTCCTTCGCCTGTTGGGATTACGCGTGCCACCTTGATCTCATTGATGCTGCTGAGCAGCGTTCGCTCGCGCTGGACTTTCCTCTTCGAGAAGTCCAGGTTGGCAATGGCTCCTGTCAAACCATCGGTACTATCGGTAGGGTTGATCATACCGCCTTGCGTGATCCACGGGTGCTGGAGGCATTCCTCGATGGTGATCCGCGATTCAACATCCACCGTAAGCATGCGATCGATGAGGTCCAACGCTGGGTCGCCGACCGAGTCCCAGTACGGCGAAGGGTAGTCAAAGCGACCTTGCTTGATCTGCTGAGACAATGTGTAGGGATTTTCTGGGCTGTAAAGCTCATCTGAAAATGGCGGGAAGCCACACAGGCAGATGTATAGAACAACACCGAGTGACCAAATGTCGACAGCACGTGTATATCGACGATGGTTGGAGTTTTCTAGGATCTCAGGCGCAACATCTTCAAAATGTTAGCTGAAATGCAACTGACACATGACGTTGCAACATACATGATGGAGTACCGCACAGCGTGGTTGTGAACGACTCCTCGCCGATGATCTTGGCAAGACCAAAGTCGGCTAGCTTGACGTGCAGCTCCTTGTCGGTGAGGAGGATGTTTTCCGGCTTGATATCTCGATGGACGATGTTACGCTCATGCTAGCAGCGTGTCAGCAACGCCAGTACAAAAACACGCTGCACTTACCAAATACTTCATAGCCTGGAATAGCTGGATGAAGACCTTCCGCGACTCCGCTTCGGTCAGCTTCTGCTTCATGACAATCCAGTTGAACAGCTCGCCCTCAGTGGCAAGCTCAAGCACAAGGTAGACGCCATCATCCTCGTCGAATGTATCCTTAAGACATAAGAGAGCTGGGTGGCTGATCCCCATGAGAACTGCGATTTCCTGCTGCAGTCCTTCCACCTTTGACTTCTCGCCCGGACCAGTGCGCTTCTCGAACTTTTTGACTGCATGTCGCATGCCCGTGCACTTTTCGACGCACAGGTATACGGAGGCGAAGTGGCCCTTGCCGAGCTGCTCCTGAATCTGATACTGCTGGTGGAACCGGTGTGTGGTACGCTTGAGCGGGTATCTGAAGACGAAGCGGGCCTCCTCCAAGATGGCGAGCTCGTCGCCTTCCTTCAGTTCGCGGCGCTTGTTACGGCCGATGAGCGAGTCGTTGACGAATGTGCCGTTGCCGGATAAGTCCTCGACGACAGCGACTACATCGCCGCCCTTCTTCTCAGTGAAGATAAGGCAATGGCGGTTTGACACGGTGTTTGACTTGAGCTGGAGATCTGTACGCATTAGCCTGGTCTGAGCTTTTAAAAGGTAGCGGCAACCTACCACACTCGCGATGCCGGCCGATGAGATAGCCACCGGCAGTAACGCCCTTTTCTGCCTTTTCCTTCTCGTAGTCCTCCTCCTGCTTCTCATACTCGAGCTTGGACACTTTTTCTGTGCCCGACTTGGGCCCGACCATGTTCTCGGGCACGGGGCAGGCCGCTCGGCGCCGCAGAACCATGACGTCGCCCGACTGGGCATCGAGAGGCACAAGATAACCCCACACCTGCTCGCCCTCCTCATCTTCGACTGCATATGTTCGAGCCTGTGGCGGGTAGACGAATTGAGACTGGGTAAAGGCCTGGGTGTCGGTCTGCTTGTCCGAGGGGGGCGAGGACAGGCCGTGTCGTGCCTGGGAGAACTTGGCCTGACTCTGTGGGGGCGGCGTAACGGTGCCTTCCTTGCGGTCGTCCTCTGTGGTTCCGCTGGATCCCTTGTGGGTGATGGGCGAGGGCAGCTGGCCCTGCTTGATGTGCCGGTGCGGGTCTGACGGCGAGAGCTGACGCTGGGCGCGGATTCTCTTGGGCTCGACTTGCTCGCCCTGCGACGGCTGCATCAATTGGCTCGTCAGCAGTCCATCCGACCTCGGTCCGAACAAGGGAAGCAGAACGTACGCGGGCTCGCTTGAGCTGGCTCTTTTCCGTCTGCGCAGGCATCACTGCGGCGCGTGGATGCTGTGGGTGGTGCGGTGGTGCGGTGGTGCGGTCGAGGCTGCGGGGGATCAGTGCGGGCGCGTTCAGGTAGCCGTGTAAATTGACCAAGTCATAATGGGAGCTGTATGGAGTCTGACTAGGAATGTGCCGCTAGACTGGGAGGGTGCGGGTGCCTCGAGACGTTCCAGGCAGCATGGGCCAACACGGTCAAAGTTGACGCCCGGGGAAACCGCAAGCTCCGCCGCGCGATCGCCGCACCCCTGTCTGCGGGGCTGAACCTGAACACGCGAACAGAACACACCCTGTGATTGCCACGCCGCCCCAGATACGCGCGTGCCCTGCAGCACCCGCATTGGGCGACCGCACCGTAGCTGGACCACCAAGTCATCCCGACCAGCCAGGGACCACCTCAACCATGGTACTCCGCCGTCTCCCGCAGACTGTGGACGACTGTACTGAAACCACGCAGTCTCACGCTCGCATACTAACCGCTTTCCCGCACCTCTCTGAACCAGAGTTTCGCAACGCATGCCGCGTGTTGCTGGAAGCGTTCGAGCGCCATGGCCGCAGCCAGACGGAGTGGACCGCCGTGGAAACCGTCTGCCGGAATGAGACTACGTATTTGAGAATCACCAAGACGCTGCCGCTGGGTTTGGGCGCAGACGCGCGCTGTGAGACGGAGGTCGAGGACGCGGTGGATCGGATTGAGCTGGAACTGAACGATAGCAGTGAGACGTCCGAGATGGAGGTCAGCGATGACGATGATGAGGTCGCTCGACCTGAGAGGATCAGACTACCCAAACACAACAAGGCCGCTCAATACTCGCAAACTAAACACACCCCGCCAACAATCCACTACGATATCCTCCTCTCTCCCACTTACCTCGTCCCCGTCCTCTACCTCACCCTCAGCACCAAATCCCATCCCCACGTGGCCCCCACATCGGCACTGTACGCGCGCATAGTCCCGCGGGCAATGCAGGCGCAAGCTGCTCACGGCGGGGTGCTGGGCGGCGTGAGTGTGACGGTACGTCAAGCGAGTCGTTCTGTGTCGCTCTGAGTGTCGTTCTGTGTCTCTCTGAGTGTCGTTCCGAGTGTCTTTCTGCTCGTCGTTCCGAGTGTCTTTCTGCTCGTCGTTCCGAGTGTCGTTCCGAGTGTCACTAACACGCCCAGGACCACCCCTTAACCCACCGCCCCTCATTCTTCGTGCACCCCTGCCTGACCGCCGACGTCATGCGCGCGTGCACCGGGCCCCGGGCGGTATCCGCAGCCGAGTACTTGGTGCTGTGGATTGGCGCGCTGGGGAAGTGTGTGGGGTTGAATATGCCTCTGAGTCTTGTAAGGGTTCCGTGAGGCGGGGGCTTGAGAGATGGCAGGTGATGGACCGCTGTGGTGGGGCGGTGGGAAGGTGATTGCTGTACATGTATTATACTATACTACAAGATTTCTACGAGCCACGATTCCGTTGTACACAACCGTCTCATCTTATATCCTTGTGCGCACGCTCGCGCGCTCCAGCTCGCCAATGTTGCCCATGCCGGCCAGACTCCACTTCTCGGTGACAAAGCCGTCGTTGACTTTGTGTCTGAGCATGCCGCTCTCGGCATAGTACTCCATGATGCTGCGGGCCTCGTCTTTGGTCAGGCCGCCGACGTCGAGGATGTCGAGGTCGGCCTTGGGGTTGTCGAGGTCCTTGAGCGCCTCCATGGTGCGCGCGTCGACGCCGATGTAGGGGTTCCATTGCGGGACGGGTTGCTGCGCCTTGCGGGCCTTTGCGGCCTTGAGGCGGAAGTCCATGGCTGGGGAGGTGCGCGAGTTGGATTTGGACGTCGCTGCGAGGACAAGGCCGCCGTTGGGCAGCTGCTTGGCCCCCGAGAGGTGGTCGACAAAGTGGCGGACAATGGTCAGGTCGTGTGCGTGGATCGGCTTTATGTCGGCGTTCAGGTACTCCGAGTCCTGCATGATGTGCGAGAGTCCGTCGGCCGCAAGAAGGACCTGTGGTTGACCGGGCTGCGACAGCTCAGCCCAGAGAGCCTTGAAGACGGGCCAGGACGCCTCGGGGTTGGCGATACCGATTGCGACGAGGTCCTTGAGCTTGGCCTGCGCAGGAAGCGGGACAGGCAGCTCGTGTTTCTGGGTGATGTTTGCCTTGTCAAAGTAGACCTTGTTCGCCTTGAGGGTTTGTGACAGAAGAGCGGCTGTGTACGTGTCCTGTGTGTACTGCGTGGGCTCAGAGCCTTCCAGCGGAGCGTAATCGGTGTGTGCATTGACAAGGTCCTGGCCTGGATGGGTCAGTTCAGCACGTGCAAGGAAGACAGCTGTGCATACCTTCAGGCAAGCTGATGACAAACCACTGTCTCAAAAAGGCCATGCTCAGGCCCTGGAGCAGCAGCGTGCTCTTTCCGCTCATGCGCTCTCCAGTGAGTATCCGACGAATGGTCTTCTTTTCCTTGCCTGCTGCGGCGTCTTCGACCTCCTTGAACAGCTTGGCCAGCTGGATGGCCTCCTTGCGCATCAGCACGGCCGGTCGGCGGAAGAAGCTCCAGCCCTGAGACGTCTTGAAGGCCTCGATGTCACGCAGGGCGTCGATGATGGGCTCGGGGAGGCCCATGACGCGGCCCTCGTTTGCGTCGCTCAGCACGTTCGCCTTGGTCAGGTCCTGCAGCGAGGCCACCTCCAGGGCGTTGTTGTTGCTGAGCACGATGCGCTTGCGCAGTGCCTTGCGCTCGCCCTGCGCCGGCCGCTTGCCGACATCACCGGTCGATGCATTCTTGCCCTTCTTGGTGTTGAGCGACTTGACGCCCTTCTTGGGCGCCGACGGGGTGGGCTTCTTCCGGTTCAGCGGGTTGGCGTGGCGGGCGGCGGTGGTGGAGAAGCAGGCTACGCGCGGCTGCAGAAAGCGCGACGCGGCGGGCGAGTGGGCGGCGGCATCGAGCGAGCGCTGCGAGAAGCTGCGCAGACAGAGGGCGGGCGGCATGACAATGGGGGTCGAGAGGGCGTCGTCGTCGAGCCGTCCAAAAACTGAAGCCAGCCCGGAAGGAAGTGGCCCGTTTGGGCGCTAGCGCGGCATCCAAAATATTTCTCTGCAGCGCCGCCGGGCGAGCTGCACGGCTCCAACACTGCACGCCCTGCATTCTCGCCTGCCCACTTCCTCGACACTGACATGAGCGGCGGCATTGCACTCGTCACACACGCGTATCTCGTCGACCGAATCAACCGCGGAGCCATGGACGTCGACGCGCCGAGCAATGCAGCGCCTTCCATAGCAGACTCGACGGCAACAGGCCGACTGTGCGTCTCAACGAGCCCCTCTCCCCCACCGCCCACTGTGCCCTGCTGACTCCTCCCACAGCCCCGTCGCCGTCAACAAGCCCACCCCGTTCACCTTCGACCTGGGCAACCTGCTCGCCCACGACCCCAACCCCGTCCCCGCCGAGGCCGATGAAGCCGCCCTGGCTGCCACCGCCCGCGATGCCGCACAGGCCCTCATCAACCAGCTGCTCTCCACCTGCGAGATCAAGTCTACCACCGAGGGCCTGCACCTCGTCCTGCCCGCCCCGCAAATGGCCCTGCCCCGCGAAAAGCCCATCCCCAAGGCCAAGGAGCAGACCAAGTGGGAGCGCTTTGCCGCCAAGAAGGGCATCAAGGACAAGAGGCGCGACGGCAACAAGGTATACGACGAGGCGACCGGCGACTGGGTGCCCAAGTGGGGCTACAAGGGCAAGAACAAGGAGGCCGAGAGCTCCTGGCTGGTCGAAGTCGACGAGAAGAAGGAGGCTAGGACGGGAGAGGCTCACGATGCAAGGGCTGAGAGCAGGTATGACCGCAAGGAGCGCGCCAAGCGCAACGAGAGGAAGCAGCGCGCAAACGAGTCCAAGGCTCGGAAGCCTGCTGCTTAGCTTTGGCGCAATGAGGCTGCAAGGGAGCAGATGAGCGAGTCTTGGTCACGTTATGCATTGGGCGGCGTTGTCAACTTGGGATATATCCGATTTCACGGGCGCATCAGGTCAAAAGCAAGGCTATGTACGCCTACCATCTGGAGTGTGGGAGCCCGTCTTCTATTAGGTGCAAGGTCCGGGAGGACAGGGGAGAGGCGGAGCAGGTGTTGAATATTTTCGACGTGGAATGCTATATGTGCCGAGGGGTCTGCCAATTACTCTTCAGACGCATGCTCTGTGAATCACTGGCGGTAACTGTCAAACTGCCTCGTGGTACTGGACTCAGACAGACACGGTAAAGACTACACGGTGCGTACTTGAACCATCCGAAGTTGCTTGCCGCAAATCCACTACCCTAGGTATTCGGGCCTTGCGTTGCATTAACTCCGCACGTGTGCCGCACCTCCACGCAGTATCCAATAGTGTCCACTCTCAGCACACAAAGCCTCAAACCCCACCAACTGATGATGAATGCAGCGACTTTTAATCCCATGCATCGCCCAACGCACTGCACCTACCACTGTTCAGGCAGGTCGGTCTTATCGCGACCCACGCTCGGTACTGCCGGCGCTGCACGCGCTGCTGCAGAGCCGCAACGGTCCAGAGAAGAACCGAAGCAACGTTACAAGCCACTTGTCTAATGCTTAGCCCCGCAACCGCCTCCCATTGGTTTCTCCGCACGCCAACCCTCGGCCGATGAAAGCTTCTGACAACGCCGGGTCTGGGCATTATCATTTTCATCGCTTGTGGAGTCGATGTCGGGGGCTCAAAAAGTGCCGGTCTGCAGGGGACAGGGCTACTTATCCTGATTTCTAAGCAAAATATGTATCAACCGTCAACAGATGTGCCCATCTCCAAAGTCCGGCCGATCAACATGCGCTAAAGATGGAGGTGGGGATCGCGAGATATGGGGAAACTGGCCAGTGACCAACGCACCTTGAATTATTGGGAGCGCGACTGGTGATAGGCGACCACTTAGCCTCGGGATGGAATGCCCCAGCCGTTTGTGCGAATCCTACATACACGTCAGAGAGTGAAGGAGTATATCATGCGCCGTCTCGCTGATCGCAGGCTTGCGGCTCTCATCCATTCCCGCGGTTCGCACTTGCCCTTCGGCCCGTTGAACGTGTGAGAATATAGTAGGCTTGTCTACTCGCCCTCTTACTCGATACAAGTCGTGACGGTGCTGCTGCTGGCTGCAACACAAGATGGCGTCTGCAATTGACCACGAGAAGCATGGCGAACGCGATAGCTCGAGCTTGGAGCGCAAACTCGACGGCCATGGCATCCACCAAAAAGTCATCAACCCACTCACCGACCTTGCGGACCCGGATGCTGGGCTCAGCGAAGCAGAGCGGGCGGCAGTGGTACGTCCTGACGCCAATCCTCCGTGCATAAAAGCCAACTGACAATGTGCAGGACAAGAAGCTCCTCCGCAAGCTCGACATCAAGCTCATCCCATGGCTTTCCTTTCTGTACCTGATCTGTGAGCATTCCGTCTGGCAAGTTATTAACATGTCACTGACGACTGGCAGCCTTCCTCGACAGAACCAACATCGGCAATGCCAAAGTCGACGGCCTGCAGACGGACCTGAACATGACCAACGGCCAGTACAATGCCACGCTCACCACCTTCTTCGTCAGCTACTCCCTCTTCGAACCGCTCACGAACGTGCTGCTCAAGAAGATGCGCCCTAGCGTCTTCCTCCCCATGATCATGGTACGTCTTGCCGACTCGATTGATCATCACGTCCTAACAGCCGTACCCAGATTGCATGGGGCATTGTCATGTGTTGCATGGGCCTGGTGAAGAACTACTCCGGACTAATGGCCTGCCGCTTCTTCCTCGGGCTCGCAGAAGCAGGGCTATTCCCCGGCGTAAACTACTACCTGTCATGCTGGTACAAGCGGTCCGAATTCGGCATCCGCGCCGCCGTCTTCTTCTCCGCCGCCGCGCTGGCAGGCTCCTTTGGCGGGCTGCTCGCCGCAGGCATCGCGCAGATGGGCGGCGTAGGCGGCAAACCAGGATGGGCATGGATCTTGTACGCATCCCCCCTCCCCCCATCTCATCTCTGCACCGACTAACCCCCCTAAAGCATCCTCGAAGGCCTCGCCACCGTCGTCGTCGGCATAGTAAGCTACTGGATGGTGCACGACTTCCCGGCCGAAGCCACCTTCCTCTCTCCCACAGACCGCGCACGCGTGCTCCGACGTCTCGCATCGGACAAGCAAGCATCAGCCAAATCCTCGACCTTCAAGTGGAAATACTTCTTCCAGTCCCTGCGCGACTGGAAAACCACCGCCTTCGCCATAATCTACATGGGCGCCGACGGCTCTCTCTACGCCTTCGCGCTCTTCCTCCCCACCATCATCAAAGGCCTCAACCCCACCTACAGCGCCACCACCACCAACCTGCTCTCGGTCCCGCCCTACGCCGTCGCCGCGGTGGGCACAATCTTCATTGGGTGGCTCGCGGACCGCACCCAACAACGCGGCCTCTGCAACATCGCCATGTCCCTCTTCGGCATCACAGGCTTCGCCATGCTCCTCGGCAGCTCCTCGCCCCACATCCAATACGCGGGCGTCTTCCTCGGCGCTTTGGGGATCTACCCATGCATCCCCAACACCATCTCCTGGACGAGCAACAACGTCGAGGGCGTGTACAAGCGCGGCGTGAGCCTGGGGTTTGTGATTGGGTGGGGCAATTTGAATGGGGTTGTGAGTTCGAATATCTACCGCGGGCAGGATACGCCGCGGTATTTCTTGGGCCATGGCGTCGTGTTGGCGTATCTGGCGCTGTTTTTGTTTGGTGGGAGCCTCGTGACGAGGTTTTTGCTCGCGAGCGAGAATAAGAAGCGCAGGGCGGGGTTGCGCAATCATTGGGTTGAGGGGAAGGGGAGGGATGAAATTGAGGAGTTGGGCGATGGGGTGCCGGATTTTGAGTATATCTTGTAAGACTCATGTCTTCACGGACATGGATGGCGGCAATATCCCGTGTCAAAGTCGTGAGGCCTCGCATTATGTGTATCTAGACAGTGTGTACCGCAAACCCTCATGAAGCCGGCCCTACACTAGCAATAGCCAACCCTACACTAGCAATAGCCAACCCTACACTAGCAATGAAACGCGCAAGCCTGTCGTGCGATAATTATACAAGATCCTCCTACTCCATCCTCACTCGACAATCTCCAGCTCGGCAGTCCTCTGCCTAGCAAACGTGTCCTTGTGCTCGTGCCACAGCCGCATCAGCTCCTCAATATACTTCCCATGCACCTCGTCCATGTACTCCGCATTGGGGTGCTTGTCCTGCACGACACGAATCGGGCGTCCCACAACAATGTTGATGGGCCTTCGGTAGGGCATCATGCCGACGTCGTAGTTGAAGATGCCACGGGCGTGGAAAATGGGGACGGTGAAGCCCATGACCTTCTTGACCAGCAGCTGGAATTTGTGGAGCAGCGGGTGCGACTCGCTGTCGACCTGGTCGTAGATGTCGTTCTCGCCAAACGCCAGAACGGGGACGAGGTCGGCGCCGGTGCGGATGGCCATCTTGACGAAGCCCTTGCGGCGGCGGAGCACGAGGCGGACGACACCGGGGCGTGCATCGAGAGATTCGCGAGCACCGCCGACAACGATGGTGATGGCGCGACCCATGCCTTCGCCGTTCTGTCCGCCCTTTGACAAGATGTTCTCGCACGACTCGCGCGAGACCGAGGCCATGCCCAGGCGGAGGGCGTACTCGCGGTAGATGGGGTAGCGGAAGTTGGAGTCGAGGGTTAGCAGCGCATTGGTGATGCCAGGGAACAGTTGGGAGAAGCCGAGAGCTTCAGTAGCGAAGGCAGCAAAGGCTCCGTGAGAAATGATTCCGTGGGGGTGGTAGCCAAAGATATACTTCCTAGTGGGCTCCAGCTCCTGCGAGCGGTGCAGACGAGCAGGGAAGTATGAGGCAAAGAGGGACCAGACCTTCAGTCGCCTCAAGCGCTCGCTACGGAACGACAGCTCTCCAGACGTGCCAGCGTTGGAGAACAGGACATAGACGACGTAGGGCAGCAGGATGGGCCACAGCAGCGGTATGCTGCATAGGAAGAAGAAGATGGCGAGGGAGCCGACGATGCTCAGCGTGTGCATCAGCACAGCGCAGGTCTGCAGCCGGCGCTGGAGAGGGACGTTCATGGGCGCAAATCGGATTCTGCAGTGGTCAGTGGTTGCCGTGGGTCACATGTTGCTGTGCTCAACTTACTTGCTCTGCGCCCAGCCAGCACCTGCCTGTCGACCCGCCTTGAGCTCCGAGTTTCTGCGCTTCAGCGGCTTGTCGATGCGTTTCTCCTGCTCGGTCTCCTTTGGCGGCTTAACAGTCGTCAATGCATCGCCGTTGACGAGTCGCGGCTTCTCCTGCAGCAGCGCATCATCGAGCTTCTCCTTCGCCTCTTTCACATCCCGTGTCAATGTCTCCTGCTTGCCGTCCATTTCATTCTTGAGGTCGCTCGCTCCGTTGCGGGCCTTGTTCGCGACATCGTTGGCGGCGTTGTTGGCTGCGTCCTTGACGTCACCGGCGTCGTTGGCGACGTTCTTGAGGTCGTTCTTCATCGAGACGCCGTACGTGCGCCCAACCGAGCCCAGCGAGCTGCGGGAGCCCTTCCTGTGGTGGCTCTTCGCCTTGGGGCTCTTCGGTGTCGCGTCGATGCCAGTGCCCTCGTACGACTCCTGGTCCTTGATCGACGACTCTTTGGACGATTGCGTCGTCGACTCGCTCGCTGACTGCTTGCCGTCGTCTGGGGGCCCGTCGACGTCGACTATCCGGAGAATGCCAATGCCATTGGTCTTGGGGCCGTTCGTCTTGACATGGTCGGCGTGCGCAGTCTTCTCACCCGCGCCGTCAGTACCGTTCACATGTGATTGGGGCTCGAGCGCTTCTTGGGCGGCGTCGGCGAACGACTTCGGCGGGAGGTGCTGGGCCTCGCGCTCTTCAGGGGCGGCGGGCTCTGCGTTCAGCGACATGGTGGCGGGCGGTGCGAGGTGGTCAGGCCGGTAGTTGACCCACAGAGCCATCAGACATGGGCGTGGTTTTGTTGAACGGCTGCGCCGTTGAGCTTTCCCTAAGCTGTAGCGCAGGATGACATCAGAAGTGGCTCCCGGGACTCACGGAAGCAGCGTGCGACGCATGGTCACAACTAAGTTTGCCATGTATCCTCACTTGCGCCGACTTGGGCAGTAGTCTGGCCACTGGGCGAATCAATCTTCTAGCGAAAAAGAAGTTGCACGTCTGGCAGATTCGTCTGGGCACCTCCACAGCGCTGTTGTGGCGCATGACATAGGTACCGAGGCTGCACAATTTCGATTTCAACACCAACTCTCACCTTGCCACTCTTTCGACTTGTCAGTTCTTCGACTTGTCAGTTCCAGGACATGTTCTCGCCGTAATCTGCCATGGCTTGCACTGGATATTCTACAAGGATGTGTGGCACTCTCTTTCCACCTGACTGATACTCGCTGCTGCCTACGTAGTCATACAACCCCATCGTCCTTGATTGCAGACAAAGTGAAAAGCAACACCAAGGCATGCAGACCACACCAGCACGCTCGTCTCGCATCACGACGAGCCGGCGACGTAGTGCAGTATCAGCTCTAGGCCTCAAACGCTCCACTTCCTCGCCCTCAAATGCAAGTCCATCCAAACGGTCCCTGCCCACGTCAGAATCAACTGCCTACGACGACGATGAAGAGCTGGACGACCTGGGCATTGCAGCCTCCCTGGCCTCGGACTTAAACTTCCGCGACGTGCCGCAGTACATGGAGTACATCCGCAACCGCATGTTCAGCGATCTGCCCGAGAAAGCCGGCATGAACAGCACCCGGATTGCAGAGGTCTTGAACTTCCGGAGACTGCTGCCGCCTTTCGTCACGGTTGCGCATGTGGATGCGCTGAGCACGAGTTCGACCGTGGTCGAGAGGGAGATTGCGGAGCTTGCGAAGAAGGGCATCGTCAGGAGAGTCACGATACCGCACAGGGGCGTCGGGGCTGCGGCGGTGGGCGATGGCATCGCGAGTGTAAAGGAGTGGCAGGAGCTTGTGCGCGCGCACAAGGGGTTAAGTGACGAGCTCAAAGGTACGCCAAAACTCCAACCACCACCACCTTCTAACTCTCAACTAACCACAAACCCAGACAAATACATCCACTTCATGTCCACCCACCCCACCTCAACCACGCTGCCCAGCTCATCCTTCACGTCCCCCGAACTAGCAACCCTAACCACCACCGGCCTCCTCACCTCCACCACCACCCCCTCCCCAACAACCTCCCTCTTCGCCACCCCCTCCCCCTCCCTAACCTCCATATCCACCTCAGGCTCGCGCCACGCCGCCGGCTCCCTCGCCGCCGTCGGCGGCCCCCACGCAACGCAGCACATGCACGGCGGCGCGCCCGCGGCATCGCGCGCCCGGGCCCTCCCAGTCGGCACATTCGCCTTCTCGCTGCCCCACACGGGCATGCACATCAAGCTGATTGTCGCGGCGCGCGCACACTTGCTGGGTCTGCTGGCCAAGACGAGGTTCCGCGAGGCGCCGCTCGATGTGCTGCGCGAGCGGTGGGATGGCGGGGCGGCGCCGGGGAAGGGGGAGGGTGCGCGGCGGAAGAGGGCGAGGGGGGAGTTTGGTGGGGTGGTGTTGGGGCGCACGAAGAAGTGGAGGCAGTTCTATGGTATGCGGTTTGAGTGGGTGTTGGAGGAGTGTGTGGGGGCGGGGCTGGTGGAGGTTTTTGAGACGGGTAGTGTGGGTAGGGCGGTGCGGATTGTTTCTTAGTTAGGTAGGAGACTGTGGAGGGGATGAGGTTTCGAAAGGTTTGGGAGATGGTGTTCATTTTGTATATATTCACTCCGACTATTACATCTAGAAACATACTCCACACTGCAACAACACAATACTCCCCATCTCTCGCTCACTTGGCCCCCACCTTCTCCGCTAACGTCCTCCACTTCCCCCGCCTCAACGCCTCGGGCAAGCCCATCAATACGCCCCGCACCGCCTCGACATCGTACTCCATCCGCTCCAGCACAACCGCCTGCAGCACATAGCTCCCCACCGTGGCCTCCGACAGCGGCGGATCCCGCAAGTGCCTCGCAATCTCCGACAGAGACAGTTGCTGGTCCCGCCACATGTGGTAGGCGCGCAGGTGTGGAATCGTCGCGCGGATGTGCGAGGGTGTGAGCGACGTGGGAGAGGGGATTGTGGAGGCGAGGTACGCTTGCGCCCAGGATGTGGCGAGGTTGTATTCGGGGGAGTGAGGTGGGTAAGAGGGTGTGGGTGATGGTTCTGTGGGTGATGGTTCTGTGGGTGATGGTTCTGTGGGTGATGATGGTGGTAGTGAGGGGGTTGAGGGTTGGGTGGGTGAGTGGAGGTATTCGACGATTTCGGGGTCTTCGAGGAGGTCGATGAGGCGCTGCTCTTCTTCGTCGGCGATATCGTTATTCGCCGTAGAAACTGGTTCGTTGGCTTTGGGCTGAGGTGGAGCTGGGTCGACACACTCGAGAGTTGTGGCTTCTGCGCCATGCTGGACAGGACCTTCAGCGTGTGGCTCTTCATCCTCTGGCTTCTCCTCAGCTCCGAGACCAGGGCTGGGAGAATGATCCGTTTGTTCGGATATTGCCGTCAACCTAGACGTCGTGGCGACGCTCGTCTCCAGACCAGGGCTGGGAGAATGATCCGTTTGTTCGGATATTGCCGTCAACCTAGACGTCGTGGCGACGCTCGTCTCCTTCTGAAGCCTTCCATCACCGTCGACGTTCAATTCCATCAATGCTTCCTCAAGCTCTGAGTCTTCGAACTCGTCTGATCCTGATTCACCCTCCTCTTTCAAGACCTCCACGGAAACGTTGCGATCCTCCAGAGTCTTCATCACAGAAGCATCCAAATCAACGAGATCCTCATCTGACGATGTGTAGGCTTCGTCGCCACCAGGAACACTCGGAAGGATTAGATGACCGGGATCAGGCCCCTTCAGCCGGCTAAGGTTGATACGACCAACTCGTTTCTGGCTAGGACCGGTCCCAGCCACAGTACGCTCCTCTTTCGTTTGTGGCACTGACTCAATAGAGAGATTGTCCTCACTCTCACTTGAGCCCTCATGACTCTCCAGCGAAGCCTCGAGATCCTCGCCTTCAAGCTGATGACTGTCGATGAGCTCTTCCTGAGCCGTCTCGTAACCCTCCGTTTCCTGGGTCTGCTTTGGTTCCTCGTCCACCTCATCTTCGGCTTCTTGCTCCTGCTCCACCGTAGCGGCAGCTTCTTCCACAACAGCAACCGTAGCATCGTCCGCCTTCGTGGTACTTTTACGACTCTTCCCAGACTTGCTGGACTTGGGCGCAGGCTTCGAGTCGTAGTCACAGACCAGAGGTCGAGGCGGAGTTGGCTTCAGTTGCTTTCGCTTCTCTTCGAGTACATCGTAGAGGCGGAAGCCAGCATATGCGTCTGCTGCTGCATAGTGGATCTGTTGCATGTTGAGATCCAAGCTCCAGTCACTTGAACGAACATTTGACAAGTCTTCAGGGTCGTCAACCAGCTGGCCACCTTTGTATAAAGGCAGCTGCAGGTGTTGATGTACCTGCGCAGCGAGACCCACGAGTTTGTTCGTAACTTTGGTCTCCGTTGCGAAGAATTGAACCAAATTGTGTAGTCGACTGAGCTCGAAGACGCCTCGGGGTTCGACCTCAAGGTACTTGCTAATGCGAGTGAAATCTCCTTTGACAGCGACACCAACTTTGTACACGTCTGGAGACTCTAATATTGATTTCAAAGTGGGTGGCATGAGTTGCGCTGCTGTTGTTTCCGTGAACCGAGCTATGTGAAATAGCGCGATCCTGTTCTCGCAAGCAAGTTGTATCAGAGATACGTTCTTTTTGATCGAGGAAGCCGAAGCCCATTGCTTCCACTCGATGTCGAAACCGACGACTTTCTCGTTGACAAAGTGCCGAGCAACACGTTCAGACACTGCTTTGGTCTTGCAGTAGTGCACAAGTATCTGCTTACCCTCAGATCCACGGTATAGGTTACTGCTCCAGAAACTTGCCTTGGTGTTTTCAGGGGCCGTCATCGCAGCGCGCAGCACATCTTCAGGTATCTGGAACTTGAGCGGCGTGTGGGTTTCGCTGGCCTCTTCATCAGCCTTGTCGGTCTCAGTGGCATCATTTTCAAGATCATTAGCACTTTCGTTAGTAGAGCTTTGCAGATAGTCGGTGTCAATGGCGTCATCCATCGTGTGGTTCCCTAACGACGAGGGCGGGGCTTGAGGGCCAGTGCCATGTTTGTCAGAGTCTCTGCCGCTAGAAGGAACGCCGTGGGTGGTTGCAGACGATGCGTTGGGTGGATCTTCAAGACAGGCCTTTTCTGACGAAGCGCTGGTTGTAGTAGCCTGGTCGACTTGGTTCGCTGTTGCGTGATCACGGTGCATAACGCATTTCGAACGCCCCACGCATATATCTTGGTGTTCAGCAGCCATTGTACCACCATATCCTATCAAGCGTTGACGCGACTGAAAAGCATCTATGCCCAGCTCTTCTTGATCCTGCGCCTGCTCCTGAACGAGTGGCGCCTTAGGTCCAATTGCAGCATCTCCTGCTTGTGGGATTGAATTCGCTGGCTGTGTACTGAATGCGCGGCTCGAGAAGGTCACCGGTCGTCCTCGCTTCCATCGACAGTCTCTGGGAGGTAATAAGGCTGGGGAGGTATGTTGATGTGTACTATCGACTGTTGACGGGGGCGAGCTAAAGGCTGGAAAGCTTGACTGACGCAGACTATTACACTGTAAGTGCTGAGTATGGCTGAGCATCCACGGTGCATAAATTACCTCGGAGATCGATGGTAGGCGTTCGTGGGCACATTGTGAGCTGCCATTTCACCGCACGCGCGTCGACGGACATTCGAAGCGCCTTGAAAAGACGCGCGCTGTCTGAAGAGCATAACCCTCCATCGTAGTGCTCCGGCTAGGCACCAAAGTATACAAAGTGTTTACAGGTGCGTTGTGCGGCGTCTGCCTTGCCACTGATACCGGCGGCTCGAGGTTGTTGACCAGTGGAGCCGCCGGCTAGCGCGCCTTCTCAGTCGGCTTGTTGGTTGGCTCGTGCGCCAAACTATCAAACACATCCAACGACGACCTCACCTCTAAGAGCACGTCAAACGCGACCGCCAACTGAATTTCCCATAGCAAACCATCAACCACGATACAGTCGTCACTATGTCGCTAGAGAACTTGCTCCCCCTAGGTAGGTCATCCTCACTAAGCGCAGCAGTACCCCACTAAACTTTCACAGAACTTATCGACAAGTGCGTTGGCTCGCAGATATGGGTCATCATGAACGGCGGCAAGGGTAGGGTCGAAAGCTGTCATCCATGGAGAAGTCTTGTTGAACGGTCACAGAATTCACTGGAAAGTTGGTTGGCTTCGATGACTACGTCAGTAAGTACATCAAGTGCTATTTGTAGACTCGACTGACGAGATCACAGACATGGTTCTGGAAGATGTGACCGAGATGTGAGAACCATAGGCTAGAACACAACCGCAGAAGCGCATTGTATTGACTGGATACCAGCGACCCTGCAGAAGGCAACAACAATTTACCCAAGATTCTGCTCAACGGGAACAACATCTGCATGGTAAGAACGTTTCGAACGACCGCAAGTGCCGTTCTGACACTTCCCCAGATGGTTCCCGGAGGTGATGGCCAGACAGTTCTGGAAGAATAGTTGCCTCGCTTGGAAGATCCTCAACAAAATGACACGTCTCGAGCGTAGCACCGGTGTCACACATTGCTGAGAGTAGAGCATGTCGCAGCACAAGACCAACATCCACTTGGAGTTAAGTTCTGGTCGGCTCAAAGATCAGCATTGGGCAGCTAGTTCGTCCCATCTCGAGAGAATCGAGCATATTGTGGGCTTATTAAAACACCGATATGTGTAGTCAGACTCGGCGGTTCCAAAGCCCCGTGTGAGCATTCACGGTAGCGACGAATCGCAAAAAACGAAGTCAGTTCTCGAACAAGCAAATGCACACGTGATCGGCATCCTCGACCGCACGAATGAATAGATTTCCGAAGCAGAGCAGGTGACCTCGATGAATGAACGGATCGTGGCTCGTACACCATGCGGTGGATCGCTTATGGGTCGAGCCAATGGCTGATTTCCGGTGGATTCAGTGGCGAACAAGGGCCTCTGGCCAATGAACGATCTCACTTGTTTTGGTAGCAATTTGTATAGGAACACCACCATTACTTCGAGAAGAAGAGGGTAGCTTTCATAGCCATTTCTGAGCTCAATTTTGATCGTTTATAGATAATTTTTGGTGTTTTGAACAGCTAGAGAGACGCTTACTTCATCCATGATACTTGTTGTCGCCATTCATATCTATTACTTGCTGCAATTTGCCGCGAAAACCCTGACAGAATTGGTGGGCTTTTGGCCCAATTCTTGCCCACTCGTCTTGTATAAGAGCTCTACCTTCAAGTACTGCGTCTTTACTACTTGATCGCTGAAAACGCCCATCTAATTGGTCTTTCTCGTAGTCCCAAAGAGGGTCTATCTGGTTCAAGTCAGGCGAATTTGGCTGGTGTGGAGCCTTGATGATACCACGTAACGCGTACTCAGCAGTGCAGATTTCAGCTGCTTTTGTATGTGCTGGAGCATTGTCTTCTACGACGACTATCGGCCGGTTAGGGTTCAGCTCTTGAAGCTTTCGTAGGTATGGGAAGAGGCGATCGTGGAGGACGTATTTACGGTATAGAAACCAGTCTATACCTCTGGTTTTTACACCTCGCGTAAGCTTTGTGGGCTTGAATATTCGTTGTGGGCTGGGGGCTCGCTTCATGCCTCTTGTACGGCCGGCAGCCCGTCTGGCTTGGTTGTGAAGCTCTACATTGCTACTGATCTCGCTGAGTATCGTACGCTCAATTGTATCGTTTTGGCGCGCTCGTAAGCCTTGATAGATGCCGATCTGACGCTCGGTGAGGTTCTCCAGGTCGAGTTCTAGCTGGTGTTGAGCCTTCTCCTCTGGTGTCTCCATCTCCCAGAGCAGCAGAGGGAAGGGGACACGTAGATCCTCACAGACAGCGCCCCATTGCATGATACTGAAGTGTATAGGCTCTAAATACTGGCTCCGAGTCTCTGTAGGCTGGCCCTGTACGACTGTAACTTTCTGACGTTTGTGTGGGCGGCCGCCGGCGCGGATGAACGTTTCATCGGTAAAGACGAAGAGAGCGCCTTTGTCGAGCCAGAAGATACACCAGCGGCAGTAATCGACACGTAGATCCATGAGATCGATCGAAAGAGGTGGCTTATGGACCTCTAGCACTCGAGAGAGCGGCTGATCGCGCGAAGGATGAGGGTGTAGGCGGCAGATTCTAGCTATCGTGGTGCGATCAAGCTCTCCGAACGGCGTGTAGTTGCGTACGGCTTCATGCCACGTCTCGCGCGGATACCAGTAAGCTGCGTCTTGGATCAGTACGGACTCTGCTGAGTACGGCCATATCTTGGTCGAGGCAGTGCCAGCTACCTCACGATTGTTCTCCCGGGCAGTATAGTCAATTAGCTCGTTGATATCCTCGTTCTTGGTGGCATCAGTTGCGCGTCGGACAATACCAATACAGGTGCTCTTCGGGATGCCGAGCGCGCTGCTAATCCGCTCAAAAGTCCACTCTGCGACTACTCGCAAGGTAATAACTGCAGCGCGCTGCGTACGGGAGGTGTCGACAGAGCCTCTCTGCTTTGGTGGAGGTACAGGCATCGCGTGGTGGTTGAAAAATTCGAAAAGTTCGACGCCTTGAAGCATCATGAAGGTGGGTGTATTGCATTGCAACTTCGAAGATCTGATTACTAAGCAAGTTTCTAGCTCTCTGATTGGCCGAGCGATCGGATTGTCAGAAAATCCACTCATTGGCTCGACCCATAAGCGATCCACCGCATGGTGTACTCATGAAATCACGAACTCCGAACAAGCTCGGTCTGTACGTCAATACGAACATGACAACCAAAGGCGTTCTAATCGTGCGGCTTATTTTCATGAATCGGCACACTAATGTCATGGCCTTGCCCAGACACTTAAAGGCGCAGCATCCGTGTTACACGTGAGAGCGGGAGATGTTGCAGCTAGCGAAACGTCAGGATCAAAGCAGATCCCCATGCCTCCCAGATGAAGAAGTAACAATTCGATGGTGGAACGAAATGGTGCTGAAGACGAGTGTGAGCTCGCGGACTTTCTGCGCCGCTGGCTGACGCAGCGCATTGGCAGGCAGAGGTGCTGCCTCGCGGCAGTGCCAAGTCGGACGGACAACGCGAGTCGTTTTGACTCGTTTCTAACTCTGTGACTCTGTTCGATGGTCGATGCTGGACACTCGATGGTCGATGGCGCTTGTCTGGCGTCCTGCTGGTGCCTTGCATCCAAAACCGGCCTCAGCTTCGCGTGCGCGTCATTGGCTCGCCCAAACACCGGCCGTCGTGTCGGCCCCTGGTCATGCATGAACAGCTCGATGTCAGCTCATGACTGCGCACGTCCTTTTGTGCTAAGCACGATCGCGATGATGTATGGTGTTGTTGTGACAGCCTTGATCGAAGATCTGGTAAAACTAGAGTTCTCGTTAAAGCAGGGCTGGGACCACAACGACGTCAAGGTGATGTGGAAGATATTCCACCCAACGGCGACACGTTGCTGCCCCAGGAAATAATTCCGATGCGCAGACTGAGTGGTGGTCGAGAGGATGCTGGTGTTATGTAGACAGGCACAGAGGCTGCTGCGCGCTGCCATAATCATCCAGACGTCATTGCATGCGTCCGCCACAAACCATACCATGGCCCCAAGGGCTCTGGAGCGCATCACGATGCAGCTGCGTCGCCCTGTCACGCACGTTTCTGTCGCCGCAGTAGGCTCGTTGCGGCGGCGGTGCCAGGCCGGAAGATGGTGCATGTGCCGTCTTTCGCCAACGGCCGATCGCGTCGTCTTCTGTGATGTTGCCAGCAAGTCCAGTGTCGCTCTTCGCGGTTCTCCCTGCTGCTGCGGATACTGAGCCACTCACCGTGTAGTCTCATCCCCGCACCCTGCGCATTTTCGGTTCGTGCGTCTGGCGCCAACCTTGGCCTCGAGGGCGCCGTGAAAGCCCCGGCCGCCGTCGCCCGTTGATCACGTCCACCCCTCTGATCTCAGGGCCGTGGTTGCCCAAAATTCTGCTCTCCTGTTCCACCATGGCCGCCTTCACCACCGCGCAATCTTGACCACCTGATTCGAAGACGCCACAGCCCCGCCATGAACGAGTGCAGCCCTGTATCCTAGCTATTGCCCGATTTTTTGGAACCACAGGACTCCCTCTGGGCTTCGCCGCCGGTCTGTTCGCATGTTGGACGACTGGCCCATAATTGCTCGCACACCCTTCCTGGAGGCGCGCCAAATGCTTGCAGGCCGTGACCTGACTCTTGTCGGCCACTACTCGTCCCGGTCGCGCACTGCATCCTAGCATTCTTCCATGACGGCTGTCGTATTACCACCTCTCGTCAGCACAACAGCATAATTACAGATTTCTGCCTCCTGGAGTTCCACCTCCAAATCATCGGCGCCCACCCTCTATGGGCAAGCACTAGTCGCCGCCCAGCACTTACTCTTCTTGCGCCTCGCGCCCAGCAACACTTATCCCTACCTAGTTTTTTGTTACGAAACGTCAGTAGCACCGCCACTGCTACTTACCGCGCCAATCACCTGCCCCAAACAGAAATTTACCATTTCCTATTTCGATACTTTGCCTGTAAACTATCCGCGCTGTACACACCTGCTCTCTCATCCTTCACACACCCTGTCGCCTCGGGCCATTTGGGGTCTAATATCTTAACGCACCCTCTAGCCCAATCGCCGTCAACTTGGGTGGCCAGGATCGGCCTCACCAACACCTTGCCGTTATCGATACCACCGCAACGTCTTTCTCCACCAAGCCCCAACACCAGTCTTCTCGACACTAACCAGACATCACTTGTCTGCGTCCTTCTACATGAGCGACCTGAGAGAGCGTCTCTCGCGATTGGGTCTTGCCCAATACTCCGAGGTGTTCGCGACCGAGGGCTTCGATACCTGGGAAACCGTACTCGACATCACAGAGTCTGACCTGTAAGTGACCTTTTGGCGCATGCTAGTATATCGGCTCACTGTTCCCCAGAAGCCATCTTAATGTCAAACTTGGGCACAGAAGAGTATGTTCGACATCCTCTCGCACGCTCGTGCATGTTTGCGCCAAGCATGCAGCAGCTAAACTACGTCACAGAAACTTCAACGCGCCATCGCCATATCGAGAGGACAATCCTCAGACCGGCCGTTGACAATTCCCTTCGGTAGAGGTGCATGTGTCGAGGGTGCCTCTCGTAGCGGCGACGACTCAGCAACGGAAACCAAGAGCAAGCAAGGACAAGCAGTAGTAGAAGGGTCTACTGGCACAAGTACGAAGCGGAAATATCGACGGCATCCAAAGGTTACTTCCCCTACTACCCCAGAAGCAACATGCTACCAAGAAGCATGAAGTTCGGATTGTTTCTGACTTCTTCAGCCTGATGAAAATGCTCCGGAGCGGCCCCCATCCGCCTATGTCATCTTCTCCAACCGTAAGTATTCATGTCAGTCTCTTGAGTTAACGACTGATCGTCCATAGAAGTCAGAGAGCTTTTAAAAGGACAAGACCTATCCTTCACTGAAATCGCCAAGGTCGTTGGTGAACGATGGCAAGTTTTACCAGCAGAAGAACGCGAAGCGTGTGAGCGCCAAGCCAATGGTGCGAAAGAAAAGTATTATGCCGGCCTGGCCGAATATAAGAAGACGCCCCAGTACGAGGCATACCAGAAGTATCTGGAAGATTTCAAGGCCAAGCACAACGCGCCCACAAAAGGTTTGTTTACCCACAAAGTGCCAACTTCCAGTAACAGATTAGTGACCATTCCAGAAGGCAAACGATCCAAGCTGGAGACAGAGACGACCACATCGACCCGAGGCAGTAGCAACGAACAAAACGAACGCGCAATGAATAGGAGATTCAGTACAAACGTCACGGAGACCCCTGCCGGAGACCATAGTACAGGATCCACCCCTCCAATCATGCCTGCGCGCCTCCCGGCTGGGCCATCGTATCCTTCGAAGCCTACTTCACCAGCTTCGCATTCTCTGTCCGGCTTTAACTCGCCGCGAAGTAATGAGCTTTATTCACCGATCTCTGCATCGCCGCGCTCGAATGCTTTGCACAGAGACGCCGCATTTGACGCATCCTCTGGTTATCTAAACCAAGATATGAAAGGAAACTTTGATCCTCAAACACAGTACCACCATTCCGCATACCCGCAGTCGCATCCACAGCCTTCGATGAACCGTTACGCTCCGCATTATCAGAGCATTGTCGACCTACCATCACGGAGATCAACGCGGGAGCCTGGAATGCACCTCCCAGGTCTATCACACGAAGACACGACGTTGTCTTCTGAGAGCAATCACAGCAACTACAGCCTTCCACTGACTGCGCAGCCCTCTCCAATGGATCCATCAAAGTCTTCGAGAATCCTTCCACAACCCGTTCCCAGTGTTGGACCGACACAATCACCATTGGATCGAACATTACCCCATCCGCCATCTGGACCGCCTCCGCATATACAATTGCCGCCAACCGATTATCGAACCCAGGGATCTCTTGCCGCCCTCGTCAGAGCCGGAGAGATGGCAGCACGGGCAGCAGATGACGAATCAACAATGAGGGACGATTCTCCTTGAGCATCGTACAGTTCAACACACTGCAGTCCACAAAGCTTGAATTCCAAGTTATTGGCGGGCAAATCACAAGGCGCTGCATCAGCTCCTCCCTGCGTCGAGGCAACTGAAACGAAAAAAAAAGAAAACACTGCTCATGCGGCTCAGAGCAAAATCGCCTCCTCAGGTCAATTAGATCATACGGCTTTACGAATCTCCAATGATACCCTGCAGCTTGTGCCATGCCAGGCGACTCTGATATCAGCGCTACAGGCGCACAAGGCTATTTTTGTTGAGCACATTTCTTATTCAAAGCGGGACGGCTCATGGGGTTTTGCAGCCTCATTTTTGAGATTAGCAGGCGTCTGGGCCATTAGGCATGCAAATCGCGATTGAACCTTGAACGGTCAGCGATGTTCTGGGCTGCATGCCCTTCGCTATTCTATGTCACGTATAGCAACAGTCGAATGATACCACATTGTACATACAAATTTATTGGACCCTGCGTTACGGTGGTACCGAGTGCGACCATGGCCACGTCTGAGAATTCCATCTCACCACACTGGGATTTGCCATGACGGCATGGGATCGAGAAACTTAGTCGATTTAGTGGAAGTGCTTGCGGAAGTTGACTCTGCCAATCAGAACGCAAGACTGAGGGCTTTCACGCTCGTTTAGTCGTCTTTGTTCAGTTTACGCTTGCGCTCGGTGATGTAGTCTGAACCATACAACTGTGTATAGTCCTGTTGAGGTAGCTCTCGGGCATGGACTCCGAGCCATACACAGGATACAGCATTTGTTAGGTGTATTTGCAGATGGGATCGAACCGTACTGTGGTACAACAGCCGAACCAGAAATGTGCCCTCCGCCACCATCACGACGCGCAGATTTCGATTCGATCTTCTACTTTCAGGCCGGCCTTGCTCACAATCGACGATGGCCCTGGCAACGACGGATGCGAGGTTCTCGGTTCACGCAAGCTTCCCTGTCAAACCATCACTCAACAGGTGGGGAAGCAGACGGCGGCCCTGATGATCATACCTCCAAGGAGCGGGACCCTGGGCTCCGCGGAGGGAGAGGTGCAATTCCGCATGCGACCGACATGCGGAAACGAAGAGCTGCATGTCGGCTTTGTCGGCACCGTTTGGCACTTGCAGGACGGGATTTGCGTCTTTGTGCTCGTTTGGGTAAAGTAAGGGTCTCGGGGTGGCGAGCTGCGGTGGGAGTGCATGTGTCCACACAGGATCGCATGTTGATCAACATCACACTTCCCATGCATGGAAAGATGGGAATTGCAGAGCTTTTCGATGTGCACGGCCTGCGGCGACATTACAGTATCTGATCGTCCGATACGAGCAAATGATCGCCAGTCCTAAGAATCAGAGACATTTCATTCCTTGTTATTCACACACCCGTCTTTGAGGGCCGATGCATACCCCTCTATTCCTCAAGCGGCAAGCCACACCTTCGGCTACATGCCTGCAGTTGCAAGCTCGCTGTCTGAACATGGTGTTGATCTACCGTCTTGTAAGTTACAGTCTACAGTAACAGCACACGAGATGGGCCGAAATGCTAACAGCTCTGCCTGCTATACTCGTTCTAGCCTGTGCCAGTGCTCCGGCTCACCGGCGTAGGTAGTCTAGAACTTCAAGGCTGTTGAACCTCAATGCCTGCTGTAACACCACTTCCCCACTCACAGTAATCCCAAGACTTCCGCCCCGCTGTCATTGTGATTATGGCGGGACGATCTTACCTCAGCCTGCAGCGACTGCGCGTTGAGGATGTACCACAGCATGCCGAGTTTCCCGCGCCCTCCGCAAATGCGCCCTCGCTCACGACATTCCTGACCACTGTTTTCAGAGAAGCTCTCAAGGAGGACTTTGAAACCGGTTTCACGGTCGAAGGCACTTGGGCTCCCACTGGCAAGAACGTGCAGATTACAGGTCACGATGGCGGGCACACTACTGTGCCAGTATCGGTCGAGCAGCGCAAGAAGGGCAAAGGCGAAAACATTTGGTTTGCTAGAAGATCAAAGCATTCGGAGAACGATGTGCGACACACAGAGCTCGACAGCCTGTTGATGAACGACCATAGCTGGTGGGAGTATCAGTACACGCCTGATCTCTATGATGGCAACCTTTTGCTGGAGTGGGATGCGAGGCAGTTAGAGGAGGCTGCAAGCAGTATCAAGCAAGAAGTGGGCATTACAGATGTGGAGATGCGCAGTGAGTTACCTCGTTGCACTTTTTTTGTGAATTACTCATAGTTGATCATTCAACGTGGGCGAAAAGTCACCGTGATGCACTTGCTGATATTGTCTTGTGACAAAGTCGTTCAGATGTTCCACGTCTTGCCAGGACCGCTCCAGGACCGAGTTTTCCACGCCCTTGTAATCTCTGGTAAACAAGAAACCCAATCCATCAACATGCAGATCCCTATCGATTACACTTCATTCGCTGCTGTGCAGTCCATAGGTGCAAGGAGCCGTCTGGAACGACAAGGGAGTTCCTTCCGCTACAATACGGAGGCCAACCGCTCGGAAACCAGAGAACCCAAGCCTACCGAGATGCAGAAGCAGAGGAGTGGAAAGAAGGTTACTGAAGGTGTTTATGCTTCCTTGGAGAGGATCCGTGTTGTCACGGGCACGGAGCCACAGTTCACGCAATGGGACATGATGACCCTAAGCAACGCGGGAGGTATCGTCAGCTCAGTCCCAGTGTCGATGCAGAAGGGCCAGCTCCTCGAAGCTGTGAGCAAGGACGTGCAATTCGTCCTGCAGGAAATTGGGAAGCAGAGAGGTGGACCGTGACAACATAGCGCTGGCGGGGAGGGTTAAGCGGGCGGAACGCGAACTTAGGGAAAGCCGCGGGCGCAGGTGCGCATGGCAGGACCAAACCACATCAGGGTGCGAACGTGTCGAGCTTCAGCCCTCAGCCTCATCGCGCGCATAGAGCTGCCGTTCTTCCTGTATCTACACTCCAAATATAGCAGATGCCTGTTACCCCACACTTCCGCTGTGTTTTCTGTTGAACTTCGTCTCTTGCTGTGTTTGCTCTCCGCCCTTGTGGTCGCTGGTTGCGACTCTAACTCCCCGTCCATACACGCAGCATGCAGAACTACGGCCAGCTTGTGTATGATAGGCCTGGTAGCACAGCAAGCTTTGCAGGGCAGCCACCACCCCCAGGCCCTCCATATCATCAGCAGCAATGGGGCCAGCAGCCGCCCCAGCAACAACAGCAACAGCAGCAGGCAGCCCCTGGATACAACCCCGGAACTTATGGAGCAATGCCTGGCGGTTATGTTCAGAGCTCACAGGTATGCTACTCAGATGGTACAGTATTTCATACTACCAGAAGCTGACGATATAGCAACAGTACCCGCCAACGGCAGATCCATATGCGCCCCAGCCACAAAATGACATCCCCCCTCCACCTCCACCAAAGCCCTATGGCTTCGCAGCTGCAGTCCATCAGCAGAATGACACCAACGTGCAATATGCCCAGAACAGTCAAAGCTGGCAGCAGCAGCCGCAGACGAACACAAGCTTCGCACCGCAAGCACAGCAGGGAGGCTACCCTGTTCACAACACTGCTGCACCTCCAGCGCCTTCTGCTACGCCCGCTGGCTCGTATTTTCCTCCCTCGCAAACGGGACGACCCGACTCAGTATATGGTGCAGATCAGGCTGGGTCTTCGTCGTCTCCAGTCTACCAGCGACCTCAGAGCATGGTGATGAGCCCGAATGAGCAAGCTCCAGCATACATACCGCCATCATTATCCGGACAAGGCGTGCAAGCGTACATGCCGTCAAATACAAATCCCATGCCGGGAGTGTATGTGCCTCCTCCACCAGATGTCCCAGCTTGGCAGCAGATCCAGCACGCGCCCTTACAAGGTGCAAATAAGAGGTTCACATACACCAAGCCAACGGGAGACCCCAGCTTCTACGCACAGGGCTATCAGGGTCCACAACCCTTGCCACAGCACCCGCCTCCTTTGCCTTCGCGGTATGATAGTCAGAGTGTGCCTCCGCAGCAGACACATCAGCCTTATGGGCAGCAGCCACAGGGTCAAACCCTTCCTCATGGCCAGACACCACACCAGCCGCAGCAACCTCCCCCAATGCATGAGCAATCTGTACAGCAGCAACAGCAGCAACACCCTCAGGCTCCAGCCCACTTTGGGCAACTTGGGCAGCCTGTCCAGCCTCTGCAGCAGCAGTACAATCAGCCCCCCATATCGCAGACGTACATTCAGCAGCAAGCCACGCAACTCGAGCAGTATTCCCAGGGTCATCAACAGCAGCAGGTGCAGCAGCATATGCAAAGTCCTGCGCAGCTACAGCCCCAATGGCAGGCACCAGCACCGGTGCAAAACAGTCATGGGGAGCAGTACCAGGAGACTAATCCACCTGTGTACGGGTACCAACAGCAACCAGGGCAAGCAGCCCCTCAACAGCAACAGCAACAACAACAGCAATATCAACCGCAACAGCAACAGCAACAGCCACTTCAACAGTCTATGGTTGCGCACCAGTACCATCCAGTGCCTGAGCACACAATACAGGCACCGAAACCGGTAGATCATACAGGCACAACACCACCAAATTTCATAAATCACCCGAGTTCACAAGCTCAATTGGTATCTCGCATGGTCAACCAACATGGCTCAAGTTTTGCACCAGGACACCCCACCAGCGCACGTACTGACTCGGTGAGCTCGATTGCGCTGGCCAACTTACACTCGCAGCGCGTAGCAGACAGGATAGCTTCACCAAAGCCACCATCCTTCAAGAACCCTACGCCGCCTCCGCCTCGAGACGATGCATCAAGATTCAGCGCATTAGGCACTGGTGGTCCGTCAGATTGGGAGACCTTTGGCGCAGCAGATGAGATCGACGATGAAGCACTCTTTGTGAAGAAAGACACGAAACAAACCGCGCCTGTACAGCTGGATAGAGTAGAGCTGCCGGCTCATATGCCCTCGCCTCCATCTACACAAGGGTGGCCAAGTCCTGCCAATCAATCGGCCCCTATTGACGGTGGCCGGTACGATGCTTACCATCCAAGCCCTCCAACCGCTACAGTCAGTCCTGTTCATAGAAGTCCTTCGCCAAATATCCCTCAACAGGGTTTCTCTGCAAACGATACGCACGTCGCACCATTGCGAACCTCACCCAAGCCACTGCAGAAATTTGAAGCTTCTCAGGATGCTCACCACGGCTTTGTAATGGGCGAGGTGCTGTGGGATGCACCAAAGCAGATTGGGAACGCACCGCAAAACTCTCAGCTTCCGGCCTCTGATGATGCCAACAATGGTCGGCAGGGAGTCGAAGTCCCGGCTCCTGTCCAGGTACCCCCGCCCATGCAGGTACCAACGTCCAATTCGCTAGCGCCTGCGCCGGAGACGCTCCGACAGACAAGGCCTGGTGTAAATCGTTTCTTCTCGGATGTTGGCACAACATGGGGTCTGTCACCAAAAGATCAACAGCAGACTTCAAGTGCATGGGGAGCCAAAGACGACGTTGATCTCCAGGCTAAGCTGAAAGAAAAGGATGAAGAGCTGTGGAAACTCCGCAGAGAATCCAAAGACGAGATGCATAGGGTACAAGCAGAAATTGAAGCTGGCAAAGCCGAGTTTCTGGCTGAGATTGACCGCCTGAAGGCTGATGAGGAGACAGCCAGAGCACTTGCAGGCCAGCAGAGTGTGGCATTAGCTCAGCAGGTTGAAGCAGCGAAGGCTGCCGCGGAACAAGCGAAGATCGACGCCGATGCTCTCAAGAAGGAGAACGACTTGACCGTTGAAAGAATCAAAGAAGATGTGGAGGGAAAAGAAGACACGATTAGAGAGCGTGACGCGACAATTGCAGACCTTCGGCAACAGCTTGAGAATCTCAGGAGTCATCTTGAGGCGGAGAGAACGAAGGAAGCGCCTGCACCCCCTCAGCCTACAGCTCTAGATCTGATACCAGATCTAGATCCCTGGTACGCCGGATCTCTAGAACGGTATATCGCTATGCTTCGCGGAGAAGCGAGCGAACCGCAAGTGGAGGACAAGATCAAGGTCTTCAAGGCTTTTCTAAGTGCTGAGTCAAGCATCAGAGGCATCGAGTATCGTGACGCCGTACCGGCAGCTTCGACCGGTGAGCAACCAATGCCGCATCACATGACTCAACCTTCCGATGCCGAGAGCACCCCTGCGGCAGGAGTCGAGAAACGCGATCTCAACATTGCTGTACCACAAGACTCGCCTGATGACGATGACTTCGAGTACAGCCCTGGCGGTCGACCTCTCTTGAAACGTCCCACGATTCCAGTTGAGGAGCATAATCTATCACAAATGCCATTTGTGTCATCTTCACAGTCGACAGCCATCTTGACGCCAACAAGCTCGATTCATGATGATTCGACGCCCATCCAGTCTCCGCCTGAGGAGCAGTCTCAACCGCAGTACAAAGCTTATGTACCACCCAGCATGCCAGCAGGCGTTTCAGCTTCCCTTGCTCAGCGAAAGGCCTCCGGTCCATCGAACTTGCCAATTATTGCATCGCCCATTGGCCCTGGCAAAAATCATGATGAGGTTTTCTTTGGCGCTCAAGAGCCTAGAGGAAAGCGAGAGGGAAGCAAGTTTGCAAGCAGTGACGACGCGGGCGGTGTACCTGTTGTGGCTCCACTGAATTTTGCATCGAGCCGCCCAGTGTCTATTTCAGTCCCGCCAAAGGGCAATCCGATTGACACACTCGACGCTCTCATACCAAGTCAAATCAAGCTCGCTGCTCCAAGTCCTCTTATCGAAGAGCTACCAACAAAAGCCGCAACCCTTAAGGCTGACCCAAAGAAGGCTGAAGAACTCACGAAGTCATGGGAGAAGTCTGCATCATTGACGCGCAAGAAGAACGCTGACGCACGTAGAAAGCGTGCGGAGGACAGCGAAGCTCACAATGACGATCTCTTCAACTCCGACGAAATTTCCTATGCTGAACTGAAGGATCTTGAGGCTGAGTTCAAGGCGAAGGAAAGCAAGCTCAAGACTCAGGAAGATCAGGAGGAGTGCAAGAGCTACGTTGAAGCCGTCTTCAACCAAGTGTACAATGATCTCCAGGCCGATATCACCGCGCTTACAGACTTGTATATTGAGGCAGAGACATTACTCCAAACATCCGTATCTGGCATCAAGAGCCTTAAAGCTGGCGAAACGCCAAGTACCAAAGCCTGTCTTGAGCTTATTATAGAACTCCACGAGCAGATCGAGGAGACGCACGAACAAGTTGTCCTGGCTGTTTCCGAGCGCGATAAGAGATACAAGAAGACAGAGATACAGCCGCTCTACACTGCTGACGATAAAGCTAAGATGAAGTCGGTTGAGGCGCATTTCGAGCTAGCTGAGAAGCAAGCTACTCTTCGGGCGAAGAGCGAAACAGCAGCACGCATGGGTGATCTTGTAAAGGTGGCTGAAGATGCCGTTATTGGTGCTGCGAGCATCGAACAGAGTGAACGCACTCGCATCATTGCCGCGATTCGTGATCTCAAGGATGTCGATAACACGTCTGACATCCTAGCACGCGCGCATGAGACTCTCGGCCTCCTTTATCAGTCTTCGGAATCGCTTCTCGCCATCTTCAACCGTCTGGAGATTGCACTTAACACTGCAGAAGTCGATGCTGATATTGCACAAGCACGTGTCAATGGGGCGCCTGAATCGCAAATCCAAGATCTGCAGTTGGCGATGAGCGCACGGGAGACGGGGTTGAAAGATGAGTTTGCTCGGAGGGTAAGTGTATTGGATCAAGACCGCGAGGAGTCTGAGCAGCTTATCAAGGAGAAGGGAGGCAACGTGGTGATTAGCGATGAGCAGGAAAAAGAGAAGAGACTCAAGATGGCGCTTGAAGAGGCCAAGAGAAGGAACGGTCACTCCTAAAGGGATGACATAGGAAGTCATGATAGGGATCATGAATCAGGACATGCGCAGGGACTAAATTTCGCTTCATGAGGGTTATATACTTTTGTAATCTATGTTGCAGATCGCGCAGTACGCAAATTTTCGAAACGTCTCACAATACAATATCAGTTGTTGTGGAAACACGGGGTTTACATTGTCCTATTTGCTAGAAGCATTAAAGGCAATACCTCCTCCGATCTTATGTCCTCAACAGCATCCTTACAGTGGGAATAAAGTCCTGACTGTCCTTCTCTTGCTGCTCCGAATCCTGCTTGAATGCCGCCAACGCCGCCAGAATACCACCGATCATGAAAATCAACGAGACCAACGACCACAGAACACCCCAACACTGTGAAGACCCGCCGTACCTCTTCGCAAAAACGCTCGCATCCGAGGAGTTGACCTTCCTCAAGATCAAATCATCACAAATATCCCAAACACTGTAAAGACTCGACATAACCCCAATAAACAGCACCACAAACCTCAACGGCTCCGCATGCTTAATAAACCACATCCCCACGAGCAACGCAACCGCCAGCAAAATCGTCACAATCGTCAGCCAATCCTTGCGGGCCCACCACAGGGTGAGCAAAAAACACACGCCCAGCACTATACTCGCGACCTTGCTCGCCACGATATTGAACCCGCAAAACGTCAGCAGCGCGCCAATCAGACTGGACCCCAAGTACCCAGCAGGCAGCGTAAGGAACTGCTTGCCGCCGCGCATATGCGTCACGCCGCCCTCGTGCGGGTCCAAGGATATCGATTCCACGCGCCCGCCCGTGCAACAGGCGGTTATGGCGTGGCCGAACTCATGGAACGCAATGACTAGCATCTGTACGATGTTAGTTGGACGGTCACGTGGAAGGCCTGCCGGGGGGAGGTTACTTTGAAAGGCCATAGCACCCAGCGTATGTACGGGACGTTCCAAAGAATCGCGATGATGGCGATGTATGCAATCAGCACACCCAGCGTGACGCCCTGCGTGTGGTTGACGCTCAGCCCGCGCCGTGAGAAGTGGTTTAGGTGTGGCTGGGCCAGCGCCGGGCCGGCGGTGATGAGAGCGCGGCGCGCTAGTTTGCCGAGGGTTGGGGGGATTGCTGGCATGCTCTTGTGTTGTGTGCTGAGATGGAGAGATAAGGAGAGAGATGTTTGGAAGAGTGCAAGGGCTTGTGGTTTTGTTGTTTGGAATTGTTTCCACAAGGTTGGGCTGGCGACAGCTGACGCGTGTGCAGCAAACGTACGTGCGCCACGTTTCTGCTAAAATGAACGTGGCTGAGCAGCATGCATTCTTAGGCCGGTCATCCGAGCTGTCGGTACGCAACCAGTGTTATACACAAATCATGCATTTGAAGGCAGATGGAGCCAGTATCTTGAATCTTTATTTAAAAGTTTGCTATATACATTGCACCCGACACATAGGAAGCAGTGATCGCTAGAAATAGTTATACATGAGCTGAAGCGGGTTTTACCCAGCAACTTATTTTATCGAGCTCAAACCTGGCGGTCATCACCAATGGTCTCGCGATGCATCGACCTGTTGCGGGGAGTACCGTCGGATTCCTTCTCGTCAATCTTCTCGTCAACCGACCTCGGAATATGCGCAGCACCTGCGCGCTCGTCAAGGATCGATGGGCGTCGCTGCCAATAGGCCATATCGCGTTCATTGCGGTTGAGATAGCCAACAGGTACCCAGTTCTTGCTGTTGGTCGCCTTTATGGCCCTGTCCATGTACATATCGTTAACGCTCTCAAGAGACAGAGACTTCGTCTCGAAAACGAAGAAATATACAACAGCCGCAGCGAAGAAGTTGCATCCGAAGAAGACAAAGCCAAAGGCGTAGCCGATACCGTCGTTGGCGTATGGTGTCAGGAAACCGATCATGAAGTTACCAAGCCAGTTGAACGCAGTCGCCAGCGAAGCCTGCTTGGCACGAGTGCGAAGAGGGAAGGTCTCGCCAATAACAACCCAGATGAAGGGCCCCCAAGTGGAAGCGAAGGATGCAATGAACATGCAAGCACACACAATCATGACTATGCCTGAGTCGGTGTGCTGGGTGGGTGGGCGAACGATACCAATGATGGCGAAGATGAGCAACCAAGTCGCTTGCCAGAGACCACCGAAGACGAGAGGCATACGGCGACCGAAGCGCTCGATCATCCAGAGACCGGGGACGGTCATGGCGACATTGACAGCACCGAGAATCAACTGTGTCTGGATGGGGTCTTCGATACCGGCGGACTCGAAAATTGTTGCACCGTACTGAAAAACAATTAGTATGCAAATTATGATTTCGAGTAGATCTGACTTACGTAGAAGAAGTAGTTGACACCGGTCCACTGCTGGAAGAACTGGAGCGCACAGCCCAGTAAGGTACGGTATACGAGGCGAGGAATGCCGGAAGGTTGGCCGGTGAAGCACTCCTGCCAGGAACCTTCACCAGCCTTGGCCTGCTCAGCGATCGACTCCTGCATCTCCTTGAAGTCGTCGTTGACGAACTCGTCGTTGGGATCATCCTTCTTTCCGCGCAGACGAGCAAGCGACAAACGCGCTTCCTCCCAGCGACCACGGCCAGCGAGCCATCGAGGAGATTCAGGCGAGAAGAGAATACCAATACCAAGAGGAAGAGAGAAGGCGATTCCGAGACCAATGACGATCCTCCAAGAAGCATCGGTATCCTCTCCAGGGTTGTCGCGAACACCATAGTTGATGATGTTGGAGATGAGGATACCAATGGTGATCATGAGCTGGTAAGATGCGACGACTGCGCCTCGGATCTCACGAGGGCAGCACTCGGACTGGAACATGGGTACACCAATGGACAGAACACCAACACCCAGACCGGCAACAATTCGGCCGACCATCAAGTGAACCCATGAGTACATAGCAGTAATCTGAATGATGTTGCCAATAACGAAAACGGCAACACCGATCGACAAGCTGCGACGGCGTCCAAACCAGTCGGCAGTGTAGGCCCCAGCAAGGGCACCGACGAGTGTTCCAATGGACATCATAGAGACGATCAGAGACTGGATCGTAGTATCGAAAGCCTTTGAACCATCAGGCTGCGTTTGACCGAATCGATTGATGAAGTCCTCGAACAAGAGCATACTGGAAATCTGGCCAGTATCGTAACCAAACAAGAAGCCTACCAATGTTGTGAGTATTGTATCGTCAACAATTTCTTGAAGATTCTACTCACCACCTATCGATGTAACACATCCCAACATGACGGCCTCAATACCGACCTCTGCACCTCGCAGCTTGATGGACATTTTACCGAAACCCATGATTGCAACGGTAAGCTTGCAGCTTCTGTGGGTATGCTGAAGCGAATCGAAACCGACTTCGTTGAGGCCCTACGATGCCTTTCACTGACATTAAGTATGAAGGCCTTTGTTGTGCAGACCATGTGTAATGCCCAGATGCCCAGCCTGTTGCCCAGACATGGTTTTGGCGAGTAACGTCATTCACGCCGCTACCGTCACTCGACGAGCAGCAGTGACCTTGGCTGTGACCTTGGCTGTCTGCTGCTACAGCCAACAGTAATCTCGGAAGTTCTGTAAGGCGCATAGCGTGTCTTGATTGTGCGACACCGGGGTTCCTCCAAGAGGAAGTGTTGTGGGGAAAACAGACGCGATTCGACCCAGCCAAGCAGCGAACATCCGACAAGACCGGAGAGCCCCAATCCCCACCGCCATGGGGATTGCACACGCCAGTAGATATCTGCAGCTTCCTTTCGGCTTCAACGGTGCTTATACCAGCATCTTGTAATTGCGTTGGCTGCAAGCCACTGATGTGATCTTCCCCACAAAACTAGTCAACTGTCAACGTGCCGCAACACGAGACAGACCGTTGTGCCGTGCAAATCCGTGAGGTGTTGTGTGACTTTCCTAGAGTTGGATGCCGAATTGCAGCCGCGCTTGGACGTCTCCTTGAAGATGGTGTGGTGCCGGAAAGTGAGTGTGGGCTCATTGTATCCACCGTCTGCGTCTGTGCAAGTCTCAACATTTCCAAGCTTCTAGTGAGGCTCTACACCAATCCACTCCAGCTCTTTAAACCCGCACATGCGGCTGAAGAATGACTCGTGACATCTCCGCTTTGGCGGCTCTTGGGAATTCTCTGGTCGAGCGGACGGCAGACACGTAGCTCGAAACTTCAATTCCGCCTCAAGCCTAGGTTGGTAGATGGGGCTGTGTTCGGCGCTCTCGATCCGTGCCAAGCTGGGAGGATTATCGGTTCCATTCTGAGTGGTGATGCCGGCGATCGAAGTCAAGGAAGTCAATAAATAATGGGGCACCGAAGATTCCTTTGGGAAAATTTTGGAGCACACGTGGGGAGCAGAGGAGCGGAGTCGTTGCAGCGAGCGGAGGGCGCGGAGTCCCCAGCCTCAACACTTTCATCGTGCAAGGGGGAGTTCAAAAACAAGAAGAGACAGTGAGACATTGGACTACATCTGCTCTATCCCCTGGATGGCGGGAAACTGCCTTCGGTTATGTAGCCAATCTGAAATCGCCTCGGCACTTACAAAGCAATTACGTGCACCATGCAAGTCACGCGCTGACCTATGAGTGGTTGAACCGAGCTAACACGTGATTGATTTTGTAAGCGCCAAGGCAATTTTAGATTGGCTACATAACCGAAGGCAGTTTCCCGCCATCCAGGGGATATGAACTATACAATCGGGTGCCAAAAGTCTGTTCGCGTTGACGCATGGACCACCACAACCACATTTGATTACCAACTTCAAAGCAGTATAACTCTCTACTACATAGACCAAATAAGACAATTAGGGTTGCAAATTAATCGCATTACGCTTAGTATCTAGTCTGCTAGCCCTTTGCACGTCGCACAGCGTCTAGGCGTCGTGGCATAGACCTAATAAGGCGTTTGATCAGTGCGTCAGGTATAGCAGCCCATGCCTCAATCAACCCCAATTCGAACGCCTCCCACTCAGCTAGAGAGTCTCCCATATAGTCAAATTCAGGATGCAGCTCATGGAGCTTCTTTTTAAGTGCCTACCACATGTGTTCAATAGGGTTAAGGTCAGGTGAGTATGGTGGCCATTTGATCGTAGCAACACCATGAACCTCTAGCCACTCCTTCGAGACCTGGGAAGTGTGGATAGGTGCGTTATCCTGCATAAACCACTCGCCTGGCCTGTAGCTGTCCTGGAGACCTTCCTCAAGTGCTCGTATGTAGCTCTGAGCTGTGTATCCATTGCGTTTGGCTGATGTGTCGCGATTCATAATTACTAGACGACTACGCCTTGCTCGGCCACCTGGAGTCATCCATATTGAGCCCCATACCATACGAGCAGGTTGGCGAGCAGTGGTGACCTCCTCAACCATCTCGTGCGACCATTTATCCTCAGGTAGTCGCCATACCCAGGGCGTGTTGTGGCCAGATCCACGAGCAACGCTGCACTCGTCACTGAACCTGATAGTACGCCTCCCAAAATCAAACCCCAGCCATTCATTAGTAAGATTGAGGCGTTCCGCAGCTGTGTTCTTGTTGATTTTTGGCCTACGTCTCGCTCTGAACTTGCGGTATCCCTCGTCAGCCATTGCGCGCTGCACAGTACGCTTAGAAACGCTGGGGTAGGTAGTATTGGCGTCCCACAGTCCAGCCTCCTCCATAAGCTTGTGGTACTCAATACCTGGGTTTTTCCGAGCAATCCGTAGCAGCCGGCGATGGTCTCTACTAGTCAATGTAGGTGGCCGGCCTGTCCGAGGCTGCGTTGTGGTGCTGCAGCTGGTTGTCCATCGGAGTACTGTTTTCTGTACGCACCGCTGCGAGCAGTCCAGCGCGTCAGCAACTTCGCTTGTCGACACACCAGCCTCAACCTGGGCTAAGCAGTATATCCGTTGGGCTTCTGATAATTCACCTCCGCGCACTCGATTTGATGAAATTTTAGTGCTAAAAGCTCTCATATTGATGTAGTCGTGTGTAGTTGAAGAAGATACCCCTCTTTAGAGTTCGCGTTGTTGAAATGGTCTGTGCACACGCGCGAACAGACTAAAGTCCTAGTACAGTACAGCCTGCGCCGCTTCGAATTCGAGCTCGCAGTTCCCCGCTAGGCTTGGCCTAGCACGCCGCTAAAACGGACCTGGGCAAGGCAATAGGAATGTGCGCACTCGTGTTTGTGGTGGTAAAGTACCGATTGAAGACATGAATTGCGAACTCTACGATTCATCGGACCTTCTTTTCACTTTCCAATTCTCTTCGTACCGCAAATCACAGCACTGAGATGGAAAAACACCACACACAGCGAGAAGTCAATTTTTGGAATTACCATGACAAAAACGTGCAAATACACCTGCCAGAGGCTGCAACGCTCTCTACAGGCCATCTCGCGTCCCTCCGCGTAGGTCTGGTACCTGTAGAGCGGCCATTGCGGTCCTGGCAGGGACGGATCAACAAACTCTGCGAGCAAGCTACTTAGAATGACACGTCCACCGAATGCAGCAGCAGCCATCTAGCCGCGACACAGCAACGCGAGACGCGACGACGAAGCCCAGACACATGTTGAGCATTATGGTCGCAATACACACAACAGTCACCGATGGGCTTCCTGGTCAGCCCATCACCAACCGAAAATGTCTGCGACGTCCCGTATCGATGAGCCCTCGGGCCGAACAGCATCATCTCTCACGCGAATCTCTTCACAGACACCCCGGCATGCTACCATCGGTGCCAAAACATACTTACTGATCACCAGACAGCCTCGTCCACTGTCGCCCCCACCCTGTGTCGAAGGAATGGGTCCCCTTTGACACAACCCGACAAGGTCTGAAGATATTCGCGCGAGAGCTCTCATGCTCAGTAGACTCGACGACTCGCACGAGCGGAGCATCGCTCTCGTAGAGCTGCGTCGCGACGCAATGCTGCTGCCGCTGCGCCCGGTGGCAGGTCACACCACACACCATGGCCACATAGGAACCTAGTGGGAGGCAATAAAACACAAAGGAACAAGAACAACGGAGCCTAAACCAAGCCCCGAGGGCACGAGGGCAGGTGCAAATAGACGAAGCCGAGCATTAGGGGGAGACTGAAGGTACAGCGGACGCGACACACGAGGCCACGCGCCTCTACGAGCCTTGAAACAACGGTATACATATACGACTTCGAGTGCGGCACACACACGGAAACAACAGTTTGAGGAACACAAACACAGGCAAACACGTCACTTCTAGAGACGAAATGTACATAGTCGCAGATAGAAGCAAGACAACGGCAGGCCTCTGGGGACAGATGGCTCTTTCGAGAGTGAAGTGGGGCGGTGCCGACTCATGTCTGCACTGCGTCCGCTGTCTGCTACGCCTGTCACTCCGGGCATAGCTGCGCAGTACGCGGCTGAAACCGAGTAGGAATGAAACAAACAAACAAACAGCACTGAGATGAGATCTCACAAGATGCTTCCAGTCATGTCACGCGGCGCTCGTATTCTAGACCTGACGTCAATGCATCGCGACAGCATTCTAGAAATTGTGCCCTACTTTGCAACTTTGCATGCCGATTTTTGAGAGAGATAAGTAAAGACGAGCAACAGGGATGTGAAACATGTACGTCAACATGTTCATTACGCTTTCCAATGTGTCCCAGGCTGCTCTATGCTCATTTAGTCGAGGCACGCACCTGCCAGGTTAAAGTAATTCACGAACTCGGAAATGAACATGTTTCATATTGCACCTGCAATGACAGTTTCTATATGTACTCGTTCGACTATCTTCGCAAGTCATAATCTCAACTTTACAGTAGACCTCAAATTGTTTCTCACTACTTGATTGTCTTACACCAGTAGGTTGGGTATCTTCGCATCAGGGTGAAGGCGAGGACCAAACCACCATCCATCTTTCCGACTAACAGCTGGGTGCCATTTCTCTTCGACGAGGATGTGATGCCACGGATAGACATCGGGAACTTCAACAAAAGGACAATCATCCACACTGACATGGTACGTGGTTTCCGACCATAGGCTTAGATGTTGATATTCGGACTCGTGTTTTGTCTCGATCCTTCGAAGCACCAGGTCAGCGTCGCATTTAAGAGACGGGAATACATTCCCCGGAATTTCCGGATCCGGATTGTGGAATTCCCAATGTCCAGTTTCGACTAGATTCGAAGCGACGCTCTCAAGTGCACTGTTTCGGACGAGTAAATCGCAGCTGCTGGTAATTGGTCCTGCAGAGCCCATCCATCGATGCGCGGAACATCCCACCAATATCAACGGATGACTATGGGATGCCAGGATCTCATGAACGTGATCCATGCTGCCTTGATAGGCAGTGCCTGGCTGAAGCGGGAACGGGCTCTCAATATCCAGTTCTTTCGATTCCATCGTGGCGGGTGGAATCTTATCTTTTGAAGAGATGATTTAAGATTCGAGATGGGTGAACGAATTTTGAGCGCCTTCAGAGCTGTGTTCCAGGTTCGTTTGTAAACCTGCTGATACGTGACGGGTAGACTGCCAGCGCTAGTGGCGTGACGTAACGTCCCGTGGTACCCTAGAATTCTGAACGTCCTGCATGTAAGACTAGGTAGATTGATAGTGTAGGACTGTATACCTATGTTAATAGCAGTGGGTGCGACAGAGTTGCGGAGAGGGGGAACAGGCACAGAGTCAAGGTAGCCAGGGAGCAAGTAGTCAGTCCGGGGGAAGCTAGGAGACATGTGCGCCTTCCCTACCATCCCACACTTCTCCTGCCACTCCGAAAGGGGGAGTACCGTAAATGAATTCAAGTGAAACTGTGGTCCTGAACATTAACAATCTCAGCTACTATGTACACAGGAGCGGAAGGAGACAGGCAAGTAAATTATGCATGAGATGACGCAGTACTATCATGTGATGTCTCCTTCACTGCCACCAATAGACCATCCACCTTTCTAGCATCATGCGATATCTCCTCCACCAACAGCTCATGTTTCCCACCACTAATACACAACAAGTTTAAGATACATCCAGCAATCCCAATCCATCCCACACCATAGACGTACTACGCACCCAACTCAATCCACAAGAAATCACTCACACATTAAACCCCCACCTCATCCGCCACACCCGCACAGAATACGCCACACACCCACGAATCCTATCACACCTCACTAAAAGGCTAAACCTACTCGCTTCTGGCTGCAAAAGCGCGATATCTACGTGTACGAGGTAATGCGATTAATCCTCGTGAATAAGAGAAGGACAATATCTGTTTTCCCTTCTGATCATCATACTGGTATAGTATCAAGCTGCTACGCTGTCACTGCTCCATCACAATAAAATCACACCACCCACAACCCTCTATTGCGGATTCGCAAAATCCGATCTCCCGACATGATGTGATAGCACGAAACCCAACCGTCACCAGCCCCAGCTGCGCACGAGATGAGTGTGGATACACAGAGCGCTTTGTATGAGTATCTCCACAGCCCGGTAAAGTTCCGATATGATGCGGTTGTGGTAAAGGGAGTGTGTGTCTTGATATTTGTTTTGAGTTTGTGAGGCAGTGTGCAATTGTTGGCTTGGTGGTGCTCTCTAGACTGCGTCTGGTGTAGAAAGCCAATAGTTGTAGACACATCTTTGAATGGCTAATTGTGAATAGTGTTGCTGTGGAGAGGTGTGGGAGTGGGGATGGGGGGCACGACTTTGGCAAGGGGTTGGTCACGAGAGGATTGGATTATTTGCGAATGAAATCTTTCATCTTATGTAGCTGTTCTGTATTGCCGTACAGGCTAAACTCGATGGGATTAAGCGTTCTTTGGTATCTTCGATGCTGCGTCCCCGACAGTTGCGTTATCTGCCGCGAATTCTTTCTTCGCAAACCTCCCCTCGTTAAGTTCGTCACGTTCATAAAGCAGTTGCGAGAACAACACCAAGCGCTACCCACAGTGCCCCCATATGTCCCTTCAAGCCACTTGCTGCACTCTGCGGCGTTGCTGTGGCACTTGGGCCGCCCGTTGGCGTCGGCGCATCGCTTGCGCTTGGTACTTCGTCAGCGGGGAGTTCGGGGAGAACGTTGGCGGTGAATTGCTCGAGGACGTTACCGGCGGGGTAGTATTCGCAAACGAGGTACCTATCTGTGGTTAGCCATGCAGTTCTCAGACACGATCATGAGCGCAAGGAAATGGATTCATGGCAGTTTGAGCTGAGTGAGTGGAAGAAGGCTGAGACTTACCACCCTGGTGCATCACCCTTCCCACCTTTCTGGCCGCCATTGCATTCTGTTCTTGCGCAGCCTACGGTCGTGGTGTTGCGCCAGACAAGCTGAGTGAAGTGGCCCGTTGCAGAACTGATCGAGTTAGCAGTATGCTCTACCATTCACACACCACGCCAGACTCACGAGAAATCACCCTTCTTGAAGTCATAGTCGTCTCTCTCGTTGCCCCAAGCTTCTATTGAGGCAGTGACATTCGGGTAGCCAGAAGCCAAATTTTCGCCTGAAGGACCACCAGAATGTTCAAACTTGCAATCCTTACTCCAGTCCTTTGCATAGTCGGCAAGTGTCTCGTTCCAAGCCAGGCTCGATGCATTGTGCTGCCTGCGGTATAAATTGGTAACGTCAAGCACCACTTTCTGGAAGGTGTCGTCGTTCGCGTATTCGGCGGATACTGATGTGGAGTCTTGGCTTGACTGTGCGAGAGCGTAGGAGATTGGCATGCAGAGCAGAATAGTGGATAACTGCATGATGGGTATATAACAAAAGTGTGCTGAAGAACGAGTAGAGGGACAATGCGAGAACGCTGGCGATCGTAGATTCGTGTATGCGAAAAGTGGATATCAAGTTCGCTATGTATGCGCGCTATGTATTGGAGTATATGCAAGAACGAAACGCAATGTTTACTTGAAGACGCTTACTTCAAGAACAAGAACAGACATCGAGCAGTCGTCGTTCATTAAGAGGTACAGCCGCAAGCTTCACGAGGCGACCAGGGTCAGTCCCTGTTTCCCACGGTTGATGGCGTCGGTAGTCGAACCGAGCCGCCGAATCATGACTGGTTGTGGGGACGTTTGACGGTGGTGGAGAGATCTTGGTCTGAACCTTGGAGTTGGGGAAAGCGCGGTGACGTAGTTGATGTGGTCTGTGCACGAACACGGTAAGGCTCAACAGTGCTGGCAGAAATTAATTCCGAACCAATCACAACCAATCGATATCGGTAATTGCTGATATCGGGTAATCACCAATTAATTGGTCCGGAAATGCTTGGCACTAAAAAATTCTTACTGTACGACTCTTTACCTTGTGTAAATACTACAAGATGTCTTTTATTATAGATGAAAGCGAGAGCTTATCTCTTCTATCCGCAGATTCTTTAGCAAAGAAATCACGAAAGTCATCTCCTGTCCATGATCACTGTCGTACGCCAACAGCAAAAGAAAAGGAGGAAAAGCCAGACAAAAGATGGCTATGGTGCAAGCATTGCTCGTACGCTGCTCAGTCTACAACGAATATAAAAAACCACCTGCTATCAGTCCATGATATTAATGTCCTCTTGGCCGCATCAAATCGTACAAGAGCGACTGAGACAGTTGACGCCCTATACGACAAACTTCTTCTTCAGCTTGGAGACAAAGACAACGTTGACCAAGAGATCCTCCGGCGCACTGTGTCACAGCCAGTAGTTGACAGTACCCTTCTGGATCTGGTTGTTGTACGACGGCTTCCATTCTCATGTGTAGAATGGCCTGAATTCCATTCCTTCGTCCGAGCATTGAATCCGGAGGCTAGCACCTTTATCCCGTTGTCCCACAATACACTGAAGGCTCGAATTTCTTCCTGGTATATTCAAGCAAAGGACATCGTACGAAAGCGGCTTCAATCATCTCAGACAAGTATCCACCTTGCTCTAGACATCTGGACATCTCCAAGCAATGACCTATTGCTTGCAGTCTGTGCAAGCTTTGTTGATAGTCAGGGCTCCTTTCGCAATATCCTTATTGGGCTTCGAGTTGTACGAGGACATAGCGGTCTAGATCAATGGGAGGCTCTGCTTCCAGTTCTTCAAGAGTATGGAATTGAAGAAAAGATCGGTGCAGTTGTGGGTGACAATTCTGGTACAAACGACACACTCTGTCGTACGATAGCCAATTATCTTTCTGCAGAGAAGAGAATAAACTGGACTCACACACACTTGCGGCTTCGGTGTTTAGGTCATATCTTAAACCTAGTTGTTCAAGCCTTTCTTTTTACAAATAGTGAGGATGAGAAAGAGATGGAGTCGTACGATCAAGAGAACATAGAAGAGCAGGAAGAAGGGGAAAGGGAGAAGTATGCAAGAGAAAGAGCTGCAAAGATTCGTACAAAGATGGGTGTTATGGGCAAAGTCCATAATATTGTCGTACATATACGCGCTTCACCACAGCGTATCTCTCAGTTCAAAGCAGCTGCTGGAAAGACAATTCCTCTAGACAATCGTACAAGATGGAATAGCTGGTTTCGAATGCTTCAGACTACATTAGAAGAACCAGTCCTGAATGCTGTACGAAACTACACTGAAAAGCACATTGCTCAAGGAACACTTGACAAGAAAGATGACCTAAGCAACACCGACATTGCTCTCCTTCGTACGATTGCAAACTTTCTTGGAGTTTTTGATGGTGCATGTCTCTGGCTTCAAGGTCAACATTCAACAATTGAACGAGTTCTTGAGGCAATTGACATTATCAAAGAGCACTTAGAGGTATCACTAGTATGTTGTACAAGTAAGGGTTTAGCTCGTATACTAACTTATATAGAAAAACGCACGTCAACTAAAGCCCCGAATTGAGAACTCCAAAGCAAAGCTAGAATCGTACGTAGTTAAGCTTGACCAAACACCGTATTATGCGGCTGCTCGCATTCTCAACCCTGAGGCTCGTACAGCATGGCTGAAAGATACAGCATACAACCTTAAGGTTGGAAATCTTTGGGAGAAGTACCGCCGAGAGAATTGCATGATTTCGTACGATGCTACAGTTGCTCGTGCTCAGAAAGAGCAGTCAAAGCCAATCAATGGATTTGAGCAGCTTCGTCAGAACCTGAGAGTGAAACACGGTCGACCGCAGAGTCAAGATGAATTTGAGAACTACTGCAATGAACCTGTCTCGTACGATCTCAAAATGGCACCGATCAATTGGTGGTTGCAGGACACACAGAGGGAGAGATGGCCGCAGCTATCCTCATGGGCAATTGAGATTCTCTCAATACCGTCTATGAGTGATAAGCCAGAGCGGATCTTCTCAGGTGGTCGCCGTACAGTTTCATGGGACAAGACTGCGATGTCTGCAGCGACACTTGAGCAGCTTGAATGCGGGCGAGATTGGAAGAGAGAAGACTTGCTTGAAGAGAACTTTTAGTCGTACAAACTAAATCTCTATATAATTCTTCTTGTGACTGTTCAAGATAGCGTACGAGCTGAATCGCTGTAACTGCTAGAGAGCTATCGCAACTTTCCTTTACATAGCTTGGCGCGCCAAGTCTAACACAAACAACATCTCCTCTCTCACTCTCTCACTCCGCAACACCACACCCCACACACTCAGTACGTACTGCTACGTCTTATTGCTTTGTACAAGCACTAACTGTTGCACCAGCACCAGCACCAGCACCAGCACCAGCATCAGCACCAGCACCAGCATCAGCACCAGCATCAATACCAGTACCAGCACCAGCACTACAATGTAAGCTTGCCCCACTATCTCTTAATCGTACGAAGCTAAAGTTCTTTCTCAGGGCCCTTGTTATCTACAACGCCGCTGTCGCCGCCGCCGCCGCTGCCGTCGCCGTTCAGGCTAGTGGCAATCCCAACCCCATTCTCCGTGTCGGAGGGCAGCAGATGGCCCCATTTGTCCACAGTCCGCAAGGACATGCAATGCTAGCTCTTCTAGGGCAGGATGTGGAGATCGTCCAAGGCAACGTACGTCCAGATCAAATAGCCTCGCATCGTCCTTCGTACATCAACGCTATCCTTATACAATCTCGTGGACAGGCTGTGGCTGACGGATGCGGTTGCCTCAGCTCTATACGCCCAGCCTTCCTAGAGTGCCGCAGGGTAGCTGGGCACTTTGATGGGGCATGTGCTAATTGCAAATGGAAAGACCATGCAGCGCGCTGCTCCGTACGAGGGAATGGTGGTGAGCATGATGGCTGCTCTCTGCGTCTAGCTCCTCAGCCAGATAGTAGAGATGGGATAAGACAGCGGCCGATATTAATTAAGGATGATGATGATGAGCCTGGGGCTGGGCTCCACAATGCTATTGTTTTGTTCTAAAGGTACGTACTATTACGTGGTGTCTAGGATAAGTAGTCGTACGAGGCGAAACTAAGACAGGCTTTTTTATGTATCTATTAAATTTGAAGATTTTGAGATGTAGTTAACTGTCCGTGCACCAATAATTGGTAATCACGATTGCAAATTATCGGCAATTTGCCGATATCGAATTGCTTCCGATTGGCTAATTTCTGCCAGCACTGGACGACAGCACGGAAGGCGCACCCGACATCAGAGCTGGTGTAGTGACGTTCATCGCCGCTCCGTCTATCTTCATAGTTGAGATTGTGGCTTCAAATGAGGTGACAAAGCGATTCATGTGGTCAAGTGTTTCATTCGTAACGGATGCCCGCAGTGCTGCATTCAGCCCGAGTGAACCGACCATCAACGCCACGTAACATGTTGAAAATTCGAGTCAATGAAAGACGCCAGCATAGCGTAGCATAGCGTAGTCGTTGCGAGATTCGTATGCACATGTGGAACTCCAAGCAGGACCTCATACCCAATGACCTATACCCATGCAGCCTTGCCCCGTAAACGCCCAGAGTGGTATCAGCAGTCGTAACAACAATATCTTCGCATGCCTCCGCCTAATGACCAACACTCAAATCCGCGGTAAAATCTCTCCTGATGGTCAAATTTTCAAAGTTCTCGGTGTTCTCGATAACTAAGCCTTGCTCGTTGGCCAAATGTAGTGTGCAGATGAAGCAGTAGCTCGTCGAAATATCCGCTAGTGCCTTCTGTGGATAGATCTGCTTCAGATTGTTGACAATGTCTGTGAAGTTGAGTGAGCCGTCAACGGCCTTCATTGCTGGATCATCCTTCGCGGTGTCTGGTGCGGGTGGCGCGGCGATCTGATTCCGTTAGTTGACAAACTGGGATGCGTCTGCAGTCGAATTACTCACATCCTCCAGTGCCATGCTGGCCCATAGATCATCCTTCAGCTTCTTGACGTCTATTTTCTTTGCTACGCGTGCATACTGCACATACTCGGGTCTGAACCGTCTACTCTGCGTGATGAGGTCCGCACCGAACGGATTAGCCTGCGAGCTTGGTATATCTGTGGCTTGAGTTCCAAAAGGAAGCTGTGTCGGTGGTGGCGAGAAGTGGTCGCGCGCGTCGGCGAAGTCATCATCGTCGTCCATGAAACCACCAGCGAATGGCAGTGCCTCGTCGTTGAAAAAGTCCGCATCGTAGTTGCCTTGTACTGCGCCATCCTCATCGGCAGCAGCCTCTTCGTTGGCACGATTGGCCCAGAAGGCTTCGTCCACCTCGCCATTATCCGCGTCTTGCTTTCGTGTCAACTCCTGTGTTTTCTGTTGCATTCGTCGCGGGCCAAGACGAGCCTTCGGCTTCAGGAATAACCGCAGCAAGTTCTTCGAGTTGAAGTGTTTGTCGGCAGGAAGTAGATTCCGTGTCTTGGATTTCCACTGTGCCTTCGGCAGTAAAATTGCAGCAGCAGTTGCCGCGGGTGTGTACAACGCATTAGCAAGCTCCTGCGACATAGGGGCCATGAAGTCGATTTCGAATGGTTCCTTCTCTTTCCTTTTGGTGACAGGCGCGGTTTTACCAGCCTCCTTGACGCGCCGAATGCGCCAGTGCTCAGGTCCAGCCCAGTTCTTCTTGAGTGCTTGGTCGAAGTAGCTCAGAATGTTCTCGTTCTCTTCGCGAGCGTGATTCATTGACAGCGCATACTGCTGCTCGTCGGCAGGTATCTCCCCATCACCGCCTTCCGCAGCCTCATCATCGCCCTCGGCCAAGCCGTTGTTCTGTATGTGAGCGTTGGGGGCCAATGCAAGCTCTTGTGCCCAAGCTTCTCCTCCTTCGCCAAAACCGACATCGGGAGCCATATCGAAGCCACCGATATTATCATCGTCGTCATCGAAGCCCCCGGCGTTGTTATCGTCAAGGAAGATGCCAGAGACATTTCCCGCCTCATCTTCTGCGTCATACTTTTCGTCTTGTCGCCAGTCTTCCGGGGCTTTGAGGAACGGTAGGTCCATGGACCCATTGACATCGCCTAGATCGAAGGTCTTCATAGATGGACACACATCCTGCTCGTCGAGAAGAGCGAGGTTGGGGAAGTACTTTGCGGCGAGTACAGAGATGTCGATTTCGATCTCGTTTGATGCCTCGTCTTCTGGAGACGGTGTCTCTCCTGGTGCAGATGCTTCTCGTGTGTCCTTAGCAGTCACGTCGCCCGCATCGTCGCTGCTGTCAAATACGATCCTGCCGTTCGTGTCTATGGCAAGGTGATTCATCAACAGACCCTTGGCGCCGCCCTCGTCGAAGTCGGCAGTGGCCTTCTTGAACAGGGGGTCCTGCGCAAACTCCAGATCCATCTTCTTGTTCTGCAGCTGCTCGAACGACGTTGCCAGCGTTACTTCAGCTGAACGTGCTGCCCGCTTGCGCTTCTTTTTTTGACCGTCCTCTTCTTCACCCTCTCCATCCTCGCCATCTTCGCCGTCGTCATCCTCGCCTCGTCGCTTCTTGTTGCTGTTCTCGGCCAGACCGCTGAGGAGTTTGCCGGTATCTGTCGCAACACTGTCGACTCTGCTTGTGTAGATTTTCACGCACCCGTCCAGCGTGCAACTAGCCTTTTGGAAGTTGATGCCGTCGCCCTCTTTCAGCAGGGATAGCTCGTGGAAGTAGTCGATCAGGGCGAAGTTCCACGAGTTTGACGCATTGATCTTGTTATCTGTGGCCATTTTGATCCAGTCTTCGAAGTTGGAGGCCAGGGGCATGACGCGCTTCATCGGGGTGACGGCGCTTCCGGCGACATCAGGCATGTCGTGGTCCTGCGTCGGCGTGTGGGGGTCGATCACGCTGGCTGCCAGCGACCTGCGGGCCTTCTTGCCAACCGGCGTGGCAGAGGCCCTGAGCGAGTTGCGCTGCTGCTCAGCGAACGCGCCACGGCGGCGCTTCGCCTTCTCGTCATCGTCGTCGTTGAGCGGGATCCTGGAGGCAGTCAGCGAGGCAACTCAATCCCATCCAGCACCGCACCCACCTCATGCCCTTCGCCGGAGTCGCCTGAGGCGCGAGACTGTGTCGCGATCGTGCCATGGCTGCGGCGTGGTGTGGTTGACTTGGGCGGCGGCGGCTTTGTTTGTCAACACCAAGTGCGGCAGGAGCAGCTCGCGTCAGGGCACCGCGCTAGCAGAGGGGGGACGCTACTGTCGCTGGCGCGCACTGCCACATCAGCCACACCCACTTGCCACAGCTGCATCATCGCGCCTCGCAGCCGGTTCCAAGACATGTTTCTAGTGCTTGGGAGGATCCCGCAGTGCAGGGCCGCCCTCACATTTTGGCTGTCTGCCCTACAATATCCTTATCGCGCGCGCTGCACTGCCCGGACCTCCGCGACTCCGCACCCTTCACCCTCTGCGTTGTGACGCCAGCGCACCAGACCGTGGGTGCGAGACAACCGTACCAGAGCCCCCTCGCGCTCCGGCCACCCGCGCGCATGAAGCAGCATGTCATGGCTATGGACGAGCGCTCTCTCCTGGACACAGTGCAGCGATGGCGCCGCACAAAGTACTCGGCGCGGCCCTTTGTGCTCACTCTCCTCGCCATTGCCCTGATCACCGTGCTCGCGTGGGCAAAGGACCAGCGCGGAGAGGCGCCCGCCGGTGACATCGTGCGCAAGAGGCATGTCACGATACTCGACGAGGAGGCACGACCCCCCCATCCCGCTCTGCTCAGCAATCGCTAACCGCCTGCGCAGTGCCGTCTCGTCCACCATGCCGCTGACCAATGCGCCTTCGTCCTCGCAAACTGCCCCGACGAGGAGGCCGGCGTCATCTCCTACCTGACGCTCTACTACTGTCGCCTGCCCCACGCCAAGCCAGTCGCCTTCGCCATGATGACCCTCTGGCTCGCCCTGCTGTTCAGCACTATTGGCATCGCCGCCAGCGACTTCTTCTGCGTCAACCTGAACACCATCGCGAGCATGCTGGGCATGAGCGAGAGTCTGGCTGGCGTGACGCTGCTTGCTTTTGGCAACGGCAGTCCGGATGTCTTCTCGACCTTCGCTGCTTTCCGGACCCATGCCGCGAGCCTGGCCGTGGGCGAGCTCATCGGCGCAGCCAGCTTCATCACGGCGGTAGTGTCGGGATCCATGGCCTTGATCCGCCCCTTCAATGTAGCCCGGAAAAGCTTCGTCCGGGACGTGGGCTTCTTTATCGTTGCCGCAGGGTTCAGCATGGGCTTCATTGTCGACGGCAGGCTTCACCTGTGGGAAGCTGTGACCATGGTGGCCTTCTACCTCTTCTATGTTGCCTTCGTTGTTGCGTGGCATTGGTGGCTCAACCAGCGCAAGGCGAGGAGGCAGAAGGCTGCTGATATGCGCAGCCACTTCATCACTCCTGGGGGAGAAGAGGAGGAAATTCCCGTGTATTTCGACGATGACGACGCTCCTCCAGGCAACTCCAGGACGCCGTCTCGAGGTGTTTCGATCGACGACTTCAATGCGCTCGAGCGTGGCGGCGGTGAAGATCTAATGGACGCAGACGACAACGAAGAGGAGCGTGAGCGCTGGATGGGAGAAATGTCCAAGAACATGCGTGTTAGTCGCCCGCCGCTCGGAGCTCGGCGGCCTACCCAGACAGCCATTCGACCCAGTCTCGTAGGGGCACTGGAGTTTAGAGCTGTCTTGTCGTCATTGCAGAAGTCTAGGAACATTCAGTCGATGCCCATCAGCCTACGACGCTACTCGGACGACCCAACCTACACGACAGCCCAGCAGCAAGACCTCATCTCCACAACTTCTGATCCAGCTCCACGGCCGCCTTTCGATGTCGCTTCAGTGTCGTCTGGAAAATCACCCAGCGTCACCAGGCCGAGCTTGGAGGTGCAACAGAGTATCAACCGCGCAAGGGCTGTATCGACGAACGACCTCGACAACGCTCGTCTGCATCCCAGTACGCTTCAAGGCAATCTACCGTACATCAGCTTTGCGCCGGCAACCCCCGACTTGCAGGACAGCATGCTCGCTCGAGCAGGTCAAGCGCCCCCTTCTCCTACAATTTCGCTATCACCACCCCCGTCGCAGTTGTCTTCGCGAGCAGCAAGCCCAGCGCCCTTGAGAAATCGTGGCTACTCCGATTTGCTAGCTCCTCCTGGCCTCGACTCTCAGGGACTTTCACAGCGTTCAGGCACATCCACCCCAAGCCCTCTTTCGTCACCGGATCTGAAGCCTGGCGAGCGTCCCGCGCCACCGAATTTGAAGTTGGCTGTGCCCGGTGCTGCATCGCCCCCTATCCCGTTCCCTGCATACGCAGACTTCCCGTGGTCAGCACATGATTCATCTCGAGCTCCGAGCCTGCGCCTGCCTTCACCCAGCGCGTCGCCCGAGTCAGCATTTCACAACGAAAGCTTGTTCGGGGTATACGATGTTGCTCGCACGCCAAGATGGTGGCCCTCTCGCATCCTGCCTGCCCTACACATACTTTTGTCAACATTGTTTCCAACATTAACGAGCTGGCGTGACAAGAACTTCTGGGATAAGTCGCTGGGCCTTGTGGCTGCATTACCAGTTTTCCTCCTTACCATCACTCTCCCTGTCGTCGAGCCCGCCAGTAATGACGATGACGATCAAGCGGGCCACCCAGATTTCGGTCTACCACCAGCTCTGACACCTGTTGGCGGCACTTTCGACTCCCAATACCGCCTTGACGGATCTGCGCAAGCGAGCCGGACCAGCACTGATCCATCAAAGTTGCAGAAGTCTGCGCCAAATCCCAACGGCAACTCGTATGCCTCGACCAACACCAATGCTAGCAACCCACCTCAAGTGTTCATTACCTCGGACGAGAACATACTCGACTCCCCAGAAGCTCTACCCGAGAACCCACTCTCTGCCCACCCTCACCCTTCCACTGGGCCTAAGGAGTGGAACCGTTGGCTCGTCATTACCCAAATATTCACAGCCCCCTTTTTCATTGTCCTTGTTGTATGGGCAAACGTCGAACCCGACTCCCCACACGCCCTCTTCCGACAGACAATGTATTCACTCGTCGCCTCCTTGGTGATGCTGGCCTTCGTTCTGCTTACCACAACGCCCAACCGCCCGCCTCGATGGCGCCAACTTCTGTGCTTCCTGGGCTTTGCAGTAGCGATCGCGTGGATCAGCACAATTGCTAATGAGGTTGTTGGCGTTCTGCGCACTCTTGGTGTCATCCTGAACATGAGCGACGCGATTCTGGGGCTTACTATTTTCGCGGTCGGTAACAGTCTAGGGGACCTGGTAGCAGACATTACAGTCGCACGTCTGGGCTTTCCCATCATGGCATTGAGCGCGTGCTTTGGTGGGCCGATGCTGAATATCCTCCTGGGAATAGGGTTGTCCGGCTGCTACATGATCCTCACCAAGGGCGAACACAGGCACGAGAAGCACCCGTCCGAACCGGTGCACTTCAAGCCTTATCATATCGCTGTCAGCACGACGTTGGTCATCAGCGGGGCCAGTCTGTTGGTCACTTTGGCCGGCCTGCTGGTCGCGGTCCCTCTAAGGAAGTGGAGGATGGACAAATGGATTGGATGGGGTTTGGTAGCCACATGGGGTGTCAGTACGGCCGTCAACGTGCTGGTGGAAGTGGTGGGGCTCAGCAGCGGCGTTAGTTTACGATGAGTGCAGTGGATGAGGTTGAGGTGAGGCCATGGTTGCATAGATGAGCACGTCGCTATCTTGGATGAACCTGGAGGCATTTCTCTTGGCGTTGATTTGGGCTGAGTTCATATACCATTTTGCTTTTTGTAATTGACTGCTTGGGATGTAGTACATACCACGTACCCTCATGGTGGGATACACCAACAAATACATGTCATGCTCACTCAAATTCTAGTCCACGAGGGAATACCATGGCACTGTTATCCACTTCTGTGGTCTTCACCGGTTGAACACCTTCTAGAGAAAGCAAAGCTTCGAGTCACGACTCTTGCAAGCAAGCTGTCAACTACTTGACTGGACTTCATTTCGAAATCCGACGCCGACGTTTCACAAAGCACATGTGTCGAATTCTCATTCTCCAGAATGTTGTGTGGGCATCCTTTCGCTACATAGCGGTTCACCGGTGAGCCCAACACACGAGGCTCCACTTGCCCCTGCAGCTAGGATTGGCGAGTGCGGCACTCACTTACTGAACCGGACCAAGCCACGTCGCTGGCCGGTCCAATAAAGATTTCTACACGTGGCAGGCTTTCCTCGAGCAAAGACCACGGCGTGCGAGACAGCACCGTGGGTGATGGGGAAAGCAAATATAGACAGCCCTGTGTCACCGGTGAACATGAGGAGACGAGGGAAGTCACCCGTGGAGTGTCCTGAGCGTCGTGGAGAAAGGGTCCAAGACCGGTTTTTGACCACGACAGGAATTTGCAGGGCGAGCGGTGGCCTATGAGGGGTCGCAGGCGAGGGTCGAACGTGGCGAGCTGGGTGCGTTGGGCTGCAGGGCGGCGCCGTCGAGGCTCTTTCTGCTGCGGCAACGGCATGCATGCATCTGAGTTGGGCTGTGGGCCGCCCAAACGGTGCTGGTGGAGGGCAGCGCACAGCAATTGCAGCGCACCACGTAGCTGCGACCGGGCGGCTTGACAGGTAGAGTCATAGTTGGGAGCGTGTAGCGTGTTTTGTATTTGCATGCCGAGGAAGCGTCGCCGGGCAGGGCAATAAATAAGGACAGAATCGGGCAGACAGGCGCAGTAGACTCGCACCTGCATAACCTCACTGCCGTCATTGTTGTCTGCATCGACCTTGCCCACAGCTCGCCCGTCTGCACCCAGCCACTCACCCGCTGCAGCATTACCTAGTACCTATGTCCGAATCAGCCCAAGAGACTGCACATTTCTATCTGATTCGGAGAGTACGGCGCAAGCCTTGAACAAGACTCGCACGCTCCTCACCCACTGTCAAGCACATTCAAGCACATTCCCCATTCCTCAACACCATCGACACCGATCTGCACGTTTCTTGCCGTGCGACCGACTCTGCATCGCCCGGGCGGTCTGACAGCTGCCACACCAGACGGTCAGACGTGCTCGTCAACGTCATCTGTGTGCCTGGCGCGCACCGACGATTCGCTGGTGGCCATCCTGGTGTCGCATCGCACATCGCCTCGCTAACAGCCCTTATCGATTGCCCGTGCCCGGGTCCTCCCTCGTCCAAGGTTGTTGCATCCATCCTCTCCCGCCGCCCATCCCGCCTGCGGCTAGCTCTCGCACTGCTCGCAAACCTCCGCGCGCCCTCACACGCCTGCACGCCAGACGGCGGCAAGGGACTGCAAATTAGCCCTACGGATTCTGCTGCGCCGCTGCACCTGCACTTGCACCTGCACCTGCACCGCTGCACCGCTGCCCCTTGCTGCCCCGCGCATTCGAGGGCTCTCACATATACGGCCAGCCCGCCGCCCGCGTCCTCTGCCCCCGCCGTTTTCCTCGGGGTCGTCGACTGCCCGCCGCGCCTGTTTACTCAGGGACCTGCTGTTTACGCGCTACCGCCCTCGCGGTCAGCCAACCCCACCACAGCGCATCTCATACAGCCTGCCCGGCGCCCTCGCTCGCCCGCACCCTCCCGGTATCCGCACTCGGCCTGTCTCTGGAAGAACGGGCTAGAGTACGGCATACCGCTCCTCCCATCAGCCTCATGTCGTTAGTCATCGCCCTTCCCACGTCCAGTCGCCCCTCTGCTGCAGCCATGCCCTCTCCCCGTCCGTCTCGCCCGTCACTGCCGTCCCAACACAGTTCTGCCTCGTCACGCCGGTCGCTCTCGCGCCGCTCCGTCCGCAGCAGGACCTCCCAGTCCACCCGCACCACTGCCACCCGCTCGACTGCCCCTCGAGCGTCTCTGTTTCTCCTGCGCGCACCGCGACCGCTCCCGCCGCACCCACAAAACGCGACACTAACATTACCATCAGACAAGGTCGCGGCCACAAGGGCATCGATATCCGGGTCGACAACCGCACCGGCGCCTACGCCGACAGCTACAGCGACGACAGCGAGGCTGACCTGTCCGACGAGAAGTTCCACACCGAGGACGACGAGGACTACTCCTCGGACGAGGAAGACGACGACGAGGAGACCAGCTGGGACCTGATCGAGGACGAGATCCAGCCCTCCGACTCGGCCTCCAGGCCTCACCACGCCCGTCGCCAGCAGTCGCACCACCGCGTCGCCGTGCCCCTCTCGCCGCCTGCCCCCTCGGCCCCAGTCGCACCGCGTACCCGGCAGTCGCGCCGCGCTACGTCACGCCACGCTGTCCCTGCCCCCGACCCACACTCTGCCCACCACAGCAGGAGCAGAAGCAGGGGCCACGAGCTGGCGCCGCGTGAACACAAGCCACGGCGCCGTCGACGTCCCTCCGCCCACCAGCAGCCCGACAGCTTCGGTGAGGAGGACACGGGCGACGACTACCCGTACCCCGGCGCCCCTCCGCAGCACGGCGCTCCTCCCGGCCATCCAGCTCCTCAGTGGTCGCACGTTCCCCCGGCCCACGGCTATGCGCCCAGCACCATGTCGCAAGAACACCAACGCTTCTACCAGGGCGGTGCAACCTCACCAGCAGGCCCGCTCGTGCCTCCCGGCTTCCACGGCGCCTTCGATCCCTACCACCAGAACGGCTTCAGCCCCCAACAGCCCAACCCGTTCGCATCTGGCCCAAGTGAGAGCTACTTTGGAGGTCAGCCCTACGGTCAACCTCAGAGCGCGCGCGTAGGAAACCCCAACCGCCGCTCCATGGGTGGCGCGCCGCCTGGCTCTGATGTCATGATGCCCTATGGTCATGCGCCCATGGGCGCTCATCCAGGCTACCCACACGGCTACCCACCGTATGGCGCCTTCCCTGGAATGCCTGGCATGCCACCCATGGGTCATCCGTACCAGCAACAGTATTCTCCCCCTCCCCCTGAAGAACGACGCCATCGATCAAAGCGAGGTACACCGCGACCACCATCTACTCATTATGACCCCCATTCTGACGATGATCACCATCAAGCTGCCCCTCCTCCGCCTCCACCCCAAGCTCTCGTGGTCCAAGCTCCCCTTCCTCCCCCGCCGCCCCCAGATACATCGAAGGAGGATGCTCTATTGAAGCAGCTGAACAATCTTCTGCTCGGCAAGGCTGAAGAGGACGCAAGAAAGGAAGCTGAAGCTAGGAAAGCTGCGGAACTGGCCAAATTCGACCGCCTCGAGAGTCTGCTTGTCGCACAGCAGGAAGCGCAGATTGCAAAGGAAAAGGCGAAGGCACAGGCTGCCGCCGATGCTGCCAAAGCCGCTCTTGAAGCCAAGAAGAAGGGCGATGAAGACAAACTCGCTAAGCTCGAGAAGCTCATCTTGGCTCAAAAGGACGAACAACTCAAGAGAGAGGCTGCGGCAGATGCCGCTCGCAAGGCCGCAGCAGAAGCAGCGGACGCTGAAGCGAAGAAAATTGCGGAAGAGAAGAAAGCCGCAGCCGAAGCCGCAAAACTCTTGCTTGAAGCCGCACAGAAGGCTCGCGAGGAGGCTGAAAAGAAGGCCGCTGCAGAAGCCGAGGAGACCAAGAAGGCCCACGAGAAGGCCCTTGCTGAGGCCAAAGCTGCTGCAGAGGAGCTCGAGAAGGCGAAGAAGGCTGCGGAGGAAGAGGCAGCCAAGCTCAAACCTTCTGATGCTCCAAAGGCGCCGATCAAGTTTAAGGACGCCGTGGGCCGCAAATTCAGCTTTCCGTGGAACATATGTAAGACATGGAAGGTACGTCATTCCTCGAATTCACTTCTCTTCATCACCAACTAACGCTTTTGCAGGGCATGGAAGAGCTCATCAAGCAAGCCTTCTTGCATGTCGACATCATTGGCCCCCACGTCCACCAAGGTCACTACGACCTGGTAGGGCCTGACGGCGAGATCATCCTGCCTCAGATCTGGGAGACGATGATCCAGCCGGACTGGACCATTACCATGCACATGTGGCCGATGCCCGAATCGCCGCCAGAGCCTCTGCCACCACCGCCACCGCTAGACGCCCAGCAGTTCATGGCCATGCCCATGCCCTCTTCACGCCCGAAGGCGAAGAAAGGATCCAGTAGCAGGCACAAAGTCCCTCGGGTCGTCGCTGATCCGATGGTTGTGGTCCCTCCTCCCATGGTCGCCGCAGCGCCTCCACCACCCCGACCTGCACCTGGCCCTCCTCTACCGCTCGGTGTTGAGGTTATCGCGGCTTCCTCCAGCAATGGTTCTTCGCACAAGCCCAAGAAGAAGCCCCCCCAGGGTGGTTTCTTCGCCTGGGCCGCTGGAGGCCGCTCGGCATCCGTCAAGAAGAGCAAGAAGGCGTGAATTCTTGCGTGGCAGCAACGCGTCGAGGATGCTTCGTACTTGTCGTCATAATCATTCCGGTGATCTTGCTTCAGAAGTACGTTGCTAACTGCGACTTCACAGTGCTTGCCTGGGCGTAGGGCAAACGCCAGCGGGACCGACCGGACGAAACACGCATCGTGACGAGGTACAGATTGGTGATCTACCGATGACGATTCGATGGCTGCTTAGCAGTTGTGGTATCGATGTCGGAGCCGCCCTGTTCTCGTCGTGATGCGTATGTTGGCTGTCTACAAGGTTGGTCCCGCTGCATGTCCAGTGCTGCGGCTCTGGACAACAGCACTGCTAGTCTCGCGTCGCAAGTCATTCTTCAGCGTTGTTCGCCACAGGGCTGGGTTGCTCGCACCAATTTCTTTTACGATCCCTTTCCTTGTTCACTTGGAAGCATCCTTATCCTGGTTTCCCCAATATACCCCTGCAGATAGCCTTGCGCGGCGCATACGATACGATACGTTCTGGGAACTTTGGAAAATGAGGCAAGGAAAAGTCGGATCCCGTTTGTCATGTTTTGTTTGAGCGTGTCAGCGTGTTCCCCGTCCTGTATCGCTTCTACGCTTGGCTTTTTGGGCTCTCGGACTACCCCCTTTTTCGTGTGTTTATTTTTTTTGTGGCGTTCAACGGGCATTAGTTGTTAATGTGGTTTTATGAGCGATGAGACACGGTGCGATGATGAGATGGTTAATGAGGGTGGCTAGCGTTGCGTTTTGGTTGTGCTGCCGTGGGTGCTGGAGGGTGGTTGTTGTCGTCGTTTGTGTGCGTTGTTGTGTGCGTTGTTGTCGTTGTTTGTGTGGAAGCAGGTGCTCAGCGTTTAGCATATTACCCAAGATCGATGCTTTTGTCTTGCTTTGAAATGGATATGGGTTCTGGATTATGAAGGCTTGGTGTTTGGATGTGTGTGTGTGTGTGTGTGTGTGTGTGTATACCCCTCCAAGTACTCATCTATCCACGGCGTTGGACTCCCTCCGCTGGGGTTGCTGAACCTTTGGTTGGATCTACTGTAGACCATGCACGACACGGAAATTTCGACACCCGTGTGAAACATCATCGCAAATGACCATGGCGAAGAGCTACATGGGGTAGCGACAGCGGGAGGGAAGGCCCGATTGTCTTTTTCGCTTCTTCGCGGGTTGCGCGCTATCCGGCCTCACTTTTGCGAAATTGTCGGTGCTTGAGATTGCGAAAAAGGGGTGTTGGGCGCTACTGGCAGGTATGCTGCAGCATCCAGCGCTTACTAGTGAAGCTTTCACCGATCTATCGTATACATAAATCGGGGGTTTGCTTGGCGACCTAGATACCAGCGTTTCCGAGACATCAGCCAACTCTTCGTGTTGAGCCCAGCTCGAGCTCGACGTGACGGAACGAGATGCCTGAAAGAGGATGCCAATAGCGCAGATCCCCAAAGAGGACCTCCTTGCTCGCGCAACCGATTTCCCCAGCCCGGCCAGTCCCGACCGCGTTAGCAGATGGAGCAACCCAACGTCATGCAACCAACACGCCTGTACCATGGTTTTCCGACACGCTGGGCGGGCGCGCGTGCGCCGCTCATTACCGTGGTAGCGTGCGCACCGGTGCTGGGCCGGAGACATGCTTAAACCAGAGTTTTTCTCCACTCCGCATTGAGACTGTGAATTGGACTTTTGCGTGTACGCGACCTGCTGTGCGACGACGGCCTTGCTGCGATATCCTGGACCTTGTGGGATCGTCTTGCTGTGGACTGAAGTTGACGAGAGGGTAGGGTTGAGTGCGTCGCTGGTGCGCGTGGGGCCATGTGTTGACGGGATTCTCGGAGGATTGCGATATGGCTTCGCTGTCTTTGAGTGTTGCGGCGAGTCCAACGACGTCTGCGCTTGCAGAGGAGTCGACGCCGGCACAGGGCGCTTTTCTTTCTGCTGGTGCTGGTATTACTGGAGGTATGGTACTCCTTTTGCCACATCTGAACGCCTCATTGATCAGTGATTGCAGGTTACACCGGAGATTCCCTCGCCCTTAAAGTTACCATCTGTGTTTTTCTGAGCTTGGCTCTGTACAACGCTGTCGAGCTGATCATCCTCGTTCTTGTCACCTTCCAACGCTACCATGGGCTGTATTTCTGGAGTTTGTTGGTTGCGGGGTTTGGAGTACTGCCATACTCGCTTGGCTTCTTGATCAAGTTCTTCCAATTGCTGGACCCGAATGAGGACCCTGGATATGTTGCTGTCGTGCTCCTCACCATCGGGTGGTGGACCATGGTCTCGGGTATGTACTTTGTTTCGCCTTGTTTGTGCAACCTGGCTCACACTCTTTTAGGTCAATCCGTGGTGCTATGGTCCCGCCTGCATCTACTAACCAACTCTCGCCGAGTCCTCCGCTGGACTCTCTACATGATCATCATCAACGGAACCATCCTCCATTCAATAACAACAGTATTCACGTTTGCGTCGAACTCGAGCGACCTTAGTCCTACCGTCCTCCGGCGATTTGTCAATGGCTACTCCATTATGGAGAAGATCCAAATGGTCGGCTTCTTCCTCCAGGAACTCATTCTCTCCGTTATTTACATCCGCGAGACAATTCGTCTACTACGCCTCGGCGAGTCCGTCCAAGGCGACGTCGCGTCCCTTTACGATGGTACGGGCAAGCTACGAAGCGCAAGCCTACGCAAGACGATGTATCAAATTCTCGCCATCAACGTCATCATTATCGTCATGGATCTTGCTCTGCTCAGCGTCGAATTCGCCAACCTATATCTGATCGAAACCACCTTGAAAGGCGTCGTCTACTCCATCAAGCTCAAGCTCGAATTCGCCGTCCTCGGTAAACTCGTCCAAATCGTCAAAATCCGCTCCAACTCAAACAACAGCCCACGCAACCCCACAAACTCCGGCGACCGCCGTGCCACACCGACAGGCCTCACGCTCGACGAGACAAAAAGCGCAGACACAAGCAGAGGCACCAGCAACGGCTCAACCACCGGCCGCGCCGTCGCCAACCCCTACGGCAATCTGAGCATCACCGGCACGCAAATGCACCATTTTCCGGATTTTGTGGACCCGCGACGCTTCAGCGGCGACTTTACGCATGCGACACCCGATACTCTGTTCGGCGGCGCGAATTCGAGCGGGTGGGAAAACGCAACGGAAGAGGAGATTGAGAGGTGGAGACGCAGATCGAGGCTGGGGAGGCCGCGGGGGAACTGGATCGATGAAGAGATGGATAAGCATAACATTGGCTGAAGGGTTGTGAGCGCACGAGAATAACCGTATACGTTTTTCTGCCGACTGATCGGCATCTGGACTCTGGGCGGGCGACAGCGTTCGAGGGTGCGATATCCTTGCTCTCGAGGGCGCGGCAGGGTGCAGGACGCCATCTGGACTGCTTCGATCCTGGACAGAGTCAGCTTTGTGTACTACGCGCTCTGCAGACGCCGGGATCGCGCTGCACTGACTTTCCGGTGTGCAGTGAGGTGCTCTGGTCTACACGATGTTACAGAACCCGACGAAAGCGATTCCAACACGCATATCCTACGACGGGTCTTGCACTCAGCTCCGGCGATGTTGTGGGTGTGATTTGGATGAACAGAACATCGCCGACGTCTCACACCGCCTGGTGTATGTGTGGTCGGAGCGAAAGACTGGTGCTTCTGCATAAGACGCGCCGCAGGCTGCTCTTTCGCATTATCCGCGACCAACCATTCGCCCACACGACACCTTCACAAAAGCGCGCAAAGCGACACATACTCCTCTTGAACTGCCAAACTGGCCCACGATACACTCTGGGGCTGCAGCAATATTGGCATGCAGCTCAACACTCCAGCAGGACCGACTGCGATGAGAACGACGCACAACAGAGGACAATTGATTTAGGAGACGTCAGGCCGATCCCAGACCACGGCAGCATTGCTGCATTGCTGGGGCTGTCGACTAGCAAGATGTTGCTATGCGAGGCCATAGCACGCTCCAATTATTGCCGCACCAACCACCAAAGCTACATGCTTATCGAGCTCGCGGAGTGTTTGACGACCGGAAGTCGTTTTTTCAAAGGAAACGCAGGTTGCAAGGGGAAAAGCTCCAATGCGAATGAGATGAGGTGGTGCTTGTGTGTCTGACCCTCAAGATTGGCATGTCAGTCTTGGGCCTGTGGTTAACTCACAAGGCACTCCCGCTGGATGTAGTTTAGTCATAAAGAGCATTTAAATCCACACCTGTCACAGCGTTTGATCTTCCCCAATGCTATATGCGCAAAAAGTGACAAAGACGTAGTGAGACAAGCCATACCACCTGTTCTCACGACGCATAGTCCTGCCTTCACGGGCTTGATACAATGAAGATTAGCATAGTCCGTCCCGCACAGGTGTTCAGAGTGTTGCATTCTCCTAGCATACTCAGCGTGGCATGGATGTTGCCAGTCGCAACTAGCTTGATATCGCCCACTTCTCTTCACCTCCCTTCTGGATGACGCGAGTTCACGCGAACGACAATTGTTTCCATACGTCAGATGATTTCACGTGCTTTCTATCGATTTGATTTGGTCGGAGGAAGGAATGTGATTTTTGTTTTCTTTGTCCAGCAATCGCAAATAATTGCTTTTCTTGCCTGCTGCAAACCGTCGTTTCCATCCCTGTTTGCGTGTTTGTGCTTGCTGACTGGAATATCACGTTGAATTGCGTCTTGCATTCTGCCTGTGATAAATAGGTGGAAGACTGCGCTTTTGATGTGCTACGAGCTACATCAATTCCCTTGTTCGCACTACTTCGCAGGTCGGATTTCGAGAAGAGATATGACTTGACCACCCCCCAACCCCCAACCCTGCTTCTTATATACATCCAGACCATTTGATTTATAAGCTCCACGCAACGGTCAGCAACGGCAGACGACGTTATAACAAATGCCCTCCATCTCGGCATACGAGTAGGCACAGATGCCGTCATAGAGACAGACTGTTGGAGGTACCTACCTCACCGGTGGTGGCGGTAAGAACCAGGGTTCCAATTGGGTAACCACTCCCAACCGTGTTTGTTAGTCAAATAGCCTTCCGGCCAGAACTTTGATTCTGGCCTCATACAAGACACAATTTCATACTTCAACACTGACAACCCCATCAGGGCCCTGGGGGCATTGTCGCTCTCCATGTCTTTCTAATGCCGCGTCACCTTGGATTAAGGCTGTTCGGGACAGGGCAGATAGGTGAAGGGCTACAGTATGGCGCCTTTTTCCTTCGCCAGTGAAGGTGGATAAGACGCGGCAGTGAAGGTCTGCTGTGTCAGTGCGCTATCAACACCCACCTATATATTCACACCCATTGTTATCCACCGTTACTCCTTGCCCAACTTCAGTATCTGCGACCGCAACTCAACTTCTCAAATAACTCCGATCGCCGACACTGCACTCTTCGAACACCTCCAACACACTGTGAGTTCAAAGTATTACTTGTGCTAGCTACACATGAAGCTGACCAATTGACAGCCCCCATATACAAGAAAACCATCGGAATTTCGAACTCCATATGCAACCTGCTGCGCGAGATCCGCGATGAGGTCTTCGACATTATCTGGAGGTCCTCACCAGTCGTGCGCCTCAGATGCGCCCCAGGCATAGTACGCATTGTCGTACATGGCCACTCTGCCGCGGAGCAAACCAACTGGCCAACCGCCGAGGACGAACTGCCTGGTCTTGGTCTACCCAGTGGATGTTGGCCAGCAAGGAGTTCTGGAACGATGGTTTGCAAGCTCTGCGCCGTTCATCCACTGAGCTGCACCTTCACGTTGCCGACAACGATATATATCGTCCCACAAGTATCCCAGATCTGCCTTCCGAGCTCTGGTATCAGCTACCCACCAAGCTCAACGTCTTTGTGCGGCTCGACATTGGGCCTTCTCACTTGGATCTCCCGTCGAGCTACCGGGTCATTGCCTCACCACACGCAAGTCACCTGGCTAGCCTGGCAACTTGTCTCGCCAGAAAGGGAAAAACGAAGGAACTCACCATCACGATCCAAGAAAACTTCATCATGGACTTGACAACGACCACCGCATCTGGCAGACCACCACACCTTAGATGGTCAGGGGTCACCATGCCACGGGCGGTGGTTCTCCGAGGGTTCCAGATGTTTCTGGGTCTGATGCCGCAGCTACAAGTATTCGAGATAGCCTTCAGAGAAGCTCTCGACGAGAAACTTCTGAACCTCGCAGTTTTCGCCAATGGACGGCAGGCCTTCCACAGCTCCCTTCAAGACGAGGTCACGAGACTGGACGAGTGGCTTACCCTGGGCATGACCTTGGAGATAAAGAAAGTCGATCTGCAGCCTCGCGATGATCCCTCTCACCTAAAGATCATGCACGCAGATTGGCGTTTTATCTTCAGGCGCGAGTAGTCGGAAGGGAGGACCACAACTTCGGGCAGAAGTAAAGGGTGAAGCAGTGTCTTGAACAAGGTCGAGATTCTGTTCCAAAAGGGAGAGTATGGCAACAGGCTCCAATTCTCACCGTTGCACCGGACCATAAAGCTCATAGACGCAAAATCTGCGAGTACAAGTCTGCTAAGATATGTTGTCTTCAGTTACACCGACTTAGAACCCGATGCAAGGTTGGAGTGCCGCAATTTGCTTTGGAAATTTGCGCACCACCATGACTGCACGGATCCTGTTCTAGTTGAGACGATGGAAATCTTCGACTCTGCGTGTGGTATTACTTACGAATCATGCATGGCATCACAATGGCGTCCAGCGACTTTGTTCACGATGGAATTTCCACGCGCTCTTTTCACTGTATACTACCACTATAATTTTCACAATTTACTTTACTTCTACCACCAATTGAAGCAGCCGATCCCCTCAACTACGTATTATCGACAGGCTCGCACTGAAAGAGAAACATGGCGCCACTCCAAAGCGATGCATTTCCTCATTACACCCCTGACAGAGTACTCGCCTGGCGTCAGGACATAGAAACGCAACATGAGAAACCTACACAGTCCACTGAACCACCTTCAAACCAATCCACGATCCAAGCTGACATATTAAACCACACCGAGCCAGGCGAGGTCCGTTTCCACGATGGACCAGCACGCACGGGGGTCCTGCACCACCAATCTACAACACATCAGGCACTGCAAGCCACCCTTGAACACGTGGATAACGACGACCGACCCAAACGCCCATTGCTCGTCCGTCGAGGAGCGATGAAGCTCAAGGCCTTCCCGTCGCCACTTGCGTGCATCAAGGATTGGCCCAATGGTGATCGCAGTGACTATGTGGGTGCGCATGGCCAGTGGGCATCTGCTCTTACGGCTATGTTGGAGCGTGTTGATGGCGCATCGTGTGATGGTGGAGATCAGGACGAGTCTGCTGGGCAGGAGGGGGAGGGTGTGGGGACTTCTTGTTTTTGATTTCTCTGATCGGTTGGGAAGTAGAGGGATGGGAAGGCATGTTGCGGGTTTTGATAGAGTTCAATTGACGAGTTCGATGATTTAGAACGCGTGGGGTTTTCTGTAACAATGTGGCATTGTATCTATATCTTTCCGTGGTAATCAACGTCCTCTCACCCACTGACACCCCTTTCATTCATGATCCAAACTTGCCCACCAACACGCACCGCCCAGCGTGCCAATTGCACTTCCAACCTCAGCACACCTCCTGCTTCAGCACAACCTCAAACACCACAAACTCACCCCCAACACACACCTTCCGCCCACACAAACACGTCCCCTTCCACCGCTTCCCCGCCACGGCAAGCACCAAGCGGCTCCTACCCCACCATTCCTTCTTCACCTCGGTGGACCAGCTGAGCCCACACTGCGCATTAAGACAGACATACCCATACCCGCCATCCTCAGCCGCTCCCGGATCGCGAGGAGTCGGCAGAATATACGCCTCACCGCCGTGCTCCTCGTAGCCAGGGCCATACCTGGGAAGGAGGATGTTGACATGCAAGTACGACGCAGGAGAGGGCACGATCTTGTTGGATCGTGGATGCCAGGTCAGACCACAGGCGCGGCACGAGAGGATGCCCAGGGGGTGCGCGTGCAACGGCAGGTGGTAGACTGCGTTGAGGTGACCGCAGGCGCACTTCCAGGTGCCGAGTTTGCTGGGCAGGTTGCCCTGTGCGGCGGTGATGAGGGTCGAGGTGCGGGTTAGGCGCGTGGGGCGGTTGAAGAGGGTGCGGATGTGGTCGCGGAGTGGCATGTTTGTTCTGTCGTTGGTATAGAATTCTGTACTTGCTGTTTCTTTTTGATTTATTGTGATGCTGGAATTCGCTTTGATTTTGGGGAAGAGGTAGAGGCCTGCGTGACGACATATATAAGATGCTGCGATATCGAGTCGTAGACTCATAGGCTCCCCTTCAAGACATCATGATCAGACGGTGTTGCTGTAGTGTCTTGTCCGCTTTGAATGAGGGTCTCAGACTGCCAAATTAGGGCGCCATGCACGATACCATCATCAATAGATGCCCATCGAGTTTCACTGTGCGTGCAGAAGTGAGCGGAACAATGTTGTAGCGCTCGACTTATATGAGTCAGTTAGCTCGTCTCCTTTGTTCATGCTTCACAACTCACCATGCTCAACCTCATCCGTAAGTTGCGCAGGGCCTGCTATAACGTTGTGTTCCAGCTAGGCCTGAGACAACCTAAGACCTCGTATCACGTGGTCCAGATGGACGCCGGGACGGCGTAGAGCAAACGACTGCTATGTACGTGACATTACTGCATAAAACTCCATTTTACAGCTGCGGTCATGACATGAAATGAAAATCGAGATTGAGAACGCTCAAAATGCTTCGCTGATATGCAACCTGTAAACCGTACATGTCCATTTCAATTACCATGCCAACTCTTTCGCCGGTTTTCTCGTCATCTCAGACGGCACACAGCCCCATGAGCACACCTTGACTTGGAACGGGTAGAACACCGTGAAGCTCGTACTCCAGAACTCGACCCATGCTGCTCTTGATATAATGTAGTTTTTCTTGCACACATGACATTGGTGGAAGTAGCCAAAGCCAGCATCGGCGTCGTTATGCGCTGCTTGCTCAAGGATCGCAGCTGCATCGAAGGGCACCGGTTCGCCTATTCGTTCTCTTGTCTCATTGACGGTGATGTTCTCGAGCGCAGTCTTGACGGACATGGTGAGAAGAGAAGGTATCCGGGATGATGCCGGTGGCGTGAAGATAGGTGTCGACGGGACGCCGAACGCGCCCTCATCTGTGTCGACGATGACTGCGTAATCTTCCTTGTCTGCTGTCGCCGGAGCAGGTGAATCTTTCATAAGCTGGCCCTTCTGATCAAAATATGAGACCAGCGTTCTACCGATGTACCGTGCTGAGGCCGAGTCTCCATTGCGCCCACCCTGGGTGGGATGGTGTGGAAACACACGTTCATCTGCAGTGTTATCTCCTGAGGTGTACTTCGACTCCACGGCGTTCAGGAAGTGGTTCATTGACTCGATGAAGCGTATGTGCCATACAAGGGCTTCACGATCTTGATATGTCTGTAACCTGGGGTACATTTCTTTCGTCGAAGATATGAATGTCATTCGCCCATCTAGCTTTCGGTACCGAGTTTGGGAGACTCGCTCCAGAATTGGATTACCGAGGGTTTGGAGATGCTCCAGTTTTCCATGCGGTTCCAGCATATGAAGTAGCTCGAATGGTAAGTGCTGGAGCTTGTTGAGAGAAAGATCGAGCTCTTGCAGGTTGTGTAATTGGCTGATCTGTGGTGGTAGCTCCTCGATCTGGTTATCTCGCAGCACGAGGGTCGTGAGATACTGTAGGTGGAACAAAGATGGCGTCATTCGCCTAAGGGAATTCTGGCTTAAGTTGATGTACAGCTCTGGCACCATGGAACGATATTGTCCCTCTGCAGGCAGGTCGTTACCAGGGTCTGGCAGATTTTTAATAACACTGTTCAGGTCGCCTATTTGCTTAATGTCGTTATCCGAAAGGTCCAAACCCTGGAAATCGTAAGTCTGGCAATTTCTGTCTACTCCCACCCTGAGCTCAGAGCAAAAGGCAGCTTCTGTCATGCTCATGGGCTCCGGCTCCAGCTCCGGCTCGTCGTTGCACTCAGCCTCGGCAGCGAACGGAAAAGGTGACTTGTGCTCTGGTAGGGGATCTACGGAGGCATCGCTATTGTCACTCATCATATAGACGCCCGAATCATAATTACGCAAAATTTTTGTCTTTTTGGGTTCTGATGTATCTTGCGCTGAATCGCCGGGTTCCGTCTCATACCAAGCACCTTTGCGCTTGTTCTTGAAGATGCGCGGAGACTCGTAGTTTGTGATATCGAGCGTTTCGCCGGAATCATCGCTGGAGAATAGTGGTGGTGGCGAACTTGACTTGGGCGAGAACGCGCCATATCGCTGAGGTTCGAAGAAAGGCGAGCTCGGGGGGTTGGTCGCGATCGCGTGCGGCGGCGAAGACGGTGGCACCGCGTCGTCGTCCATGATGCAGAATGGACGTCGTGACTTTTGTTGTGGAGTAGGTGGTCAGTCACGCGACCGCGACTTTCGAGAAAGTTGCGCCTCCTCAAATCGGTGGCTGGAGGAAATGGCGATGCAGTGCGGGAAGGAACCACGGACGCGTGGTGGAGCTCGACGCGACCCCGCTACCGTAGCTCCCTCAGCGCTCCAAGGGTCCATGACGGCATAATCCGCGCGCACTGATAACGACACCACGTGCATCGCACCACTCCAGCACGCATCACATGACAGCGGCTTCGATACTCGATTGCCCACAATTCGGTGGTACAAGGCTTGAGCGATTTGTGGAACATCAAATCGCCTACCCCTGAACTCTTTACAGTAGTGCTGACCTCTGTTACTACGGTAGGTCGACCATTATCGACTGCAACACATCCGTAGGTAATATACATCGACATCGCGGAGGCACATCAATTCTGTGACCGAAGAGAGATTTACGCACCTTTCGCAAGTCCTTTACATAGTCTAGCTCTTACCACAGTATGAAGCTACCAGCGATGGTCGAAACTGAGACAACGAAATTTTGGGTTTCGGCCACAACGCCCGGAGCAATGAGCGGGTTTGAGAGCTTTACATTCACAAACCATGAATATTAGATAACGTAGTTTATAAGCGAGTGAGCCGTACAAGCGAGTGAGCCACCCCACCGACTTTGCGCACCTCTACACTTGAATTAATTATGACTCAACCAACTCTTTCTCAACACGCTTCTCATGAGGCTGATATACGTCTTGCGATATTAGCTCTTGATACAAATCAAATCCAGACTGAGCGACGTGCTGCAAGCACGTTTGAAGTCTCTCGAGCAACGCTCCACCGCCGACGCGCTGGGAAGCCTACCCGACGCGATTGCCAGCCCAACTCAAAGAAGCTCTCTCAGCGAGAGGAGGAGGTGATTGTCAGACATATACTCGACTTGGATACACGTGGATTCGCGCCTACGTACGCAGCTGTACGTGATATGGCTGATAAGCTGCTCGCTGCGCGCGGCGCAGGTCACGTTGGCGTCCACTGGCCGCGCAACTTTGTCAAGCGTACAGACAGTCTCACGACGCGTTTCAATCGAGCGTACGATAGGCAGAGAGCTCTATGCGAGGATCCAGCCCTGATCAGAAGCTGGTTTGAGCTTGTAGAGGAGACAAAGGCCAAGTACGGCATCTGCGATGATGACGTCTACAACTTTGACGAGGCTGGCTTTATGATGGGCAAGATCACGACTCAGCTCGTCGTGACAGGGTCAGAAAGAAGAGGCAGGCCAAAGGCTATCCAGCCAGGCAATCGCGAGTGGGTGACGTTGATCGCTGCGATCAACGCTGCTGGCTGGTCAGTCCCGCCGTTCATCATCTTCGCTGGCCAGTATCATCTATCTGCCTGGTACGAGGAAGCAGAGATCCTACGCGACTGGGTGATCGCAGTCAGCGACAATGGCTGGACAAACAACGAGCTAGGAGTAGAGTGGCTGAAGCACTTCAACGCTCACACAAAGACTCGCGTCGTTGGTGCGCGTCGCCTGCTCGTCCTTGACGGCCACGAGAGCCACCACTCTCTTGAGTTTCAAGAGCTCTGCAAGGAGAACAATATCTACACGCTCTCTATGCCGCCTCACTCATCGCACTTGCTGCAGCCGCTTGACGTTGGCTGCTTCTCGCCGTTGAAGCGCGCGTACAGCCGTGAGGTTGAGAGCCTAATCCGCCACCACATCAACCATATCACCAAGCTCGAGTTTCTGCCAGCCTTCAAGACAGCGTTCAATCGATCGTTCACCTCAGTCAATATCTGCTCAGCCTTTCGAGGTGCAGGCCTTGTGCCTCTCCAACCAGACGTTGTACTATCAAAGCTTGACGTGCAGTTACGTACACCTTCTCCAGCTGCTCTCCCAGAGGCTGTCTGGGAGGCTTGTACCCCGAGCAACGTACGCGAGCTTGAAGCCCAATCAACATTGATAAGTGAGCGCGTTCGAAAGCATAAGAGCTCATCACCAGCTTCAATCATTGAAGCAATTAAGCAGCTTAAGAAGGGAGCAGAGGTAGTAATGCTCTCAGCTGAGCTGATGCGCGATCGGATTACCAGCCTTGAGAAGGCTAATGAGGCAGCGTCAGCGCGCAAACAGCGTAAGAAAAAGCGTATACAGCAGCGTGGAGTCTTAACAAAGGGAGCTGGAGAGGATATACTCGCTCAAAGTGAGGCTGATCAGCAGATTGCTCGTGAAGAGCGTCGGACAGGAGAGCGATCAGGCCGCAACCGCCAGGCTCTAGCGCGCTGCACAAGGTGTAGAGAGACTGGTCATAACTCTCGTACATGTAAAAAGGATATATTAGATACTGCTTAATTCACTCTATACATATCTATATATTGTATCATCACGTTGTTGAGATATACGATCGTAGAGGTGCGCAAAGTTGGTGGGGTGGCTCACTCGCTTGTACGGCTCACTCGCTTATAAACTACGTTATAATCTTCGCATTTCCCAACTGCTGAGAATTAAATTGCTTTTAAAGTCAAACTTCACTGCTCTGTCTTATTCTCGTACCGTACTCGGTGTATATCAAAATACTTTCGCAACACCTTACAATCAGCAACTGTAATGGGCTCAGACCTTGTGAGTGAGAGTCGGGCCTGAGTCGGGCAGATCAGGCCTCCAACAAGATCTGAGCCTCGAGTAAGAGATAGGTCCGAGTTGGGCAGATCAGGCCTCCAACAGCCACGTGACACACACATATGATATATTAGCATCTCTAAACCCTAGTATACTCCTTAAGATATACAATACCATATCGACACTTATTGCATTCCTATCCTCTAAGGCTAGTCCATAACAGCAACACGCACTCCATGACTGAGCTTGCTGTGCACCGAGGTGGCTTCTAGTTGTCGCGGCTAGTCAAAGTCCACAATTGACGGCAAGGGATGGTGTAGCTCACATACAGGTCACATACAGGTCACAACACTCGCGCACAGTCGTTGTTCAATCGTGCTATCAAAGCTGGCCTGCAGCAGAGTAGGGCTGCGGCTGGCCGCGGGAACTCTTTGGCAAGTTCTACGTGACTAATTTCAAGTCGAGTCCTTGAGCGCTAACATCCAAATTTATTGGCAATGATGCTCAATTTCTGTCTTCTGATGTCTTCTGACATGAATACGAGAGAGTCCGGTCAACTCCATGGTTGTCGCTGACTCTTGTTCATCCGTAGACAGGATTTTCACCATAGACGTAACGTGCTACTGTATGCGCGATGCTAACGGCCACTGCAACCTGGCAAGGAGCCTGGCCATGTTCTGGTGCACCCTGTTCGGCGACTCCAGGACTGAGTTTTGGACCCCGGATTTTGCTTTGCGGAGAAGACCGACAACAGGAAGCTTTCAGCGCAAATCGCTTTGCATGCTTTTACAACGACATCACTGTGCGAAACTGTAAGCAGGATAGATTGCGCACCATGCGGGATATATCGAAAGATGAGATGGAGTGCTGACGGTAGAGATTATTCGGCAATCCGGGGAGGGATGCCAGCGTCATTAGGCAAGAACGGCAGTAGTACGAGCGCCAGTCGTAAGGCGCACCGCCGCCCGACGTGGCAGCGCCTTGGGTCGATAATCTCGCAACCGAACACGGGGCATCGTCACGTTCCTCAACACGGCACACTTTTCTCGAAGGATTCCATCATACCTCGGACATTCGCAGGAGGTTGCATCTAAAGACGTCGCGACCGGATGTGGCTAATGCAACCGACATGACGATAGAAAAAAGACCTCTTGTCAAAGTCATCTGGACCGTTGTTCACAAGGTTCGGCGCCAAGCTTTCCGCCTTTGCCACGCCCAGACTAAACTACGGGACAGGACAGACAAAGGACAAATGATATGCACCGCTAGAAAGCTTTGCACACATCGCGTATGGACGGCGGCCTCCTCAAAGCTTCTTGTCGCAATTGAGTTGGCCGACGCGAAGTTCCCTCGGCTATTCTATATTAGGATACGACAGACCAAACCCTGCCGCCAATCAGCAGATCCGGCAACCGGCGAAGCGAAACCTCGACGAAGCTATGGTAAGGCTACGCACGCCGCGTGCGCTCGAGGCGTGGGCCCAATAACCTGGCGCTCGTGAGAAAGCTCAGCCTTACTGTACGCGGCGGTGGCGCTGCCTCGGAGATGAGATTTCCCAGTGCCAGCACCAAGGCGGCTAGTTGATTCGCTCTCGCCCCCTAATGTTCAGGCTGGCGCCTTTCGGTAAGCGGACATCTTTCCTCTTGCGTCTTCGCACTTCTCACTGTGGCCCGCTGTTGGCACATTGGCATAGACTGACACGAACTGGTGGATCGACTTTGCGGTATCGCTCAGGAGATAATGGTGGGCCACATAGTTCCATAGGTATATAGGCAACGCCCTGGGCTTCCGCAAACGTTTCTGCAGCATCAGCTCTATCGACTCTCGCTTGGATACATTCCGTCATCTCTTAGTATTCTTATTTAATCTAATTCCAACACTCGCTCAATCACCATGCATCTGTCATTCACCGCAGCCATACTGGCTGTCGCCGGATCCGCTATCGCGCTTCCCCAGAACCCTGCTCCAGCCCAGGGTACAGCGCTTCCTTCCGGTATCGCGCTTCCTCCTGCTCTCCCAGCTGCCGACTTCAAGACACCGAAGTTTGCTCGCCCGCTCTCTCTCGACGAAGCCCTGTCTGGTGTAAACGCCACCGTCACCACCATCGTCGAGAACATCCAGGACGCCAAGAACAAGCTTCCTGAGCTCCAGCTGTCCCCAACGCTCCTTCCCGTCACCACCCGCGATTTGGATGAGGAGCTCGAGAAGTTCGAGAAGAGGCAGAGCACCTGCTCTAACCCTCGCATTCGCCGCGAGTGGGACTCCTACTCCAAATCCGATCGTCAGGCGTATGTCGATGCCATCAAGTGCCTCCAGGCCCGCCCGGCCTCTGGTCAGTTCAGCAAGTCTGCCTCCAGATATGAGGATCTCGTCGCTCTGCACCAGACCTTGACTCCTAACGTCCACGGTAACGCCAAGTTCCTTCTCTGGCACAGGTACTACCTCTGGACCTTCGAGCAGATGCTCCGCAGCGACTGCAGTTTCAACCGTGAACTTCCCTGGTTTGATGAGACCAAGTATGCTGGCCGCTACGCCCAGTCCTCCATCTTCAGCTCGCAGTGGTTTGGAAGCGTTAACATTAGCGGCAACTGTGTAACCAACGGTGTAAGTACTGAATGTTGTGTACACCAGAACAATCACTAATTGCATTATAGCAATTCGCTGGTCTTACCATCAACATCGGCCCTGGATCTAGTAACACCCAACACTGCTTGGCCCGCAACGGAGACGACTCCAAGACCACCAACACAGGCAGCGCCATGGTTGACGCCTGCAACAGCCGCAGCGCCTACGCCGACATGGCTTCCTGCGCCGAGGGAGGTGCGCACGCCTGGGGCCACAACGGCATCGGCTCCGTCATGCAAGACACCTACGCCTCGCCCGCCGACCCCGTCTTCTTCCTGCACCACGCCTTCATCGACCGCAACTTCCGCATCTGGCAGAACGCCGGCGGCAACGCCCGCGTCAGCGCCATCAGCGGCACTGATGCTTCCGGCAACCAGCTCACTCTCGATACCACTGTCAACGTTAAAGGCATCCGCCCCACTGTCCGCATCAGGGACATTCTCAACACACAGAGCTCCCTCCTGTGCTACAAGTACAGCTACTAAGCTGATGTTTTTGGCCCGTATCCATATATCACGCATGGAAATCAAGGCATTGGCATAGCATGGTTAGGTTTTGTAATTAGATGCGTTCTTTTCTTTTTCTTTGTAGATATTGATGCCAAACACACTTCATCTGACGACCACGTCAATCGCTCTTCTGCTCGATTTTTTTTATACAGTGCGGGCTTGTCTCAATGTGATTTGACTGCCCCAAGGCCATCTTGTCGCGCGCCCTGCGATTTTCGGTCTTAAGTCGACCGAAGCCGAAGTTGAGCAGAAACTCGCGGGTCGGTGTTGTCCACTCAGGATGTGCATTGTGGACAAGGGGGATTGCGGCTTGATTCAGGTGCACTCGCTACACTGAAATCTGGCGGAATGAAACACGATTTATGCATCATTAAATGACTTGTTGCTCGTTGAGGTCGCTTACGGTCAGACGTCGCAACAAGCTTACGCTCTAAATATCCTTTCGTATTGCTCGTACAGTAGATCGATTCGGGGTTCACATCAGCGGCGCCCTTCCACGGCCCTTCCTCTTGTCCGTGCTCACTCGTTGCTGACTCGGCGTTGCTTCTCCGCGCGTTCATTTCGTGCGCGTCGCCTAATGACGCGGCAAGTCCACTGGCTTGTTTACAGTCTGCCTTGCGTAAACAACTGTCAATATGAATACGTTGGACCTCTTTGTTGGCTGCGCACTCTTCCTAGATAATTCGGCTTTAGCCCCCTGGCGGCTCCTGCTATCTGGCTTTCTTTGTTTGTGCATGAGAACGGGGGCGGTAACGAGATCGTGAACCGAAAGGTACTATCGCTCCGATGCTCCGATGCCGGTTTGAGCTGCTGTGCTCAAAATAAAGGCGATATTTGGGATTGTTGGAATAGCAGGATTACCGTAGAAATTTGATTCTTTGGCCGAACGCTAGCAGGGCACGGCACAGCCTGGATAACTTTAGATTACGCTCCAGTCTTCTGATTTAATCGCCCCCTAATTACGTACATATGGTCTTTGCTTCTTTAGGGGCTCCTATTTGATCGTTAAATACTGTTCCCTAGTTATCCCCAATGTTACCCGGCCGCGCCCTGCTAGCGTTCGGCCAAAGAATCAAATTTCTACGGTACCACACGTTGAAGCAGCAGGGGGGCCTGTGACAGGCAAGGAGGTTGTTACAGCTGGTGTAACATGAAGTATAGTACTGATTGGGTCGCTTGTTACACTCACAATGGAACTCGATGATTGCGCTGGTAATACGTCCCAAGAGGACAAATGCTGACTGCAACTTCGTTCGATATCTGAAGATTGTAAATGGCTGAAAGAATGAAACAGCACAGTGGTGCTGGCGCGTGAAAACTAGGCGTTGATAATTTAGCAGCTACATAACGGAGAAGAGAATCCAATTGGGCTATTAAAGCCCAGACATCCTCCTGATGCCAATGTTGTAAGCAATGTACCTTCCAACCCTACGCCACTTCCCTCCAGCGGCTCACCCTTGCTCATTGCGAGCTCGGTGAAAACCCTGCCCATTGGCTTTGTTGGGGTCATCATACTCTTGTACAGAAAGTTCATGGGCGTGAACATTGCGCTCTTCCAAGCTGGTTGATAGGGAATGAACGGGTGGATTTCTGTATGTGCTGTCCAGTCCACGCCGCCTGGTCGCACACTGTAGGCCTTGAAGTTGTGGTTCTGCTTGCGAAAGGACAGAAGCGCAGACTCGATCTGCCCCTTGACACGCCCATTTTTGGGCGTGAATATGCCGGGCGATTGTGTCGCGCCCTCGCCAGACACGTATACGAATGTGAATGGTGAGTCGGGGCGCAGCGTGTTGAAGGCGTGTGCCGCGGCGAGAGGGTAGTCATGCGTGATCTCGACGTATTTCCTATGACAATGTTAGTAAGTATCTTTTTCAGTGGTAATTGTAAGAACAGCGTACGCCTTGTCCACATCGTTCTGTGATACGCCCAGCGCCCATACGCAGCCTTGTGCATCCTTGAGCTCCTCCAGCAGAGCTTGGTCGTATGTCTTGAAGTCCTTATGGATGATCACTTTGGCCTTCTCGTGGCCCTCGGCCATCTTCACTGGTCGTCTGCTGAGAATGGAGATGCGGCTGATGGCTTCCTGCGCCAGCATACTGTCAAGCACTGCTGCGCCAACGAGACCAGTCGCGCCGGTGAGGATGAGATGCATCGTTGTTGTACTGGATAGAGGTACTTAAGAAGTAAACTATGTGTTGTGCTTGCCTGCAGTCAGTGAATGCGGAGAAGGTGAGCGCGACTGATATCAGTGTCGTAAGATGCACATCGATTTATCAATCGCCAGCTGCAACAAGCTGACATCTATCTCCGGCCCATTCTACATGCACATGGCCGCGTTTTGTGCGCAACAGGCAGACGCACAGCTAGACGAAGTTCCACTGTGCGAGTTGACGGAGATAAAAGTCGTTATGGCAAGCTTCGATGGAGATGCGGCCGTGCAGCGTTCGTCCGGCCAGGCGCAGGCGACCACGACCACCACCCACGACGCTTGCGCTGATGACATAAGCGGGCCGTTCGCGAAAACACCAGCCTTCAGACGAAACATGAAACATCGTGACCCATGAAACCCGTTAACATCGTCAATCTCATCTGACTGCAGTCCCTTGCAAATATCTAGCACCAAACAGGACATTGCGATAGCCGTTGACATGGGTAGAACAGGCTTTCAGGCACTCCCGCCGCATGGGCCGGCAAGCCCGGATCCTTGTCAACTACGTAGTGCACCAGGTCTACGCTGCTAAAATTCCCCAGAAAATGAGTCCCATTTGGCGGGCAGATTTTCTTCTCTTCTACGTTACATCCCTTGTTTTTGTTGACCTGGCGTTTGGGTGTTCGAACGCTGTGGTCATCCGTTCTTTGACCTCCTGCTTTCGTCTCCAGTCGCACCAGCATAATGGCACACGCGGAAGCCACGGCTGATCGCAAGATCGTAACATTGATCTTGCACCATCTTGCGAATACAAGCGATAAACAACGTCATCAGAGAGGCCTGGAGTACCCCGTTGAGCTTCTGGAAGTTCGACATTCGTTGTTACCGGCGATTCTTGTCAACAGTCTCTGGGCTGACGCAGGAACGTCCGTTCTCTGGAAGCAGACTTCCGATGTCTCGACGCTCAGATGGATGCAACCTGAACGAAGGCAACTGTACGCAAACAAAATCCAGCAGCTCCAATTGTCGGATCCAGCGGACGAAAGCAACAATGACTACGAGTACCTTAAAGACCTTGCATGGCCCACATTAAAGAGCTTGGAGTTGGATTTCGATTGGCAGTCATACCAACATCATCTTCGAGGACTGTTGCATCCACGGCTGGAAAGTCTGACAGTGACCGGCATGCAATCTGGTGGCTCAACATACGTTGCGCAAGTGACGCTGCCAGAATTACTTGGCCCTTGCCAAAATTTGAAAAGTGTGCAGTTCGGACCAGAAACATTCAGTCCCCAGGATCCGATCGACGCCAATGTTCTTGCGTATCACTTCGACTTGCTGCCAAATTTGGAGGAGGTCGATGTTTTGATGAGCAACATCGACGGTAAAGACCTTCAGTTTGGCCATCTCAGCAAGCGTGCAGGCTTGAAATCTCTAGCCATTGATCTTGAACCCGGTTTGAGATTGCTGCCGCTTTTCACTGGACCAAGGGCGCTGCACAAACCGTTCGCTTCCCTCGAACACTTGCAGATCGTATGTGATCCAGAGATAGCTCTCGCTCTACCCGCCCACCTCTTTGCACTCAAAGAGCTCCGTCTTGCTGTTGAGCGCCATCCAAGTGGAGAGATCCGGCTTTCCGACCTGAGTATTTTGGACGATGTTGTGACTTCGCTTCTGGTGTGCCCGAACCTTGAGCTACTGGAGGTCAATATTGGCAACCTCGCCATCGGCTTTCCTACTGCGCAGTTGAATCTGCCGGTTAGCGGTATTGCTCTGATTAAGCTTACTGCTTGCTGTCCGAGATTGCGCAGTATCGATCTTGCAGCCCTGGACTCATCTGCTATTGATGGCTCAGGCATATCCAGCGCACATTTCGAAGACTTCTGCAAAGGACTACCACAGCTTGAGGAATTGAGCTTGAAATTACACCCAATGACTGCGACGATACTTCAGAGGACTGCGCTCCCAAGTCTCGCACGGCACTGTCCAAGGCTCGAGGTCTTGCGCTTGGGCATTCCTTTGCAGCTACCTAATCTGCCTCTTTACGGCACCGTATCCCATGCCAGTACTACTGAGAGAGACAACATCATGACGTCACCTCAGACCAAAGAGGATAGAAGACCAGACTCGCATCAAGCCATGTCTAGTACCATCAAACTCATCGCTGCCATTGACGAGCCATCAGCAACTCCTCCTGCCGCCCTTGCCCCATTGTTCCCCAGCCTGACCCATCTCTCCTTCGCCCGACCAGAAACACTACTCAGAAAAGGATCCTCCATCACTCTCGTCGCCGAAGAAGGCCTGATTCACGTATGGGCCCAGTCCCTCTTCACGCACTTCCCTCTTCTTGAACAGCTAGAGGCTTGGGGCGACTGCACAGGATGCGACAATCGCCCCATGACTTACGTCTTGCCCATGGAAGATATTCTAGAGGCTACATGGGAGTTCTTGAGCGGTGTTGAGCAATCGCTCTGGCAGGACGGGGATGAGGACCAAGATGCCAAGGACCCGTTCAGTCCTGATTCGTTTGGAGAAGATGCGTACGTGCTCAGCCCTGGCCCTTACGAGAGACTGGTAGTGTCGGACTGGGAGATGGCGAGCGAGATGAACGAGTTCCGGGCACGATGAAACAAGCCGGGGCGGAGATGAAGCAAGGTCGACAGAGGAAGGCGCGGCCTGGAGGAAGTTAGTACCTATTCGGGGCTTGAAGCCAATGCCATGGGTGAGCTTGCTGGCATCGAGTACGTACGGAACCCTACACTCCACTACCGTCGCCAATTATACGTCCGCCAGTACCACCTATCTACCATGTCCCGCATGGCCTGGGTCATCTTGGCGCGTACAGTACGTCGCCAGCCTACTCGTTTTTTGTTACTGCGGCGATTGCTCGCCTCCATGTACTGCGCGGGCGGCGCACTTGCGGGGCGGTGGCTTTCGCCAGGAAAAGTGTCCGACCATTCGGCGAACTTTGGTGCAGGAAGAGATGTGAACGACATTGTTTGATTGCAGTGGTCAAGTATGAAAGACTGAAGGTGTCGGTAAAGTGAGTGGGACTAAATGGATCGGAGGGCGATATGCTGGAGTGCAAACGAGCCTTTGAGAACCCTGCCATCCAACCGGGCTACCGCAACCCACATCGTCACAATATTGGCACCACATAAACTGAACTAAATGGCTTCAATATCAAAGGAGGGCCTGAGTGTAAGTTGCATGCGCTGCAATGGAGCTGTCCCACAGTGTTCCACTACATTGTTCATCATTATACGACATGTCGAGTACAATTTGCTCGTTTCGAGGCTTTCATCTGCCAAAATGCACTTTGAAACCTGCTCGTTATCTCCCTTGTCAGTCAACAAGCATGAGACCGCTTACACGCGATTCTCACTATAGCATCGTTGCTATCGCAATTGTAAGCACGCGATAGCATTAAGCGACCCAAACTGTATCCTTTCCGACTCTTTCACGCAGTGATGAAGGTGAAGCTCGCTTCCACTCCCATTTCGCACTATATATCAGTCCGCACACTCACCTGCACCCTAACTCACTCTATCTCCACACCCTCTACTCTAAAATCCTCCCTACAAACCTACAAGGCACCACAAACCACGAAAATGAGTTCCACAAGCCCAATGTACTACGATGTCACACACTACATCGGTAGGGACATCCTCAACTCAATCGCGGAAGCCGCCACCTACATGCCCATCGTTGACCCAATGCACGACGTCGTCTTCCGACTACTCACTTGGCCGCTCTCGCACTCACTGAGCAGCGACGACATGGTAACGATCGGCCTACCGCTGGTAATGCAGTGCTTCAGCGCCCTCGCAAACCAGCACTTGCAGTACGACCCGCGAGTAAATTGGCAGTGCTTGGTGGTGGATTCTGAGTTGCGGTGGCGCGGCACGCACTTGGGATTGCCGAGGGCGTATGTGGATTGGCTGGGGGCTGAGTCGCAGAGGGGCACGGTGAATATGTTGAGGATTAGGGTCAGCAAGCTTGAGGATGGAGTGAGGATTTGGCAGGAGGCTACCGGAAGGAGGGTGTAGGTGGGGCAGTGGGTTGGGTGGGTGGATGGGGCTGGAGAGATGATGGGGTGGTGATATGTCTGGGTTGAGGTAGTGAGGCGATGTTGGAGCTGTCAGGGTGAGAGATTTGGGGGCTTGCTGGTGGGACGTGCAGTCTTGAGGGCAGGCGGCTCGGGCTGTGGGAGTGTAGATGGCGTACTATTGGGTTGCTGGAGTCTTCTACTGGTATTGACGGAATAGGCGGTGTTCCGAGTGATGGAAACGAGATGCGTGGTTCGTGGTTCAACAATCTCTGACGTTCAATGACATTCAGTCTTTGCCATTTTGAAGACCTTCTATTGCATGCGCTTTCAGGTGACCTTGATCAGGAATTAAGACACGCTCGGAGTTTAGGCTGCACACTGTGGAAGATGTCGCGGAGGTCCAGATAGTCACGTGTTTCAAATGCTGACTAGTATTGATTGCAGCCAATCAGAAGCATTGTGAGCTTTTTCATAGAGCTATGAAAACAACTTGTAGTTGGCTAGGCTACCAATGATTGTTCATTCTCATCGCAAAGGAAGATTGGCCTCGTGATAAGAAACGAACGGCAAGGAGACAACGCAAGGGTTCCACGTGCTTGTCCAAGTGCATCACTGTTGTGGTCGGCATTTCCACGTGCCGACATCGACTACTATGGTATCATGCGTAAGTTTTGTGAGTGGGGCGGCACGGTGGAGATGTTCGGCTGTATTATTCGGGGTGGCCAAATCTTGGCTTTGTCATACTTTACATACAATCTTAGTACTTTGTGTGACCACCTTGAGCGTCAATGACTGCCTGGCAACGAGCTGGCATAGTCTCAATGAGGCCCTGAAGAAACTCAGGGGTAATTGAGTCCCATGCCTCTTGTATAACCCCCCTGAGTTGATCGTACGTGTACTGCCTCCCTCCAGGCAGGTCAGGATAGTGATTCTCAATATAGTCTTTCATCTCATCCCAGACTGGCTCAATTGGACTGAGGTCTGGTGAAAATGGAGGCCAGTATATAGGCGTTATCCCTCTTTCTTGTAGCTCAGAAAGGGTCAGCCTTGCAGAATGACCTGGGGCTGAATCCTGCATAAACTCAAGGTCTGGATTAAGGCGTAGCCACCCATGAATAAGTGGTACAATCCTTTCACAGTACCTCTCTTTGTTGATAGTCTTCCACTCTTTCTCCCAAAAAAGGGAGGGACCTTTTGTAGTACCAGAAAAGCAGGCCCAGAACATCCAGCCACGCTTTCTTGGTACCTTGTCAACAGTACAGGTAGGATCTAACTCCTCTCCAGTCTTCCTTGTTACCCATACTCGACGGTGCCGCCCTCCAGTTACCCACGTCTCGTCACTCCAGAGGATCCTCCACCACTGCCAAGGCTCCTAGTTGACATGCTCACGAGCCCAGGCAAGGCGCAAGTCCTTATGGAGTTGGGTGAGAGGTGGCTTGGCTCGGGCAATGCGGCGTGTGTATCCTCTAGCAGTCAAGGCACGGCGTATCACGTACTCTGACACCCCCCATGCGTCAAAGGGACCGTACGCAAGTTGATGCCAGCTCATCTGACGTGTACGTCGTGATGATCGGACGTACGCCTCAAGCTCGTCTACTTGGGCATCTGTAAGGATACGTGGGCGACCACTACGTCGTTTTGGAGTGACAGAAACACTAGTAGCTGCCCACTCAACTTGTCGCTCGGTGACGTGGAGGAGGTTGGCGATATATCTGTACGTATGACCAGCTAGCCGTAGAGTCTGTACCTGCAGGCGCTGGTCCCGTGATAAATGCTGACTATGGGTGGTGTTGATGGACAAGGAGTAGCCATTTTAGGACGGTTGATCGATGGGATACATGAGATGGATAGGATAGATGAGATGGATGAAATGGACGAGTAGTAGACATTCTGGAGGGCACACAGAGATGCTTCTCGAAACAGGTTAACATTGTATTGTATACAGAATTAGGTAGGATTTGATGTAATTTGGACGATAGAGAGGTTCCGCATCATCCGCCAAGCACCCCCACCGTGCATCTCCACTCACAAAACTTACGCATGATACCATAGTAAAAGTCTGAATCAATGACGCGCCTTTGCACCGTTGTATGAGGCGCAGCCATCTAAGCGAGGCGCGTCGAAGGAAATTGGCATCGCGATTTCTGCCATTTCACGAATTGGTGTACTCGGCGGCTGGGCGCTCTGGGCGACACTGCTACGAAGAGCGATATGCCGAGTTCGAGGTGGGCTCTCAAGCTTTGAGGGCACAGCCAGGGCAGCGCAAAAATGCTTTGAAGCTCAGAGAAGGTAGACTAATACAGCTGTCAGATACACCATGTGAGCACCCACGTTCCTGCAGTCCTCGGGTGGCAGATGCCCGTCGGGAGTTGGGGCGCCGCGGGGGCTCGATGGCGGGAGAACATCGACCCGCTTTCACCACCTTATCCAGTCCGGGGCATCGCGCGAAGGCAAATGAAGACGACGACAAGATGTTGCCGCTTGGCAGTCGCATACGTGTGTATTGTCCCGAGGCAACTTTCTCTTGACGCCTCCTGCTGGCGAAGGTAGTCTGTTGAATCGCCTCTTGCATCTTGTCCTTGATTAGTGTACTGATACCCCTGGAATTTTTGAAGCATGGTATCCGCTTTCATCTCGTAATCTATAATATCAAAGCCGCCTCCATAGCTTCTAGAGAAAGAGGTTGTCAGAACTGGTCAGCCTTGCCCCGCGCCCGCCCATCGTGAGCAACGACAGCAACATGGCCATCTTCAGCCAGACGTGGATTCTCACAAAGAAGACGCTGCTCATCGTAGCATGGCGGCAGTGGTTCTTCACGAGCGTTCGCGCATTCTGGGCCCCAATTATTTTCGTAAGCTTACACTACACTATGATGATTAGGAGGCTAACACGGTTCAGATGTTCTTCATCACATACGCAAAGAACTTCTTCATCCCACCTTCTGAATACGGTATCGGCAATGCAACCCCCATTCGCTCTTTCCCCAACGCCCTCTCTGCCGCAACAGGTGGCCGCAACAAAGTCGTCTTCGTGAACAACGGATATACCGGCGGCGACATCGAGAACGTGATTGGACAACTCTCGAACCAAGTGCGCGATGCAGGTCTGCAAGCCATTACGGTCGAGCAAGAGGTGGAGCTCCTCACAACATGTGCGGGCTCTCTGCGAGGCGCGAGTACCTGTTTTGGCGCAGCGACGTTCCATTCAAGTCCCAACGAAGGACCTGGCCCAATTTGGAACTACACAATGCGCGCCGACGGCGTTCTGGGCACACAGATCTATATCAATGAGGAAGACAACGACGTGCAGATTTACATCCTGCCCTTCCAGCGCGCCATCGATGAGGCGATTGCCAGCTTGAACACCACTTCTGGGACGATATCTGCAATCGACGAGTACCCGTACACCGAGCGCACACAAGAAGAGAGGGACGAAAGGATCAGAGTACTTTACATGGGCGCGCTGATCAATATCATGGGCGCAGCACTGTATATTGGTGTTTGCGGTGTTACGTATCAGCTTACTGGACAAATGGCCGAGGAAAGAGAGCGCGGAATCTCCCAGCTCGTAGAAGCCATGTCTCCGACGAAGAAGGCGTGGTACACTCAGTTCGCGCGTCTTCTGGCCAACCACATCGCCTTTGACATCATCTACTTCCCGGGCTGGGTCATCATGGGTCTGATCGTGTGGGCTCTGGCCTTTAGGTCATCCAACGCTGGAATTCTGGTCATATTCCATATCCTGGCCGGACTGTCCCTGACAAGTTTCTCCATCTTTGGCGCAGCGTTCTTCCGTAAGGCCCAGCTTTCTGGCATCACCATTGTTATCGTGCCCATTCTCTTGGCCATCATTGCGCAGGTTGCGGGTCCCTTCAGCACCTCGGCGGTCTACGTTTTAAGTCTGATTTTCCCATCTATCAACTATGTCTTCTTCATCATTTGGGTTGCTCGATTTGAGCGCGAACTAACTGGCGCAAATCTTGGCCAAGGGGCACCTGTGTATGAGGACCATGTTTGGACCACCCCTGGAATCGTCTTCTGGGTGTTCCTCGTCATACAAACTCTCGTGTACCCTTTCCTCGGTGCGCTTGTAGAGCGTTGGCTGTACGGTACCGTCTCCGCGGACCGCAAGACTACGACCGATTCCCCCGACCACAACATCATCTTAAGGAACTTCTCAAAGCACTGGACTCCAAGTTGGTTCCGCAGAAAGGTTCTGGCCAAGATTGGCATCAAGCCTCCGGAGACAGTCATTGCTGTGGACGACTTAAGCATCAAAGCACGCAAGGGCCAGATCATGGTTCTGCTAGGTGCCAACGGCAGTGGAAAGTCAACAACATTAGACGCCATCGCAGGTCTCAACACCATCACAACTGGTTCGATTGAGATTGACGGAATGAGAGGCTTGGGACTATGCCCACAGAAGAACGTCATGTGGGACGAGTTGAATGTCTACGAGCATGTACGGATCTTCAACCAGCTCAAGTCGACCGGAAAATTCGATAGCAAGGACGCCATCGAGGACCTCATTCGCGCTTGCGATCTAGGTCACAAAATTAAAGCTCGATCGAGTACGCTCTCGGGAGGTCAGAAGAGGAAACTGCAGCTCGCCATGATGTTCACGGGTGGAAGCAAGGTGTGCTGCGTTGACGAAGTCTCCTCTGGTCTTGATCCCCTCTCGCGACGGAAGATTTGGGAGATTCTTCTTGCTGAGCGCGGCGAACGCACATTCCTTCTCACAACTCACTTCCTCGATGAAGCAGATGTGCTTGCAGACTACATCGCGATCTTGTCACGAGGTGTCCTGAAGACGAAGGGTACATCGGTTCAGTTGAAACACGAAGTTGGCGCAGGATATCACGTTACATTCCCACGAGATGCTCCTGTTGCTCAGCCACTAGATGCCACCAAGAGGCCAGCACCGTCGGCCGATATGGTTCAGTACTGGTTCCCCGATGCGCTTCCTGCAACCCACTTCGTCGACATTCTGAGATCCAAGGGCGTCAAGAACTACGATATTGTCGGACCCACACTCGAGGATGTTTTCCTTGCAATGGCTGAGGAGGTCAAGGAGCACAATCTCATGGATGCTAATGAGCAACAAGCCGTACTTGCCACGAGCAAGGAGACCGATCATCGCTTGGATCAAGCGTCTGACGCAGACAAAGGACTCGAAATGGGCAAAGGTCAAGGTACTTCCATGGGCAAGCAGACACTCATTCTGATGCAGAAGCGCTGGACGATCCTTAGACGTAATTTCTGGCCTTACGTGTTTGCTTTACTCCTGCCCATTATTGCTGCTGGCCTGGTCACTCTTTTCCTCAAGAACTACGAGGCAGTCGGCTGCGATCCTGGAGCGAACGCCAATGATCCTACGATATACCCACTCGCGAGTACTGATGCTATCCCGCTCATCCCCATCGGTCCAACAAGCCTTATCGGAGATGCACTATCAACCATCGTCCAGCGGTCCGGTATCAATAACGATAGCTTCTACATCGTTGAGATGCTCGATGAGTTCAACGACTTCGTGCAGACTCGCTTCCGCAACATCACACCTGGAGGCTTCTTTCTCCGCGAGAATGAACCCGCTGTCATGGCGTATCTTGGAAACGGTGGAATCGTTGGCGGTCTCATCACGCTCAACACTCTCGATAACGTGCTCTCGAACATACCTATCTCTACGCAGTACCAGCAGTTTGCTGTTCCGTTCGCACCTAGCATGGGTGACACTTTGCAGCTTACACTGTACTTTGGTTTGGTCATGTGCGTGTTTCCCGCACTATTCACGCTGTATCCGACGCAAGAGCGATTGAGGAAGGTGCGAGCGCTGCATTACAGTAACGGTATCCGAGCTGTGCCGCTGTGGTTGGCGTACACTGCTTTCGACTTCATCTTCGTCTTGATCATCGCTGGAGTGACTACGGCGATATTTGTCGGTGCCTCTGATGCTTTCTACGGTCCGGGATATTTGTTCGTCGTCTTCGCTCTCTACGGCCTGACTGCCATCTTGTTCTCGTACCTGATCTCCATCGTGGTAACGTCGCAGCTTGCAGCCTTCGCCTTCGCCGCCGGAGGCATGGTCTCGTTGTATCTCATCTACTTCATTGGATACATGGCTATCCTTACCTATGCTCCTGCTTACAAAATCGATGACTGGATCGACATTTTCCATTGGACAATTTCGCTCATCGCACCTTCTGGCAGCCTGCTCAGGACACAACTACTCTCACTCAACTCATTCAGTGTCCTCTGCGACGGTGATCAGATCCCGAGCCACCCCGGTAAGCTGCAAGTCTACGGTGGCCCAATTCTATACCTCACTGTTCAGGCCATCCTTCTCTTCATCACCTTAGTTTGGTGGGACTCTGGCTACAGACCGCCCTTTCTCAACCGCGCAAGCAGCCACCAAAAGCACACCGAGGAGAATCTCGAGACTGTTCCAGCGGCTGTGGCTGCAGAGGCTGCACGCACCGAGCAGTCTAAGGACAGTTTACGTGTGCTGCACCTTCACAAGACCTTCAGATCCAACCACGCCGTCAACGACATTAGCTTTGGTATTCCGCAAGGTCAAGTTTTCGGTCTTCTCGGTCCCAACGGCGCAGGAAAGTCTTCAATCATCTCCCTCATCCGAGGTGATATCCACCCCACTACGCATATCAATGGTGGCGGCGAAGTTCTCATCGAGGACATCTCCATCATCTCTAAGCGTGCTGCCGCCCGTGGTCATCTTGGCGTGTGTCCGCAATTCGACGCCATGGACACCATGACTGTGACTGAGCACTTGTACTTCTACGCTCGCGCTCGCGGTGTACCAGATCCTCAATCTTCTGTCAACGCGATCCTGCAGGCTACAGGTCTTGCACGTTTCCAAACTCGTCTTGCATCTAAGCTTTCTGGTGGTAACAAGAGAAAATTGTCCCTCGGCATCGCGCTCATGGGCAACCCCTCCGTTCTGCTCCTCGACGAGCCAAGTTCCGGTATGGATGCGGCCGCTAAGCGTGTTATGTGGCGCACGCTCCTTGGTGTTGCAGCACCTGGACGAGCGCTGCTCATCACGACGCATTCTATGGAAGAGGCGGATAAATTAGCGACAAGAGTCGGCATCATGAAGAGGAAGATGTTGGCGCTTGGCACCGTTGGACAGCTCGGCGACCAGTACGGCGATGCCTGGGTTGTCCAACTCGTCTTGAAGAGCGCGCCCGAGACGACAGAAGGGGAAATGGAAGCTTGCAAAGAATGGGTGCGAAGGAAGATTCCTGGTGTGCAGATGGACAAGTGGGGATCCAGGGGCGGTGGACACGGACAGCTGCGCTTCAAGGTCCTGAAAGCCGCAAAGGGCGAACACGACATCGATTCCTCGAACGTTTCTAGCGATCATGGCAGTATCGAGAAGACCCACGCCGAAGAGGATGTTCAGCTCGTGCGCACACAATCCAGCGATCTCGGCGGTATCCCAGGACTCATCCAACTTCTCGAGTCGAACCGATCGGAACTGGGCCTGGAGTACTACTCGGTCAGCCCGACGACGCTCGACGAGGTGTTCTTAAGAGTCGTTGGTGAGGAGGAAGAGGAGAGTGCGAAGAAAGAGAAGCATTTTGGCGGGTTTAGGAAGGCATTGAAGTGGCCGTGTTTCTGAGCATTCTGAAGCGTTTAGAATTACCATGCATACCATATAGACTGAGAAGGGAAAGAGAATCGTATTCATGTGGCTGTAAACCGGGTATCTCCCATCCGTGAACGCCGTGAATCCACACCTCGCCGCTCCCAAACCCAGAACCCCACTCCAGTAACAATCCCAGGAGCTAGCCCATCTGCCAACATCCACTATCGCCCCTATCACCGGCCATACCGAAGCACCTCACCAAATATCGACACCACACCGACCGCCAGATGCACACCCAAGATTCCTCCCAACACCAGTGCACCACAGCAAAAACCGCAAATACAAATCTCGCCGCATACATCTCTGCATCTCAAGGTTCTGCCCCACACACGCAGTAACCAGTCGTCTACTCCTCATTGTGTAAGACGTCCTCCCGCAGGTCTGAAAGTACGCCTTTGGGTTGAGATAGAATCTGCCGAGGATCAGACTTGGCCGTGGGCCTCGTCGTGCTCGGAGCCCTCGTCCTCCGAGTCGCTCCACGGGTTGTCGTATTCCGAGTCGCTCCACGGGTTGTCGTATTCCGAGTCGCTCCACGGGTTGTTGTACTGTGGGGCGGGCGGAGGAGGTAGGGGGCGGGGAAAGAGGCGGAAGAAGAGAGTGATGGGCAGGCGGAGGAGAGAGAGTAGTGCTGCGCGTAGGCGAGCGAGAAGAGTAGGCGGTGGGGGTGCCGGCGAGGCGGGCGAAGGAAAGAGGCTTGTGCTGGAGGGTGTTAGCTGGAGTTTGTGTAGTGATTATGTTAAGTGGAGTTGCTTTGCTGAATACGTTGTCTCTTGGGACGGTCCAGCAAAAAAGCGCAGTCTGGATTGCTCATTCCACGCGTGACCTTGGGACAGACAGAACTACACAAAGGGGACAATCAGTACTTACAGCTCGATGTCGTCGACGTCGCTCAGCGCGCTCATGAGCGAGGACCAGGGACTGCCGCCAATCTGCGTCCTAGCAGCCTCACTCAGCAACGGCCTCGTCGCCATCGCTCTGCGCTCCCAGGCCCTCCTCTCCTGGTCTCGCTCCCACATCACCTCCCGCTCACCTCCGATACGTTCCCCGTCAGGACGCGCGTGAGGGCAAGCAGGCGGCCATACAGTCATAGGCTGCCGGACGATCCGCGCCAGGGGTAGGTCGGCCAGCAGCTGCTGGTTGTGAATGAACGGGTGCGCAGGCACGCCTGGCGCTGGACCGCCATTGAGCTGCGGGATGCCTCTGGGCGGTGGGAAGGAGCGTTGATCCCAGCGGAGTACCACGGGTGGGAGGTGTTCGAGCGCCTCTGGGGTGTTGGAGGCGTGCAGGGGAGGAGGGTTTTCGGAGGGGCGTGGCATTGTGTGGTTTGAGGTGTTTGAGGAGTGAGGTATTGTGAGGGATTGGAGAAGAATTGGAGAGTAAGACGAGGACTTGAGGAAATTCGTCGGATGAGGAGAGGTTGTAGAGGTTATAGAGTAAAACTGCTGCGGGCGAGGCTTTGTAGAAGGACACTGAAGGTGAAGGAGAGTCCTTCACCTTGGTCAGGGCGCTCCCATACTGAAAACAGTATCGACGTCCACAATAGCATTGTATATGCTGGAGTCCACTAATTCATTCACATTACTCATGTACAGTGGCTTTAGATGGATGGGGACAGGGCATAATTTCTTTGAATGTTGGATGTTCAGCTTCGTGGGCGCGTGGAGTTGCGCAGGTTCATGCACTGAGCTCAGTGAGCAGCTTCACCATTACCAGACTACGGATAGACAGCAAAAAAGGTCCAGAATCTACGAAACAGCAAAGCTTAGCCATCGATTACTCAGTTACAGCGATATATGTACATATCTGCGTGGGAAGCAACGTGGCACAGCTGGGATCGAAAGGACGTGAGGTCGAGGTAGACAACAAACATAAAAACACTTGAGCATGGAAAAAAAAGATCACACTCTTCCTCGACATGCCAGACAAGCCAGCATGATCAATGAAAAGAAGTGAGTGAGCGAAGCCCAGTGCAAAACAAAAATTGTTCGACGCAAGCTTTGGAAACGAATCGCCAAAGCTCCGACTCTTACTCCACGCGCTGTGCAATGCGAGGAGCTGAGCAGACCACAACCCCCTGAAGAGAAGCAATCACCGGAATGGAAAGGTTTGGGTTGGCAGTCCAAACACAGTCCATGTTTGAGCAAGAAGAAGGGAAGAAGCGCGAGAAGGGGAGATTTTTGTTGCCATGCCAAGACAGCTGGATCACACTTCTGCCTGCTTCGATCACGCGTGAGCGCAAGAGATTTCGAGTGGCTTGGGTTTGATTGGACGGCCAGATCAATCTGCTCTGATCTGGCGCCGCGGCGTCCAAGCTCACGTGTGATCTGGCGACGGCGAGGTGATGGTGCGTGGGTATAAGAACCTGCTCCTGCCCACCTCCGGGTCGAACTCTTCACTGCTGTAGGGTGGTGGACTGTAGCCCCCCTAACCGAGGCTTCGGATGCTCATGCATATCTGGAGCCGGCTTCCAACCACATTGCACACCTGTGGTGGGTCTCGACCGCATTTCGAAGTGGTCGATCGGTATAATTTTTGTTTTTCACACCTGCTTTTTCATTGAGCTCTTCAGCTAGTCTGGGGTCTTGAGGAAGAAGAGTTCTTGTCTGTTTCGTCCTTTGGTCGCGGTGTGAGAGTTCAAAAGAAGTATCGACCAGTGTGCAGCTCGAGCGATCACCTCCTTCTCAGAAACCTTTGTAAACAATTTACCAAGTAATTGAATCATACGTTCTGAATCACAAGTTCTGTCGAGGATGTTTACTAATGGACGAGAGCGTTTGCAATTGTTCAGTGACTTCTGTTGACTACGCTCACAAAAGTCCCGTTTGCAATACAGTGACGCAAAACTTATTTCTGATATGTGAGGAAACACTTCTCAGCGCGATGTATTTATGAGGTAACGGTGTCGGGAGAATTTACAACATCAGCCCGAGCTTTGTTCGTCCCTTGCCGTTGACTGCTCTCACATTGCTGAGCCTGCGAAGGAGAAATTTGGTTGTTGGACTTGCACCACATTGAGAGCTACGTACACAAAATGCAGGAAAAGTTTCTCCTGAACTGCAATCGTCACACTTTTCTAAGCTCACAATGTTCCGTTCGGCAGAATGGGCACAAAGTACAGCTCTTCACTCACCACGTCTCATGTTGAAAGCACTATCGACGCCAAAATCTTCCTCATTATTGTGCTACCCGTCTATGGACAGAATGAGGAGCTTTCCAGTGTGAATTTACGTCTGACATGCGCTTGTTTGGGAACTCTGATCGGGTGACGTAGCAATAACAGTGCTTGGTCCAGGCGCAGGCACTTCTTGTCCCACGTGCCACCTGGGCAGCTTCACTGCCTACCATCGAAAACGTCTTAGCCCTTCAACAACAGCGGATCGTGGCGTCCAGTCTCGTGTAATCACAACACGGTGGACTTCGACTCTCGTAGACCAACTATCCCATCCTGAGCACGAGGTCAACTTCGCCGCATATCCAATCGGCAACCCTTATCCCAGGTACGTGTACACAAGCTACTATCGTTTCATCCGGCACATGGGATGCGCTGTAAACTTCGAAATTGAAAAGAGAGGGCTCTAGGTCTACAGTAGTGACCAAGCGTTATACACCATCTGCAGGCGGCCCTTTCAGCATTGGTAGCAGCACCCAGCCCGCCCTCTACAAAGATCGCCAACGCAACCCCACCACACTCGAGCCGGCAGGTTTTTGTCACGAGCAGCGACAACAGTAATGCGACTGACACAGATGTGGATCTCGACGAAGCTGCTCGGGTGGACTTTTTCAGCGCCATGGGCTCCTCAAAACGCTTTCCGTCATTCGAAAAGGCACAACTTCAACGAAGATGGTACACACAACTCCTGTGGCAACTCACGACGCGTACAAGAAACCTCGACAAAAACTTAGTGGCCGCTTCTACGAGTGCCCATCTCCATCCCACTCCTCCTTCAATCCGTCTCCTTGATCACGCTCGATCTACATGTCCGGCTTATTCTGATATATCCTCACGCAGGTCCGGAGCAGCGCCGCCTCGACCAGTACACATGGGCCCAACACAGTACCGTCACGGAAGCCGTAGCGGAGCACAAGCTATCATCTAGACTCGAAAACACCTACGGTAAACACTCGCGACCCGACCCGCGCCCTCGCATAGATCTATCGAACGCAAGCGTCCCACCGAATTCGATATCGAAACTGGTGGCATACCCGACTGCAGCACTACTTCACCTGCTGGCACACCCGTTCCGATCGACCCACAGATGCTCCAAGCCGTCGGTACTTTATCCTCGCCTCCAGCTGGTTTCTACACACCCTCGGAAAACAACTTTACTCTGCCTCTCGACCGGGCAATGGGTGTGATGAGCGCAAATTTCGTCGAGGGCTTCTTGCTCAGGAAGTGCCTGCGCGGAAATTCGCAGCCCGACTAAAATACGGGGTTATCACTGTGGTCTCGAGCGAGATTGCAAAGTGGTTGATGACAGCATTATCCTCTTGCGAGGCCATAGACTGGAAGAGGAGGAGGAGAACTTTGGAATAAGAATGACATTAGGATACATACTTTTATATTAGATGTCTGAAACAGTGATCGGGAGAAGGGCGGCGATGGAATCTGTGTGTTGCTTGCAATTCCACCTGATAATAGTTAAAGACAGTCAAATCGAACAACGCAGGCATATAGTATGATCAATGTGACAGTCCAAGGTGACAAGACCTCGAAAGAGGGTGCACATATTTGCTACATGAGTATCGTATGTGCAAGCCTAAAAGCCTTGTATTCATATACCCGGTAGACTCAAGACAGAATTTGTGATGAAGAAAAAAAGACAATCTGGAACTCGAAGAACGAAAAAGCTCTACACTCATCAAAATCTCGCCAGAACGCAGCAGGAAGAGCCCAACGCCAAATGAAATTATCAGCGACCGTACCCTGTCATCAACTGTATGTCCGCATCAAATACTGGATAAGGAAAACCCCTGGATTATGATTATGGCCAATGTAGGCTATGCCGCTGGCGCTTCCGGAGCTGCTGTCGCCTCTGGGGCTGCGAGATCCTCTGATGCAGTCGATTCCTCAGGTACCGCGGTATCTGCAGGGGTCGTTGCTGGCTCTGGCACCGTTGAATCTGCAGGTGGTGTTGTTTCTGCAGGCGCCGTTGTTTCTGCAGGTGGTGTTGACTCTTCAGGTGCTGCTGAGCTCTCTGGTTCATCGGGCCCAAGCTGAGCTTGCTTGCACCAAGGGTCGTAGCAAGGTATGTCCGCTACGTGTGGCTTTCTGTCTTTGTCGGCCATCAACCTGAGGATCGCCGCTCCTCTCAGTGTACCACCAACTTGTGCAGGGGCCTCGACAACGTTTTGGACTTGTGCTACCCTGAGCTCGCCAGCGCCAGCAGCAGGATTGGGGATCGTAGCTGAAGCCTCGGGAGTAGTAGTAGAAGCAGCAGAGGAACTTGGGATCTCGGCCATTACCAAAGCTTGGTCGTCTTCTATGGCAGGCTCAACGCTGTCAGACGCCGGCTTTTCAGTAAAGGCAGCCCCAGGTTTGGGAGTTAGAAGGCTCGTAGTATAACCAGTATCAGAGGGAGTTGATGAGAGACTGCAGGGAGGGGATTCGATCGGTGGAGCTGTGGTACAGGTGTCATAGCATCTGGTAGCGTTAGCGAGAGAACAAAGAGATGGGGTGATTAGATAAGAGAAAGAACTTACCCGCCATACATCTGAGTCAAGTCACCGCAGACGGCTATGTAATCAATGCAAAGCCATAGCGGTGAGCAGCTATTGGATAAGCTTGTACCTGGAGAGGGAACAGCAGTTGTTTCCACAAACGGTGGGGTCGTAATCGACGCTTCGACTGTACCACTGTCGGTAGATGATAGAGAAATTGGCGAAGCGCCTGAAGTCTGCGTAGGATAGCTGACATCGAAGCTGGAAGCTGACTCCACAATGGAAGCGCAAGGTAGAGCTGTGAACGTTGGCATGTTCGTGACGCCATCTACACATTCTGTCCAACAGCTGTATGTGAATCAGAAAAAGGTTGCCACGAAAAATGATTGGAAGGGGTGAAAACTTGCCCGCCATATTTCATACCACAACTGTTAACGGCATCGTAGCACTTTCCCTGACCACAGTCTCGCCTGGCAGGGCCAGACAAGGCCATACCCATCATGGAGAAGGCAGCGAGTACTTCGGCCCTCATCGTGATGGCGGCGGAGAGATCGGAAAGGAATTCCACCAAGCCGCTTATTTGGAGACACACAGATCCGTTTGAGCGTAGTTAGGATCGACCAGTCGCAATTGGTTGCGGAAATTGGGGCCGAGTAGGGGCGATGACTTGTTACGAGGGGATAGAGAGACTGAAGATTTTAACTATATGATCCAAATGCGATGGATGAGGCCAACCTCAAGGGCTGTTGTCGCGATATTAAATAGGTCATTGCTCGCGCCGCTCCAAGTTCGTTGCCTTCGGAAGTGGAACTCATAGCAAGAGGCGTAAACGCTGTGCCATGCAACAGAATCGTTTGCCATAACTTGAAGATCGCTACTCGAACTTGGGCATAGGTAGCGAATGTGGAAATGATGTGCTTACAGCCGGAAGTCACCGCAGCATGGCATGGCAGCAAGGACAAGTCAGTGTGGTTCGATTGAGCTGCAGTGTCCAGCACGACTGGAAGCATTCCTAACAGTGTAGTGGTCTCCGGGAGGCAGACAAGGAAGCTTTCGTGATATCCGTGTGCATTCCGGAAGTGAATCCTACATTGTGAGCTAAGACACAGGAGCAGGCCACGCCATGGTAGGGCATGTTTGAGCCGTCCTGGGAATCCAATGCAACGTACCATGAAACCTAGATCGCAGGCTCGTTATTGGGTATTCAGCTGTGAAGGAGATAGGATCGTTTCTGTCACAGAAGCCAGCAGTTGCAGCCCTCGTAGAGTGTACGACTAAACCCTGGCAATTGAAAAGCCGTCGCTTATCAAGATAGAGTTGTCTCGCAACACCCCGGGAAAACGGTGAGACATGCCCGATATGAAGTCACACTGACACGGCGGGTCCTGATACCGAGCAAATCTGCTTGGTCCTGCAAGATTGAGCACTCAATACTGAATACAAGTCAATCAGACACACCACGAGATCGTTATTGTGTGTAGCGCAGGTGTGATAAAGAGATGATAGGGGGCAAAAGGGGCAACCGGACCGATTACGATACTTTCGTTCAAGTTCTACTGATATGTAGCCAGCGCACTCGAAGGTAAGCCATGCAAAGTAGTGTTTCAATTGAGCTGCCAAGGACTGTGTTACCGTACTGTCTTGACTTCGTCAGTGCCGATCAAAGGCTCGCACATAGATATGCGAATGCTGTTGTGCAGATGAGACCGCTCCAGCAAATGGAAGATCGGGTCATACTCACCGTTTCAATTGCCTTCTTCTCTTTGCCTCTCATACCAGCTCTCGTGACTGTAGTCTTTCTTTGGACCTTGAACCTCGTACGTAATACCAAATAATCGCAGCGTTGCACCGCGAAATTTGAATTCGCACCCGCTCTTGTATGTGTCTGGGTCGCACCAGTGATGTCCTTTGGCCATCCACCCATGGTGGCCATCTGCTGGGCGGTAGAAGTCCCACATGTTGAAGAATGCCCCCGTAGACTCTCCGTCTTCGTCAGCAAACCATGCTGTGATCTTGTCCGTTGTTTCATTATAGCGATAGATGTAGCGTCGTGTCGCAGGGAAGGAGAACCCATTGTCCATCTTGAAGATGCCTTCCTCGATGTAGAGATACTCGGCAGCATACAGAGGATCGGTGGGCATACGTGGATGGAAGTTTGCGGTGCCTGTGAGTACACCACCTGGCGTGGTATTGCGAGTGGCAATATTGCGATGAAGAGACCAAACGCCCTGCATGGCGCGAAAGACTGCCGCTGCGACAAACTTGGCGTCTTTGTCCGAAGCCTTCAGCAAGCCAGCGACTTCCTGAACAACGACATCGGCTTCGAAGTCAGGGTCAATATCTTGGTAGCGAGATGGAAATGAAGGCCCCTTTTGACCATTGAAAGCTTTATCCACTCGTTTGACGCCGGTTTCCCGCGCAAGCTCCTCGATAAGACCAACGTAGTCAGCCATCCAGAATTGTGGTACTTGCAGGGATCCCTCGAAACGGATTTGGTGCCGCATACGCTCTGTGGTATCGAGCTGACTCAGCCCAGCGGCCCTAGGTTTCTCGAGGTCTGAAGTGGGTCGGCCCCAACTTTGCGCGATGAAGCGTGCCTGCATTTCCATGACACCCCAGTAGGGACCTTCATAAAAGCCGACAAAACCAAGAGTAGGGTTATCTGACAGTATGGAGCCGCGGGTGAGTAGGAAGGGTATGCGAGGACATGTAGCGTCAGGGTAGAGAAAGCCTTTTGGGGTGTCGTGAAGATAGTCGAGCCCGACCTTGTAGCCAGTGGCTTCGATGATGCCGACTACATCAGTAACGTCGCTCTTAGTCTGCTAGCTGTCAGTAGCTGTGACTCAAGATGTAGCAACATCCAACGTACCTTTGCCTCCTTGGACCATGGAGCGTTGTGCTGCAGCGCGATGTCGAATGAGTCGCCCCCCTCCCTCTGCTCGACCTTATCGACCCAGCCTTGCACGGGAACAATGAGCCCACTCCTCACAAACTCGGCATACGTGTCAGTGATACCGCAGTATCCAGGGTACTGTGTCTGTTCCGATGTGTACACGAGTGCTGAGCTGCCGTACTCTTGCTGATCACCGCCGATGACAGACCGCATGAAATCGTGTCCCTTCTTTGCTTTCTCGGGCGGGACTGTTGTTATAGAAGCAGAGATATCGCCTTCGCCACGGCGCGAGAGGTTGTAAAGGACAAGATCGAGTGGAAGAAAACTTGGCGCCAAATTGGCATCTGATTCCTTGTGAGGATCCCGAGGAAGGTAGCGAGGGAGGCAGTAAAAAGGGCGGTTAACGATGTGATAGATCTTGCTTTCGGAATGAGTAGGCTTGTTCTTGCCCGGCAAGTATTTAGCGCTTGAGACTTGGAAGGCAGCTTGAGCAGCGGCTTCTGAGCCGCTGATGCCCCCGCCAATGACAACAATCTTGCCGGGCTTTTGTGAGAGTGTAGTGAGGTCGCGAAATACGGAGGAGTGCTGTATATTATGGAGACTGCTGCCAGGCGAGCGATCGAAGGTGCGGCCAGGTTCGTCGAAGAATCCGCTTGCAACGACAAGGTAATCAAATGTCTGCGTACTTGACTGATGCGTCACGACATCGTAGGTCGATATCTGCCAGGTCCTCATATCGTCGAGGATATCTGCGTTAACGACTTTGCGGTTGAAGAAAATCTTTGACTTGAGGTCAAATTTCTCGCTGTACTTCTCGAGATACCGTCCAACCTGCCATGCTTTTGGGAATATTGGTGGAGTAGAAGGAGGAGGCGCTCCAGTCACAGGATCTGCAAGATCTACAGATGACCACGAAAGATCTGGGAAGGCCACGGTGAAGCGACTCAGATTTGTCCTCATCTCGGGGCTGCATTTGTCTCCACATTCGCCAGGCTGTGCTCTCCACATGCCGCCGACGCGATCTGCCGCCTCGTAGACGGTGACAGAATAGTCACCATGCTGTAGAAACGTCTTTGCTGCCACTAAACCGGAAGGACCTGCGCCAACGATGCAGACAGACCTTGTAAATGCCATGCTGTTGGTTGCTGACTACAAAGCTTCAAGCGTGTTAGTCAGGCCGACTCTGGTGTGACCGGAAATGGTTCGGAGACGTGAATCATACAGGTAAAGCTACTCAGATGCACGCAGAAGCAGAATGTGTGTGTGCGGATGGGCCGAAATAAGGAGTGTATGAGGTTGAGGACTTCGAGATGTTGACAGGCGCATGGGTGAGGAGACGGAAAGCACGCTAAGGGGAGAGCCTCGGCTTTCGGCCAATAGGGAGCGAGAGCGAAATAGAGACGTTATATAGTGGAAAGGAGAATATGTACTTTTTGTTCATTTTGTGAGAAGTCCAGAGTTGATCAGAGTGCCTCTCATGGTTTGGAACTGCGTTTTGCCGGTCTGTGGTGGTCAGCTGAATGCAGAGCAATTGCACGTGGACATTCCATACGGAGAGCAGATAGCGTATGTGGTTCTGCACAGAGACCATAAGCAGAGCGCAACATCAATATTTATGGCACAGATGAATACATACCAGGTCAGTAACGTGACGGTGTTGTTCGAATTCCGCCCGGGCGAATTGTCTCATATCGGTTCTCGTGGCAGCATCTGGTATGTTGTTGGTGCTGCGAACAATATCTCGCCACAACAAGATGACTTTTTGTCGTTCAATGAACTAAATCGCAGGATCAGATACAGTCGGCTTGGAAGATACAGACAAAGCTCACGTGGTCGAGTCCCAGAGGACTCTTTCCTCGCGCGCGCAGCCTGGAAGGCGGCTTTGTGGCTACCGTTGCATATCTGCGCAGCATCACCTCGTCACGCGTCGGAATGACGCAAGAAATACGAACAGATTAAGACAAGGTAAGAGAATGCGAACCGAGATGAGTCGAGATGGCGTTCACGATGGTTCTCTGTCTGGCACTGCAAGCTGATGTAACCACTCGGCGACCAGGCTAGGCTTTGGGTGTCTTAGACTGCTCGTCAGCCTTGCTTTCGGTGCCCCACCGGCGCGTCTTCCTAAAATTCGACGCGTTCGCCATCACCGGCTCCTTCGCCACAACCACCAATTCATGGTCAAACCTCACATCAGTTGTCTCGGTGCAATCGGAGGACGCCATGTGTTTCGGTCGCTCTGATTCGGACGGAGAGGGAGAGCAGATGACCACTCACGGCAAACTCCACGCGCCAAAGCTCAAGAGGAGAAGAAGCCCCGCCGAAGCAGACCATTCAGAGCCTCAAGATACTCGAAAGCTCTCAAAACTCGACTCTACCGCCTCTACTCTCGCAAACGACCGGTCTATGTCTCCCACGAAGCTCTCTGGCGCCCGCAAGATCTCGCAGCTGAGCTGCTCACCCCCCAACAACGCCGACAATAACTCTTCACGCATCGAAGAGCTTCAGTCCTCTCGAATTCCTCAAGAACGCACCTCTTTATCTTCAGGACTCACGCTGCCTCTCCCGGTAATTGACGACGATACCCCTCTAGATTGTCGCACTGCGCTCATCGAATCCTACCATGCGTCTGAAGAGCTGCATTTACACAGCCTCCGGCACTTCATCGACCTTCCCTATTTCTCTTCCCTCCATCTCCAGCTTTTGCGATCGACAAAGATGAGAAATGACGACCTAGCTGCGTGCTTCGATCTCATTTCAAAGACGTCACAACAGGACTACAAGGCATCAAGCCGGGGCTGGAACCCCATCGTCAAAATGGAGGAGATGCAGGACAAGGACATGATGTATCTTTTGGTGCGTCAGGCAGAAGGCTATCTTGGTGTCGACAAGGTTGATGGGCAAGAACCAAGCGAAACGCAAACAGGCGCTGTTCTTGGCTTTCTCTCCTTCAAGCTCGAACCTGAGGATGAGGAAATGAACAAGATGAGGTCGGTTCTCTACATCTACGAAATTCACCTCGACGACCGACTGCGCGGACAAAGTCTTGGTGGGCGAATGATCAGGTGGGCGGAGAGCCAAGCATGCTTGGTGAAAATCACTAAGATGATGTTGACGGTATTCACGGTCAATGAGGGGGCGAGGAGGCTGTACAAGAGGGAGGGGTTTGTAACAGATGAGTCTAGCCCCGAGGATAGGGTGACACGGAGGAAAGTCATCAAAGCTGACTACATCATCATGAGTAAAGAGCTCGAGTAGCTGGTTGACTTCACAGTGCATTTTCGGCGTTAGCATAAGATACCCACGGTTCTCTCGGCAGCATATAGCATAGCGATCAGAGTGCGATCGAAAATTCCGATGCCTGCAACACGATTCATTTGGATTATCCTATGCTCCTTGTACTCTAGAATGCTGATGATATTTTCAGGCCCAAAACGCTACCAATATGCCACTAGCGATGGCCGATCCCATTGCACCCGCCACAATCCACTTGCATGATAAGGCGGAGGCTGTCGTCATCTTCTCCTTCCAACCCTCCTCAACAGCTCGGCTGATCTTCCTTTCCGGTCTGCAACGTCGCAATAAGCCTACCCCTACCATGCATAGCAGCCGTAGTACTGCGAACTTCAACCCCAATGTCATCTCCACGGCTAAGCAGCCTGCTAACCAGAACACCAGAAATGTTTCGCCGACCGACCTGGACCCCTTCCGCGACGTTATATTCACGGCCTTAGTTGCCTCCTCGCCACTCTTTCTCGAGATAGCATAGATTGTTGACCCTACTGCTACAGCCCATACCACAACCAGGAAACAGTCAACCCATCGAGGCCTCTTTTCTGTTGCTACAATTGGCTCTGCAGCTTGTGACTTGGGCTCAGAAGCCGCTGGCTCTGACATCGGCCGTGTAGAGCCATCGGCTTCCTCAAGAACTTCACAGCGCCTGCTATTTCGCTGTGCGGAAGTGGTGCGCTCCTCTTGGCTGGACAAACCTCTTGAGATCGTAGGTTCGATTGTCAAGTGTTGAGGTTTTCGGTGATCCCAAGTCCTCCTTGCGGAAAGTAGTGTCAAACTAGATGTACATGGCCCGGGCAAGGCATTACCTTCTTCTAAAGCAGGGTTCAGAGGCGCACCCCTCGATCTTTCCTGTGGGGATTCTGACCCCACCATATCTTGAGTGACTCCAGCCTCAAGATTGCCGGACAACCGAATCCCATCACTTGCATCAAGGTCTTCTTGGTCAGTCGGTTGGGCATAACCTAGGACATGTCGAGGGTGTTTGCCTAGCAGCGATGTGGATCGGAATGTTCTACTGCCGTCCGCAGACGAAGACAAAGACGACGCCTGGACGTCTTCACCGTGCCGAAAGTTGCGAGGTAGCGTCTTCGAGTCGCGAGGGCTAGGGAACCAGTTTGCTGCTTCAAGGTTACGTTTCATCTTGAAACTCTTGCGCAGCTTGTAGACTGCAGGTGCTGGCACGGAGGCAGCAACAGTACCCTCAACATCTTCGGCTGCTAGGACCTGGCAATTGGGGATGGAGGAGGTGTTTGTATCTGCTTGCTGTTCGATTTCACGCAGCCTTTGTCTTGCCCTTTCGACCCTCAACGGCATGTTGATGCTGCCTGACTCGCTGGTACTATTTGAACAGCTTTCCACAGGGAAATCCTGGGCTTGGAGGTAGTCGACGCGCATTTGCTCTTGCATCATTCTTGTGGATTCTCGTGAACGCCTGGAGCTTGCTGATCTGGGCCTTGAGCCCGAAGATACGTTCATGTCCTCGTCGGCGATCTGACCTTTGCTTCCGCTCCGGGGGGTCTCAAGCTCTCCCTCGTCGATGATGTGATTTTCCGTAGGAGTTCTCAGACTGTTGGCCGGCTCGGTAATCGGTGCAGCATCTTCATCGAATGATAGCTCTGAACGAGGTTCCTGGAAAGCAACAAGGCTGTTTTGATCTTCATTTGCCTCGGTGTTGATGGCTGATCGTGAAGGACTCGCGCGCTCAGAAGACATTTTTCGCTTGCAAACAAATTGAAAACTCTTACTTGGTATTATTTGAAGGTTGTCAAGCCAATATCACCAACTATGAGCTGGATGAAATCTACAAGATGAACTCAGATATTAAAAATGAAATGAAGCCAGATCGCAGGGCTCGCGCAGGCGACCAATAAGCACAGACAACCCTTACTCCTAACATTTAACCCACCCGTCCACCTCTTCTCCATCTACCAAACCAAAGTTCACTGCTGACGTGAATTTTGCTCAAACTCTGGTCCAATACAATGCGGGGCCGCAAAGTCTGGTTCGGGCTCAAACCCTGACCCCCACCCGACCTGCATCAGTTGCCAGCCTCCGTGACGAAAGATGGAAAAACACTTTTGAGTGTCCTTTAATCCCTCATTGATCCTAAGACATTGTACCTGGGATCGTTCTGAAGCCCCGCATCCAAAGACTACGTGTATCACGGGAATTGTGATCGGTGGATGCATCACAAGATCTTCGGGCCGCTTGAAAGTCGGGTATGGAAATCGCTATCGTCTCGGAGCCAGTGTTTGGACCCCGTTATCTGTGATTTGGCGGTATAGTGGAGTCCCTGGAGCGATCTGGGCTGCGTGAAGGCGCTGCAGGAGGTATTGGATGTCTTTATTGTGGAGATCGAGCCTTGCAAGAGTCAAGAGCACCGTGGATTCTCATTCTTTCCAATTAGCTGCCGAGGAATGTACTGCAAAGCCTTTCCGTGGTCTGATCTTTAGATGCTGTAGTACTTTCGGAATTATGGTGGAGGGAAGGGGAGCGACCTGTCGATCTACGAAGCTGTCAGTTTTGCGGTTGCGCGCTCTGCCAATGATAAGTCAGATTTGAACGGACGGCGTGAAAATGTATGCCACTGACTTCAGGTGTGCTTGGTGGTCCATCTCCCCACGTCTCCCCACCTACACGAGAGTCACAGAGGGATGTGCGGCCCAAAGAGGGTCATGAAAACGTGCATCTGCAGCTTCTGAGCGCGGTCGGTGCAAGTTTCACGCAGATGTAGAGGAGATATAACCTACTAGGGCGGGCTGTGGAGCCCCGAAACTAAATTGAGCGACGCCACGCACACCACTCTAGATGACAGGATGGTACATGGTGCCGCTCTCTACCTGTTTAGGACTTGAACAATCTGCCATATCGCGGCAGAAGCGCAGCGCACCTGGCTGCGAATGCGTTAATGGAGTTGAACAGCAATATGAGAGGAAGAAGTAATTACCATCGACTGGTGAACCAGGCGTCTAACTCATCATGGAAATGGCATCGAAGTGGACGCCCTATCCATTTTGGGTGGTGGGCTGAAAGGCGCGATCCACTTCTGGCAACGTTTCGATGCCCTCAAGTGAAGGAAGGAGAAGTAGGCATACGATAATGAGATTTTGCCGCGTCCACCGCCATGGAAAGGGTGTATCAGCGGCCCCTCCCATGGTGTTACTGAAGCTGACCGGTTACAAATCAGACACTGCCGAAGCGTTGGCAGGCGCTAGCCACAAATCATTAAGGGGGATGACAGTGGAGTCTGGCCTTTGTTGTCAGTTAAGCTGAGCGAAAGACGTGCTGGGCAAGGGCGATGAGGAATGACGAAGTGACTTACCAAAACCACAGAGCGTAGGCTCAGGACACAGGGCGTGTTGCCGCCGCCTCACCCTCCCATGCAACTGCTCAGAGCTCAGCATATCGTCGTCGGGAGCTATTATCATGCTGAAGAAGGCAAAGAGCGACGAAGGTGAATGAACAGGTTCCATAGCCATCCTGTACCAAGTCACGGTGAAGGGCACAGACATCAGTCAGTGCGAGGAGCTTGCTGCAGGTAGTGCTGTGAGTGGTCCCTGGGGAATAACAGGGGTCTGAGCTGGCGAGAGTGTGGGGCAGGTGTCACTGAGCTTTTGCTTGATCAAAATTGTTTCCAGACCTTCCCACGACCACGAAATTACAACAAGATGTTTTCATGCTTCAAGGTCAGTAGCAGTGTCTACCCAAGCGGAGATGTGTAGTACCGTCACTAACAGATTTGGCAGAAGACCGCAGGTGGACAGGACAAACCCACCAAGACCTCCGCATTCCGCCCCGCCCTCGACATGACCATCAAGGCCTACAAGCGCTCGAGTAGGGCTCTTCTTAGAGCTTTTGATCGGCTGCTAAATGTTTTGCCGCCTCTCCACAGACACCCATGGCTTTGAAGCCATCGTCCGCACATTCGAGACATAGTCTCATCGACGCAAGCGGCCACGACGTCTCGAACACGTGAAAGTGAAGCGCATGGAAAGAATGGTGAAGCAGTAAGTAAGATAGGCCAAAGTAATGCATCAAGAACTGATTAGGGCAGATAAGACGAACGCGTAGAGAATCGCAAGTATGGAGGCATTCAGAGTATCTCAGTTAGAGCAATGAACGTAAAGACAATGAAACACCCACACTCTACATAAACAGCAGTGCCCTCGTGATCGCTGTCCACATCAAAGGACTGACGATAATAGCCAACGCGATCGCCATAAGCCTCTTTGCCTTGTTGAAACGCCGTAACAATTTTGCTGTCCAATAGATACCCTCATCCTCCCTTCTTTGCCACAACTTTCCAAAAAATTGGAGCGTAATGTGAGCAAGTGAGTAGATTCCGATGGAAACCCCTAGGAAAGCAACACTCTTCACGTACTCATCCCAGAACGAAGGAACAGGCATTGAGCTAATTAATTTGCTCTCCCCATATGGGCCTAGGCCAACACCATTAGCGCTCCAATCAAACAGAAACTGCCAGGCATCTGAATTCCGCTCATCTGGACCCATTGTCGTGTTGGATGCGGAATTGAAGCTGAAGTTCAGTGCTTCTCTGCCTGCCCAGGAAATGGTCAGATTGCTGGTCCCATCTTTTGAACTGATAGTTCGGGGCGACGATGTGAAGAGCTGTGATGGCGTGGCGGTATACGTCCTTGTCTTCCCCAGAGTGATGAGAGCGACGATGAGAAAGCCAAGAAAAATTGCTGTAACGAGCAACATGGCTAGGAAGCGCCACAACACCGGCCAGTCCAAGCACATGCGAGAAGAAGATATCGATGGCGTCTTTAGTTTCTCATTTTCTGGCACCGAAACAGAGGGAGGTAACGAGCGGCTGGCACCCGATTGTTCTGCTTCTTTTCCGGCATTTTCTCTCGAAGCTCTGACGACGTTCTGTAGCAACATCGCCGATGTCGCGCTACTGTCACTCATGCCTTGTTGTGAAGTGGAAACAGTTGATTGCCTAATGTAAGCATTGTTGTTCCTTCTCCTCTCCTCTGAAAGATATCGATATTCCGGCACCACTAGAAGGGACTTACATCCGTCCCCAAGATGACAGATAGACGTATCATCCTGATCAAATGACGGAGACGGATTCAAAATTGGATGTTAATTAGTAGCAATCGAATCCTGGCCATTGTCAAGCTGCTGCCCTTGTGCGTATTCCTCCACCGTCAAAGGAGAGGGTGGGATGTAAGGCATTGGGGGTACCTGAGCGAAATCATCGACATTTTGTGATTCCCGTTCGCTGGAATAAGACCTTCGGGGCGAGGATGCAGGAGACGGATGGGAACCAGAATTTGCCATCGCGTTACCTCGCGCTCCTAGCGGAGTTGATACGAGGACTAGGAGCACATCATCCGTAGGCTCAGCTTCTCCGATAGAGAAGGCAGTTACCGAACGATCCGTGATGGTGCTCAATCGTGTGTATGACTCTCCCAACCTTTTCAGCTGTGTTTCAATACTAGCTTCACGGATACGTTCCTCGAAGGGGAAGTAAGCCTCTTCCATTTCCGTCGCCATAGAGTACGGCAGCCTTGCAATTGAGCACTCGGAGCCCGTATTCACACCACCAGGTCCTTGCGACTTTTCGACTGCCTCCCAGAACCTGGCTAAGTTTGCTTGTAAACTCGCCGGTACTTGTGTAGCAGTCACAGTACCGGCCAGATACTGTGCAGCCTCTGCAACCGGCCCTAGCCGAATTGTTTCGGCTCGCTCAGCAGTGCGAGGCGTATCGATTTGCGCATCCGTAATCTCTTCGCTCGACGGTGCTGCATCGATAGCTGCAGACGAGCGATGGGTCGCACGAGCTTCTGAAGATGAGCCAGATATGAGTGCGGTCGCAGCAGGGCGTACGGGAATTCGCTTGTTGAGCAGGATTTTCGAGCCCTGAACTGGTGATGTGGGTAGTGAAAGTGAGGCTAGACTTTCAGATTGAGTGTTGATGGGTTGCAAGGTCTTGCACTGGAAAGATGAGGTAGGCATGGATGATGAGTGTCCTGATTTGACCGGCAGGGGAAGTCGCGACGGTTTCGTGGCAGTCTCGCGCAAGGCTCCATCCAGTTCGGATGTTCTGGCCTTGCCCTTTCCCTGTGAAAAGTTAGCAACCACAATTCTGGTTCGAGGCTAGAATCTGACCACACTTACCTTCTGCTCAGTGGTATATCTTGAAGATGACATGCTGCTGTGTGGATATTGAATAGCTTAATATGCCAATGAGTATAATTGCTCGAGAGTTGCAAGGAGAGAGAAATTATTTTACGAAGACAGGGTCTATTAAGTGAAAGGGTCCGCTAGCAAACGGAAGATTGAAGAACGGCTGAATCACAAAGAGGGACAGAGGCGGACAACCTTTTGAAGCAACAGTGGGTGTGGAGCAGATAACATTATGCTCCCTGAGCTGCGCGATTATTCAACTCCAGGTTGTGGATTTCGCGTACAGAATTTCAGGGTACTTTAGGTCCCAGATGGAGCATGTAGGGACAAATAGAGTTGCGAAAGCATGGGTCGCGGCACTGCGGAGGTGAAAGGGTCTGAACTAAGAAACATGTAGATGAACACCGAATCCGTTTTTCATCGGCCTGGGAGAGCAGAACATGTGCGACGTTTCTAGCGGACAAATAAAGCGAGAGAAAAAGAGGCTATTCCGTAGAGTCCATTACTATCAAGGAGAACTCACTATGTATTTCGCCGGCCAACTACTTCTCGGGTTTCAAAAAAGTCAGGAGTCAACAGCATACCCTGCTCAGTTGGGCTTGAACCCTCCTCGTTCCCACAAAGCCACTCTAGATAAGCAGGTGGCAATCCCAGATGCATGCCCTCGGTCCTCACTATGGAGTCAGGGGCTAGGATGTACCGCTCATCACTTTCTCGAAATCGGAAGTGTGTCTGACCCAAAGCGCCTATGACCCACTGCATCGATAGCACGCCGTGTGGAAAGGCGTGCGGCTGGGGGTGCAGAAGCGTACGTACGAGATGTTCGACCGTGGGAGAAGTTGGCAGAGGTAGCTGGAATGCTGCATTGAGTTGACTGAAGTCCATGTCTACAGCGGAGGTGTTCCCACTGAGGGTACATTGTTCCGCGGTGGCCTTGACTCCAGCTTCAGTCTCACTGTGAGAGACGCCATAGCCAAGACCGGCGTTTACCCTTGCAGATTGTTTGTTCGAGTACTGATTACGCTCAAGACTCGGAATATCCTGAGAGAGACTTGGATATGTTGTCGGTGAGCCCGAGAATGTACGAATCGAGAGACGTTGTAGGTAGTCGGTCACGTACCAATTGTGGGTTGTGCGCCGAGGCGATCCTGAAGGCTGCTCGCCATCGCGACTTCCTGTCATGATCAGTCGCGCGATGGAAGATTACGATGTAACAAATCAGTGGTGCGTGGGAAGGCGGAGAATTACTGAGCTTAATGTTTAGACCTAAAAGCAGCAACAGGAGTGGAAGGTTATAGCAATAGGTCTTTGCTGACCTTGTGCGAGGGCAGCGCTCGCACTGCGTAAAAAGTGATGCACCTCACGGTCGGTCAGCACTGAGTAATTCGATGCTAACAGTGTAATGTATACCGAACTCACACACTGTGCGATGGATGAATCGGCTGATTTGCACTAGGGATGTGCTGGATAGCGTCACATTTGCTCCGTGCATGCAAAATCCGCGTTCACCTTCTGAACAGTGCTATTGTTAGTCAACTCGCCCTTATTGAAGATGCGACGTGCTTGAACAAGATCGTGGCAGTGCTGCCTTTCGTCGACTACATTGCAAGCCCGGGCGGTCTCATATATAAGGTCCCTTGTCTTCCCATATTCGCACACTGTTTCGCACTTCAAACATTCTCTTCGCGATGAAACACATTTCCACATGTTTCGCTTCTTTGTTTATGGCGCTGGCCGCCGTTCCCTTTGGTGCAGCAGAGCGAGCATGCAACAGTGCCCCTAAATTCTGTTCCACACCGTACGATCAAATTACACATCTCGGAGCGCATGACTCGCCGTTCTTGCGCGATTCTTCGACAGGTTTCTCTTCGTTCGGCAATCAGTTCTTCAACTCCACTGTACAGCTTGATGCTGGCGTTCGACTGCTCTCGGCCCAAGTCCACGTTGCTGCAAATGCAACCACGCAAGCTCGAGAATTACACCTTTGCCACACATCATGCGGCCTTTTCGATGTAGGATTGTTCCAAGATTGGCTCTGGGAGATACGGACGTGGATGGACGCACACCCGAATGAGGTGGTTACTTTGGTGTTGGTGAACATAAAAGGCATCGAAGCGCGTGAACTCGAGGGCGCGTATGCGAAAGCAGATATCGCGCATTATGGATGGGTTCCTGCGGACCTTGGCAGGACACCCGCGCCCTCAACCGAGTTCAAACAGACCTGGCCGACACTCGGACAGATGATCGACCAGGGACAAAGGCTCGTCACCTTTGTCCAACCCATAAACCCCGACCGAGAGAATGCGCCGTATCTCCTGAACGAGTTCGACTATGTGTGGGAGAACGCATACGACGTGCGCAATGCCTCACAGTTCGCTTGCAAGCCTGATCGGCCTTCCAATACCACAACAATCGAGCAAGAGCGCGACTCCGGGAAGCTCTTCTTGATGAACTACATGCTCTACTGGTCGCAGGCAATGGGTATCGAAGTTCCCGACATCCGCAATATCAACGACACAAACTCCTGGGACGGCACAGGTGGTCTTGGTATACACATGACAACATGCGGAGGCCAGATCGCTCGACAGCCGACCTTTGTTCTGGTCGACTTCTTCAATGTTGGGCCGGCAATGGATGCAGTGGATATCTTCAATGGCGAGCCAGTTGGTCGGAAGAACGTGACAGACCAGATCGTCCAAGGAGGCGCTGGTATGTACTACGTAAACGGTGGTGAAAGGATGGACAGCAAAGCGTATATCGCGGTAGTTGTTACTCTTGCTGGGGTAATTTTCTGCATGTGAAACAGTGACGGGTACCGTGCGTGACGGCGTGACCGTCCGGACGGCGTAACCGTCCGCCCGAACACCAAACCCTGACAGCTACATAACTTCAACACGATATAACTCTACCAATATGGGCGCAATCGAGGATGCGATCAGGGCGATTGAATCGCTGGAGCCAGGAGAACAATTCTCATATACGAAAATAGCAGCTACGTATGGATGTAGTCGCTCAGCGCTCAGCCAAAGACACCAAGGTGTCTCAACCTCATGCAGCACTACCGTGTTCGTGCACGTGCCGCCCGTATCGCGTGACGATCGCCCCAACCACCATCTTGCACACCAAAACATGAAGCTTTTGAGCCACATACAATAGCTATTATCGCGAGATTTTCTGATGGATTGATATGTTAACTATGGCGAACAATTTGCATTACTCAGATTATGTGTATCTAGTCGGCAGCTTGACAGCGCGGCCGCTGCGGGCGACCTTGGCTGGAACAGCAGGTGCGACTTCAGCAGGTGCTGCAGCACCACTAGAACGTTTTTGCCGCTTGCCCTTTGGAGCTGATACCTGTGAGGCTTTGCGCTTACCCGTCTGGGAAGTTTGGATAGGTGCAGTGGTGTTTTGGGCTGCCTTTCGAGCAGCTGCCTTAGCGGCTTTTTCGGCCTTCTCCTTCTCGCGTTCCTCTCGCTTTGCTGCAGTCGCCACACGCCTCTCCTCCTTAAGCTTCTTATTGTATAAGGCGTTAGCAGCCTTGAGCTTTGTCATCTCAACTTTCTGGAGTTTCTCCTCTTCAGCGAGGCGCTTGTTCGTCCGATCACGTGCCTCAGCCTCAGCCATCATCTTTCGGGGGGACCAGAAGACAGCCCCACCGTGATACTCCTGCCTCTGCTGCAAATCAAGCACCTTGCCCTTCTTGTTGTGCTTCTTTTTGGTGGTGAGAGCCTCGCGTAGGCCCTCATTCTCATCTGTGAGAAGCTCGTTTTGGTTCGCGAGGTGGTGGAGCAAAGTAGATACCTTTTTGAGTTCGGACGACGATCTGTTAACTGCCGCGTGTAGGAGACGATCCACCTCACGCCAGGTGGGCTCGGGCTTGTTGTTTGGCTTGTTTGGCGGCTTCGGTGGGAAGCGTTTCAGCACTCTCTCTCGATCCATAGGCCATATACCAGTAGCAGCAAAAGAGCGTAGGATCGTCCGCTTCGTGAAGCTCTCACGCCAGGAGTCCCAGAACAACAGGAAGAAATCGCCCTTCTTGATTGGGACTAGCACTTGGCTCCGTTGGGTGAAGTTTGCAAGCTTTTTTGAATACGCGTTAGCTAATGGCTTAAAGCAAACAACATCTAGCGGTTGCAGCGTATGGGTGCTGTGAGGTGGAAATACAGCAACAAAGATCTTGCGCGTAAGGCAGTAGTGTAAAAAGTTGTCTGTAAGGTGGCTGCCGTGGCCGTCGAGGATAAGTAAGCGCCACTCTCTCCCGTGGCGGGCTTTTTTCTTCGTGCAGCGGTCGAAAACCTGCTCTAACCAGGCCAATCCTACGTCATTATTCGTCCATCCAGATGGTGTTGAAGCCACAAAGACGTCGTGTTTGCCGGCTTTGATATCAGCCACCCACTGCGCTTGTATCGTACAGTTTGCAGACTCCTAGATCAGCCCCGGCGGCAGCGCAGTCCCATCCGCACAGATCGCAGCGATAGTTGTTATCCACTTTCGAGAGCCATCCTGGAGGGCAGCGGTGACCTCTTTGCGCTCCCATTGGCTGCGTGTGAAGACTCTTTTCGGGCGCCCGATCACACCTATCATGAAGCCCTTTTCGTCCATATTGTAGCTATTGTAGGGCAGGATCTCATGCTCCTCTATCTTGCCGTGCAGGAGCTCAAAGTAGAGCTTGTATTTGAAGTATGAGTCGGCTGAGTGGCGTGTAGCGTCCATGGCGGTGCCCCATTTTGAGATGAGCGCGTCCTAGTGTCGGTGCTTGAAGCGCGTCACCCAGGACTCAGAAACGCGTTCGTGGGCTATCGTAAAGGCAAAATTTCGTATCATGGTGTTAGTGGGCGGTAGGCCTCGCCTTGTTAAGTCTCTAATATAGAGTATAAGCTCCTCCTCTTGTGCTGGCGTAAGTTTCTTTTGGTCGAAGATTTTGGCTTGTCGCGTGCCCTGACGGCCCTGGTGTCTTCGAGCCAGCGTACATCTATCTACACCAAACCAATCAGCATACTCCTGGTATACAAGATCATCTCCTGGCTCGCGCGATTCGATTGCTGCAATCGCTTCGTTAATCCGATCCATATTGATAGAGTTGTCCCGTGTCGAAGTTAGAGTGTTTGTCGCGTAAATTGAAGTTGGCGATCGTCACGCGATACGGGCGGCACGTGCACGAACACGGTAAGGCTCAAAACCAGCAAGCGCTCCACCCCCAGCAAGAGCAAGAGCTCCTACGCTATATCGAGCGCCTCACAAGGCAAGGCCTACCTCCCACACGGCCTATGATACGACGCTTTGCCTCAGAGATAGCCAGAAGCGAGCTCGGCGTACACTGGGTTGATCGATATATCAAGCGACACCAGGTTGATCTAATCTCACGCTGGGCCACCGGCATCGATCGCTCACGCCACCAGGCTGACTCTCAGTCAAAGTATAGCCTCTACTTCGAGCTTCTAGGGGTAAGCTCAGCCAATACGATATAGAGCCTTGCAATATGTACAACATGGACGAGAAGGGCTGTATGCTAGGAATACTTACTCGCTCAAAGCGGGTGTTCAGCAGGAGGCTATATGAGGAGGGGAAGATCAAGGCTCACATCCAGGATGGCAATCGGGAGTGGATAACGCTGCTGGCCTGCATATGCGCTGATGGATCAGCCCTCGAGCCTGCGCTGATATATCAATCAGCCTCAGGCTCGATACAGGACACCTGGCTACAGGCCCTAAGGCCTGAGGATCGAGTATATATATCCTCCTCACCCCCTGGCTGGTCGAACAACGATATAGGACTATCCTGGCTCAAACAAGTGTTTGATCGGTCTACGAAGGAGAAGGCAGGGCGGAACTATCGATTACTCATCCTTGATGGCCATGGATCTCACCTCACGATGAATTTTATCGAGTACTGCGATCGGAATAGAATCCTCCTTGCAGTATACCCCCCTCATTCAACTCACACCCTCCAGCCGCTTGACGTCGTCATGTTCAAGCCATTCTCATCAGCCTACTCAAACCAGGTGGCTGCGTTCATGGAGAGGTGCCAAGGGCTCACATCCATGAGCAAAAGAGACTTCTATCCTATGTTTATAGCTGCCTGGGAGGCCTCGTTCAAGAAGGATACTATACTTAAGGTCTTTGAGGCAACTGGCCTCTCACCTTTCGAGCCAGAGGTGATACTCAAACGATTCAATCAGCTAGCTCAATCAGGTGAATCAAGCGATAGCGACTCCTCAGCCTTGAGCGCCTCTGATTGGAGGAAGATCAGGCAGCTAGTCGACCACGCTGTAGCTGATAGAGACCAGAGAAAGATCTCAAAGCTCAACCAAACGATCCACCGACTCTCGATCAGATCAGTACTAGCTGAGCATGAGAATGTGAGACTTAAGGAGGCTCTCATCAATGAGAGGCAGCGTAGGAAGCGAGGCAAGGCTCTGCCTCTAGAGGCAGCTGAGGAGTATCACGGTGGGGCTGTATTCTGGTCCCCAAAGAAGGTGAAGGAGGCACTTGATCGCCAGCACCAACAAGAGCTCGAGGAGGAGCAACTACAACATCAGAAAGTTGAGGCAGCTCGCCTACGTGAGGAGAGGAGGCAGGAGAAGCTCCTAGCGGTTGAGGCAAGGCGTAAAGCAAGGGCAGCAGCTCGATTGATGAGGCAGGAGGAGAATGCTCGTGAGGCTGCTGATCGAGCCTCACGACAGGCAGCTCGTAGGACTCAGCAACGACTCCAGCAAGCTCAAAAAACTGCCCAGAGGGGCAAGAGGAGACAACTGAAGGCAGCTACTAAGGCAGGTTCGAAAAAGAGAGTAGCTACGCAACCCCAAGGTGGTGGTGAGGCCTTAGGTGCTGCAGCAGGCCCACCATCATCTCTATCACGACACGGCCGAGCAATTAAGCTCCCAGCAAAATATAAATAGCTAAGAACACCATTCTATCGAAATCCAAGATATTGGTTAAATCAACCTAAAAACACTGCTATAGAGATTAGCAGAACTAGCTGTACCTATCGACACCGCAGGCAGCGCGATGCCGGGACCACAGCGCGAGGGAGAAGGGGGCTGCCAACCAGACGCGGTGCCAGCGCGTCCAGCCGGGGATGCCCCCAACGCCACGCAGGGAGCAACAGGGGAACCTGAACAGCAGAACAGGATACAGGGGAACACAGAGAGGGAGATCTTACAATGGCTGAAAGAAACACAGAGGACGGGAGTAGAAGGGCTCCGCAAGGCCACCACTGTCCAGGACGCGACGCGGGTTGCCCACGACCTCCTGGCGGCGGTTCGCCGAGTGGAAAAAATTTTCACCGACAAGTCGAAGAGCACCACCACGGCGACAGGAGGAAGGAACGACGAGAATGGGGCACTGCAGGCAGTGCTGAGGAGGCTCGACGCCATGGAAAAGAGAATGGGAGGGGCCCCGGCCCGAGAACAAGGGGAACAGAAAGGGCCGCGCACCTGGAGCCAGGTGGCGGCCAAGGGCACAAACCAGCCGGCGAAGATTGAGCTGAGGATGGAGGGAATGGAGGGGGCAGAAAGAGAGTCCCCACAGGCCCAATTGGAGCGTATCCGGGTGGCGATACCGGACGCTCGCGCGATCATCACCCACCCAAGGTCCGTGCACAAGGTGTCGGTGGTGGTCAGGGACGCGGCCCGCCGCGACCAGATCATCCAAACGGGCCTACAGGGCGCCGAGGGCATGAAGCTCATCCGGAAACCACACCTGGTCATGGTGTCAGGCATCCCGCTAAACACACCAGTCAGAAATAGCAAGTGTGCAGAAAACGACGAATGGATCAACCAGGCCCATACGAGGAACCCGAACATCAGGATTGAAAGAGTCGCATGGCTCTACTCAGACAAAAACCTCACTTCCAGGAGGGAAGGAGGCAAGCAAAAGAAGGGGTCCCTCCTGATGAACGTAGGAACGGAAGAGAACCAGAAAAAACTGGTCAAATCAGGCTTCCTGATGGGAGCCGAGTGGCATCCAGTCCAGCTCTGGGACGTGTCGCTGACAGACGGCCAGTGTTTCAAATGCTGGAAGTGGGGACACACCCAATCCGTATGCAACGCCCCCAAGGAAGTGTGCGGCCACTGCGCTGAGGACCACGCCACCAGGGGATGCAAGAACACCGAAGACGCGAAGGCCAGCTGTGCGTGCTGTAAACAGAAGGGTCACAAGGCATGGATGACACGGCAGTGCAGGGCCTACCAGGCGTTCCGAAGCAAGAACGAGGAGACCAAGAAGGGGCTCCAGTGGCAAACCCTCCAGATCCAATCCAACCATGGAGCCGGAGGAGCCAGTACAACCCACAGCCTCGGAGGCTCCACCCTCGCCAGCCGAGCAGGGTCGAGCCGGGGAGACGACGCAGAATGGACCACCATCCCCGTCGCAGGAAGTAACAAGAGGAGGATCGCGGTTGGCCGCCCCACCCACATGAGCCGGGCGGCCAACGCCCCAGGCCAACAACGAATCTTTACCTTCCGCGCGGAGGCCGAGGACAGCAACACGCAGACTGAGGATGTGATCCGATCCACTCAATGAGTGGTCTGAACATCATCCAATACAACTGCGGAAACGCGAATGGAGGAGCGGCGAGGCCATTCCTGGACTCGATCGACCCGGCCTCGTTCCCGGTGATCGCCATCCAGGAACCCATGGTTGGAGAGAACGCGAGGGGGAAGACATACTGTCCCAAGAACTATCGACTGAGTCGGACCCTACACCAAGGAATGAAGGTAGTGTTCCTAGTGTATGACCAGATCCCGCAGACAGAGATCGAAGGCACTGTCGCCACAGACCTCACAGAGGGGATCCGTATAAGAACGCAGGGAACATGGACCCACCTGATCAACGTGTACAGCCCACCCATAGGAGCGGGTAGGGAAACAGCGGAGGACATCGAAGCATGGCCAGACATCGAGAACCTCCTCCACGGAACCCACCCAACAACTGCAACACTAGTGATCGGGGACTTCAACGCACACCACCCAGAGTGGACGGGAAAGGCTGCGCCCGGGGAACCGCAGGCGGAACGCCTAAGGGCAAATATGGTCAAATGGGGGCTCCGCCTCCTTAACGAACCAGGAGTACCAACGTGGAGGAGGGGACCCCTCCACACAGTCATCGACCTGGGATTCGCCAGCAGGGCGACAGCAGACAGAATCATAATGTACCGGCCAAGGGAAGACTGGGCTATTACCCGCGACCACATCCCCATCGAAATCCGCATAGGCACAGGACCGATAGCCAGGAAGACGAACAAACGTTTCGCCCTGAAAAAAGCTGACTGGGACAAGATCAAGGTTGCGGTGGGCCACGGGGAGTGGGCCCAGGCCACAGGCAGGTGGGCACTCGAGGGACTGATCAAACAGGTCGGAACTGCCCTGGAGAACCACTGCCCAAGGAAAAGGATTAGTGACAAGGCCAGGCCAGACTGGTCCCCAGAAGCCACAGAAATCCTGGGAGAGATCAAAAGGGCAAGAAGGGCCTTCCAACGGGACCACACCGAGGACAGCGAAAGGAACTGGAAGTCACTCCGCAACCAGCTCAAGCGCACCCTGCGGTCGAACGCAAGGACGCGGTGGAGGAAAGTCGTGGCAGACCTGACAAATGACGACAATGAGGCCAACGCCCACAACAAGGGTTTGTGGAACCTGTCGAAATGGAGTAGAAAGGTTGAAGGCGGACAGGGGCAGTCAGTGAACGTACCCCACTCCGAAGGCACGAACAAGACGAAGCGGAGACCTCAAACGGCGCAAAGGCCCAAATCCTGGGAGAACGGTTCTTCCCGGCGAGCGGGGCGGCGGACCTATCAGACATCGACCCGAACCAGACGCACCCACGCTTCGACTTATCACCAGAGATATCCCCAGACGAGCTCACGGAGGTTATAGCCATGCTTCCCAACAACAAGGCCCCAGGCCCTGACCAGATCCAAAACGAAGTGTGGAAGGTCCTTAAAGAAGACATAGCAGACAGCGCCGCTGCCGCGATTACTCAAATGCTCAGGGACGGAGACGTCCCCATGTGCCTAAAGGAGTCAACCACAGTGGTACTTAGGAAGGAGAAGAAAAAGGACTACTCTCTCCCAGGCAGCTACCGGCCTATCGCCCTCGAAAACACGATGGCAAAAATCGTCGAAAAAATTGTCGCAAACAAGATCACAGCCGCGATGGAAGACAGGGAGCTCACACCCTGGAACCAAATGGGAGCCCGCAAGAACAGGTCCACACTCACGGCGATGGAACTACTCACAGGCACAGTAACCACGGCGTGGGGTGCGGGGCAACCAGTGGTCTCGGTACTGGCGCTAGACCTAGCAGGAGCCTTCGACAACGTAGCCCACGACCGACTCACGTGGGTCCTCCGACGGAAGGGATTCCCAGAGTGGATAGTAGTATATGTGGAGGCGTTCCTCAAGAACAGACGGACGAAGATAAGCTTTAACGACTTCGACAGCCCATGGATAGAGACCAATACTGGCATTCCCCAGGGATCGACTCTCTCACCAATACTCTTCCTCCTCTTCATATCCGACCTCCTCCAGGACCTGGGTACAGTCCAAGACAAATGTCTGGGATTCGGGTTTGTAGACGACACCAACATCATGGCGTGGGGACCGTCCGCCGCGGACAACTGCCGGAGGCTCGCCACTGCCCACACGCGGTGCGAGCAGTGGGCATCGCGCTTCGGAGCTAGGTTTGCGCCGGAGAAATACCAACTAATGCACCTCACGAGGAGACGGAACAGGGGGGGAGACCTCCTCTCCACGGTCACGGTAGGAGACCAGCCAGCGGAGTTGGTCACATCTATGAGAGTGTTAGGAGTGTGGGTGGACCCTAAACTCTCATGGAAGACCCACATCCAGAAGGCAGCGGCGAAGGGGGAGGCAGCATTCCAAGCCATGTCCAGAATCACGGCGTCGTCATGGGGACCGTCAGTACGCAAATCGAGACTGATCTACACAGCGGTCACGAGGCCAATCATGGTGTACGGCTCCCAGATATGGTCCGCTGGCAAGGGAGGTACCGGAATCCGTGAGACAGCGCTTCGAAAACTCCTCATCGTCCAGAACAAATGCCTACGGAAGACACTTGGGGCTTATAAGAGGACGCCAATAGCAGCAATCGAGAAGGAAAGTGGCACACCACCACTGGCCCTGTACATCAGGACAGTGGCACTACAGTGGGCAGTCACAACAGCGAACCACTCAGTCACTAGGCAAATCAAGACAGCACTAGAGGAGGTGTGGCAGTCCGCCAGGACAGGAGGACGAGCAGCGAGAAGGGGCAGACCAGCCAGACACATCGCCCAGCCAGCGACGGACATAGAAGGTGTGCGCCGGGCCGGCGACACGATCGTGGAGGAAAGAGAGACCCAACGCCAGGCCTCGCTGGCCAGCACGGGAAAAGAGGGCAGGACCCGCGGCCGGCAGATCCAATCCAGGAGCAAAGTCAAGGAGATAGCCCGTGACCTCACAGAGAAATGGAAGGAGAGGTGGGAACGCGCGGCAGCGAAGCAACGCAGATCGGCACCTACATGGAAAGAGGGCTGGGAGTTCCAACCCCTCCACCTGTACGACGACGTCCCTAAACACGTGGCTACAGCGATCGTGCTACTCCGCACGGAAGTACTGGGACTTAAGGCATGGTTAGCGGGCATAGGGGTGCCAGGTGCCGACCCAGCCTGCACATGCGGTCACTCGAGGCAGACCCTCACACACATCCTCTCGTTTTGCCCGGACCAGAAGGAGGCGAGGCTCAAACTGATGGAGAGGGCAGGCACGACGGACCTTCCCCGACTACTCCGTGACTGGGAGAAAGTCGCGGCGGCAGGGAGATGGCTACTGGACACGGGGCTACTAGAGCAGTTCAGAGTAGCCCTTGAGGTAGAACAGACTAATACCGGGGGTGGTCCCCGTTTGCAGCTATAGGCTAAGAACCACACAAGCCCTTCTGCTCCCCTACAACAGGGCAGCACCGACGAGGAAGGAGCGGAACTTGCACGGAGAAACGCAGCGAGGGAAGAGGCAGGGGTGTTTAGCTCGACTAGAGCATGTTGGCCCTGTACACGGAGACGAGTACATAGTGTTTATAGACCCGAAAGGGAACCAGGTAGCACTCTAAATTAAATTATTAAAATATAAATAGCTATATATATCAATCAAGGCCTATAGAGCTTACCTCTAAAAAATATCGCGACAATAGCTGTCGTACTTGGCTTAGTAGCTTTATATTGGGGTGCTGATTTTGGTGTTCGGGCGGACGGTTACGCCGTCACGCACGGTAGTAGACATTAGGACTGTGTATATATTAATAATTTCGATGCAAGCTTGCCAGTACTATAAATGAAAAAGCGCCATGATCACAGGAAGTTTGAGACCTGGCGTATGTCCTTCGTGGAGGCAATAGCTGGTTATAGCTGTTCTCAGGGGGTGGCGCGCCACGAGGACTTCCCGCTGTGCCAAGGAAGTTTGCTTTGTTTGTGGTTCCGCTGAGCACCTGCCAAAAATTGAGAGCAGAGCAGCATCAACACGAGCTCAACACCAACATCGAGACGATGGTGCCATCAAGAGCCTACATACCATCCGCAGCGCTCATTCGTGCGCTGTCACGGCCGCAGCCGTTGAAATGCCCGTTCGCCCGACCACTACCTGCGCAGTTCGTGCGCGGCAAGAAGTCCAAGGCGGCCAAAGCACGAGAAGCTGAGAGGGCGCAATTGGCGCAACAGGCTAGAAGAGACAGGCATATAAATAACAAAAGGCAGACCCAGGCCGAGATAGAGCATTCGGCACAACAGATTGGCAAAGCTCGCCCCAACTCGACCAACGCGCAACCGCGGAATCGCATTAGTATCGAGGCTGAACAGGAATTGGCAGACCAGCTCAAGATACCCCAGAAAGGGGACACAAAATTCGAACCGGTAGGAGCGCTCCTGAACATGGTGGATAATTTCGACGACCCAAAAATACAGGAGAAGTTCGGCTGGGAACCACAAGAGACCGACTACCCAGCGGACGGCGAAGACACAGGCATAAAATTTTATGAGATGGACCTGGGTAGTGGCACACGGCGCCAGGTGGATCGCTTCGGGACCGCCGAGTCTAGAAAGAGAGAACGGGAGACAAACAAGATGATTCAGGAACAGGCAAAGAATCCTGATTACGACGACGCTGAGCTGAACAGGCGCATGATGGACATGCTCATTGCAGATCCAGCCTTTGCCGAGTTGACTGAGGAGCTGAAGGATATCAAGGCGGACATTCTGACGAAGGAGGACAAAGAGCAACTTGCCATCCAGGCCGAGAGGGAGACACGACCAGTAATCCAACGGATGAATGCGGCGGCGCGCATTACGATACATGAAGGCGTGATGGAGCTTCTCGGCGACCCAGACATTGGCGATGCGAAGGCTGACCTTGAAGCGTTGCTCGACAAGCTGTCTGAGGTGGACGACATCAGCGACCCGGAGTTCCAAGCGGTTCTTCACAAAGCTACCGACAAAGTCAACAGCAACCCAAAGTTACAAGCGAAAGTTCAAGACCGCGAGAAGAAATACGAGAAGGCGGCCAAGGAGATGGACGAGCTTGATGCAAAAATCGAGGACATGATCGCTCCGATTGAAGTCAATGAGGAAGAAATGTCCAGCCAAGATATGAAACGAGAGACCAACGAAGAACTATACGCTCTGATGCGTCAAATGCGCGACCTGATGAAGAACCTCAAGATGGAAGGCAACATCGACGAACTCGAGAGAGCGATTGCTGAACCGCCGCTCGACCCCAACGAAGAAGACGACACCGGTATAAACTTCAACGGAGATACAAACCCCGAGCAGCTGGCTACCGAGCTCTCAAAACTCGCCGCAGCCAAGTCCAAAGAAGCTCCTACCGAACCCGAAGACGACGAGGAGCATATCTCGCCCGAACTGAAAGCCAAAGTCGACAAGATCATGGAAGACCCCAGGCTAATGGAGAAACTCGTGTCCATCCAGAGACTCATAGCTGAGCACACCCCTCGGAAAGACCCTAACGACCTCACGCAAATAGACGCCAACCTCGCCCCCGATCCTTACGAGCTCGAAGACGCCCGTACCGCAACCCTCGCGCAACGCATGGCCTCCGCGCGCGCCGACCCCGAACACTCCGCCGCCCTGCGCCGCCTACGTATTCGTCTGCCACCACCCTTCAACATCTCACCAGCTCTCAAGTCGTTCAACCAAGCACTTGAATTCGCATACATTGGCGCCAATGATGACGTCCGTCGCGCACTGTGGCGGAGCTATCAGAAGGTGCGCAATCTGCCGACATTTTTGCACAATATGAACGATGACGCGTGGGACATCATTTACTACAGTCAGGCGGTCACGTGGACTGGTAATAAAAACCGGACGGCGCATTTGAAGACGCTGTTGGGAGACTTAAAGAAGGTGGGGAGGGAAGGGCCACCGACGCATCCAAGTACGCTCGGGCAAGTGGTGGATGGTGAGGCTCAGGAAATGGCCGAGACGAGGCAGTAATGTGTAATGACGGCGATTTAGCTCAATAGTGCAAGACCATGTACTTCTCTCTTTCATGTCGATTTCACCTCGAATTAGAACGCGACGATGGAAATACTATGGAGTAACCAGCTTCAGTCAAATATTTGTTGATTACCCAGAGTGATCATGACTAAACAACATCAGGCGCCTATGATAGTGCGCTCAAGAAGCTCACGGGAGTCACAGGACGGAGCTTCTTTGACATCTTGATATTCGATGAATGTGTCTCGAAAACCGTCACTCTGCTTGCCCTGTATTACAAACCACGTCTTGGGAGCGAGAACTTCGTTCGCGTTACTGCGACCAAGATCCTTGCCTTGAATGCAGCCTAGCCAAGCTTGTGGACACTGTCACTGCAGAAGTGTGCTAGAAGAGTGCACTTATAAGCTGCATGAGCTACATCAGTGAAGTAGCGAAGCACCAAAAATGCCCACAGCCTAGCCAAATATACGTCGGAGATGGATCTTTCTGCAGGGGTAATGTTGTGTTGCACGCGGTGGCCTTCACCACAAGAAGACAGAGCAAAACCTGCTCAACTCATCTCCCGACCCACATGCTACCTTGATCACTCTCACGTGCTAATAGTATACATCTAATGCCAGCGCAACCCTCCTTGTCGATATATATTACCCAAGGCATGTAATCTCCATCAATTCACCAGCCTCACGGCTCAGCGGCTCAGCCGCGGATTGGAACCCCAAACCATCCACCAGGTACGTCAAACCATGCCGTGATATCAAGACTGCGTTGCGACTGCTGCTGCTGCTACGACTTTCTGGATCCTGGATTTCCGCTTGAGGCCAGCGAAGTGACCTGCGTCCGTGGGTCAAGAGTTCAATTCCGTGTTAAGGCGGAAGTGACTGGTTAGAAACACCACATTGAACCAATCTTTTTTAACTTTTTGCTGCTGGTGAAGGCAAGGTTGTGGCGCTGGTCGGGGTGAGGGCGAGGGCGAGGGCGTGGGGGGTGGGGGGTGCGGGCACGAGGGCTGGTCGTCAGTGGCAGTCGGTGACGCGACATCAATGTGTTTTGAGATGGAAAAGGCCGTTTCAGATGGATATATCTTTTGCAATTTGAGTGCGCGATGTCTTTTGGGGTGTTTGTGTACCCGCTAGGTTCTGATGTTCTGTACAATAGCGAAAAGACGTTGGACGAGAAGGACCGATCAATGAATCGGTCAATTCCAATCAGGCTCGCCCCCTCGGCGTAGCTGTTCTTTTACTATGGTCTTGGCTTGTTGCTTGTGCATGCGAAAAGCCTCAAAACTCACCTGTACCGGAAATGTGATTGTGAGGCGATCATCTCGGAAGCCCTTTGTATTCACGGCAAGTCGAGAGCGCGCCACCAATAAGTCCACAAAGGCTTACTTTGAGACAAGCATATCCAGAAAACCCCAAGCAATGGCTGATGTACGGATTTGGCATGCATTTAAAGCCTGACAGTGTTCTCGCTTTGGCAAGGCTGAGGTGTTGGCGAGGCCAGGGTCCAATTGAGGACAATCGGAACGGGGTAGCCACCAAGATCGAAACAGTCAAGTCCATGACTGGTTCTTTGTTCTTTGACGGCCCGAAAATGTGGCTGGCGCAGACGATTGAATGGACAGACACTCGCATTCAGCATCCCGTGTCTTGACTGGTACAACCCATTGAACTGATAATTGGAAGTCCAGTACTTCCAAGGTATTCGGTAAGGACAGGCACACCAAAGTATTCTTCCATGCTCGAGAAGTCGCATCTCACAAATACCTGCATATACAGGTTGATGTTCGTTGTGCGTGGTCTCGAAGACTTAGGAACCGTGGGCCACACTCCGCAAGCCTCACTAAAGCTGACTAGCGCCGGCACCTCCATGGTTCCAGCCCTTATGTTCGTGCCAGCCTTAAGCTTCAAGTCCAGGTTCTTAGCGAATACTTCTCAGCCGCACCCCGTGGGGAGCGGATGACGAATCGGAGCAAACTGTACCCGTCCGTCCTAGGGCAGGCTACAGCGGGCGTTTACATTTGACATTCTTAGCGTCTGCCAGCAACCGATTTATTGCAAGGCCCAGGCCTTACTCTTCCGGATACAGATGTAAAACTGAAGACGGGCTGCTGATATCACTTGGTAGTAAGGCTTAAGCTGAAGTGCACGAAGCGTTGCGCACCTCACGAAGCATAAGCTTCTCACACCATCACTAGCGCCCCTCGTAGCCAACCGAGTGTGTGGGTTCCAGATTCATGAGAATGACCTTAGGAGCCTCGAAACGCAGCCGAGGCGTTATGAATGCTGGGAGAGCTTGTTGGCATCGAGGGCAAGAACTCAAATCCTGAAGGCCTGGACATAGTGATTTAGGCGTCTTGATCAGTGTGTGATCACCATATAAAGGTTGAAAAGTTTACCTCAGTCAAGGCATCCTTCCACATCATTTCAATCCGAGCTGTTAGCCCAATTCATTCGTTGAACCAATCTCACATACACCGCATAACATCCATACCCATTACAACACCTCGCAATGCAGCTGCTCACAGTACGGCTTCACTCTTCTACTTAGCCTTCAGACTTATTAATTCCACTTCAGCTCTTGTCTGCGTCCGTCGCACTATTTGGCACCTCTATAGCTGCACCTGCTAAGGGCGGTGCCGTGCCAGCAGCCCCTGCCCACAACAAACCCACAAGAGGCCCAGCTTCCGCGCAGGTCACAGTATATCAGGGGCCTTACACTTGCACGGATCCTAATGTTGTGAGTTTGCATGAGTCATAGCTACGATCTATACTGATCTATGTTCTACAGGCTCCTCCCTCGGATGGCAGCATTGGCAACGGAACCACACTCTTGGTCACTGAGGCCCAATGTTATACCGTTGCCATTGTAAGTCCAACCCTTGCACACTCAGGTTCAAGAGGCTAACAGCAACAGCCATTTGGCGGCGCAGTGACTGCCACTATGACGGCAACGCCTAAGAGGGGCGCTGTTGGATGTTATATTCAGATGTTCACTCAACAATGTTGCGGTCTCACTTTGGCAAACCAGTATTACGGCTTCACATTCAGCGGTTTGACGGTTGGTAGTAGCATGGGCTGTGCCTCGCCTCCTGTGCAGTCATATGGTGCTCTGAAGATTTTCTGCGGTTGATGCGGAGAAGATAACCCAGGGTTGGGAAAAATGATTAGTCGAACAATGCGATATGATGTTTCACTTTACAAGATCTGATAGGGGTCGAAGATAAACTTTCTTTCTGTGCGTTCTGGACGAACAGAGATCCAATTACCGAATTCAACCACGCAGGAGCATTGTATATGCAGCAAATTCAGGCTTGAGGAGCCCGTTTCTGGTGGCTTTTGGACAGGGCTTTTAACCCACACAGTCTTGCCCATGAATGCCTGTTGATCGGCGATGCATTTCACCTCCAGTAGCAGAACACAAAGGCAACGGAACTCCCTGCTCAGCCTCCCACGAAGTCGAGAGACACAGGTGCAAGTTCTTTCGAGCACTAGTATCTATGCATAGGGCAAGAAACGTACGAAGCTGGCGCTTGAGGTTGAATCATTGCCCGTTCATCTGCGTGTGCGTCCGCTGCGGGTCGCTCTGCTTGGTCCTAGATCCTTGCACCATTTAAAATAGGAGAATGGCCTCACTCAATTACCAGGAGAGAAGTCAGTAGCTTTCAAGCATCATGCCTCCATGTGTCGACTCAGACAGGACCTGCCCGATCTGCTGGAAAGGAGTAGGCGACCGTCACCCAGTCGTGCGGATTTTGGAGATGATGAGGGCATCCCTTGTCTGTAAAAAGGGTCATTAGGTAATAAAAATTCGCTAGATTCATGTAGGAGAACTGAGTGGCGCTTTCAGTAAATGCTCTCAGGGTTATGCGAGCTGTCCAGATGGCCTACCGATCCAAGGCCCAGGAATGTTCAGAGCCACATCGGCAGATGGCCAAAGCTAAGGTTAAGACTCAGATAGAGGGTAGGAACAAAGCAGGGGAGAATTAATTATGTTTTCATTACGTTGCCCAAAGGAAGACCTGCCGTGCTCGGCGTTCGCACCCATGATGAGTGAGAGAGAAAATGGTGTTTTGAAAGATAAGTGAAAGAAGAGCATTGAGGTGGCGGGGCGGACAGGATGGCAATGAGATCACCAGTACCGGCGTTATCTGATAAGACGATCAGTTTATACCACTGATTTAGTGGACAAGAAGCTTGTGCAGGTGCGCTCGAAGATCTCGCTGGACAGCCGCGGGGAGGTACAGTGGTCAATCTTAGAGCGAGCTTCTCAGCTTACCAATCGGAAGACGTAGACTGCCTACAATAGCTTCATCAGCCGTGTTTATCGGTCCTTGAAAGATTCAAACGAGCCTGTTTGGTGAAATCGAAGGCACTGCCTGGTGTGGGTTCGTCCTCTTTCAGACTAGCGTGATATCTGGCAAACAGCTGCGCCAGCCCGTTTCCTCGAACTCGACCTGACCTTATAAATATATCCCTCATAGTTGCAGTCAACTTCTCTACTCAACTACAATCTCACGCTCTTCCAAAATCAATACATCCCCACCATGCGGTACCTCACCGTCGTCTACATGCTGGCCGCGATCTTGCATACCGCAAGCGCATTCTCTTTCTCCCCCGCTTTCCCAGTCTACGGACGCCTACCTGACTGCGCTCAAGAATGCAAGGTCCTTCTGGACGCCGAAGATAACTGTACACCGCCCAGAGCCCCGGTCACCAACAACGCTACATACCTCGACTGCTTCTGCCAGTCAGAGGAGCTCCGCGGCCTGCGTGACAGTGGAAAACTGTGCCGCTCTCAATGCGACAAAGATGCCACCCAGTTCATCCAATTTTCGTACGATTCTATCTGCGATACTCCACGCACTTCTGTGACCCCTTCTCCAACGTCTTCGCCAACTTCTTCCTTAACACCGACATCGTCAACTCAGGCTACCTCGACTATCTCCACACCTGTTGTAAAGCCAACTAGCAGTTCTGATTCAATGGCTGGAGACTTCCCAGTTCCTCAAACTTGGTAAGTCTCTCTACTAGTCGGCATCCTCTCAAGGAGGTCACACGCTCGCGAATGCATCAACCCCTGCCCTTGAAGGGGCTCAATCGAGTTTGCACTAACTCGAAAACAGGGCCCAAAAGCACTGGAGACATGTGCTGGCTGGAGTCCTAGTGCCTGTTATACTACTTCTTCTTGCCATTGCAGTCTTCTACTTCCGACGACGCTACCTGCAACGCCGGCGTGAAAGCCAACGCGAACTCACCGAAGAAGAACGTATAGAAGCCATGCTGCCGGCTCTACAAGAAGCTCTCGAAGAAAACTATGGGCCCCAAGCAAGGGGTAGAATCATTCCTCTACAGACGATGAACTCGGACAAGAGCTTCCGAGGACGGCTTAGCAGGATGGCCCTGTATGACCCGATTATCAACCGCCGACAGCGTCAGCGCAATGCCAGCATCAGTACCATCTTCCCTCTCACCCGCCTCTCGCCTCTCAGCGCTCCAAGCACACAGACTCTGCAAAGACCTGACAGCGTGAGGACTACCTACACTGCAAACAGTGTCGGTTAGCGCTCTGTGTCTTCTCCGCTGGCGCCGATATCTCCAGCCATGCTCCGTAATGTGTCCCACGCTGAGTCCTTTAGGCACTACGCAGAAGAGCAGGCGCAGCAAGAGGAGGATCTTGAGATCAGAAGTAGGAGTTTTGCCAACCTGCGAAGGGCAGCTAATCATCGTGATGGGGAATGAGAGCTACAAGGTATCAGCATTCTGACATATCGAGAAGGCTCGGTTTGGCAATCCACTAGTGGTGAAGGCCTGAGGGGAGATTGGGTATCAGTGTAGTTATTCCTTCACTGCCTAACCTTCTACTGTCTCGTCCAGGGACAGTCTCAATGCATATTATAAGGGCGTTCGCGCCACTTTCCTAAGGAATTCACACGTGCTTAAAGATTCTGTATAAAGCGCTATGTCCATCGGTTAGGAAGAAGTGCTTGCTGCTCGGGACGAAGACAGCGAATGACTACAATCGCGCACTTTTGCATCCTTTTCCTGACCAATAATCGATTTTTCAACAGCTCCAATGAGGTCTTGCGCGCGGGTCATACTGGGCACGGGCCTGATCATAGTCTTTACCTTCACGTCTGCTCGGTTTTGGCTCCGAGCTCGCGACACCACACTGCCTTGCACACAAATCTGCAAAAACTTTCTGTTCACGAAACTCAAATGTTCAAATCCACCAAACATCTTCACAAGAATGTAAGTAACTTACTATCATCCTGTCTAGTGACTCCAGCGTATCACTGCAAAAGCTTCAAGCAACCGAGTCGTTAACCTGGAGCTCCCAATAAAAGGTTTCCACCGTTCTCTGCTTACTCTTTCGGATAGATCCCACATAAATACCACAATGGCAGATAAGCTCCGCGACGACCGCGAGCTTGCCTTCCTCTAAGCCCGCTACATCGGCACGGGCAGCGCAAACACCGGCAAGCACGAGTTTGCCTCCAACGTGGCCCGCGACACGTTAAACTCCTTCGTCGGCCACCCGTCCCTGCTGCAGTACGCAGCGATTGGACTCGGCCAGACCCGAGAGCAGACCCGCCCCCGAAGGAGGAGGGCGTGGGGAGTGGTCAGATGATGGAGAAGTTGGAGAAGATGAGGCTGGCGGAGGAGGCAGAGAGGCTGCAGAAAGTAGCAGCAATGGAGAAGAGGGCGAGGGAGGCGGTGAAGAGATCTGAAAAATGAGGATGTGAGGGTGGATCTGGTGTGGAGGCGTCAGATGTGTTTCTCTCTTTACAATAGTTCATCTTCGACAAGCTGAAGATCTCCTCAGAAAACAATAATATCAATCTGCAGACGCAGATTATTCTCGAAATAGACCTGAACTGGAAGTTTGCTTCTTCCAATTGCTTGTATCTTCTGACTGTATGCGTTTTCTCCACCAAGTGATCCACGTGATAATTTCACCTGACTTATTGATTGAATCGCACTTTTGCTCTGAAATAGCCGAATCTATGAAATTGTCTGATGCTTTGGAGCTCTGGACATGGAATCATTTGCTGTTAGAGATCTCGATGCTCAACGCGTCCGGCATGGCTATATCTCAGTGGTTAAATGAGAACTGGAACCTAGCAATTTCGATTTTGCATTCGATATTGCAGTATCTATCGCGATGAATCTGATCTGGTTTGCCCGTGACTGTCTTTCACCTAGTTTCGCAATCCTTCTCGACTAGCACATCCTACAGCCTGCCGCTTTATTAACTTTCCATTCAACCAGCAACGCACCCCAGCATTGGACCTGCTCCACGATATCGCTCAATACTTTTCTTACACGCCCGTACAACACATTGGAGCGTATCTCCAGACTGTGAATACAATGGCTTCCAACTCGCAAGGTGGGACGAACAAGCTCGACCAGCAACTTGGGTCCGGACTAACACGTGATTTTGTAGTTCCGCTATATAACTTCTCTTATGAAGATGATCCTCATGCTTCCATTGAAGAACAGCGTCGTCAAGCAGAAGCCGCAGAGAGCGAAGACGAGGAAGCGTCTGACAGCGAAGACGATCTTGAGAAGTCGCTCATGGCTGGCTTTGAGGATAGCGATGAAGAAGAGATCTCTAGATCGTCAGTTCCTAAAAACGACTTGCCGACCGCAACCAACACATCTTCGCCAAAGACCACTCAAGGTGCGGCGGCACTATTAACAGCGACCTACCAGACCTTTGCCGAAGTGAGAGCGCATAACGAACACAGCGAGGAGAGCGACGAGTTTGAGGACGTTCCCCTCAACTTCCCCATCTCCGCTGCGACGACAACAACAACATCAGCTCCGACGAACGATTTCTCACAAGCGCTTCTCTCGAACACACAGATTGGGCAACTCAATGCTGACGTAAGAACGACACAGCCAGTCAACACCACGAACCGAAAGATCTTGAAGGGTACAAAGACTGTCCTCAACTTCCCCGATCTCGTCGAGAGTGGTGCAGGAGTCAGGTACAAAGAATCCCTTCCTGTTGAACATACCTACGCGTACACCTCAGACAAGACCATCGAGCCACATGATCCCTACTACGCTAAGGGTTGCCTGCGCCGTATGATTTTCGAGTCCGATCATGTGCCAGAGCATCAACGGTATAGGGCACAAAATGCGCAATCCCAGAAGAAGAGCAACGATCTAGAGTTTCCCAACGCAGTGGATAAGGCTCACGACTGGTGCCGCACGAGGAGGGGTGTATTTGGTGCTACACCAGAGACAATTGAGGATGGCAAGATGGCACGACATTTCGTTTTGAGAATGGGTCCGCCGCATGGTCCTAACGCTGAGGCGACACGTATTGCTGGAAGACTGAAGACGCTTGTCAGCCACTACTTTTTCAGCCGCCTGGCCAAGTCGCATTTGATGATCGAGACGGAGATCCCGTACCACGAGCTTGCCGGCGAAGGATACTTCAGGTCGTACATGGAAGCGATCCGAGAGTTGATAAGCCCACCCCCAAAAACAACGAAGAAGCTCGGTGAGCGTTTGAGAATCGTCCTAGCCGATGAGTCGACGCAGAAATTTCGCAATTGTGATCCAGCGTGCTTCTACCCCAGGCCTTTCGATTATGAGGCCGAATGGAGGAACCGTGTCGGAAGCAACCAACACATCTTCACTGAAATCTACCCCAGCACGCAGCAGCAAATGCCTTACGAATGGCAGCCGACAAGCGATCAGTATGAATTTGCCAAGCGAGCCTACCTCACACGAGGCCAGATTGCAAATGAGCAAAAGCCTGCGCAAGTCGATGCAGCGATTGTTGACATCAAGCTATTCGTCGAGCAGGTCGAACGCTTCCAGAACCCGAAGGCTGCTTCTGTGCAGTCTGAAGGAGCCCAGAAACCCCTGAAGTGGTCTTCACAGTACCCCTCAATGGCTGCAAGCCAGGGAAGCGCACTCGGAAAGCTTCACAGTGAGCAATGGCAGCGAGCCACAACAGCACAGCCCGCACTGGCTACCTCCCCAACACATGCTACAGCAGTCTCGCCATTGATGAACGAGGCCCAAAGCCGACAGCAGCAGTTAGAACTTGGTCCGGGGCTTGGCCAAATAGATGGTAGACGACAAGCCCAGCAGATGCTTCTCGGCGCGCAAGCTGTCCAGAATCGTCCGCACGCTGTTGGCCCGTCCTCGGGAAACACGCCCCATGTGCGAATGGTACGGAATGAGCTTCAATCTGGCAGAGAAGACTGGTTCACTTCTACGATGTCGTTTGATGCGCCTAATGTTAGTTTTCAACAGCCAGCATGGCCATCTGAGCAGATGCGGCAGCAGTACTGGCAACAACAATACCATATTCAGCAGTACCAGGCTCATCTCTGGACCCAGCAAGGACCTCCAGCCGCACATCCTTCGGCACATGCACTGGTTCCCGCGCTCACAACGTCTTCCGGCTCAACTGCTGGGGCGACCGGGAACTCAGTGGGGCTTTTGAATATGTCCACGACAGAGAAGCGTGGTGGTGAAAGTGGAATTGATGATGGTCACCTAGAAAAGCGGCCAAGGGAGTAAGTAAAACCGGGAAGCTGGATTCGGAAAATGATCTTGACCAAGAGAGTGTGACAAGATACACGATTCAGCGATTCCTCACTCTCATAGCATATTTCATAGTTTCTTCTCACCCTCGACTCTTCAAATGCCAATATATCTTTCAAATCCATCTTCTACCGTTAAGCCATGATGCTGGTGATCAGGACGTGATGGACACCCATCATGGAAAGCGCACCTATTGAACAGTGTGTTCGGAGATGGTAGTATCGAGTGCGAATGCTGACCACACGGCGTTCATAGCGACCGAACTTGGTAAAGTGGCACGGTCTTAGCTCGCTTGAACATGCCCTGAGCGCATGGCGATTACCCGAGGGAATTGAAGACTTCGGTCTTGTGCTCAGAACATGAGCCGAGTGAGGATGAGCGAAGAAATGGTGCATAAAATGATGGCCATGCTATGCCGCGTGAGCTAATCTTACCCTCACAGTTGTCCACTCGAGGAACCTCGCGAGGAGCTGTGGTAGATTCTGCTAGGCTTTGTGGACATCGAACGGTGCCACAGAAATCTTGAGAGAATTGGTTGATCATATAGATATAAACAAGCTGAGCGGACTGTACATATGGACATGCACTGACATGAAAGGTATGTGTTGAATATGGGCCTGAAGATGGAAGGCAGGGATTCATGCTTCGATTGGATGGTGTAGCAATCTGCATACTGTCTGACCTTGAGATGGGGTCGTGCTCCCCTCGACGCGCTAACATGTCGGGCCGCGTACAGTCTTGGCGGGTGTAGAGACCACCGGGTCAATGCACGCGTCGGGTCAATGCACGATTTCCCCACTTTCTCAACACCACAAAATGAAACTGTACAGCCACGCACAAAAGCGATCATCGCGAGAAAAGTTCGTGGGGTAATGTATTAATGTATGCAAAAGTCCTCTGTGAAGGACTAATAATTGCGAGTTGCGGTGCGGCCGCTGCGGGTGGTGACTGTGCGGGACGGTGGAGGAGGCTCCTCCACAACAACACCACGCCGCGCACGCGCAGAACGGCTCTTTTTTGATCAGACTTTTGCAGGTGTTTTCTGTGATGCCTTGCGCTTGCCCGATTGGGATAATTGTATAGATTTAGCAGCGTCGCGCTCTTGCTTTTTGCGCTCGCGATCGGCAGCTTCTTCTGCTCTCCTCTGCCTCGAGGCCTCAAGGCGCGCAGCGTACGCAGCAGAGCGTCTCTCTCTCTCTAAGTTGTTGCGTAGCCTTGCAGCAGCTCGCTCCTCGCGTCCATGGTGTTTTGCCACTTCTTCTTCGAGTCTCTTCGCCTCATTGAGCCTGTTGCGATGACGTGCGTCGCGTACTTTGCTGGGGAGTAGAGGAGGGCTTCGCTGCGTCCCTTCTTCCGTTGGCGTAAGTCAAGAGTCTCCCGCTTCTTCTTTAAGGGGTTTTGTGCGGCAACTGCTGCAGAGAGTCCTTTGTTTTCAGCTGTAAGTATCCCATAAGAAGCAGAGAGGTGGTGGATAGTACGGCGGAGCTGCCTTGCGTCATCTGAGGTGTTTTCACCCACAACAGCTTTGTATAATCGATCAATTGAGCGCCAATCGTGGGCCTTAATGGGCGGAGGGGTCTCATACTCACTGTCGCTAACATCGTCTCATCGGCTGAGTACTACGTTAGGGTTGAGCGGCCATATACCCGTGTTCTCGAAGGCGCTGAGTATGAGCTCTTTGGTGAAAGTTTGCTGCCAGGATCGCCAGAAGAGCATTAAGAAGTCGCTATTAGGCACGCCTGAGATGCCTTGGCTATCGTGAAGGTGCTGGGTGACGGCACCGCTGTAGTTTTGAGCCAACGGAGCGAAGCACACAACGTCGAGCGGCTGCAGCGACTGAGTACTGTGTGGAGGGAAGATCGCTAGCAGAATCTTGTGCCGATTGCAGAAATCAATAAAGGCCATCGTTATATGAGAGCCGTGGCCATCGACGATAAGCAATCGCCAGCTTCTGCGCGCTTTCTTCTTGGTGTAGCGGTTGAACAACTGCTCCAGCCAGGCAAGCCCCACCTCGTCATTCGTCCAACCTGAAGGCGTTGCAGTAACAAATACTGAATGTTTTCCTGGCTCAATATCCTCCACCCAGGAGCTTTGTATGGTGTTGTCCTTGCCTGTGAAAATGAGACCCGGAGGCAGAGCGCTGCCATCGGCGCAGACGCTCGCCAACAGCGTCACCCACTCTCTATTGCCGTCCTGTAGCGACTGCCTGTTCTTCTGCTTCTCGTACAAGCGCTTGCTGAAGATCCTCTTGCTCCTAGCGACAAGACCGATAGCGAAGTCTTTCTCATCCATGTTGTACGTGTCGGCCGCCCTGACGTTGTATTCTTTGATTTTGCTGCGCAGGAGGCTAAAATAGGCCTTGTACTTGTCGCTATTATCGGCGGCGTGGCGTACTTTGTCCATTGCGGTGGTCCGTTTGTAGAGGAGCGTCTCGGTGTGACGGTTGAGGAAGTCAGTAACCCAGGTCTCGCCAACGTGATCTTTGGCGATTTCCGCTGCGAAATTCTTGATCATCTGCCTTGTAGATGGTAAGTGACGCTCAGTAAGCTCCTCTATGTAATCGCAGAGGTCACGCTCTTGTTGTGGTGACAGTTTGCGTCGTTGAAGGTCTGCCTCCGCACGCGGGACACAGTAACGCGTCGGTCATTGCGCGACAATGTCGACCTCGAGAACCCCGTCTGATCAGCAACTTCTTGGTAGCAAATTTGTCCGTCTAAGCTCGCTGCACGTGCATTTTCAAGCGCATCAAAAACAGTTGACATTTCGTGGAGTTATGGTGTTGAGGAGAAAAGCGTATTTTGGTGCTCGCGTGCATTGACCCGACGCGTGCATTGACCCGGTGGTCTCGGTAACGCCCGTGCGCCGTAACGCCCACCAATAAATAGCCCATATGAGAGTCTACAAAAATGAGGCTGTAGAGCTACACACAATAGCTATTATTGTAAGGTATTTTGGTGGCGTGTTTTATAGGCCTATGCGACAATATTGTTCTATGTATACTATTTATATAGAGTAGCAGTTCGACCGCTGCGGGTGGTGTGAGTGCGAGGCTTAGGTGCAGGCCCTGGAACTGCAACACGACTACGAGCAGCCACAGTACCACGATTCTGCTTCTTTTTTGGTGCTGTAGCTTGTGAGGCCTTGCGCTTACCTCTTTGGGATAAATGTATAGCTTTCTCACAGTCGCGCTCTTCATTCTGACGTGCTCTTTCTGTGAGCTGGTCGGGAGGTCGTAGTATGTATGATGTAGATTGTGTTGTGTCTATCTATGTCCCAGATGCGGGGTATATACATGGAGTAGTGGAAGTAGTGGACTGATTAGTCAGTGGATAGACCACATGACATGTGAAGTGTCCTGGGCTTACACACCTCCCTCAGGTTCGAACGCATGTAGAAGCTGATGTGATCATATGCCACCCCCTACCCTGTATAGGGGTAGAGCTGCTTGTTTGAGTGCGGTGGGTAGCCGCTTGATTGGAGCAGTTCCAGGTGGGGATCGTCTGCCGTCGCAGTGTATGTGGACCTCGCTCTTTACTACAGGCGTCCCTGATAGTCAGACGTCTCCTAGAGCTTGTATTGAGGTCCTGATTTGCTTCGCGTTACTGTATGGAGATTGGTGGTATCCCTGAAAGTATTGAGAGTATTGAGCTTGAGAAGGTGTACAGCCTCGTTAAACCTGTAAAAACCATGTAGGAAAACCAGGAAGAGTACTGTACTGTAATGTTATAGCTCGCTATTTTGTAGGAAATGAATTGAAGTGTAGTAGTGATACCCAGTTTTGATGTCTTTGTTTTGGAAGAAGCTTTGTGAGGCCATCAGCTGGCTGTATGTTGGTTGGTATATAAGAGAGATTGATGTTTTGTGCTTGCGCTTCCTGTCGTAGCCAGTGATGATGTACATCGACGTGTCGAAGTGATGTCTTGAGTCGTGGCGTTGCCGTAGTCACTAGACGAATAGTCTGCTGGTTGTCACAGTATAGTATCTGCTCGTTGTCTGGATCGAAGTCGATGTCCTTGAAGAGTCGCCACCACCATAGCAGCTCAGTGCCAGCGGAAGACGCGGCGACTAGCTCAGCTTCAGTAGTCGATTTAGTGACGCATCGTTGAAGTGTCGCTTTCCAGTCAACAGGGCCGCCAAACAGGAAGAAGATGTAGCCTTGCGAGCTCTTCGAGTGGCTTTGTGATCAGCGTACGAGGCGTCAGTGGCACCAAAGAAGTCTGGTTCTTCGTGGTCGACTATTTGAGCAACGTCGGTGGATACGGATGTATCGTAGTAGAGCGCTCGATCCTTTGTTGAGTATAGATAGCTAAGTGTTTGATATGCAGCATCGATATGGCGTTGTGAAGGCTTGACAAGGAATTCTGCCAGTTTTGAATGAGCTTTGGAAACATCGGGTCGTGTGGCAGTAGCGATATAGCCGATTGATCCAACGAGTTGTGCGTATCTGTATGTGTTCGCATCGTTCTTTGGCTCGTTCGAAGGAAGCAGTTCCTCGAGAGGAAGCGGTGTAGCTGGAGGTTGATTAAATGGCTTTGGCGATGGATATTTCGCGCTAAGCTTGTCAAGGTATGCTGATTGTGATAGCCAAATTGAGCCAGTTGATCTGTCTCGGTGCGTTTGTATGCCGCAGAAGGTTGACAGGTCTCCTAGCGATCGAATCTCGTACCGGCGTAGCAGCTTGCGTTCGAAGTCATCGAGAGCAGCTGTGTGAGCTGGTTTTGCGAGTATGACGATATCATCAACGTAGAAGAATACTAGCAGCTTGTCATTTCTCCAAAGACATGGAGCGTCTTTGACCTCGTGAAGTCCAAGTTCTGTAAGTGTCTTTGTAAGCTCCTTGTACCATAGTAATGGCGAGGTCTTCAGGCCGTATAGCGCTCGGTGTAATTCCCACAGGTGATCAGGATCAGAGAAACCTTCTGGCAAATGACAGTATACAGGCGAAGCGAGTCGAGCATTCGTGAAGGCATTGACTGCATCGTATTGTCGAACTTCCATGTTGAAGTAGGCTGCGATAGCCATCAATGCTCGAAATATTCGGATGGCAAGTGTAGCAGCGTACGTGTCTTCAGCTGTTGTTTGGAGATCGCCGCGTACACAGATTCGAGCCTTGTATTTGATGAGGTATCCTTCATTGTCGAACTTGTACTTGAATACCCAGATCAGTGGCAAGACCTCGTTGTCCTGAGCGTTAAACTCTTTCCAAGTAATCGTCTTGTAGGTGTCCTTGCGCTTGACATCCGACATCTCGCGCTGCATAGCTGCAATGAAGCCTTGCTTGTGTAGAGCTGGTAGCTTCATTACGTCCTGATAGAACTGAGGCTCAGGAGGTAGATCCGATCGATGTATTCGGGTTTTTGGTGCTGTGGTAGACGCAGCTACGAATGTTGACCAGTACTTGTTGACAAAGAAGCTGCTGCTCTTGCGAGAGGGTTTCCGTACTCGCGTCGATCCCTCAGGGAGTATGTGTGTACGGCGTAGGTTGCTGTCGATAAGCTCGCGATTTTGTGCAGCGTTTGAGTCGGCTGCGTCGCGTCGCTTCCGCTTTCGAGATTCTTGAGAAGGTGACACGAAATCTGGTGTAGGGCTGTGACCGAGCGTAGTTGATAAGGCTTGATCGCTTTCTGAGCGAGTATCGGGATCAGGAGAGATTGTGATGGCTGGTGTTGGCAGAAGAGGTGTTCCGCTGTGTGGCTCAGTAGGCTTTGTGTTGCTGTCTTGAAGGTGTATAGCCTGACTAGGCTCTTGTATCGTATCGTACTCGCCCTCTGAAGAGTCTTCTGGATCTTGCAAGGATGGCATATGAAGCGTGTGCGTGATTGCCTCAAGCTCTTCGCCTTGTAGGAGTGGATCGGCTTCGTCTCTGTGCTGGTAGAAGAGATCCTCCTTAAATGTAACATCTCGTATTCGAATAACCTTTCCTTGATGTGCTCTGCTTGTCGCATTTGGTAGCCATACTCGATAGATATTTGAGGAGTCGTAGCCAACAAGGTATCCGATGAGTGCTCGTGGTGATAGCTTGTCGCCTCTTGGAATCTGCTGACGGAGTGCATATGCACGGCAGCCGTATACACGTAGGTGAGCAATTGAAGGTTGTTTGGAGTAAGCCATCTCAAATGGAGTCTTCCATCCAAGTGTTCGTGTAGGTGTACGATTGAGTAGGTATGCTGCAGCGACGTATATCTCAGGAGCAAGCGGTAGAGGCAGATTTGATGTAATGCTCATGGATCGGCTTCGTACGATCAAGTTCTTGCCTGAGCGTTCGGCAGAACCGTTCTGCTCCTCAGTGTGTGGTGCTCTGATCTGAAGTCGAATTCCTTCTCTGTGACAGTACGCTCGCGCTGAGTCGTCTGTAAGACCGTAGCCTTTCTCATCGTCAGCGATTATGAAGGTAACAGTAGTATTGAATTCGCGCTTGATCGATCGATCAAGACGGGTAAGGACGTCGAGCAGTGTTGCCTTATCGCGCTTTGCGATCGTATACACGAAATTGAGCTTTGTATATAGATCAAATCCATGGAAGACGTATCGGTGCCCGTTGTATCCAGGAGTGTCGAGCTGTATGAGGTCGATAGCCACGGTTTCGAAAGGACGAGACGCGCCAAGTTCGTGTCCAATGCGTCGAGAGATGATTTTCTGAGCCTTATTCTGCAGGCATTCTTCGCAGTTAATTGTGGCTGGAGCTGAACCAGTGGGTGGCAGTATGCCTCTGACGTGGCTTGATAGCTGGTCGATAGCATCACTGCCTGCGTGTCCTAGCAAGACATGGAGCTGTGGCTTTGTGAGCAATCGAGGCTTGAGTGGTTGAGCTGAGTACTGAGGCCTGCGCTGTTTGGTTGCGAAGGCTGCATGCTGCAGTGCTGACTGTGCTGCAGGTTGAGAGCGATGCACGACTAGCCAATGTCCTCCGGATCGGGTAAGGTTTGCGATGTCTTCCCGTAATGTTTTGGTTGCTCGATAGAGTACGTTCTGACCAGAATCGAAGTGTATGTTCGACGAGGAGAGGCGCGAGAGTGAGACAAGGCTGGTGAAGAAAGATGTTATAAGTGCTACTCGCTTGAGCGTGGTTGTCTTGATACCGTTTGGTGTTGACAGAGGTATCTCGACTTCTCCCCATGCTTCGATCGACATCTCTGATCCTCCTGCTAGTACGATATCGTCGTCGGCCGCTGGAGACTTCCACCGGAACTCTGCGGGGTTGTTGCAGATGTGGATATCAGTTGCGGGGTCGAGAGTCCATGAGTGGAGAAGCGGATAGTGTCGGAGAGATAGCTGATTGTTAAAGGCTGATGAGAAGACAGCATATGCTTCGTGCAAGGATTGATCTGTAGGTGCGTCGCCAGCGTCGATTTCTATCGAATCAGAGTTGGCTTGCTTGTCCAAATCCTTGTTCTTCGTCTTCTTGTAGCGTCGGTTCTTCTCTCGGATCTTGTTCAGTAATCCTGTCGTGTCTGCAGCCTCGAACAAAGAAACTTTCTTGGCTTTTTCAGGGTCTTCGACAAATCCTCTTGTTCTGAGTGAAGTGTCAATGTACGCACACTGTCCCCAGAAGTGGATGTCTCCACAAAGGCATGGCTTCGATGGCTTCGCATTGTCTCTTGATCTCTTCTTGTTGTATGGAGATCCTTGCCCATTTAACGTAGCGCCGAATACGCCTCCGAGGATGTTTGTCTTCCTTGAGTGCGTTGTACGATGATAGCGTAGGAAGTCTGCTAAGACAGTGGACAGTTGAGACTGGTTCGGTATAGGTGTATCGCGATTCGAGTTCCAAGTCTCTTCTGCTTTGAAGATGTCGAGCGAGACACTTGCGGCATAAGCAGCGTCTACTTGCTTGATGGCTCGTACGAGGTCCTTGTGTGCTCGGTAGCCATGTACTTCAGGCAAGTCGAGTTGCTTCGCTCGGTTGTATGCAGTGAGAAACTCGTTGCACCAGTCTTCGATATTCGATCGTCGAGCATGTAGAACTTTTGCTGCTTCGTACGCTTTTTGGACGCGATATTCTTGGTCGGCTGTCGTCGGAGAGTAGAGCTCTTGAAGCGTCTTGATCTGATCGCGTACGGCTGTCTTATCTTTAATATGATAGAGCAGATCCTGCTGAATTGTCTTAGTGATATGTGCTTCAACTTGTCCTAACTTATCTTTCAGGCGTCTGTATTCTTTGATTTCGTTGTAATAGACACTGCAGTCTTGGTTATACTGCACTAGAGCTTGCTGAGTAGGCTGAATTGGTAGTCCCTCGGCATTGACGATAAGCGTTGGCCGAACAGGCTTCTCAGGCTTTTGAGGAAGAGGATGGAGTTGGTTAGGATCAATATACTCCCATACGTCTCCTGCCTCAGCGATGCGCTTAACGACGAAGATCCAGAGTTCCCAGTTGCTCTGGCCTTGAAGGATAATGTCGGTAACGGTGTTTTTCGACATGTTGAAGCGACGTTTCGTTCGTAGGTCAGTTTTTAATGATAGAGAATGCGGATTAGGCCGGGCTCATAACTGTGAGCTGGTCGGGAGGTCGTAGTATGTATGATGTAGATTGTGTTGTGTCTATCTATGTCCCAGATGCGGGGTATATACATGGAGTAGTGGAAGTAGTGGACTGATTAGTCAGTGGATAGACCACATGACATGTGAAGTGTCCTGGGCTTACACTTTCTGCTTTGCGTGCGTCGATTTCTGCTCGCTCATTAGCCCTTCTCTCAGCCACCTTCTTCTTCTCATTCTCTCGCCTCTCCTTCTTCTCAGCATCAAGCTTCTGTTTGAGTAGACGAGTAGACTTCTTGAGTTAAGCCGCGTCTGCTTTTCCGATCTCGTCTGCCTTCTCTGCCTCATCTGCGTCAGCCTGGAGTTTCTGGGCTCGGTTGACGCGTGAAGGAGACCACCACTCAGTCTCTGCCTTCCAAGACTGTCTCCGATGAGCTGGGAGAGGCCTCTTCTTCTTAGTGCCTCTCTTCTCGTGATATAGGGCTTGTTGTAGCTTTGAATTTTCCATCTCAAGAAGCTGGTTTTGGATGGAGAGGTAGTGTAAGGTGTCCTTCACCACCACGGCATCTTCTGGGTATCTATCCCCAACAGCAGCAGATAGATGGGCATCAACTGCCTGCCGATCCTTCCCTGCATATACTGGAGTAGGCACCGCTGGTTTAGGTTCAGGGCCATACTTCTTCTTGAACCTTTTGAGCACTGCCTGTAGGTCAAAAGGTATCAACCCAGTGACCTTGAAGGCTCTCTCAACGAGCTCCTTGGTGAAGGTTTTCACCCAGGCAGACTAGAAAAGGCGGAAGAAGTCACCCTTCTTGATTGGGATGAGGCCTAAGGTGTCCTGGAGATGATCTGCGAGTATTGTGGAGTAGTTTTGAGCCAGGGGACTAAAGCAGACTACATCTAGGGGTTGAAGAGTATGAGTACTGTGAGGTGGGTATACAGCTACCATGATCCTATTGCGATCACAATAGGCAATAAAAGCCATAGTCAGGTGACTCCCATGGCCATCCAGAATGAGTAGACGGTGCGTCCTTCCTGCCTTCTCCTTGGTGTAGCGATCAAACACCTGTTCAATCCAACCCAGTGCTATATCGTCATTCGTCCACCCAGAGGGAGAGACTGTGATAAAGGCTGAGTGTGTTTCAGCATCTATCTCATCTACCCAGGTGCTCTGAATGTTCTGAGATTTGGCGGCATAGATGAGGCCTGGTGGGAGGACGCTCCCATCCCCACATATAGTCGAGAGAAGGGTAATCCACTCTCGATTGCCATCTTGGGTAGCCTGCCGAGTCTGCTTCTGGTTGTATGAAGGCCTATCAAATACTCTCTTTGACTTGGAGATCCTCCCAATAGCGAAGCCCTTCTCATCCATATTGTATGTTTGACCAGGTTCAATACCATACTGGGTTATCTTCTTCTGCATGAGACTGAAGTAACGCTCATACTTCTCATAGGAGTCGGCTTTGTGGCGATTGGAGTCCATAGCAGTAACCCATTGAGAGATGAGATGGTCCTGGTGACGCTTGAGGAAGTCGGTGACCCACGAATCTGAGACGCTTGTGTGCAGACATGTCAACAATCCGTCAGTTTCCCGTTAACGGATTGTTCGGCCTGACACGTGATCAGTCCGTTCAATTCAAGCCAGACCACTCAAATTTTGCAGTCCGTTCAAGCTAAGGGTAAAGGCCTGATTGAACGGCCTGAAAGGCCTAATAGTATTAAAGTTTTAGGGTGCCTAATTAGGCTTAACATTTGCTTTAGGATCTTTTAAAGCTAAAAACTTTTTGTGTTGTAATTTAATTTATAAGCGTCTTTTTGTACCGTGGGAACGCTAACTAGCGCGTCTGTAGATGCGAGCAACCCACAATTTTCCCTCTATTTACTCCCTAACGCCGCCATGACGCACCCTAAGCGTACGATTAAACCTACCGAAAAGGTCAGGCAAGCCCAGCTTGACTTTGCAACGCCGGAAATTCGCCCAACAAAGCGCGCGCGGGTAGCTGCAACGCCAGCGCGTCAAACACCACCTGCATTATCAACGCCTGCGCTAACGCGTCTGTCCTCCCCACGCGCGCTGCTTGCTGCTAGCCAGCAAGGGAGTCAACCGCTATCTAAGGATGACGCGTTCGAGCTTGAGCTGCGTGAATCGCAGCTAGAGGGGGCTATTGTTGCACCTACCGCCGCCTCGCGCGCTCCTACAGTTGCTTCAGCTAATGACAACAGCACAGTAGGGCAGGCGCTGGCGGCAGGGTTTGACACGCGATTTGCTGACAACTTCGATGATATTATCTGGCTAAGGCTGCCTGGTTACAGGGCACCGCTTGTGCCGCAGAAGCATAAGAAAAGCTGGATCTATGCCTATGGTTATCGCATCAACTCTACTGCCCCTCAGTTCAGCAGCAAGGTCTATTTTGTGTGCAAAATCTGCCATCTTAGGTATCACAAAGCCTGCAGCGGCATCTACGACACTACTACCTCGCCGTCGACGGCAGCGCGTCACCTTAACACCACCCACCAGATCTACAACCCTGAAAAACCCGCGGCTCTAGCAGCAATTACAACGGAACACACCCTACGCTCATACTACAAGGCAGGCGGCAAGGTGCCTCAGGATGTACACAACGCCCTTACTGGCTTTGACGTACAGCTGTTTCGCTTTAAGGCGGTCACTTGGCTTGTCGAAGGCAACCACTCACTATCTGAGTTTGAGCGCCCGGAGTTTCGAGCTATGTTGGAGGCAGCCAACCCAGAGGCGGTAACTGCGCTATGGACAAGCCACAACAGTGTCTCGAGGTACGTTATGCGTCTCTACAACTACCTGCAACCCCGTGTTGCTGTTGAGCTGTCCAACGCGCTGAGTAAGATACACATAAGCTTTGACGGATGGACAATGCAAGGAGGCAAGCGAGGCTTCTTAGGCATTGTTGCGCACTTTGTGAGCTCATCAGGCGAGCTTACAGATCTGCCTATTGCGCTTCCTCAGCTTACAGGTGCCCATACAGGCGTAAGGATAGCTGAGGTTGTTGACCAAACGTTGCGGCAGTTTGGTGTTGATAGCGCCAAGTTGGGTTACTTTGTACTTGACAACGCGGCTAACAACGACACCGCTATTGCTGTGGTTGCAGAGATTTACGACTTCTTGCCAGTCCACCGCCGCCTCCGCTGCGGTCCCCATACACTCAACCTTATCGGGCAGACGCTCCTTTGGGGTAACAATCAGCAGGCGTATGACAATGCGCCCGAGGAGCTTAGTGACGAGGTGAGGTTTATGAGAGAGTGGCGTAAAGATGGTCCCCTTGGCGTGCTGCTTGACGTTATTAACTACATCAAAACACCACAGCAGCATGAGCTTTTTATCAATTTTCAACACCGCGCAAACGCTGACTTGTCCGCCAAAGATCGCAAGATTCTTGAGGTTATTAAGCCTGTTGTTACGCGCTGGAACTCATACTTTAGCTGCTTTAAGCGCGCAGTTACGCTGCAGTCTGCAGTCAACGCTTACTGTCAACTCCATGTTACCAACACCGCCAACGCGGACGCCTACGCTGCTGCGAGCGGCAACAAAGAGCCTGACGCGCAGCGTTGGATGCGCTCAGGTGGTCTTACTGCGGCTGATTGGCAGACTGTCAACGAGTATCTCGCGATGCTACGACCGCTGAAGTTGGCAACAAAGCGCCTTGAAGGTCGCGGTACCTACAAGCGATTTGGCTCACTTGCTGAGGTGATCTCTGTCTTCGAGACCATCTTATCTAGCTACGAGGAGCGCGTAGAGTCCTACAGCGGCGTCAATTACGACGAACCTGGCGCGCCAGAGGACCACATTGCCATCAACCTCCGCGCTGCTTGGGCGAAGGCGAACGAGTACTTCATTAAGCTTGATGACTCCCCCGCCTACTATGCTGCCACCTCTCTCCATCCAGCGTACAAACACTACTGCGACAACGCGTGGAGGGATAAACCAGAGTGGTTGGTAGCAGCGCAGTCGGCGTTTCAGACGCTTTGGGGCACGTACAAGGACAACCCAGCACCGCCGCCAGCGCCAGCAGCACCACGGGCGCGTGTAAACAACGACCTCAACGACGCTATCGCGTCTATGATGGAGCCTCATCAAGGCGTTAGAGTTTCCAACGATTTGGATGAGTACACGCGCTGGAAACTTGAGCCCTGGGTCCCCTCTGTCGACAATCCAATCACTTATTGGCTCTCACGCCGCCGCGACTACCCCAACCTTACGCGCCTCGCGCTCGACGTCCTCTCTATACCCGCCTCCAGCTGCGACTGTGAGCGTATGTTTAGTGAGCTTGGCGATCTTTTGCGGCCAAAAAGGAGGAAGATCTCATCACAATTGCTAGTAGCAATACAGTCAGTACGCGCTTGGTTGCGGGCTGGCTTTGGTGTTGAAGGAGAGACTGCAGAGTCTCTACTTAGCGACGAGGCAATTGATAGCATGTATAACTTAGGGGATTGGCACAATAGCGAAGTCTAATTTGTATGTAAAAAAGTAATCAGTTTAAATAAGTTACCTGATCAGTTCAGTTCGAGCCTTGCTGGAAGACAGTTCAATCAGTTTGTTAAGATTTTTCGGCCTGCTTCTTGCAGTTCAATTCAAGCCAAGGGTTGCAAACTGACTGAACGGATTGTTGACATGTCTGCTTGTGTGACCGATCTCTGAGGCAAATCCTCTGACCATTGACCTTGTAGGTGGCAGGTGACGTATTGTGAGGCCTTCTATATACTTAACAAGACCTGCCTCTTGGTGTGGAGTGAGTAGTTGTTGTGCGGAGGCCTTGGTTTCACGGGACGCGCTTTTGCCTTGGTCCCTGCGCGCCAAAGTTGTGCGCTCAACACCATATTTTTCAGCTAACTTTGTATATGAGATAGGTTTATCTGTATCTGCTACGCGTCTCTCTTCAAGAGCTTGCTCTAACGACATCGTGGAGTGGAGATATAGGGGTGCAAGATGGGATGGATAAGGAGCGGGGATGGGCATTACGGCGCACGGGTGTTACACCCGCCAAGACTGTACGCGGCCCGACATGTTAATCAAAACAATTAAAAGTTCACAAGTGTATTAAATTTGTTTGAAAGTTGTAGGCAAGAGATTGATATTGATTGAATTTGAAATTTCAATTAAAATCAAACAAAATTTTGAAACGATTGTGATTACTGGCATCTCTGTTCATCTCCGACAGCTGTGCTGTTCTTGACCCACGTGAAGTCGTTCATCAACATCTTGAGAAAATTCTCACAGCCCCCATAAGTTATCAACATATCTAAGGGCGCGTTAAATGACCGAATAAGCTTACTGGAAAGCATAAATATCAGAACTGATGTTGAAGTGACCAATGGCCTAGAGGTTTCTCTTGGCACTAATTCACGTTAAGATTCCTTTAGGGGTTTCCCGCAATTTGATGATTTATAACCATAGGTTCACGGTCCCCAAAGTCCGAGCCGAAGTCCGAAGCTTAAAGGGCGCATCCCCGCGCCAGTTTCCCTCATCTCCATTTCCATCTCCGCTTCCTCCGAACCCACTCCCTTGACGCAACATAACGCACCTCGAGTTTGCAACACCACTCCCGAGACCACCGTGTCACGTGGCTAGTACAGGATGTCGACAAAGAGTGCGGACGCGGAGTCGCGCGACAACTCGCCTGAGCACGATGAGTCAGCTGAGAGACGGACGAGCAAGAAGCGCAAAGTACTTTCATGTTTTGCATGTCGCAATCGCAAGATGAAGTGCGATCGTGTGTATCCTGTCTGTGGGCGATGTCAAAAGACGGGCAGGGCCGATCAATGTTCGTACGACCCACGGCTTTTGGAAGAAGCGCAAGTGCAGAACGGTCAACCATTGACAGCCGATGCGCCCAATACGATGTTCACCATGCACGATGAATTCAACGAGGGTTCTGCTAGAGACAACCCCTCGGATGCTTTGCGTTGGAAAATGAGGGTACAGGAACGCAGAATCGAGATGCTGGAGAAGAAGCTTGCAGCAACGGCTGGCGACAGGAACCCATCAACATTGCAAGACATTGCCACTAAGGAACCAAATATTGCAGAAGAGATGATGTTCAGGGGTAAAGGCTTCAAGACTCAGTTCCATGGATCGACCAGTGTTATGAGCATGATCTCACAGGTATTTCACATTTTCAGTTTTCCCGCATGGAATCGCTTTGCTGACCATGCGTAGTATCGAGACATGCAGGCCTTTACGCGTGAGACATTGTCTGTGGATAACACAATGCCACGGGTGAAAAAGGATTTCAAGAGCTTCCGCGACCGTAGAAAGGTGCTCAACAAAGAGAAGCTCGCAAGGACTTTCGGTACCGATGAAGAAATCTTCGCGCTTCTACCACCCAAGCACGAGGTGGAAGCCCAAGCTAAACTTTATTTCCAAACATGGGAGACAACATACCGGATCTTGCATGAGCCCACATTCTGGCAAGAGTATCGTAGCTTCTGGGAACGGCGGCCTGGCGACGACAAGCAGGCTGGCTTCGCTGCTATCTTAATCCTCATAGTGGCAGCTATGAAGTGTTCGACAGTCAAAGACGACGTCTTCGTTGGTGACAGCACTGCAGACCGCGATTCAGCCTCAAACCTAATCGAGACGTGCGAGATGTGGCTCAACCGACAACCGCGGAAGCGCCTCACCCTGCCCTTCTTCCAGCTGCAATGTCTGACAGTGCTCGCTAAAAGAGCCAATTGTGTTAAACTCAAGCAAGATTGGCTCACGACTGGTGACGTTGTGCGCTTGGCTCTGGCAGCTGGCATGCACCGCAACCCATCACTCCTGTCAACTGGAAGAATCTCTGAGTATGAGAAGGAAATGAAAAAGCGACTCTGGTATACAATTGCTGAGCTCGAGATTCAGTCATCCCTTGACAGTGGACTGCAGTCATCATTGACGAGCCTTTACTTTGACACCCCGGCGCCGTCCAACTTACATGATGAAGCCTTCTCACTCGAGGCAAACAAGATGCCCGCCAGCAGACCTATAGAACACTTCACCGCAGCCTCTTTCTTGAACGTCGCCTTACGATCTCTACCCCTGCGCATTCACCTTACCAAATTTTTGAACGACCCTTCGAATATCCTGCAGTACAACGACGTACTTCACTACGATGACCAAATCACATCAATACTAGCTGATTTGCCCACTTGGACACATCCTCAGGCCTCGATACCTTCTGCCCTTCTTGGACTGCAGCTCCATCAATTCTTGCTTGTTTTACATAAGCCATATGCAAAGGAAGCACCCTTCAACAAGCGTTTCATGCATTCTTTCACCACCAGTGTGGAAGCAGCAAGTGCGATTATAGCGACGCAGGAAGATCTCAATAACAACGGCGTTCTTGTATTGAATCACTTCCGCAACGATGCGATCCGCGCTGGTATGACACTCTCTCAGATCGTGTTCCGCAACTGCGCGCGTTACAAACTGAGGCCTTCCGATCCCGTAACCCACCCTCAGGAGACTCATTCTGCAGACCCTAATCTTCATATCGCTGATGCGGATGTCCCACCATTTTCCAGCAAAGGCGGATTTGCACCGCCCAATCTAGAACTGAACCTCCCAGTATTACCTCGCGAGATTCTTCTCCGCGCGCTGATCACCACCTCAATCGAGATTCTAGAGCGCTGCATCCAGCTTTTCGAGAAAAAGGTCATGCGACTTGGTACCGGGTACATGGAGTACTGGCTTCTAACCGCCGCGATCGGCATGCTACCTCCGCTCAAACCACCTGCGGGTCTGCATGTCACTCCAATCCCCGACATGACAACGGACTCTGACGAGATGCGTGAGAGATGCATGAAAGCGCTGGACAGATTCACTGCACTGGCATTCAGAGTCCTTGCTATGCAGAGAGACCCGGGTAATAGCTTGGCAGCAAGCTTAAGGAACGCCATGAGTTCTAGTAGCCCTAGCGATGCGCGCACACCGAGTGGCATGTCAGGAAGCAGTGGAGTTGGCGGCTTTGCACCGAATACTATGATTGGAGATATGCCATTTCCAGTGTTGAATGGTGGCATGGGCGGGGGCAAGGGCATGGATGCGTTGAACGATCCCTTCAATCCACTGGCAGATATGAATGTGGATTTTTCTGGATGGAATTTCCCGGACTTCTGGACCTTCGACCTTGCTGGAGACTTCTGAAGTTGGCAACACCATTTGTGTAGCTTTTATTGCAATAATACACGCTACCCTGGAGCTCTCTGGCTTCCCTTATCCCTCCGTATTCCCTCTCGTGTGGCATAGCGATGTGCTAAGGTCCTGTTCGACCTGCGCTCTGTCTTATCGCGTTGCGCGTTGCGCTTCCATGCCTTCAGTGTACGAAAAGGCCCACGAACCACACCAAACAAAGCAGCGCAACCACACACATGGCCGTCCAGGACCCAAATATAAACGCCAAGACCACGATGCACATGGCCACGTTCCAGGCGCATTCGCGCCAAAGGGCGAGGTTGTATGTGTCCATGTGGGGGGATTCGATCGGTCGTACGTGTAAGTCTCCGCTGAGAATCGAAGATGTGGACTCAAGCCGGGCTTATAGATCGTGCGCTGAGATTGGTGGGGTTTCTTTTGGTCGCTACAATGGGCCAGGTTTGTTAGCTACAGTGGTTGACAGACAGCAGATGGGCTTCGCGAACACTTACGGTGTAAATTTGGGGATACTTGCGGGACCAAGAATGTTTGAGAAAAAGCGAGCAAGGTAAATATCAGAGGTGGTCAGGGCGCAGTCCTGCTTCACATTCACTTCAGTCCAACCTGCAGCCTGGAGGTATCATTGAATTCATTACGTATGTGGTACTGGACTAATCTTAACCAAATCCTTCTGTAAAGATTTCGACATCTGTTGCTCTTTGTCTGTGTGCAAAAGCGAGTTTAGCCTGAGATACAGCTTTACTCGCCTGTATTGAGACCGCTGCATTTGCACAGACTGCAACCATCGAATTCTTGTGCTGATCACGGTCTACGGCGCAGTTTATAATGCGAGCTATGTTTGGCCTAACACCGTAGGATGTGCTGTCGAACGATGACTTCGCTGAGGTCTGGAGCTTTCGTCGCTGGTACTGCACAAGTGCGCATTGACATGTCTTCTCTAGAGGCTTATGACGTGGTACCAGAGGAGAACGGACCAGAGAAGAGAGCGGCCGTGATACATTGAGCGCGACTGTCTCGTCGACAGTACGCTGTGGCTCCGAAAATGTGTCACTCTGCCGCCTGCTCTGGTCGTCGATGCCAATGTTAAGTAGCGTGCTAGTTTCCGAGGCGGCGTAGCCCTCGCCATCATATGGACCGGCTTTGTTGTCGTCTGTGCTGTAATTCGAGCTGGCCTCGTAGGCATCGATGAATGGATTGACTTCATCCGTCTGCAGCTCTTCCAGCGCTTCCATCTCTGCCCACTGTCGTTCTTCCTCCTCCCATTCGTCGTAGATCTCGTCTGGGTTGCGAATAGTGAGCTTCCTGTCGCCTGACCCATGCCTTGGAAGTCGTGGGCGCAGATGTGCGAATTGATCAATCTCTGTCATGCTTGGTTTGACTCCAGACTGTGAACAGGTTACGTATAGATCCGCCTCGATTTGGACGCCAGAGTCTCGTATCATTATACTGTAGCGCTCTAACAACTCCGCTATTGAAGCTTCGAACTGGGGGTCGATATGTCGTACGATCCAAATAAGGCGGATGCTCTGTGTCCTAAATTTGGAGATGTCCGAAAGACACAGCTGCTCTAAATAGTCCATTATGGATAGTGCGAAAGAAACCCCAGTCGACGTGGCAATCAAAACGAGGTTCTCGAAGTCCTCCCAGACTGGTGGGCTGCCATAAGGCCCATCAACGTAAGCTGTTAGCGATGTGGCGGTAGACGAAATAGTTGCATTGGGGCACGGAAGTCTTAGCCATTCCGTATGGAACTCCTTTAGACGTTTTGTCAGTCCGGAATGAGCGCGAATCAAGAGCAGCATGTCACTTGATTGCTTGGATGATGCCGAAGAAGATGCGGAGCCTCGTCTCTCCACGTCTTGACTTCTCCTCGGTGGCAAGGGTGGTGGTATCGCTATGCTCGAGCAATTTGCTGGTGTGAAAGGGTGAATCTCAAATGCACCAAGTGCTGGGAGGTATAGCCTGATGTGCTGCCCTGGTCGCCACGACATCGGAACGTTACATATACGGACCGTTGTCGTTGACTCCTCGACATCGATCGAAGTAGTCAGGTTGTGTGGTTCAAGCATCTCGACAGGGTATCCAGCCACCAACATCGCTCGACCTGGAGCTCGTCGAAATTTGGCAAGTCGAGACTTGAACGGCCGTACGGAGAAGTTGGTTGGAAGGAATGCCACGAAAACCAACGATCTGTCAATACCGACAATTCCGAAGGCCAGGAAGATCGGCGTCGTTGCGTGTCTTGGCACATGCTGGAGGAGCATCACCAAGAAAGCCAGTGTCGAGAGCCAATGGTTGATGTAAAATGCCCGATAGCTCCATTTTCGTACCGGCAGGATACTGCTGATTGCTACCCAGACAAGCAGGAAATATGAGCCGATGCCGAATCGAACAACAGTGACACCTTTGTCGTTCGACAGTAGAATATCGGCCGTGGAGATCGTCGATTTCATGATGGTGACATGGGAAGTGGCAGAGACGAAGATCATGCGACCAACCCATTTGTGCAGCCAGTTTATTTTTTCGTAAGAGATATCGGCAAGACTATTGATAGGTCCACGTTTGGTTGACAGGAAAAAGACAAGCGGGACCTGGGTGATGGTGACCCAAGCAGCCCGGAAAGCGACGTCGTCGGCGAAGTGAGGAGTTGAAGGAGGGGCATCGACAGATAGGAGCATTGATATGACAACGGTCACGTAAGTGAGCAGCGTGGCCATTTGACCTAAAGATAGGCTAGTGTAAGTCCGCCTCAGTACTTGTGGAACTGGCAGGCAAGCAACACCTTGAATGAACGACATAACACGTCTCAATTGTAGATCTTTACCCTGTAATCGAGATGTAAAAAGATGTGGGCGGAACCTTGATATTATCAGATTGACTCGCAAGAATAGGCTTTTGGATAGTTTGTCGACTTACATTCGCCTTCTCCACCAACCAAACACCCTTCGACCGAACCTGAACAGCACAAAGACTGCTATACCTGACCAGACAATCCAAAAGATGTGCTGATTGGCACTGCCTCGATGATCCAGGTGGTGCTGATACCGAACATCATCAATGTCGGCACTCGTGTCAGACATGGTAAGATGTGTCCGGGGGTTTGCAGGGGCCTGCCAGCAGGGCACTTGTCAGTATTCGCGACCCCAAGGTCTTCGCGGAGGGTCAAAGGATCGATAAAATTGAAGACTCGATTTCCAATAAAGGAGTAATGGGGTAACTAGCTGGTCGGACACGGTGCCAGCCGGTGCAAAGGAAACAAAGGAATGGATGTGACAAAGGGTGGGAGGCAGGAGGAAAATCTCAACGCTATTGTGTTAACAGCTTTGGCGTGGTAAAACCGTGTTTGGCGCTATAAAAAGACATTGTGTATCAGCCAGCAAGTCCTGAGACGTGGTGTGCTGGCCAGAGACGCTGAAACAGAAGCGCCAACGACGGCGACGCGCGCCTCAACACGACGTCGATATGTTATACCGATAGATCGCTTAAACCGCAAACAAACATCAGTCTATTCAGTAAGCATTGTGAATCGCGCCTTCTCGTTGAAGCGCTTCGAAGGGAGTCTGTAAATCCGTCTGATTTTTCGTTGTGGAAGACGCGCCGAGCCAGTCATGACATCACTCGTTTCAGGATGCTCTCGTGAAGGCGTGACGAGCCCCTGAGGCTCACCATCTCAGCCAAGATGACTATGGCGGCCAGCAAACTGTACCGGGTGATACACAGGTCGATGTGACCGGATTCAGGTCCGTGGAGGTGGTGGATTGGCGGGGACGATCAAAAAATCAGCCACGCCTCGGTTGCGCTCGGACCCCACCTTCTTCAGACTTCAATCAGACGTCGACCCTTCACTCCCATCAACTACAATTCCAACATCATCGTCCTACCGAGAGTCACCGCCACGTAGCTACTAAGAGTGAGTCATGCGTTTGAATGCAGTTGTTTGTGAGGTTCACGCGCGTTCTGGAGCATGTCAGGCAATCACGAGGCGACGAGTAAACAACAGAACTCCGTACATAAGGGTATCAACGCAGGTAGGAGCTGGTACTTCACGTACTTTTGAATCTAGAATGGCTTCAAGTAGATCGACCTCCCTCATCTATCGCACCGTCCCCAGCTTCTCCAAATCACTCTCAGCCCACGTACCAACCGCCCTGGTACTTCTCCGGGTACAGCTCTTCAGGGAAGAGGACCTCATAGAGATCTTTGACCTTCTTCCTACCAAGGTCTCCGACGTCGAAAGAAGCCTTTACCAGTAGCTCCCAGTCTGCGTGCTTCTCTGCAAATTGTCAGCTACAACTCAAGTCGCTTATGGAGCCTAGGCAGGACGCACCCCAGTGAATAGGCTGGCAGTCACGGTGGTCTCTACCGCCGCAACTGTGGAGTTGCTGCACGATCGGGCGCTGGTGAAGAAGGCACCAATCGAAGTGGCGCTCACGGAAGCACTTGACGTCGAAGGTGGGGCGGCCGCAGGCGCTGCTTGAGTGGTCAGTCAAGAATTAATGCAAGCAGTGGGAAAGAATCTACCAGGTGCGGTTGTCGCCTGGGCTCTTCCTCTGCGATGCAGAAGCAATTCTCTCTAGGACGAAGGGCAAGAAGGTGGCGTTCTCGCTGCTTCCCGCCCTTCTCGCGGGTGTAGCGCTACGAGGAGGCTGCCAAGGGTACGCGTACGGCGTTGACGAAATCACTTGCGTACCAGAGGAAGCAGGCGCCGTATTGATGGGCACTGGAGCCCGAGGATGACGACGGTGCTCAGCAAATCCAGGCATGGGTGAGCCATAGCCGTGGACAGGCGCAGGTGCTGCTGCAGGCGCACGGCGAAGAGGTGGGATCGATAGAGGAGCCGAAGATCTACCTGGACCTGGGAGAGCGCTTTCTGCAGCGCTGAGACGGCGTTCAAGACTGTCGATTCGAAGAGCCATTTCGACCCTGTACTGCGCAAAGTTGCGGCGCAAGGAATTCAACTCTTGGGCAAGCTGATTTGTATCCATTGTGGCCGTCGATACGTTGGGTGAAGGGAGATTTGGAGATGGTGCCAAGTAGGACGAGGAGTGTTGGCGATGAAGAGAAGGAAGCAGAGTGGGTGTGGGTCTATATAAGTGATTGTGCCGAAGGTCCTGCGCTGGGGTGAAGCAATCAAACTCAATCCCGCTTAGCGCCTCAGAGCTTGCAATGGCTTCACCAGAAGTCATGATAGGGGATTTGTCACTATCGATTTATCGCAAGGTATCGCGAAAGAGCGAGGACGAGGGGTGTTTTTGAATTGTTCAGTGATGATTCCTGGGCGGGCACTTGTTTTGAATGTGATCGAAAGGCGTGACAGAGCGCAAATGCTTGCTGTTTGGCTTGTGCAGGACGCTGCAGGCTCGCATCGCTCAATCTCATGGCAGGTACTCAACTGCTGCAGGATGAAGGGCATACAAAGCTGCTGCAGGAATCACGACGGTTCAGCCCAATCATGTTGATTGCCCTACATGGACTGCATGTGGCACCTCAAGCAAGCCGCGTGGGGTCTCAGGGTTTATGTCCGCAGTTGGACGTGATATCACTGGATCTGTTTCCATCGACGCACTTCAAGTACCTCAGTCCGAGCACCTGAACATGGTGAAAGCGATGAGACGACTTCGAATTATGTGAAATCGCCCAAAATATGTATGTACATGTAGCAGACAGCGACAGTGCCCGACCCCTCCGCCCACTATGGCTGCTGGTTGTCCCAGTTGGCTTCCTCGAGCCAAGTCATTCCAGAAACAACCCTATCCTTCTTTGTGCTGCGTACAAAGCCACAGGTACTGCTGCAATATGCTCGCCCTCCGACTCGCCACCTACGACCAGTCGCCGTGAGGGTAACGACCCTGCGGGAGTGAGACTGGTGGGCCAAGACTTCGCGAGGGGTTGTAGACCTCTGCGAACAAAAGCTGGTTCAGGAGGTCACTAGGCAGGCCCTTGTGACCGATTTTCCCTTCCTGGAAGGCGCAAGCGACAATTTGCGCCCAATCACTACGGTCCTCTGCACATGTGTCAGTGGCTGGCTTTGGATTATCGAGAGAGAATGTACGTACCCCAGAACACTGGCAAGCAGTCTCCACGAGCCTCAGACTTTACTGAGCATGAGATGTATGTCCGGGTGATGATCCGGTTGTGGGTGCGGCACCAGGCCATGTGGCCTTCTCGGAAGCAGGTCTGATCGAAGGCGTAGCGATTACAGCCCGGGGTTGAGCTAATAGATGCTTCAGTAACTGGATCACTCTGTCATGAAGATGAGGTCTTACCACTGCTTCAGCGTGCCCTGACGGTGGAAGTGGCCCTGCATGACCAACAAGCTCTCAATGACCATAGGCAGATGGATGGCATTGTCGCTTCTGGCGGCGTACATCTGTCCAGCAGGTTGCGGTGCAGCAGTAGTGCTGGCAACGATGGAGCGCAACTGCGCGTTTTCAGCCTCAAGTTGTGAGACACGTCCACCGAGGTTGTGGACTTGAGCTCTGAGAATAGTGTTCTCGTGGCTTAGCACACGCTGCATGCTGGCTGCATCGTCGAGAGGAGGGATGGGGTGTGGAAACATTGTGTCTTAGACGAGAGTGAAGATATATACTAAAGTCAAGTTGGTTGGGAAAAAAAGAGTTGTGGTTTGAAAGTGGAAACACGGTGGGAAAAAGAGCTTGATATACAAAGTGGGCGTGCCGCAAGCACAGCTACAGCCACCTTCACTTGGAAAGTAATATGACCGCGCCCCACTCCTCATGGTTATGAGGATTTGCAGTCAGGCGGTTGGTCATAATTTCGTGTCGCGTGGGTGCACTGCTGGAAGAATTCGAATCTGAAAGCTCATTCATGGTCATTAGGAGATCCTGAGCGAAGATTGAACAGCAGGCGAGGTGTCCGTGAGCCACGAGAGTGCAAACAAATCACTCGAATTACATTCATGTTTGCTTCGTAAATTATAATCGTAGATACCCAGCTTCCCAGATGCAATCATAAGTGTTCACTTCCTCGCCAATTTTGCCAAACGCTGCGGTTTCTTGCACGGCCCATCTGAAAATGGTCAGCAAAGAGTTTAACTTGTATGAATCGCATGACATACTGTACGGAGGAACGGCACCAGGGGTATTACGCAGAAAGATGTACTGCATTTGCAGCATCTCGATCTCGCTCCTGGAGGGCTCATCTCGGGGTGTGAGCAAACGTGCTTCCTCAGGTCCTGTAAACTGAGCTCCATGCGGAAATTCTCTTCTTGGACAAAACTCTCGTGAGAGCCGAGCCAGTGGCTGGTATTGCCAATGGTCTCGGGAGGGACAAGCGCGGACCCTGCTGTCGATTGCTTGGTAGTGCTCGTTGGCACGGCGAAGCTGAACTTGGAGACGGATAGATTCGGCAGGGGATGCCATGTCGGTGTGATGCTGACCTCGGGACGGAAACATAGGAGTGTATTCTGGTATATAGTAGATTTCGAGGTAGTAGAGCCTGAGTACAGTGATTCGTATAGGAGTGTACCACCGAAGGGTAGGAACAGCAGCTCGGGGACGTGAAAGCAGCCAGAAGCAGCTGGCTGAATCAGGTATAGTTCTCCTGCCCACCTCAACGTCACCGTTACCTTGAGCACAGGCAATGGGTGACCAGCTGAGCCCGGACGTGCACGTGAGCGTGTGATCCGAGCGCGGCTGGGCGCAGCCCTCCAGGTATAAGAACCCCTCCTCCCCCTCCATCGTTTCTTCTTCTTCTTTGTCGGCTTCCAATGACGGTGGCATCGGTAAAACAGCTATCTCTCCTTGCTGCCTTCGGGACCGGTGTTGCATTCGTGCAAGGCCCAACATTGACACCCTGTATGCCTCCAAGTATTCGTGTGCTCTCTCACTGCGCAATGGATAGGAGTGTCTACATAGACTTCGGGGACATTTTTGCTTTCTGCGTGGCTTTCGTGATGTTCTTGTCCATAGTCAATACAATTTTTTCTTCGTGCTCCTTGCTCTTGCTCATAGTGATCGTGCAATCTGTCTCTCGCTGCTGGGATGTGAAGCTCATCATTTGTCTGCCTTTGCTTGCTTGTAAGGAGTGCGTGACCGTTGCTGCGGCATGTGAAGGACTCAGATGATCAGTTATTGTGTTTACACGAGAGTTTCGTTACATCACGAGTGCATATTGTGAGTGTGCGTCTTTCTTTGGCTCCCATGTCCATATATCTCGCCTATGAAAGGATTTCAATTAGACTTAAGCGGAGTCCAGCGCTTGATACTCAATTGATTCGTTTTGACATCGCACTGGCTCCTTTGCAGGTCGATCCAAACGCTTCGAGCATCAATGATCACAGTTGGAGTCGAAATGACCCTGAGTCCAGTTTCCACGTCCCCCCGGCATATTGCGTCAATTGTCTCATTGTGCGCATGTTCGCTTCTTGCGCGCCCTTCACTGCCACAGTCTGCGCCACCGCGCTCTCAGATCACAAAAAGAGTCACAGGATCATAACAAGCGCCTCCCCGTTCACTTCGCCGCCGTCATCGGTGCCTGAGCGAGCGGCTCCTGGTCTGTGCGACTTGTTGATCTGGCAACGCACGGTGCCGCCCCCTGCCCTATATAAACCCCTCTCACCCCGTCCCTCCTGCCTTCTTCTTCATACACAGGAGTGGCGGTGACGGCCACCTCTCCTGGATATCAAACAGCCCGAGACCAAGCGAGGTTGCTCTATGAGCTTCAGCGCGAACGTTAGGGGCGACATACCTTTCATCAGTGCAATTCTGTAACTCAATGAATATCTTCTCTCCATCATGCTTTGACTGTTTGTTATTGTTCTTTCTTAGTTGAATGTGAGATTGCTATTGTGAACTCGAAGTTGATGTGGTGGTGTTTTCGTGTTATTGTGTTGATGATCTTGTTCAGTTCTCGCCGATTTCCCACACTCACCTCAGTGATTATTTCGTGCCAAACTTGCTCTCTACACAATTCTCTTCCAGTTACGATCCCGATCTCACAAAATTCCAATCAAACCCCTCTGAAAACGAATCCACAATGCCGAAAGATTCGCGGATCAAGTTCAAGATCGGTAAATCAGAGTGGCACGCGGGCATCCTCCGCGAAGAGCTCCCAGAAGACGAGAGGAAGAACCTCGCCATAGGCGTGAGCTGGGGTCAAGATGGCTTCGAGAAGGCCATTGAGCTGTATGTACTCCTTTGAACGCCATCTTCATTCCGTCAATGATTAGGACTGACACGCTCGTAGCCGCCTCAGCACCCTGCACCAACGGCCCTTCCTCCGACTCAGCGTCATCGTCGGACCCAAGTCGACACCACCACCGCCGCTGCCGTCACCGCGACACGTACAGGAGCTTGTCGACCAGGCGAGGATTGTGGAGTGGATAGAGAAGGTGGAGGAGGCAAGAGAGAGACCAGCAGACTGCTCGAGTGTTGTGGGCGTTGACCGGCCGTATGACTGGAGGAGGTGTTGAAGCGCTGGCGCTGAAGCCCTCAAGAAGGACATACGGCGGTCTGATCTGGTTCTGAAGTGGAGTCGAAGGTCTTTGGGTTGCTCTTTGGGCAAGGGAAAGGAGCATACAGCCTGGAGTGAGGGCATCAGGCCCGTAAATGACAATTTCTCTGCGCTCGTGCGACGAGCTGTAGAGCGTCGCAGCTTCCTTGCTGCAATTGTATTATTTTCCAAGCAATGCTGTGACCCACGAGAGAAGCACAAGTGACCTGACGATCTTGGAAGCATACCACTGTCGTGAAAAAACAACACGACGGAAGATGCGACAACAGGTGTTTGGATTGAGGAGATACTCCCTTTCGTGCAGAACGGAAAAGTAACAACAATCTGGATCCATGGAGGCGTGCATCTGCCCGTGATGGGCCCAGTCAAGCTCACTCTCGTAGTTGCTGAAGTATAGGATGTCTTCTATATGGGCCCAAATGCGTCCAGAAATCTGCATCCATGTACTGTACTAGGACTTTAGTCTGTTCGCGCGTGTGCACAGACCATTTCAACAACGCGAACTCTAAAGAGGGGTATCTTCTTCAACTACACACGACTACATCAATATGAGAGCTTTTAGCACTAAAATTTCATCAAATCGAGTGCGCGGAGGTGAATTATCAGAAGCCCAACGGATATACTGCTTAGCCCAGGTTGAGGCTGGTGTGTCAACAAGCGAAGTTGCTGACGCGCTGGACTGCTCGCAGCGGTGCGTACAGAAAACAGTACTCCGATGGACAACCAGCTGCAGCACCACAACGCAGCCTCGGACAGGCCGGCCACCTACATTGACTAGTAGAGACCATCGCCGGCTGCTACGGATTGCTCGGAAAAACCCAGGTATTGAGTACCACAAGCTTATGGAGGAGGCTGGACTGTGGGACGCCAATACTACCTACCCCAGCGTTTCTAAGCGTACTGTGCAGCGCGCAATGGCTGACGAGGGATACCGCAAGTTCAGAGCGAGACGTAGGCCAAAAATCAACAAGAACACAGCTGCGGAACGCCTCAATCTTACTAATGAATGGCTGGGGTTTGATTTTGGGAGGCGTACTATCAGGTTCAGTGACGAGTGCAGCGTTGCTCGTGGATCTGGCCACAACACGCCCTGGGTATGGCGACTAGCTGAGGATAAATGGTCGCACGAGATGGTTGAGGAGGTCACCACTGCTCGCCAACCTGCTCGTATGGTATGGGGCTCAATATGGATGACTCCAGGTGGCCGAGCAAGGCGTAGTCGTCTAGTAATTATGAATCGCGACACATCAGCCAAACGCAATGGATACACAGCTCAGAGCTACATACGAGCACTTGAGGAAGGTCTCCAGGACAGCTACAGGCCAGGCGAGTGGTTTATGCAGGATTACGCACCTATCCACACTTCCCAAGTCTCGAAGGAGTGGCTAGAGGTTCATGGTGTTGCTACGATCAAATGGCCACCATACTCACCTGACCTTAACCCTATTGAACACATGTGGTGGGCACTTAAAAAGAAGCTCCATGAGCTGCATCCTGAATTTGACTATATGGGAGACTCTCTAGCTGAGTGGGAGGCGTTCGAATTGGGGTTGATTGAGGCATGGGCTGCTATACCTGACGCACTGATCAAACGCCTTATTAGGTCTATGCCACGACGCCTAGACGCTGTGCGACGTGCAAAGGGCTACCAGACTAGATACTAAGCGTAATGCGATTAATTTGCAACCCTAATTGTCTTATTTGGTCTATGTAGTAGAGAGTTATACTGCTTTGAAGTTGGTAATCAAATGTGGTTGTGGTGGTCCATGCGTCAACGCGAACAGACTTTTGGCACCCGATTGTATCGCAAAGGTCTGCTCCTCACGTGATGACCGGTCACCTTCCCGAGGTCTCCTCACCGTTTGAAACATCTCCAATGATATTTGGCCGATTGAGATCACTCCCCATTGTACCCGTGTCTGACGCGGAACGAGTACAACTATTGGGGGATATCAGTCTCGTGTAGGCCTTCCAGTTCCTTCCGCGCCTCTGGCTGCCAGAGGAGCCCAACGTCTCGCCCGAATTTGGCCCAGGGCCGTACTTCCTTTCCACGCTTCTTCCATTGTGCCTGCGTCATCAAAGACTGATAATGAAGACGGAAGTGCCACGTGTTGACTGGCTGTTCTTTGTGAACTTCCCGAAAAGCCTGCCTGAACCGATCCGTGCTCGCACTCTGCCGCGCGCTTCTGGTTCGTGTCTCTGTATAGACTGCGGAGAGATTCTAGTAACATCTGATGCGGCCTCTCCATTCTTTCCTTTGGTGGGATTCATCACTGGGCCAGTGAATGCGCACATCACCTGTGTCCGAGCTTGTGGAGCAAGCTGAGCCAACTGCCACCTTCACATGATCTCCATCAAACACTCTTGACTACAAAACCTTCCGCCAAACCTTCTCGAAGCGACAGCAGAGCTTGACAACAATTCTTCTCCTCTCAACTTCCTATATAAATTCACCATGTCCGATGAAGCCTCCCCGACCACGCCGAAAGCACAACCTGCAAAAGTCGCGGCTGTCGCTTCTGCTTCTTCTCCCACACAAGATAACTTTGAGCGAATGGAAAAGTTCAAGGCGCGTTACCCTCCACAAAGCCTTGGTGACCGTTTCCTGAGTGCCCGCAACCTCGAGCACACTCGAGCACCGAGTCCACCTCCACCTCGAAGCTATCTCGAAGACGCCGCGCGCGCTCCACCTGTCTCCAACTCGTCCACCGCCGTGCTTGGTCCGCCGGTTGATACAGGCAACACCCATACAATGTCGCATGTCGCCCCTGACGGGTCCCTCGTTCGCAGCTCCGCTGGGTTCAGGAGTGCTGTACCTGGCAGCTATCGTAGCCCATTTGACTATAACGTGCAGCGACGCGCAGCTGGGAGTGGCACGGGGTCTTTTGCACCACAGTACAGCCTTTCCGCCTCATATGCTGCTCTGGGCTTCCCTTCTGCTCCTAATCAAGCGCCAGTGGCGAGCACTCGTACGCCTCCCTCAGTCTCTCAGACACAAGCTGTCATTCCTGCGCCTGAGGTAAGTGCCTTTCTCAGTTGTGCAGTACCACTGACTGACTTCTCACAGACCCCGCAACGCCTAGTTCTCCTCGGGCCCCTCAAGATGATTCGCTCGCAGTGCGCAAAGAAGGCCATCTTCCGCCCCGTCCTCATCTGGCTGGATCAGTTCATGGGCGAGGAGTTGCGCACTCCCGTCCAGACCGACGCCTTGATCTCGACCATCGTCTACGCTGTCAACATTCCAATGGACGATGAACACTGGCGAGATTGGAACAAGGTACTCGCTGTCTTCCCGCGTGCTGCCGCCTGGCAGAAGGCTCTGACGCCCGAGGAGCCGTTCGATCAGGTCACAGGCGAGCATCCCACCATAACGCTGTTCAGAGAGGGGGAGGAGCTGGAGTCGCTACTGGCGGACCTCGTTGAAACCTACAACCTTGGTATTCAATACGATGTGGACCGACCCTGGGATATGCCGGGCCAGACCGACTGGAAGGCAGCTGAAGCTCGTGAGGCCTATGCTCTTCGTTGATTTCAGGGCAGTGGAGGTAGCGCAGTGGGATCCCTTGAATAGAATAGACCAGCAACTAAGTGCAGAATGCGCTACATAGTTGCAATGAAAGATTGAGACGACGCGAAAGTGGACCAATTGCCTCCATATCTGTGATCGGCATGTTCATGTATTGAATGTAGACTGATGAATAGCTCTGTATGCGCGTGATACGTTACGATGGCTCAACCTACTGCAGGTTGCCTAGGCATCGTGATACCAGTCTTGCATTCGAGTCATAAGGCACGACTGAGAGACAATGTGCACTGCCCAAGTCGACGAAGCGATGCAGTGCAATACCCAGATATACATGCATGTAGAGCGCCTCTGAAGAGATGCAGGCTGCATTCCGGGCTGTTGCATCATCCGTGTTGACTCAAGAGGCAGACACTGACGTAGAATCTCTCATTCCTTCTCACTGTTCCTGCTCTTTTGCACCCCATCCCTGCATCATACCCCCGACCAGGTAGCTTGCTCGGCGTTCTAGCTTCCGGCTACCGTAGCGCGGTCCCACACAGGTACAAAAAGCCAGCCTCCTCCCCTCGCTTCTCTTCTCTCCAAAAAAAAAGAACAAAAAACCGTTCACGGTACCTCTCAAGATGAGCTTCCTGTTCTTCCATTTTTGGAATGACAACAACTTCGATCAGCGAATACTTGACTGCCGCCCGGCTCCTCGAAAGTTGTCATCATGACGGCCGGGCGGCGGCGTCCTCAGCCGGCCTAATTATGACCTTGTAAGTTGCTCTCAGTCCGCACCTTCTTTTGATACTTACTACGATAGATATGGTAGTGTCTGGGCAGATGGCTGCCCGGCTCATAGCTCATGCTCACCATGTGTCTGGGCAGCTGCTCTCCCAATTGAGGGGAGTCGTAGATGGTGTTCCTTAAGCCTTTCTTCTACGAGGGGTCGCTGTTGAGGTAATTCTGTTTCACTCTTTCCACTGTCCTTGCTGACCCATCTGAAGGCAAGCGTACCCATGGGGTCTCCACGGACATGTGAGACGCCCTCACAACATTCCGGAGGGTCTATTCTTGTGCCAGCTCGTCGACCATGAGGGAAGGTGTGCTATCTTGTCTCTCACTTCTCGGTGCTCTCCCTGACCGCCCCCAGCGCAATGGCTGGAATTTTACCTTGAGGTGAAGGCGGCGATGATGTAGTAATGAAAACTTCTTACCTCTTGCACTCACTTGACCTCCTCGAGCTTCTTCCTGTGACCTCCTCTGCAAGCCCACTTCACAACGTCTCTGTAAAGTCGTTCTACCATCAATATTTTCTCAGCTTCAAGCTCACCTCAGAGCCTCTCCCTCTTCTCTGTGTCTTCTCTGCTCCGCTTCCGAAGACCAAAACAATGTCTTCCACCGCCTCCCCTCCGCATTCGGCTTGTGGGACTTTGTCCTGCTCATCCTCCTCGCCGTTTTCTGGGCACAGATGCTGAGCTACCTCCTGCGCCTCGCTCTCCGCCCACTGCTCGCCCGCGCTGCCCGACAGCAGCAACAACGACGCGCCGCCGCCGCCGAGCACGCCGCCGCCATTGAGGAACAGCAGCGCCTGTTCTACCAGAGAATGAACGGGGCCCAGTTCGAGATGGCCATTGCGGCACATGAGCCTGCCAGGGGAGGCATCAGGGCCGCCGAGCAGCGAGCATGGGACCGCCAGAACCTGCTGGCTCACTTTGAGCAGCTTGTGCAACTGGATGAGGCGGCTATGAGGGCCGAGCAGCAGCAGCAGCAGCAGCAGCAATCACAGTGGGACCCAAGGGATGCCCTGCTGTACAGCTCTGGTGAGGAGGACGAGGAGACCTGAGTAGATGGCGGTGGTGATCTCAACCCGAAGGCGTATGTTCAGACCTGAGGGAGGACGTCTTACACAATGAGGAGTAGACGACTGGTTATCGCGTGCGAGGGGTGTGACCTTGAGATACATGTATATAACAAGCTTTGGTATGTGATTTTGGCGTTTTGGGTTTGCGCGTCTTGGAGTCAATGGGGTCGAGGATGAAGGCGTCGTCTGTGACTTTCGTCGCGCTGGGGGACTTATGGATAGCCTACGGGCTTGCCCTTCGACACGGTATTCAGATTGGGGAGGAGTTGTGCCATAGTTTTGCAGGAGGAATGGATATCCCCGTCTTCTTGCGCCAGCTTCAAGCTGTATGCGCTGTCCACAACTGACGTCCATTGTGCATTGTGAACGATGTGAATGACTTTAGTCAATACTCTGGAGTTCCCCATGCTCCAAATAATTTTTTCGTCGACACATTGTGCATTGTTCCCCAGTGGTCGATATGCCGTTCCGAATGACGCGGTAGGTTGCCGCAGTGTTGATGATCCGTCTGATGCACCGTGAACTTCACTGAGCCACAACAACCCCCAACACCCTCGGCGCCAGCACACCATTAAACTTCATGCTTTTCGCGCGCATGATCGAACAGTCTTACGGCCCCGGAGTCAGGCCCCGTTGTGCAATCTCGGTTTCCCGAGTCTTTACAGCTTGTGCAAGCTTGTCCGCGACAGACCCCTCTCCTCCGCCGTGGTCTCGGACACGAAGGGCGAACATCTGACGCTCAAAGCTATCTTGTTGACCTTGTAGAGACGCAGTGACCCCTTTGCGCTTCTTTGAGCGCAAGAGGACACCGTCAATGCACAGTGCTTAGGTGAGCGCCAAAGCCCGCCCGGGCAACAACACGTCCCGGCCAAGCACACTGTGCAGTTTCCAGCCAAATCGAAGTAGTGTGAGGGTAGTCAGCTCGAGTACGCGTGTGGGCTTGTGAGAAATGAGGCCAAGCTGACTGACATCGCAGGCCACTTCACCGCGAACCCATCTCAATGGTCTGTCTCTTGACCGATAGACCCCTCCACACCGTTCCCCCACAGCAGATCCGAGATCAACTCCCGCAGTCGAGAGGTGAGAACTGGAAATACAGAGAAGCGGGAAGGAGATCAGCATCAAGCTCGGCACTGCTAGATCAAAACAACTGAGGATAGATCGCGGAAGGCACTCTGACAACGCGTACCCCGCCTCCTTCACCACAGGCACGAATGACTTGTGGACAACAAGCAAGGATGGAAGCTATGACAAGCAGCAGCCTTGGACCTTCATGATGGGACCGAGCAGCGCCGACGATTGCACACCTGCCTTTGGCTTTTGCAATCACCCCAACTCCGCGCCGCTTCAATCACAACATCGAAGAGCGAGCTCCCCGACAAACTTTGAAAAGAGAGAGCAGCTGCAGCAACACAAGAGCTGCGCATACAGACCCGAGTCCAGAATCAAGCCGGGTGAATGCATTTGCACGGCTGTCCCTTCGCACTTCCACCATGCTCAGTTGACCGCGTGGCGACGAAGTAGTACCAGACAGCTACAAGCAGCAGACCGAAGACGTGCAGGGTGAATACACCGACGTGTAGAGTGCACGGGTGCTACCATGATGGGAAAGACTGCGAAGACAAGCAAATCAGCCTCGGCGCGACCCTCGACTCGGAGACTGGAGATTGCTATAATGTCCACAAGAGCTCGCGAAGCACCACAAAGTCTGTTATGAACTCGAAGTTGGTGCCTAACGCGTTCGCAAGGCCCAGTTCCCTCGACACGCAGCTGAGAGCGTCACCCCAGGAACCCAACGCTCGAGACAAGCTGGCACTGGAGACTGCTCAACATCATTTCCAGCAACCTCTGACGGATCGCAGTTGGTATCCTCAACCTCTGCAGCTCCTCGACATGATCGAAGGGGCCATGACCAGTCTCGAATCGTACGATGCTCGAAACACTCTGGCAACGGCTCTTAGAGCGATCTTCTGCCTGCAAAGAAGGTGCCTCAACTAGCCACTGATCCCAGTGGCTGGATAGCACAAACACGACGACTGCGCTTCGGTGGAAGCAGCTGAGTCTGCCCAAAATCCATCGGTGCGACAATCACAAGCTCGTTGAGCCATTGGCAGTAGCGAAATTCCAGATCCGCGCCTCCTTGACTTTGTCTCGACACCTCGGTGGTGGCACCCAGCGACGTCGCGGTGACTTTGAGGCATGTTGGAGCATCTCGAGAGCTCTTCTCATGGAAGGGTCTTGACACAACATGTCAAAGAAATTTTTTCGAGAGCCCGAAACGATCATCGTGCATATCTCTCACAGTCCGGCGTCGGATGGACCCATCATAACGGTCACAGCGGCCCACGAACATCCCTTTTCTCAGAAGCTGGCCCGAGATTGCAGCCTTCTCCGCGTTGTTGCGTCTCTTCAACTCGATGCTTTCAGCTCTCATCTATTCTATTCCGATGCCTCGGCTGGTACGCGACAGATGGCTGAGACGACCGTACTTGTTGTCCTTCTGCTCCAGCTCTTGTGTGTCTCCAGATCGAATGGGGCAAGCCTCCTAGATAGACGTACAAGTGGCAGAGCGTGGCGTTTACACACTGGCGGCTCGATCTCTACACGCCAGTACTGGTGCTCGACATGGAGGCGCACATTGAAAGGGCGAGTAGTAGTCAGGCGGGAAGAGGCTGTTGAGCCAATCTCAGATCCACACATGGCCAGGTGGGCATATTGACAGCTGACTTCGAAGTCATGGACGGCGGTCCGGATGACGCGATCGGGATATATGGGCATCATTCGATAGGAGCATTCAGCCGAACTGAATCGCAGACGTGCCTACCATCGCCATCGCCATCGCGCCCCGCAAGGTCATGTACCCAATCAATCTGGAGATGTCTGATCTGGCAGGAGCGACTGAGCGATCTCGAAACCCTCGCATCATGGACTCACTGAAGCCCAGGTCCTGCGAAGAGAAGAAGCATCGACCTCGAGACACAAATTGCGAGAATGTGGTCCTTCACATATCCGTTATTCTCTAGATGACCTTATGCATAGCCACCGACAGCAACATCTCGGCTCTCTTGTACTGAAATCGCATCCATAGGTTGGTGCTACTCAGTGCTAATCGTCTTTCTTGGTCCGATTTCCTGATAATGAGGCGGCGGTGCAATGGCTTTCTCGCCTGGGGTACGTGCCGTCTTCGTTGCTCCTTCCTCGGTCTGACAGTCTGCCAGGCATTTCGAACTGCAACGAACGCCCTTGCGCATCCTCCTTTCCCCAACGATCGAGCTGATCATATTCCTGAATTACGCCGAACGAATTCCAAAGACGGGTGTGGAAGGTTGCAATGCGCGGAACCAGCGACATTAGAGACGGCACAATACTGTCGATGCTTCCGAGAAGCATAGCGAGCCGGCATTGATATGAAAGAAGAAGGGATTGCCATCTGGGGACAATCGTGGAAGGTACCTCGGACTGAGTTCATCCCTTGCGCAAGGGGCAACAAAGACCGACGTCCCTGTGCACGTCCCACTTCCGTTGAACGCACAACCAAAACTGCCTCCGAATTGGACATGTCGCAAACGAAAGCTCATGGTTTGGGAGGCTTTGGTCTGATCATGTCGGCCAGGGTCGCTGCTCGATTGCCAGCGTTGAAAGTGGTACCAAGCTCCACCCATCATGGATATGGAAATCGCGTCAGTTCGATCGCATGGTGCGTGACCTGTTAACACTCTTGCTCCAATCCCGCGGTCCCAGAGCAAGTCTCGAGTCTTGGACGAGCCTGAAGGTGACGTCTGTCTTCCTGCAGCCTTCAATGTCGCCACCTGTCCCCTGTGCCACCCACGACAGCAGAAGCGCCAAATTCAGTGACCCGGGACAACCCGCAAGATCTAACAAGCTAACATGCGTACATCCAATTTCCAGAATGTAGGATGTCAAACTACTACAAGTAACGCAGAACTGCAACAACGCAACAGAGCTTGCAAAGACGATTGCAAAAGGTGCCCGATCTAAGGGTACGAGGGAGAAGGGACGATGGTGATTGGGAATGTTGAGACGAGCGAAGCAGCTCAGGCAGTACAGGACGCAGGCAGCCACCTGTATGTGTTCTTGCAGAAGCCAGATAAGGGGAATGGGTATGGGTGAGTACAATGGTGAACAAACCCAAGGAAGAACGTTGGAGTGATGAGTGAGTGCATAGACTGACGTGTGACGGTAGACTGCGCAGAATAGGGGCGACGACAAACGAGATAAAGAAGCGTGCAACGTAAGTGGGGACATGGAATAGGAGGTAGGTGTGAGTGCAGTGCTGGACAGGAAGAGGATTGAGCAGGTCGTGCAATACAGCGGATGCTGACATAGGAGGTAGGTGTGCAGTGATGGACAGGAAGAGAATCGGGAAGGTCGTGCAATGAAGAGAACGCTGACGTAGGAGGTAGGTGTAAAGCAGCGCCGGACAGGAATAGAATTGGGCAGGTCGTGCAATGAAGAGAACGCTGACATAGGAGGTAGGGGTGAGTACAGCGATGGACAGGAAGAGAATCGGGCAGCTTGTGCAACGATGAAGTAAACACTGACATGGGCAGGCGAAAAGAACGAAAGAAATGTGTTTTGTCGTCGCGGAGACGAGGGGTGCTGGGAAACTCGATGCCTTGTGCAGCTGGAAGCGTTTGCCTCGAAAAAGGTCAAAGTCAAGGTGTGTGCATACAAAATCCTGGATGTATTGTTAATATCAACAGATCTGTAGCAGGACATACCTTGGCATCAACACCGGGGGTGCCTCGAATGAATGATGAGCCTCAGCATTGGACCCAGAGCAGATGATGCTGTGGTCAAGGCAAGATGTTAGTCGAGATCACACTCTGGTTAGTCGTCGAGTAAAGTATTGATCAAAGCCAGGTGCAGACGTCGAGCATGCACCGTGCGTGGCAGTCTGAGGACATGTGTTGTCCCGGATACAAGTCGCCTTCACACGAAGGCGCGTCCCCAACTCAGGTCGTCGATGTCGACCATTGATTCGTAGCTCACGCCGTTTCGAGACCAGCTTGACAAAATCTCAACATCTTCAATGGCATATCCACAGCCACAACGCTACTCATTTTCA